>CAMZMU010000116.1:12253097-12853097 GCA_947311845.1 Poa pratensis | reverse complement strand
GGTACGGTCGCTGTCAAAAATCTCAATTCAAGGACCCGCAAGTGAAAAAGCACACTCGACAAAAACAAAGCAAAGGTTATGCGACTAACCTGACTACATCATCATCTTCACTCCCCAAGGAGACGGAGGCCATCCTCGCGAACTCGATCGGCGGTGCAGAGCCGAGTGGAGGCACGACCAACGGTTCCGCCAGATCACTCGGGTGCTTAGTACCCGAAGAGGACTCGCTCGTCTCTTCCTCGATCACACCCGCCTCCTTCACAGGCGACGAGGCAGAACCAGAGTCGCCACCCTTTCGCCTCTGCCGCTTCCGCAGCGGCTCCTCGTCTTCATCATCCTCCTCCAACTCTTCACTCGGAGAGGTGGCGGAGGGAACTTCATCGTCATCACCTCGTCCTCAGGGAACTCTGCCTCTTCGTGAGGTCCATTCTCCATCAACGGAGGGAGACTGACGTAGCTCGAACGACCCTGCCAGCAAATGAAGAATTCGAGTCAAGCAAAACGACTCAACAGAAGATACAAGACAAAGCAAACGAAGCTCACCTCAGGTACAGGATTGTTAGGCCCATATGGCTCGACTGGGCACTTGACGTTGCACGGGTCAGCGGCTCGGAGACTGTGATGCTCCTCACCTTCGACTCGACTGTGTCATCATCAAGCTCATTGCCAGCATCCTCACGCGCCCACATGGGGTGGACGCGACTGCGCAGCGGCTGCACCCGAAGCCTGAAGAAGGTGGCGATGAGGTGAATTCCACCTGTCTCGCGCCCAAGACTCTTCAGAAGGCCACGCAGTAGCGTCAGCAAGGGCTGAATCGCCTCCCTGTCCTCCTTCGACAGCGGGTGCGCCCACGCGTTCGTCTTCCGCAACTCGCGATCAGCCGCGAATCCAGGAAGCCCTGCTTGGTCGCACCTGATGTAGAACCACTTCTTCCGCCAGCCCTGGACGGAGTCGGACTTCTTCATCTGGAAGTAGGAGGTGTCGCCACGCACCTGGATGCCGAAGCCGCCAACTGGGTACACCTGCTTGCTCTTCCCCACATTCCTCCTGACGAGGAATAGCGACTTCCACAACAGCCAGTTGGGGGCGATCCCAGGAAGCACTCGCAGAGCACGAAATAGCTCGCGATGCTCAAGACGCTATTGGGAGTCAGATCGTGGATCTGAATCCCATAAGCATACAAGAGACCACGGACGAAATCGTGGAGGGGGAACCCGAAACCCCGCGGAAGGAAATCCACGAAGCAAACGCGTTCCCCCTCGCGAGGAGCGGGAAATACCTCTTTCCCGGAGCGCGCACCGTCGCCTGGTCTACCGGCGGCAGCAGCCCCTGCGCGCGGAGGGCCTCGAGGTCGGCCTTCTTCACCGACGATTTGACCCAATCGCCGTCGGGCTTCTTCATCACGCTCGCCTCGGCGGCGGCGCGGCGCCAGCAGCAGCCTTCCCCCTCTTCATCACGGCCTTGCTCATGGAGGGTGGGGAAAGGAACTAGCAGAGGAGCAACAATGGCGGAGAAGCAGTGGAGACGATGGAATGGGGATGGATGAACTGTTCACCGCCGCGGTGAAAATTATATACCGCGCGGTCAGTTAATCCTGGCCATCCCTGCGGAAACCGCTCTCCGCAACATCATCTGGCCGTCCACGTGTCGCGCGGAGATAGCAACCGTCGACGGCCACGCCGCCCACTACGCGCGGGAATCAAGGCGCCATCATCACACCGCGAAATTTTCGCGCCCAACGGTCAGAAAAAAGCGGCAACCACTGTCTCCAGCCAATACTGACAGTGGGACCGCACTGTCACGTCCCATCGGACACAGAGTGCGTCAAAAACGTCAGCACTGACGTCAACCACGAAGGCGTAGGAAGTAAGCCAACGAGCTGATGGGAACTCGAACATTTCATTCGAGTGCAAGAAAATTCAGTAAGCTCTCAGAGCTGAATAAGTTCGTACAGTAAGCCAACGAGCTGATTGAGAACTCGAACATTTCATTCGAGTGCAAGAACATCCAGTAAGCTCCAAGTGCTGAACAAACTCCTGCAGTAAGCCAAACCGGCCGAATACACAGTAAGTCACACAAAGCCAGTCGCGACTCCAAGTAGAGTCCCTTCTTTACTCCCATCGGGAGCAGGCTTTTCGACTGAAGAAAAATTGAGTTTAACCTCAATTGCAAGCAATTCAGCTTAATCTCGGGGGCTACTCCCATCGGGAGCGCTGTTCGCGCTCCCGAGTGACTCAGAACAATAGCAGTCGAAAATCACCGACTAAGGCTGTACTCACGGTATTTTACCCTGGAAGTGACAGTTCGACTAAGGAATCCTCCATAAGCCCTGAACGGCCGGAGTCGACCAATTTTACTTGTCCTTTCAGGAACCGACGGCGTGCCCAGGAGGAAGGAGTCCTTTACCCGACTCTACGATTCGACTAAGCACTCGGGGGCTCCTGTCGTGGGGTCACTCTTCGACTACCCCACGGTGGGGATACCTGGGTCACGCCAAGCCCATCAGCCTTATGACGAGGGCCCAAGGAAGGCCCAAGGAGGACGACGTGCGGCCCAAGATAGTCGACGCTAGGTCATGCGACCCCGCCATGCTTGTAAGCGCCATCGGCACCGTTCACCTGAGACCTAGCCTACCATATAAAGGCTAGGAGGGTCCTTCGTCTAGGGTACGCTCATAGCCGCCACACAAACCCTAGCGAGATTGCCATCTCGCCATTGTAGCCACAGCTCACCATCAATAACCAGACAAGCAGGAAGTAGGGTGTTATCCTCCGGGAGCCTGAACCTGGGTAAAACGCCTCGCTTGTCAGCCGTCGTGATCACCAGCGCTCATCTCTCTCCCCCTCAATCAACCCGGGGTACACAACCCAGGGATTTGCCGAGTCCACACCTCGTCAGGCCAACTGATGATAAATCTATAATTATTCATTGTACTCAAATGTAAATATCACTTCAAAAAGTAATTATACAACTTCTGAGCGGAGCTACATGTAGGTCAGAGCAAGATAAAACTAATCCTAACTAAAAGATACAAATAGTTCTTAGTGTGTTCTCATCCAAAGCATCTATGGCACATAGCTATGTTTATGCATTATGAATCGAGAAATGCCTTCTGACTTTTTGTCTTTCAGCTCTACCTAATTTGGAGAACACAATATAGCATTCCAAAAATGACAGGAGCCCTTGGTGCTTCTAGTAGGATAAATTTGGGATGATATAACAGGAGATTAATTTTAGTGGAAAACATTTTAGCATTCGTGATTCATCGAATTCCACTAACTTCCAAACATTTTTGCAACAAAAATAGCACCTGAACAAACACATGCAAGGACCAAAACTTGGGGAATGAAGACAAACCAGGCTATACGGGCAAATATATATTTGGGTTTATTGCAAAACCAAGCTATCAAGTTAAATGAAATCTCCATTCACCATATAGCTGAGATGCTAAAACAGGAATAATGCTAGCAAACATATGGAGAAACACATGCATGTCTCTTTCTTTCATTCAGTTTCCCTCCAGTTTTTTGTGAGCAATTTTAGACTGTTCATAAGCCTATCTATCTTACTAGGCTATAAGGCTGCATATACTATACACGTTTGATGTGTTATATGCCATATGCGTACATAAACCAGGCTATGAGGCTGCATATACTATACCTCCTGAGAATTTCATACCGAAAAGGAACAGCAACAGATGAACGAAAGATCCTGAAACAAACAAAAGGGCAAAAAGCATGTAAGCCATGATTAAAAATAGCACACACAACACTTACAGCAAAATAACCGAGCCAATAAGCAACAAAGAACAAAAGTGTTAGCTAAACAGAACACGTAACCAAAGCTAAGCAAAGCATCAAAGCATGAAAGCATCAACTACTAATTACAGGAGACCTATCATTCTAACCAATGACCATCAATAAGTAACCCACTAAACATTTCCAGGCAATTATGCAATCAAGGTTATAGTTATCCATTGCATATTTGTCTAGTATACCAGGGTGTCCGAGGGTAAAAAAGGCTGCATAAGAGACTGCAATATGTCCTACCTTATATATATTAATCATATATTCGTTCTAGCTCTTTAATTCACCATTAGTAATTTAGTACTAAAGCTTAAGTTTGCTCCATTACACATGCCTGATGAAGTGCATTTGTGTGAAATTACTAAATAAGAGATGCTTCTGCTCAGCTATTTGCATACACATGACAACATTTCAGCAAGCTTTCGAGCTGAATAGTATCCTCTTTCATTTCCAAACAAAATATTCGGTACCACACCGTGAAAATACTTACTCAAAACAGAGCACCCACCGATGAACCGTAAGAGCTGTTGAGGCACGCACAGCTGAAACATGTCAATTTTGACAAAGAAACTATGAGAAAATCTTTAACTGAATTCACAAATGACAAATATATAAAATCTGCAAACAATGGTTATAACTAATAGCACTCAAGCGCATATGCTTTTCACCAAACTTGTTTTTAACCAGACAGTGTTCTAGACAAAATCCTAGCATATTGAATTATCTAATCCAACAGTCCAGTTGCAGGGTAAAAAAGAACACGATATTGTGGTAGTGAAGACCCAACAGAAAATACACATGGGTTAGAATGGTAAGATAAAAAATGGCAAGCAAGCACGACTTTAATTAGAAAGAAACATCAAGTGAAGTAATTAAGCTCTAAAACTTCACCATAACTGTAGGCACAAAGAGGAGCATTTCAGGTTCATATGGTATGGCTTTCAGAAGCACCACTTTCAAATAATGTAAATGAAAGATGGATGCTCTGAATTTTACCTGCATCAAACCTTGAGCATGGTCATCTACTTAGAGTTGTTAAATCTGCCCCAGAGACAACAAAAATAGAATAAAATCACCATTGTAACAAATATTAGTACTGTGTGACGTGGTGATGAGCACTACAACTGTATTGACCATCTGACTGAACCAATCTGATGTGCAGAAACAATTAGGTCTAATAAATCCTGCAGATTCTATTTTGTTTGCGTGAACGATCATAGAAGCATCTCATAATATTCTGCACATAAAGCAAATCCTAACTCAGAGAAGAAAATATAACAAAGTGCATCTGTTTTGAGTTATCATATAGTTAGAACAAATAAGCGAATAAGTTAACAGGAAGCTTAACAAATAACATCTCCTCAGGTAATATTAATCCCAGACCATACCGACGTGTTGCTTAGTGTTATTATAAGCAAAGCATGAAAAAAACATAATGGACCAAATCCAATATTCATAACTTTATTTAGATGGAGATTATGAACTATATCAATGTGAATGCCGAGATACATTTTTTTACCATGAACTATATCAATGTGAATGCCGAGACTGCATTTTAGGGTACATTTTTGCCACCACAAGACATTCATGTTTCATTACCACACTCCCATCACATAAATGAGTCATCCTATTCAATACAACTATACAAAATCATGAAATGTGCGACAAAAGAAAATCCAAACATTGTTCTGAACTTTATGAGTTCAGAATGCATAACTCCATACGGGCAAAGCCAAAAGCTTGTCAGCATATCTAGACAAACCAAGAATGTCACCAGGTCTGCCAAACCAAAAGCAAGCACATAGAGCCTAGTAACCAAATGGAAGTAAATAAACATGATGATGTACAGATAGGGAGGCTGTATGCCCATTATTAGTTGAGAGAAGCGTGCACAGAGCCTTTTCACCAAAACAATTGAGAAAAGACACTTCTTTGAAGGGATTGAGTATATTAGAGATTTGGTTTTGGTCAAACATGACAGCTGATTGAGCAAGAGAAAAGAAGTAAAATAACCTAAATAATGCAGAAAGGAGATTTTTCTGTAAACATGACCTGGTGGAACCATTCGGTGAGGATAAGGGCGCTTACCAACCAGTCAAAACACGCTGATGTATGAAACAGATTAGCACAAAGCAACATGGCGCCAGCACATCTGCACCAGGAACAGCGCGACACCACATATGAAAATGTAAAAGACATGACGCTCATTTTGAGCAGGAAAGAAGAAAATGGAAAGAATAGTCACAGCCTATTGAAATACTTTAACTGTATAGCTCTAAAGAAAATCTAATGCAATTCGACTTAACTAAATGTAGTCAATATCAAACCCAAAAAATAGAACAATGTCCCAAGCATGTACATTAACTCCACAATGCTACAGGTGTCTTGACTAATTATGGAATTGCTTCTTTATCACATAATCATGTCTCATATATGATGGCACAGAAAGATACATGAATTATCATTCCGGTAGAAATATGAAATTCGTTTGTGTAAAAGTAGAAGCTCATCTGGGCTCACTAGTACAGAACGACACATCGGATACCCCTCTATGGCAACGGCAGGAGTTAGACGACGGTAAATCGCGACATCCTCCGCGTGCCCGCACTGGGCCGTAAAGCAGGCCCACAACAAAGGCAACGGGTGAATACTGAAATATATGTTGGCAACGGAGTTTGGTTTAACTTCGTTACCGATGTGTGCTCATCGCACACGGACAGTTTCGCAATCTCCGTTGCCATTAGAAGCAGCCCAACAGCCGGCCTATAAGAACCTACTATGCCCTTCACTCTCACTCTCAGTGTCTCACTTCCAACCCTAGCCGCCGCACAGTCTCCTCTCTTTCCACTCTCTCGCATGGCTTCCACCGTCGGCGCTGGTAGATCCGGCCATCGCGGCCGCGGCCCCACCCTCCGGGCCTTCAGGCAGCAGCAGCGTCAGCTGGTGTTGCGGGACGAGCTTGCGGAACAGGCCGCCACCGATCCGGCTCCCGCGGGCCGGTCCCGCAGCCTTGGCGCTCGTCCGCACGGCGAAGGCTCCGGCCGCACCTGCTCATTTGGCCACCATTGCAGCTACCGCGAGATCCGCCAGGCGATGTACCCCGGCCGCCATCCGTCTTCCTCCTCCTCCTCGTCCTCGTCCTCCGACGAGGAGGAAGAGGAAGAGGAAGAGGAAGAGGAGGAGGATCGTGATCTGGAGATCGCTTGCCAACTCTCCCGCGCCGATTTCGAGCGCGAGGACGCCAAGCGTTGTCAGGGCGAGGCCGATCTGGAGGTGGCGGTCCTCCTCTCCGAGGCGTCGACCCAGGTCGAATGCGCCGAGGAGGCGGTCTACCAGTCTGACCTCCGGGCCGCCATAGCCCTCTCTTTGGTCCACGGCGAGGGCAAGGCGCCACCAGGGGAGGCCGGCGCTAGCTCCGTCGCCTGCGGCGACGCTAAGCGAGCTCGCCTCGCCTAATGTAAGACCCCAGTTCAGTAGGATAGCTGTTTTCTAGTTGTAAGTAGCTAATTGTTTATCCATAGATTTGCTCTATTTTTAGTAGGTATTGTTTACACATAGATTTTAGCTTTTCTCTAGTTGTAAGTAGCTAATTGTTTATCCATAGATTTGCTCTGTTTTTAGTAGGCATTGTTTACACATAGATTTTAGCTGTTTTCTAGTTGTAAGTAGCTAATTGTTTATCCATAGATTTGCTCTGTTTTTAGTAGGCATTGTTTACACATGGATTTTAGCTGTTTTCTAGTTGTAAGAAGCTAATTGTTTATCCATAGATTTGCTCTGTTTTTAGTAGGCATTGTTTACACATAGATTTTAGCTGTTTTCTAGTTGTAAGTAGCTAATTGTTTATCCATAGATTTGCTCTGTTTTTAGTAGGCATTGTTTACACATAGATTTTAGCTGTTTTCTAGTTGTAAGTAGCTAATTGTTTATCCATGGATTTTCTCTGTTTTTAGTAGGCATTTGCTCTGATTTTAGCTTTGTTTCTGTTATGCCGATGATTAAAATTAGGTGACACCGTGTGATCCGGGGGTGGCGCTAGTGATCCTTATGATATGCACAAATACACATCGATCTTGTGCATCCTACTTGGCTCGCTTGCTCCATCCCTGAAATTTGTGTCCAATCTACCTATATATGAGACATTGTTTAGGCTATGTTCTAGTTGTAATTAGTTCTATATTTTCTGTAATGCCGATGAATAAGCATATGTCTTGTGTATAGAGATGAAGGAGCTTACATTTTCATTTTTTTTTCATCTCCTTTAGGGCGAGGAGGAAACCTGGAGACTATGCGGCGACCGTGAAGACGTAGGAGCGGGGCTCCGTCCACACGGTCCACTGAAGCCGGCGCCTCCAGGAGCAAGACTTTTGTGCAGTACTAAATAGGTAGAAGAAGACCACGCAATGAAGCTGGGCGAAGAGGAAGGTGAAGAACCGGCGGCCGTCAAGCAGGAACCACAGGGCTCCGTCGACGGTGCAGCAGGCGTCACCGGCTTTTTTTTGTTTCCTTTAGCCCTCATTACAAACGGTCAAAAACTAATCTCCGTATCTGATGTAAAGACTAAAGGCAACGGTTATATATTATGCCCGTTGCTAAACTTATTGCAAACGATAAAAATCTCCGTTGCCATTGTGAGGCTTCACATCAGTGACAGAGGCGGGGACACGGACCCCTTCTCCGTTGCCGAAGGGGTTTTTGGCCCGTTTCCGATGTGTCGTTCTGTACTAGTGGCTGGACCTTCATATGGGCATAAGAGGCCACAGCTGGGCTACCGAGGGTAGTGTCCTCGTCTCTGTCGCTGGCTGCGTCCTTTCTTCATATGATGAAAACAATTGACAACTATCGCCAAGAGTATTGTAGCCACCCCCACAGTTTAATACTCATTTCATTTCTGGATCAAACAAATGACATGGAACAAAAACTCAATTAATAACTATATTGGATTATGACCTCCGGAAAAGAAATCAAGAAAAGGTAGAAATTGACTAAATGCTTAAAAATATCTACTGCAATCCTAATGAACTAAATGTACCCAATAACAAAGCAAAATAAAAATAGCTCACGTAAAAGAAAAATTGCACATGTACCTAAACGGGCTAATCGAGTAATGTCAATAATGAATAACTGCATATGCAAAGGAAACTCCAGCAAGTCTGGCCAATTACAGAAGCATATCATAACAACAAAAAATACCTGTAGGTTTACACTAAATTATTTATCACTCAGGTATAACTAAACCCTCCATTTGTATGATAATGGAACCAAAACATGAAACCCTCATAACAAACAGGGCAAAAGGGAGATGTAGTAAGATGAGTAAAAAATGCAGGTTTTTGTGCCGGTTGAGATGATGTTCATGTACCAACGTCAAGCTGAGATTATGGATGTTCATGTACCAACATCAAGCTGAGATTCCACTCGAACCATGTTACCTATAGAAATTAAAACAAAGCAGTTGTTATTTCCGGTGGAGGTAAAAATGACAGTGGCAGTGGAGCAAATATTTACATGAAGACACATAACATGCCATTGCTTTCTATTTCTAGGCATGAATAACAACCATAACCAGGTGTAAACAACAACCATAGCCAAAGAAGAGGCATGAACAGTACAAATTGAGATGTACCTGAACCATAAGCAATTTATTTGCTCCGGGAATCATAAAATTTCATCCTTGATCGAGATAGATAATGATAATAATTTCAAAAGAAACAACTGCATGTCCATGGTACCTAATTAAAGGAACGGCAAAAAGCAAGTTAACCAGCATGCATACATTGATTTTCAGATTTAGATCACATTCATACAACGGCTCAAACATACATCCACTTTTTTAGGTCACATAGGTGGCAAATATAATGCATCGAGGACCAGATCTGAACACAACTTGACACATCTATGAAGCTTATTCATCCCAGCATACAAATACATAGTATGTGTTCTCATTGAGGCAAACATCACTGAAACAAAACTTTTTCAGACATTTTTTTAGGAAATAACATGCAAATTGAGAAAGAGCCAAAGGGACAAACCTGCAAGTGCAGACGATGGTGGTATGATGCTCCTGGTTGCATAACCATTTCCATGAGTCATAATGATTCATGCCAGAATCATTTCCATGGAGTCATAATGGTTCCTCACGGCTGGATAACTCGCATTGCCAGTTTGGCTAGAATTTGTACATCCTGCTCAAAAGAAATTTCAGATTAAATATATATACAATTAGCTTGGCTGCTGCCATTGTTTGTCTCGCTGAATCTTTTAAAATCGTAAGCCGATTCATCAATTAAGTCAACAGAATTACAGAACTAATTAGCAAGCTGGACGAATTAATAATATTAGATCATCCATAAAATCATAATGGACATTTTAATAATATTTGTGGATCACAGCAGGTAGGAAATGGTGCATCAAATATTATAATGGACAAATTAATCATAATAGATCAACGCTTGTGAGCCAAATATTATACACAGTATGAAAATCCAACCATTTTAGCACGTCCAGCTAGCTAGGCCTAGCAATCTATGAATCTGCTTCTGCCTCTACCTCTATGCGTGGCCACAAAAAGCACGACTTGCAAAAATGCATTATTTAAACAATCTGAAGAACCTGGAAGCACCGCTACGTCTAAGCATGACCATGTGATTGGGAGGCGGCAGATCCACCTTAAGATGGTTGGCCCTTGGACATGACACCGTGCGCTCCCGATGCATCCACCACCTACAGAGAGCTGCTTTAAGGGGATCAATAGAATTGAGAGAGAGAGAGAGAAGAAGAAGAAGAAATTGAAAGAAGCTCACCTGCCATCCACGCTGCAGCGAGCCATCCGTGGCTATCAGCTGGGGAGAAGGGGCGCTGGAGGCCAACGGGCCACTGTCTGCTGTCCGTCACCCTTCCCCACAGACCAGGCACCAGCCGTCGCCGCCGTCGCTCACTGCCATCGCCACCGCGTCAAGCAGCCGCCGCTCGCCGCCGGGTTCAGCAGCCGCGTCCAGCAGCCGCCGCCGTCTCCGTCCTCGATGCACCATGGACGCAACCTGCTGCTCGTGGAGGACGTGGTGGCGCAGCGAGGCGGTCGGCGGCTAGGGACGGACGGCGGCGGGGCCAGGGGCGGACGGCGGCGGCCGGCGGCGGCAGGGAGGAGGAGGAGAAGGGGCGGGAGCGGGAGGGCGCGAGGGGCAGGGTCGCGTGCGGCGTGGCGGCTAGGATTTTCTACGGCGTGGTGAGCAACTTATATACCTCACTCGCAAAATGACGGTTTTACCCCTGGACTTCAACGGAACCACGACCCCTGCCACCGCGTCGATTCGCTGTTTCGCAGCGCACCCGGTAACAACCTACCACGCAGGATGACATGTGGGTCCAGAAAATAGTAGGGGCCACCGGCAGTGAGTCGGGTAACCTCCGTGCGGGTAGAAATATGCGCCGGCCAATGGGGATGTCTAGGAGATGGACGGACAGGATGGAGCGAAGCACAAGATGGACGGCCCAGAAGCTCAAATCGCTGAGGAGCCTCCTAGCACCCCATGATTATACTCTTTAGATGCATGACCAAAATCTCGCGTGAACAGTTTTTTCTATCAATTTACGGTATTTCAGTTTCTATCCTACTGGATTAATTTTCAAGCCGCAAAACAGTTTATAGACTAGCTCAGACGAGTTTTACGGTAAGTGCTCTAATAAGCACAGAAGAAGTGGTACTTGTTTTTTGAGTGTAATTATATGACACTTCAGAGAGTTATTAGCATAGAACCACCACATTTCACGTGAAATTTCGAAAAATCACCACTTTGTGTTTTGATCGCAGATATCCACCGGTATTCACAATTTTTTTTGCAATCTGCACTAAAACTCGATTGAACGCGAATTGACACGATTTATGACAGGTGGGACCCACCAGTCAGAACTAAGGCGACATCAGTTGTTGACTGTTTGCTGAGGTGGTAGCATGGGCCCACCTATCATCCAATAAAAAAATAAAAAATACCACAAAATAAAATGTCGCATGTCTTTGACCTGCGCATGCGCCGGCCGCTGCCCCTCCGCCGGCCGCTCCAGGCCCAGCTCCGCTCGGCGAGGATCTCCTCTCCCGCATCTGCCGCATCTCCTCTCCCTCTCTCCATTGACCTGTCGGCGTATTTCTGGCCGCCGCCAGTGGCCATAGGCGCGCGCGCGGAGGTCCTCTGTCGGCGAAGAAGGAATGGAGTGGACAGTGAGCCTCTCTTCGGCCGCACCTCGCGTGGAGTCTAGCCAGCAGCGCGTGGGTGGAGTGCGGCCAGGGCCCCTCCGCAGCTCCTCGAGCTCGCCGCCGCCGGCCGGGACCCCTCCGCAGCTCGCCGCCGTCCACGCCCCTGCAGCTCGCCGGCCGGCTTCAATCTCTCCCGTACGGCCATGGCGGGACCGTCGGGTGGACCTCTCCTGTGTGTCTGTGGTGGCCCCATCGGCGAGCTCGGGGGGCGGACCTGCGGAGAGCCTCCTCCAAGTCCGGCACCGCAAACCGCGCACGGCGCCCGCCGCTTGCTTCGCTGGTACGAGGTGCGGTCTCCTTCAGCGGAGCGCCGGCGGTGGTGACGAGGAGAGGGTTCCGGCGGCCACGCCGGACTTGTGGGGGGAGCAGTCGGAAGAGAGAGCAGAGCGGGGAGGGTGAAGAGTGGAGAATTCGTGGCGGTCGATTTTATTTTTCGAGGTACTTGTTATTTTTTTTTATTGGATGACAGGTGGGCCCATGCTACCACCTCAGCAAACAGTCAACAACTGCTGCCACCTCAGTTCTGACTGGTGGGTTCTACCTGTCATAAATCGTGTCAATTCGCGTTCAATCGAGTTTTAGCGCACATTGCAAAAAAAATCGTGAATACCGGTGGGTATCTGCGATCAAAACACAAAGTGGTGGTTTTTCGAAATTTCACGTGAAATGTGGTGGTTCTATGCTATTAACTCCACTTCAGATGTTGGTGAGTGCCCAACAAATAATTATTTTTGAGCTTAGTGCCCAACAAATTACACTCGGCAAAAAGCCAGGCACTCAGAAACAACGCCGATCCCGGTGGTAGTGACATATATTCACCGTAAAAGATTTCGACCACATCTGCTGCATGAATTTGGTAGTCTGGCAAAGTTGAAGCCAAATCTGCGTAAAGTTGAACACATACTAGTGGAATTTGGCGTGCCGTCACGGCACGCCCTTGATGTTTTTTTTTATGCAGTATATATATATTTTTATTTAACTAAAATGTTAGCTAAATTGGTATGTTGGAACATGTTTTTATTTTGTCATGAATAGGTAGCATTTTTTATGAGTATTCTGGTCATATTTTGTGAGTTTTTTGTGAGTTTGTTTGTATGATGTCAGAAATGTTGGCGAAATTGAAATGTTGAAATATATTTGTAATTTGCTATAAGTATGTTGCGGTTATTTTTTGGAAGCATTCTTGTCATATTTTGTGGAATATCAGGAAAAGTTGCTAAAATGTTGGCGGAATTACAATTTGGAAACATGTTTTTTATTTTGTTATGAGTAGATAGTAATTCGTTCGAACATTTTCTATATATTTTGTAGAATATTCAAATATTTGGATAGTTGAATTTAGCGCGGTGACACGACGCGCTTTTGTTGAGGATATGGTGTAATAATTTGTTTGTTTTTTTATTTGCGGTATATATATTGTAAGGGAATGTGGTTGTTCTAATTTGTATAATGTAGTTAGGTGGAATTCAATTTGGAAGCAATTCATAATTAGAGTAGACGTGTTTGTATTTCTGAAAATATTCATGTAAACAATTTTTTTTTAAATGTAACTACATAATTAGAGGGATTTAAGTTGTAGTACTTGCAAATATGTTAAGCAAATTTGAATGGTTAAATATGGTTTTATTATGCCATTATTTTCATACGAACCACCATAATTAGAGATAATATATTCTAGTTATGTTTAAATATTATGTGTTCATTTTGCTGTAAATATGTGATTTAGCTTGTTGGTTAGAGGAAATATGTTGTGTTAACATCTATTAAATTGAATCAATCTTTAGAGGAAACAAATTTGTGATTTCTTTAAATGTGAATGGAATGAATCATTATTTAAATTTGACCACATAATTAGAGAGAGTTAAGTTCAAGTTGAACATTTATTAAATCGAACTGTATAATTGAAGGAAGTTCAGTAATATCATTTGTAAATAGTAATTTAGTTAAGTTGGTATGATATGGCTGTGTTTTGTGTTAAATATTAAATTGAACTCAATAATTGGAGGAAATAAATTGTTTGAGCGCTTATTAATTTCAATTTTGAATCAAGCCATAATTAGAGGAATTGGTTAACTATGCTTCTTTTTTTTCCCGTAAGTCTGTAATTAGTGGGAATGCACATTTTTTGGATTTGATTCTACAATTAGGGAAAATTTATTTATATTGCATCCAAATATTAACGAAATTGGAATGTTCAAATATGTTTGTATTTTACCATAAATAGTTAGTATTTTGTTTTCTGATTTTTTTTATAGTCTCTTAAAAAATATAAAAATATTTAGTAAGTTGGAATGTTCAAACATATTTGTATTGCGTTATGATGTTTAAATGTAATTAGAGAAAATGCATTAGAATTATCTTGAAATATTTTCCAAATTCGAATGTTTAAATGCGGCTGTATTTTGCCATAGATATCTAATGTAGTTACGTAATTAGAGGAAATGCATTATGTGTTTGGAAGGATTGGAAATTTTTTCGAATTTTCAAATTTGTATGATGTGGTTATGTGGTGGAATTGAAATGTTGAAAATGTCTACATTTTGAAGTTGTGCAGATCTGAAAACTGTTGAAGTTGTATTTTGGAAGGTACGAAAGTTTTTCGGGGGAAAAAAAATCAGGGGAAATGTGGTGAATTTCAATTTTTGGAAATGTCCACATTTTCAAGTTGTAGTAGTTGCGGAATCAGGAGACTTGGAAGTCATATGACACTATGAAAATATTTATATTTGTGATTTGAGTTGAAATGGTGAAATATGATTGTTTTTTTTTCATAAAATTATGCACATGTAGGGCAATTTGAATTGTTCGAATTTATTTGTCTTTTGTGAAAAATAGGTGATCCTTTTTTTTCCTCTATTATTTTCATATTTTTTTTTTATGTTTTGGCGATGGGTATTTATAGTATTTTTTCTGTTGGTTCTACTCTGTTATTACAGAAATTGAAAGAATATTGCAGCTAAAAATTGATTAGTTTTTTTGAAATTGTTGAAGTTGGGGTGTTTTTAAGATTAAAATAAATTGTGTTAGTAAAATTAGCAGGTTCCAAAGATATTAAAGGTTATGGAATATGTAAGTTTTTTTTTTGTCCGTCATAAATAATCAGCATTTATTGTTGTGAGGATATTCATGAAAATATTTTCATGATTTGGAAATTGTTCCAAAGAGGAAGTGCGGTAGGGTTTTCATCAAATATTCATCAATTGAAAATGTTAAAATTATGTGTTTTCTGACGTAAATAATTATTATTTGTTTTGTTAGAGTATTTTGTTGTGTTTTTTTCATTATTTTTAGATGGGATTTTGTAGAGATATATCCATTTGCATGAAATGTAATAAAATTGAATGCATCAAATTAGAAGAAGTCAATTTCGATTGTAGAAATTCATTTACTGGTACTATTAATTGTTTTTTTTAAGATTCTTCTTGATTTGAAAAGAGACTTATAGGATCCGTATATTGTAGTTTAGGGTAGTTTGAATAGTCAGATAATTGATTTGGTGGAATATGTATTTAAATGGTCACATATGGTTCCATTTTCCCATAATTTTCATATGGAATATCGTAATTAGAGGAAATTTATTATGGTCATGTCTAAATATTATGTTTCTATTTTGCTGTAAATATGTGATTTAGTTACTTGGTTGAAGGAATATATTGTATTAATATTTATTAATTTGAATTCATTTTTTAGATAAAACAATTTTTTGATTTCTTGATATGTGAATGGAATGAAGCATTATTTAAATTTGACTACATAATTGCAAAGAGTTAAGTTCAAGTTGAACATTTATTAATATGAATTGCATAATTGAAGGGAGTTTAGTTATATTATTTATAAATATTAACTTGTTCGAATCGGTATGAAATCTATGTTTTACATAATTAGAGAGATTTAAGTTGCATTACTTGCAAATATGTTAGGTAAATTTAAATGGTCAAATATGGTTCCATTCTGACATAATTTTCATATGGACCACCGTAATTCAGAGAAAATATATTACGGTTATGTCTAAATATTATGTTTGTATTTCGCTGTAAATATGTGATTTAGTTCCTTTGTTAGAGGAATATATTGTGTTAACATCTTTTAAATCGAGTCCATATTTAGATGAAATAGATTTTTTGATTTCTTGAAGTGTGAATGGAATGAAGCATTATTAAAATTTGACTATATAATTAGAGAGAGTTAAGTTCAAGTTGAGCATTTATTAAATTGAATTGCATAATTGAAAGGAGTTTAGCTATGTTGTTTGTAAATATTAACTTATTCGAATCGATATGATATGTCTATGTTTTGTGTTAGATATTTAATCTAGCTTAATATTCAAAGGAAATAAATTTTAAGCGTCAATTAAAAGGAATATGAAATTAAGACACAATTAGAGGAAGTAATATTTCATTTTCTTGAAATATTCATGTAGTGGAAACATTTTTTTTTTGGAAATGTCATGTCATTTATAAATATTAACTTATTTCGAGCTGGTATGATATGTCCGTGTTTTGTGTTAAATAATTAATTTAGCTCAATAATCGGAGGGAAAAATATTGTTTGAGCATTTATTAGATTCAATGTAAAACCAAATCATAATTAGAAGAAATGAGTTTGCATTTTTTCTTGAAATATTCGTCTTATTAAACATGAAATATTCGTTTTATTAAACATTTTTTTAAATGCAGTGTCTATTATAATTTTGTACAATTTTGTAGAATTTGGTCTGAATCGATTTCGAATTGTTGAGAAGTTTGGAAATGAAATTGCATTTTATCGAAGTATTCATCTAATTAATCATTTTTTTAAATGAAGTGCCTATTTATTTGTTTAATAGATTTATAGAATTTGGTTTAATTGATTTTGTTTTTGTTGAGAAATTTCAACAGTTTTGAAAAATAGAAAAGCAAAAAGAAAAGGAATCGCATTTTTTTGTCGAAATATTTGTCTTATTAAACATTTTTTTAAATGCAGTGTCTATTATAATTTGTTACAAATTTGTAGAAATTGGTCTCAATTGATTTTGATTTTTTGATGAATTTCAACATTTTTGAAAAATAGAAAAGGAAAAAGAAAAGGAAGGGAAAAAAAAGAGGCCGAACCGGCGGCCCAGCCCAACAGCCGGCCCAGCCGGCCCGTCTGACCAGCCCAGGCCCACTGCGACGTCACGCTGGCGTCGGCAGTGGCCGGAGCTGCCGCGGCAACGGCGAGCTCGGCGCCGCCGCGTCGGAGCAACCTAGGAGTCGGGAGGTCGCGCAAAAAATCTACGGCCCGTTGTGAGGCTGACGCGCGGGGCCCACCGCGCGCTGTAGCACACTGTAGAAATCTACAGTAACAACTGCAGGGGAGGGGAGAAGGTTTGAAACCTATTTTGAAATTTGTTGAAAATATTGAATTTTTTTTGTGGTGAGAAAAAATTACTCGACTAATGGCATCAATGTAATTATTTTGGACATGTTTGATTGTGGCATTAACAGAGGGATCTCTTTTTTGTGGGAAATTTGGTATATTATTCTTATTTTTTCTGTTTTGGAACGGGAAAATTATGAATTGTTGAAGTTTAATCATTTTTTTTTCAATTTCAGAAATGAGGAGGAATTTTAGGAATTTTAAAAGAATTGCTGACGCCATAATGACGTCAGCAATGGAGCTGAGCTCCTTGCTGCGCACGGGGGCGCACGGGCGCGGCGCTCGGCGACCGCAGGCAAGCGCCGGTGCGCGTGAGTTGCGCGTCGTCGCCAGCGACCTGGAGGTGGCGGATCCGCCCGTAAATGGTCACCGGGGAGTCGCCGCCGGCGTCCAGACGCGGCGGACGCGGCGGAGGATACCGAACGCGCCGGCGGCGAATCCAGCGCGGCTCGTGCGTCCTAGGACGCCGCGTTCGGCGAGGAGGAAGAGGATCCAACGGCGCACCGTCCGTAGGCGCTCGATTCGTCCGGGATGGCCTTGTTGGCGACAGCGCGCGTCGGCGGCGGCGGACGCATCGCCGCCGTGCGGGGGAAGAGAGAGAGAGGAGAGGGGCTGGGGGGGGGGTTTCATGGCGTTTTTACAAAAAAGATCCAGGAGTTTCCCGAAATTGCGAACAGGTCCCTGGAATCGGTTTTTCTGAGAAGAACATATGATTTTCGGACGCGCGCGTGCTTCTCCGCAAAATTCCGCGGGACGCTGTGAGGCTGACGCGCGGGACCCACACGCTACTGTAGGTACTGTAGAAAATCCTGGAGTTGGGCGGAGCGCGCGTCGGCGGCGGCGGACGCATCGCCGCCGTGCGGGGGAAGAGAGAGAGAGGAGAGGGGCTGGGGGGGGGTTTCATGGCGTTTTTACAAAAAAGATCCTGGAGTTTCCCGAAATTGCGAACAGGTCCCTGGAATCGGTTTTTCTGAGAAGAACATATGATTTTCGGACGCGCGCGTGCTTCTCCGCAAAATTCCGCGGGACGCTGTGAGGCTGACGCGCGGGACCCACACGCTACTGTAGGTACTGTAGAAATCCACAGTACTAACTGTAGCTAAGCTACAGTAGCGCGGGCGCCTCTCCGGCCGCGAAATCGCACAGCCATTATACACTCGCTATGTTGCTCTCTTAATTATGATCTCAGCTCTTACGACACAACTCTCCCTTTCTCTAGTCAGTCAACTCCAAAGCCAAGTACGGAGTGGACAGGCACAAGACGGTTATGACACTGGCATACGAAGACGAAGAGAAGCTTCTTTAGAGAGAAAGTTTGCTGATTTCCCAGTATCTGTTAACCTCGTCGGTTCAGACTCATTTTTCGCCATACTATTCAGGGGATGCAAGCGGCCGGTCTCACCGAACGTTCTAACCATCCAATTCTCTCAGCTGCTACGAAGAACTCTACGACCATGTGGTCGATCGTCAGCTGTTCATCCAAGGCCATAAAGGAGCTGATTCTTTTGTGTGTTTCACGATATCAGTTGGACTATTGAGGAAGTTGATTTCAGGCCGGCGTCCACGGCACATGGCGCACAGGTCTGGTCTCGCATCTCATCGTACCTGGTAGGATAAGGACCTGGTGAGGTTGATAGGATACGCATCTTCCTCATTTGAAGAGCATTAATGTGAACTTGACCACATCCTGCAAAAAGTAATAGCAAAAAGGATTTGAGGATACAAAGGGCAGGATTCGGGAATATTCAAACCTAAAGTTTCTTGAGCTCTAACGAGGGCTGCAACAAAGAGATTATTTTATCATGGCGATAGTCGGCCATGGTGTTTTGGGTAGCAGGTCTAGATGCACCCGTTATGTAAAATATTTTTAAATAGATTTTAAATTTTCAAAAATCTAGAAAGAAATTCAGATGAACATCCATACATTTTATGTCCGTACACAAAATTTCACGTAAAAAGACTTTTTTTGTAGCATGTATAAAAAGACAAAAAAATGTCTCGTACAATGTCATTTTGAAACACCGGGACTAATCTTTTTTACAGAGGGTGCAAAAAATGTTTTTTTCCCGTGAAACTTCATGTATGAACATAGAATGTTCGGATATATATCCAAAAAAATTGTTCGAATTGGTTTGACATTTTAAAATACGAATTTTGTATAATGGGAGCATATGCTCCTATGACCCAAAAGACATTTCCGCGATAGTCGGTCCTATTTACGACGAGGGATGGGGGCAACCATCAGAGGTGGGTCCCCTAACCTCTCGTACTTTTGTACACTTCTTGTAAACTCTCTAATTTTTCTTCACCGGTGGGAACAAAATTTAACTGTGGGGGTTTTTGCCTCACAGTAACGGGTCAAAAAAAACATCAGAGGTGGGTGACATTCGCTAAATGACGACCGTCATAACCCTCGATTATGAAGGCATACATAGTGGTCTTGGCAGTTAATATGTTTAGGGGGTGTACCGAAGCGGATCCGAATAACTAAATCAACGACGCATAGATTTCAACATCAAACATGTATATGAACCAGTCGTGTTCCTTTGTTTATTCAGTAACCTTATACAAGGCATCCAAATGGATAGAAAGAACTACAAATAATTGTATAACCATGTACAAATAGAATATACAATCTCATCTCATCTCTCAAGCCGCTAACGTACCAAACAAATCAGGCGCTAATAATCAATGTTTGTTGTATTTAGAAGGCCGGAACATGCTGATATCTCTATTGTTCACCTCCTGGCGGGCCTCGCGTTGTTCTCCATTTCCTGCACGGTGCACACGGTGGAAACATATCAGCTAGAGTTTTTCTTTCATGTCGCTTTGTAACTTTAGTCATGTTTTGGTCCAAGCTCCTTCTAGATGCGTGTGGTTGCATTCATGAAAATGAGTCGAGAAGGGGTAGGAAACTAGGGGGAGAAAAACTTACGTCGTGGACGGCCTCCCGAAGAAGCTCAGCTGCTGCTGCCTCGACACGGTGCGAACCTGCAAAGTTGGAGTATTCTTTTAGAAACAATTCCATACGTGCTTCACCAACGATATACCAACGATATAGAAAACCAAAACGACTTTTGGAAGTTTCCGTGAAAGTCTTGCTCTCCAAAGTGAACAAAAGACGAAATTGTCAAAAAAAAAAAGACGAAATCGCGAAGATTCTTTCCGATTAAAAGAATAAAAAAGAATCTGTACATGACATGCCAAAAATGTTTTTTTTTTTGTTCTAGTTGCTCGGCGTGAACAACGTGAATGCATGGAAACTAGCTACGTACGTACCCTCTTCACGATGGTCCAGATGACCCCTTCGGCGCATGGCGGGGTGGTGAGGGAGCCCATGTATCTGTAGTACACGCTGGCCCTGCCCCTGGCGCCCCTGGGGTCCCCACGCCCACCTTCTCCTCCCTGTCCTTCTGCTGCGCGATCATCTCCAGGTAAGGCTCGAGCTTGTGCAGGAACACGTCATGGGCGCCGACCTCGTAGAAGACGCCGATGACGGCGGCCTTCTTCCGGGCGCTCTCGTGCACCATGTGCAGCTCCATGTCGTACCTGCGGCCGTTGACGCTGTGCTCGGTGGGGGAGTGCCAGTGCAGCTGCCGGAGGTGGTAGACGGTGCCGTTGATGGACACGCTCCCGGCGTCGCCCTGGAAAGTCACCTGCAAGCATGCGTGCATGGGTTAACCAATGAGCCATCAATCCTACCATGAGTCCATGAGACCAAACAGAGGCAGTAGTAGTAGTAGTTAATCATGGGATGGATCGGAGAGGCTGAATGGCTACCATGATGTCGTGGCCGCGGTTGACGATGGTGGCCTGGGCGGGGGCGGTAGGAGTGGTTGAGGTAGCCGAGGCCGCGCACCAGGGAGACGCGGGAGCTGGAGAGGTCGATGGGCGACTGCATGTTGCCCTTGCCGCACGCCGACCACTCCTCCTTGATCTCGCCCCAGTGCGCCGGCCCGTTCTCCGCGTCCAGCGAGTAGCTGAACTCCTCCTCGCGATCGGTTTCCTCCTGGGCTCTGGCTGCCGGGAGAAGCACGGCGGCAGAGAAGAGGAGGAGCACTGCCGTTGAGACGGCGAGACCTGCTTGACGACGCATGTTGTGGTCTCCTCGATCGTCTTTGGTCTGTCGGCTCGTCTCTGCTGGTCGTAGGTCGAGCTGATGAGTTGTTTATTGGGTACTGAACCGGGGACAAGTATTTGTAGACGGAAGAGAAGGAGATGGTGCAGGTGTGGTCGCGTCAGGCGGGAACGGTTCAAACCATTTAACCTAAACCCTGACATTCACAGCACAAGCAAAGTAAACTTTGGCTGCGTCTCTTTCCGCGACAGGCACGGAAACGAAGAATGAAGGTTCCACACCGTGTAGGATAGAGACGTTTTAGGGTTCAAAAGGTTGAGTTTGGTGGTAGTGCCGTTTCCTTCAGATTTGAACAGCTGAAGAAAGACATCTCCACTGCCATTTACATCTTTTGGCATGTCTGGAAAGAGCGAGGTCGAAGAATTTTCCAGGAGAAGACCCTTGATGCATCTTCGGTGGCGACGTTGAACAAAACTGATGTGGAGTTGATGTACACCCCTGTTAGCACCTTCCCTTAGAGTGTTTCAAAGTACATAGCGTGTTGAGTTGCTCATTTTGGAGCATGTGTTGTAAAGGTTTCTTTCAAACCTGATTGTATTTTTTCCCCTCTCTCTAATAATGCAAAAGCAGAGCGCCTGCTGTTTCCCTTCAAAAAAAAAAAAATAGGCAAGTTTGCCAACTTGGAACCAGCGGCGGAGAGCTCACCAATTGGGTTTCAGAGCTTATTGACCCGGCTGCAAGGACATGCATCGCACGAGGCGACGACGGTCAGATACTCAGATCCCTCTTTCCACCCACCAGATGCAGATGAAGTAATGCGTATCATGATTCCTTCAAATCCCAGAGAGGATTTCATTGCCTTTGCAGTTGGCACCTAAGAAACAGCTAGCTCCATCTTTGGCATGGTAAACTCAGCTTTGAAGAATCAGCTACTTATATTCAAGCATATTTATCCTCCTTTGGCCAGGTTACAAACCCTGAGGCTGATCTGGACGTCAAAGGGAAGAAGGCATTATGGATGAAACCGGCAGAGGAGTGGCATAAACTAAATGTTGATGGCAGCTTTTCTATTGAGGACAAAAATGGAACTCAGGGGGCTGTACTCCGAGAAAATGAAGGAATAAAGTGTGGAGCTGTCGGCTTGGGGAACAATTCGTTATTGTCAATCTGCATATACTATAATATAAGCAAAAGGCTATTTTTCATGTTGTGACAAATCCTGTGATCCTGGAATGCGAGAATGCGACAGTGGTGAATCGCATTTTTTCCATAGTATACTAGTAGATGTTAGAGAGCATTTTTATAAATTCTGTAGAAAAACAGTGGGTAATGGCGTGAACACTCGTTTTTGGGAGGACCTATGGATAGGTGGGGAACCGCTTATAATAAAGTTCAGTAGATTATACAATTTAACTTTCAGTTCTGGTATACCAGTGTCAAAATTCTTTACGGAAGGGTGGAGTAGTCTGAGATTTAATTAGGCGTACTTTGACAGGGGAAACTGGGTGCTTTGGAGACAATTACAGGTATTGTGTAATGATGTGGTTCTAACTGAACATAGGGATAAGTGTACATGGCTGTTAACTGAATCTGGTAAATTTTCAGTTAAATCTATTTACACTGCACTTAAGTTGAGCCATGTTAATTGTCCCTTTAGAAAAATGTGGTTCATTAAGATTCCTTCGAAAATTAAGTTGTTTTTATGGTTGGTTTTTTAAAAATGTATTTTGACTAGGGATGTGCTCCGGAAGAGGGGTTGGGAAGGGGAATACCAAGTGCCTGTTCTGTAGTAAGCAAGAGAGCACAGATCATCTCTTTGTGCAATGTCCGATGGCTCGTTCTGCCTGGGGAGTTGTACAATATGCTTTTGACATTCGTACAGATTTTACTTCGGTTGATGACATGGTTAGGTGGGTTTTTTAGGTTTCCAGCAAGTACGAGGGGTGTTATTTTGGTAGGGGTAGCGGCTGTAGTTTGGTCTCTTTGGAAGACTCGTAACACGGCTTGTTTCGACAAAGTTTTCCCATATGATCCTACTTGTATTATTGCTAAGTCTGCACATTCGTTACAGTTTTGGGCTCATCTTCAGATACGAGGTCGACGAGGTTTGCAACGCAGAGGAGGAAGAGTGCTACTGCGGGTGGCAATTGAGATCCTCAGCAAACGAAGCAGTTGGGCGCCGATGGTGACTCGTTTGGAAGGTTGAAAAGAGAACTCCAGTGGGTTTTGCTGTTGGTAGCTGTTGGTGAGTGTATAAGTGGATTGACTGGCCCTTTACATAAGATCGGTCTTATAGAATTGTGGTTAGCGCATGAATCTTGACGTGGTATTCTCGAGTTCGAGTCCTGTGCGGCGCAATTTTCCTAAAAATTGCTGATGCCCCTCCGTCCACGTACAAAGCCTCTTTCTCTTTATGCGTCTACCTCTGAGTTTACACATGTTGCCCTGTCTCTTCCCATCACATGTGAGGAGGGGCGTTGAGTGTATAAGTGAATTGACTGACCCTTTCCATAAGATCGGTCTTATAGAATTGTGGTTAGCGCATGAAGCTTGACAGCTGTGATGTGTAAAGTGTGAGAGCTTGTTGTGCCTGGTTTGTGACTAGTTAAAACTTGTAGTTGTGTTCTGTGAGGTTTTTGGTCTTGTATTTAATTTTTTTTTGAAACGGAAGCAAAAGATTTGCCCCAATTTATTAATTAAGAATAATTAAGAATGAGAGACTTGCCCAGTTAATTACGAACCTGGCAAAAACTAGTACAAACACCCAAAGCGAACTACTCACAAACAATGAAAACCTCACAACCGTCTAACCAGCTCGAAAAGCTCTCCCAACACACAACGATCACAACCACTGACCCTTGAACAACAAAAAGAAACCACGGATGGAACACCTCAACAAGCAGCACCAAAGGCACAAAACGAGCCAAGAAACCGAAGATCATCCATCAAGCAGTCCCGGGCGCCTTTCCAATGGCACCACCCTTCTTGCCTTTGCTCGCCTTCTTGTTTTTACCCTTGATTGTTGACCTTGTTAGGAGACAAGCAATGGCCCTTCCAGATCCAGGCATGGCAGCCTCTACGCTGCTAAGCAGGCTGCAAAGCTCTTTTGCAAAGAGAACATCAACATCATGTGTCGACGGGGGTGGAATGGGCGTGAAAGCTACCTCCGATCGCTCAGGTGAGCTCAAGGTCGCTGACGAGTCCGCATTCATATGTTCCACCGACAGAGGCAAAGCGGGGCTCAAACGATGCTCCTGTAGCTCGGGCATGCTCTGCCGCCCCAGAGGTACGGCGATATCAATGGCCTCGCCCTCAACAGTAGATGGAACAGAGGGCAAGGGCAACAACACCGACGAACCCCCAACACGAGGAGACTAACAACCATAGAGCTCCCCTCCCATATCCTCCGTGGAACCAACACCAATATCACCAAGAGGACGCGACGAAGAAATGGCCTTCAACATAGCCGGCACAAGAGAGAGCTTGCACAAAGCAACCTCCGCCCGCTCCAGAAAGCTCTCAACCCGCGCCAGGCACCCTTGCTTGGGTTGAGGAGTTGGTAGTAGTGCGTCCTGGTAGCTGGTGTGGAGTTGGATGTAAGAGCAACACAAACAAACATGCTGGTGATGCTCTTATGCCATATCTTTTCTAATCTGAATTCATGTGTACGTCAGTACATGCTGGTGAGGAACAGATGTTGACTCAGTTCGTTATTTCTTTACTCAATCCAACTTTTCATATCCCAACTCATTTATCTTACTGAATAATCATGTTGCTTTAGAACACGGTAAATAAGGCTATTGCATGTGTTCATCAAGGTCAGCAGACTCTGGCATAGCACACACTGGCGTTTCCCAGTAGACTATGGCATGTCACACATTTGAATCAGGCATCATATTGTGAGGTCGATCTAAATTCAAAGATGGAATGGAGAGGCTTAATAGTTTTAGATGTGCCCTGTAGTAATCATTTGCTTGTGTCTTCTCCCATCTTAAGATGATTTAAGAAAATATAGAAAGATAGAACATAACTCCATGTTTAATTCATTGACACCTTTGTTTACAAATGGGAAGTTCCAGCTTTTCAACTAAATCACTCAATTCTAAATATTTTTGTGTGGAAAGCACACTTTTTACGGACGAAGCAATTCGTAAAGAGTGAAGCCTCTTTGTTTATGAATTGCAGAATATTTGCAGCCCTACATCCTTTGTTCTTTTCATTATCCCTTACAAATTTCATTTTCAGTCTTTCCATCTAGCTAATGAGTTGCATGTGTTAGGCAGCTGTGTAATTCATGAACTTTGATGTTTCCTCTAGAGAAAGAAGGAAGAAGAAAAGGCACCAGAAGGAAAGGAGTTGCTAACCAGGCACATGAAGCTTCACTCGGATAAGAGATGAGAAAGGCACTGGAAGAAGAAGTAGACAGCAATCGGTAGGGATACGATTAGTGAAAATATAATGTCACATCAGGTGCAGATTAATTGCTGTTTTACTGCAGAGAAACACCTTTATTTATAATTTCAACACACTAATATATTTTGGAATATATTCACACAATACATGATATTAACGCAAGGACCCAACTTAAATATTTCAAATTGCAGCCCATGCTAATACTATGGACTACTAAGAAACTGAAGATAAAAAACAGCCATTAAGCATTTTAGACCTGTTATTGTCTATCATATAGTTTAAAATCAAAAATTTGCTTGGCATAACTACTGTTAATATTGTTAATGGTAAATTGGCAGGTCTCTTTGCATTTGCTTCCAGTTCAGAATGGTGTGAGTTGGCAATTCCATCAAGCACATCCAAAGGATTTGGTCTAAAGCATCAGAAAAAACTGAAATTGTATGCCAGGTATTTAAATTCGAATTTGTTGTTACCTGCTCATATTCCACCGAGAAATGGCCAATAACAGATCCAATCGCAGCACCTTACATAGGGACCCGTGAATGCAAAGGGGTGGAGCCAGGAGGCAGCGGGAGAAACAGCACCTTGGCCGAGATCTGTCGCGCCTTCCTCCTCCAAGACCCAAAGACCTACCAAGCTACAACGGCAAGAACATGATGGACGGCATCGTCCACCTCTTCAATAGTAACGCCGTCGGCGAGAAGGCGAAGGATGCGAATCAGAAAGAGACCAGCCTCGCCGGTGGCCACAAATACGCTGATCACTCATAGAAACGGCGACAACCTACATCCAGAGGAGCAAAAAATATTCTGTAAAGCAACAAAAAAACTAAAAGACACTTCTCTCTCGCTACTGTTCAGAGGCGAAAGGGAGGCGACCGGCGTTCTTGCGTTCTCCGCCGCCGGGGACTGGGGTTCCCCTCCCCTCCGCTCGTCGCTCCGGCGACGGGAGGGTGGGGGAACCTCGGATCTACCGGTTTGGCGTGTGAATAGTAGAAGTAGTGTTTGTGGCGGAGGCGTTCAGAGGGTGGCGGCGCCGTCGTCTTCAATAAGTTCTTCCCAGCTCCAGCCCCGTCTCGGCGGTGACGCCGAGGAGCTTTTGGGAGGTCTCTGTCTGGGCGATGCGGCTGAGGTGGTTGCGGCGGCATCGTCAGGGACTTTTGGTCCTCCATCTTCGTTGCCGCTTCGATGGAGGCGTCTTCGTCACCATCGAGAAGCCTGTGAGGTTCGTCGGGCGCTCTCTCCCATCTTTGCTTCTCCGGCCGGCCGTGGTGGCGAGGGGAGGAGTTGGTGGGTGTTGGCGTTCTGGTTTTGGTGCTGGTGGTGCTGGTCTTCTTCGACGGGTTCGCTCTGGCCGGCCGTGGCGGCGAGGGGAGGGGCCGTCTGGAGGTTGCTGGGTCTGGTTCGGGGGTCGCCTGGTCGGCGTGAAGCTGAAGCTCAGACCGGCGGTGGTTCTTGCTGGGGACGGCTGCAGAGGTGGGGTGGAAGGTGGCTGCTGCTTCGGGTGTGCCTGCTCTGCTGGTGCTCGTCGGAGTTGGGGCTGGAGATGAGGTGGCCTTGCTATGCTCGTTCATCGGTTCATGATCCCGTTGCTTGCTTCGGGTGGTTTTTGCAGCTTTCAACATGGTTGGAGGTCTTCTCTTCTCTAGTTTTCGGTGGTGATGTTCTTGGTGGTTCTGCAGATCTTGCTCGTGTTCTGCTGTTGGTTTGTTGCTTTGCTTTCCGTCGTTTTAGTGTTCGTGTGTTCCTGCTTGTAATTTGTATCTTTGAATGAATACACGGATGCTTCCAGGCTTCAAAAAAAAACCTGAAAGATACAATGTGAGCAGCAAAGGGTCCAAGTGAAGAACGCACCAGACATGGGCTGGGCTGTAACATAATGAAACAAGGCCTAAAACGGCCCATAAACCTGGCCCGCCACTGGACTTATTCACAAACCGATTCGAATGGGTATCGTTACCTACAGGCTTCCCTTCGTGAAGGAAATTTTGGTCATGGTACAAGCACGTCACGTGCTGCCCAGACGTGAGGAAGCGAAACAAAATTTGGTGACCGCCTCTCCATGGTGGATGACGTGTCGGCCGATTGATGGATCGTAGGAGCTAGCTTACGAAGCCCTAGGCTGGCCCGTTCAAAACCCCAGTGTAGCGTGGTTGCTTGTACAACCTTCGTGCTAACTACGCGAGGCTCGGATGTACAGAAAACTATTAGCTGGCGTGGACGTAAAAAACCCTGAGAGTATGCTAATTCGAAAAACGAGATGTACAAGCTATATGACTACAGTGTGTACAACACGTACAACTATGGTGTACAAATTAAATAAAATAGAGACTACAAACTACACAGCAAAATGGTGTATCGATTTAATATTACGCCTCGGCTTCGCCTTGACAAATTTTAATAAAATCTTGAAAGGGATACATTGGTCGTTGCGCGTATTCGTCGTTGCGCGCATTGGTCGTACCGTGTTCTACGGCTCGGCTTCGCCTCGATAAATTTTAATAATATCTTGAAAGAGTTACATTAGTCGTTGAGCATATTCGTCGTTGCGCGTATTGGTCGTCGCCTCGGTGGCTCTGTGACGAGGGGTACACTCATCAAATCCCATGGTTAAGGACATAGGGTTGAGATTATGGGGAGAGAACGTGGTAGTACTGCTAGTTTCGTCGGCTGACAAGCAGAGACAAAGATTTACCCAGGTTCAGTCCCCTCGGGTGGAGGTAAAAACCCTACTTCCTGCTTGTCTGGTATTGATCGTGTGAGATTATGCGGTTACAAGGAGTCTCCGGCGAGATGTCGATCTCGCTAGAGATTTGGTGGTTTGAGTATGGCTTGGTCCCTAGATCGGCACCCCTCCCAGCCTTTAAATAGGCTGGGTCTCGAGAGTTCGTAACCGACCTAGTTTACACGTAAGGAAAGTCTAAACCAACTATACCTATGTCTAATCTTGGAGGGTACTCCATCTTCTTGGGCCTCTTGTCTTGGGCTTCGAGTAGGCTCTTCGCTATTGGGCCTTAGCCGTCACGTGCACCAAGTACCCTCACGGTAGGGTACCCGAGATGTATACCCTTGTTAGTAGCCCCGAATACTTGTCTGACTCGAAGAATAGGGCATAGACTCGTTCGTAAGTGCACGTTATATGCTTTGTATTCTGTTTATTATAATTGGAATTCATGTATGAATATCACATGTTGGCTATGTCGAGTATTTCATCGAGTGGTCCGTCTGGACGGATCTCGCTATCGATGCCTTCATCGCCTATGCTCATCTCGGCGTCGACGAATTTGTTATGAATCTTGAAGTCGAGGTTGTTGTTGTTGGTGTAGATCTCGGAGTCGACGTGGTTGCCGATATGACTTTCAGGTTCGTCGAAGTCGCTGAGGGAGATCCCGCAGTCGAAACTATCCTCGAGTGGGAGATCGAGCTCGGGATCGTTTGTGCGGTATGCTGATTCGGCCTCCTCGCCCTGGAGTTCTTCAATGAGCTCGCGCATCTCTCGTGTCGACATGGTTGTTGCAGACGAGCAAGCTTGGAGTATAATACCCGTATTTGTAAAATATATTTTGGACAAAGACGGAAGATATTTGACCAAAATTAACTTTTAAAATGTCGGTCGCATCGGAAGTCTGAAACCGTAGTCGAGTTTGTCTCGTGGAGCTGAGATGGAAAACGACTGTAAAATTGTTCAATTCATAGTACCGACATACCATGGATAATTCAATGTATCAATAGATATTTTCTTAGCATCTATATCCAAACCTTATCTGTAAGAAAAAGAGAAGATACATATATATATATATATATATATATATATATATATATATATATATATATATATATATATATACCTAGCCCAGCCCAACCCATCTGGCTCTCTATTCCCCACCTGACGCCACTGACCTAGTTCATCCGCCGCCAACGCCGCCGCAACATCCAGTTCGCGTGTATTCGCTGGCAGCCGGCCGGAGCCTTGCCGGAGTGCCGCCCTGCTGTCCTGAAGACCGTCTGTCGCTGGAGACGCTGCTCCTAGTTGGATTGGTTCGATTCCTCTTAGCTGGTCTTGCATTTTATTCATTCATTTTCTTCCCAGCGAGCTATTTGAGTCGATCTGGGCATGATTCCACCTGTGTACGTCATTTCAGTCTAGAAATCTTTGGTATGTCTTGATCTATCAGCTTACCATGTTGAGGCTAATATTTAAATCAAGTAAATCTGCATTACATACGTGTAGATCCATCATTCCTGCTGGGCTCGTTTCACCAATCTGTGTACAAACTGAGATGAGCAAGATCTGATTACTTTTGTCTCTAATTAATTCTGAGTTTTGTACAACTTGGCATCCGATGGTTTTCTCAGCTAGGGAATACGCACTTGCGTATCAGCTTTCTAGCTGGCATAGTGGTTAGCAGTAGTATTGTTTGGCTGTTACACTAAGTATATCTAGTTGAATAAAATTATATGATTTCGCTCAGATATTAACTCACAGTAGAACGACAAGTGCATATGATTTAATGGCATTGCTGCTACTTATCGTGGTATAGAATTTCTGAGAGTGATTTCATCAACAGATGTGAGGATTTCCGGTGCCGATAATAATACTTTCGTTGAACGTCTAGGTTAAGGCAAGTGCATGACGAACCATTTGTTCATTCTGTGATTGTTCAACTGATTGTTCTCATTGAGTGAAAGTTTCTTATCTGATTGTTCAGTTCAGTCCTATTCTGTTCTGGTTTCCTATTCTTGTTCAGCGATATCACACTTCTTTCATAGCTAACTCGGTGAGAAACTGTTCACAAGCGGCTAGTTCCGATAAAGTTCGGTGAGAACCGTTGCTTGTGAGCTAGTCCGATGGCTATCCTTTCTTGTTGGTCCGGTGAGAGACTGTCCCGAGTGGCTACTCCGATAGAGTTCGTGAGAACTGTTAGCTCGTGGGCTAGTCCGGGCGACATATTCAGAGATTCGGTTTCACACTTCCATTTGACACTGATGCATGAATACATTGTTCTATGATTAATTGTTCATATGGCTCTAATTGTACTTGCTGAGTATTATATACTCACTCTTGCTTTTCATTTGGTTTTCAGGTAATAAGTAAACAGTAAACGACTTGTTGCATGGGAGACGGGCTTAGCGCGCACCTATCAGGTCACTTGATCACATGTTTATGTATAATGCCTAGTGGACAATCCTACCATTATATAGTATCGTAGCTTAGTACTTGCTTATCCACGTCTGTTTGTTCATGCCTTCCGGAATCGCTACTGTGAGCCTTTGGTTACTCGGAACTTTGTATCTTATAAATATTAGCTGATTTGAGCTATAAGGTGAGCCCTTGTATACATGATCTGAATTCATGCTAGCTTTGTCCAAAATGTATAAAAAGTCTTTCGTGGATGCCCTTTTAGACAAATGAGGTGCTGTCCAAGATTACAATTTTTCCTTTATTGGTGTTTTTAGTTAGTGTGGTTGCTAGGGATGGCAACGGGTCTGCACCCCACCGGCGAGTGCCTTCTCATCCCCATACCCATTTAACAATCGGGGAGACTTTTTCCCCATCCCCATCCCCATCGGGATCGGGGCGGGATCGGGTTCCCCACTAAGAGGCTAATTTCAAATAATTTTGTCTCGATTTTATAAGCTAACACTTTTGACACCGGAAAATACACAACTTATGTAACAGGTATGCGGTAAAAATGACAAAGATTAGATCATAGGTTAAATAGTATTAAAACACACTATGTTAGACACAATATTACAATGTCTTTCATATAAAAATATATAAATTTATATATCTACGAGTAGATAACGGATATAGCGGGGAACGGAGATGGGGAGAGCTTTTAATCCCCATCCCCATGTTAGATGGCGGGGATCAAAGTTCCTCATACCCGTCCCCTAATAGATGAATTCCCCACGGGTTTTCGGGGAACGAGCCCCATTGCCATCCCTAGTGGTTGCACTGCCAGGTGGTTTAGAAGCCTGGGGGTGTTATAGTTGGTATCAGAGCCCATGCTTTAGATCTTTGGTGTTGCCCTCTCCTTAATTAGTATGCTATAACTTAAAATTTGACACACTGGTGCACAATACGATGGGTTTGGGTCATTCATTGCATTTACGCTCCTGTCCTAATTTATTGTTGATCTCTTTTATCCGTATGTCGTTGTGCCCCAGGCTGTTGCCACGGGAGGTTTGCAGTTCCTTGCTTCAGGTACTTCTTGTTTGGTTGTCCCTCGGTTGTAGGTACTAAGTAGTTGACTTGAGAGGTTCTCTTCACGCCTGATGAAGTAATTGGAAAGGAAAAGTTTGGTCATCTATAAAATTCCATAAAGGTGTGATGAAGATATCTGGCCATTTCGTCACCGAGACTTGAATCCTTTCGTTGTGTCCCTTGCGTCACCAGATCCAGTTGAGATGATCTGACTCTTTTCTTTGGTGTGTCGTCGTGACACCTTCGGATGAGCCCTGTATCGCATGTTCTTAAAAGTGACCCATACTTATGTACTATTATTTCCATCTCTTCTTCCATGGTGGACGTGTTATGTTGACTTCCTTCAGCAAGGATTTAATAATTTCCCTTCAAGTGAACCTAGGGTGGGCCCTGACCTAAAGCGAGAACGAGGCCGTAGCAGGTGGGGATTTAATTCCAAAGGAATTCCAAAGTCTATGATTGCATCCTTCCTTCTAGAAAATTTACCGGTAACCTTGCTATGGTCCCACTATCTCATATCTTGGTTCTTAGGGAACCCTTGTAATCTTGGTCCCACCTTGTAGAGCTTATTTTCTATGTATGAACCCTGACACTCCTTGGTTCAAGTTGCTCATTTCTTGTGAATCATGATTCGTGAAGCCATGTTACTATTGATTCTATCCTTAAGGCCAAGTTCTTGCTTCTATCAATGAGTTTCTAGTATGTATCAATTGTTGTTTGCTTGTTGTGGGTCTTAACTCAGACTCATGAATTATCTTGTCATTTTATCATAAAGATTTTCTGTGTCAAGTTACCATGGATATCTGGTTGTTTCTACCTGTAGTTCAAGAAGTGCAGAAGTGACAACTCTCCATGTTGTTAAACGCAGATCGGGTGGACCCTAACTCTTTCAATAATGTGTTGATTGGAGTTGTAGAATTCCAGACCTGGTCTCATAAAGGTTGACTATCCTTTTACCAAAACCCTTGTATCTTTTAGCGAGCTAGTTCTTGCTCTACTTGTGCCCAGGTTTTGTGGCAAAGCTTAGAATATGGTCTGGCATGGTGATTGGATTGATGGGGGTCGACCTCGAACTCATGTTCGTGCCTGACATCTTTTCACTCTGCCATGTGAGGAGACTGAGAGTTAGAACCATGGTTCATTTGTTCACATACAAAGCAAATAGTTTGAGTAAAGTATGGCATGATCACCCATATCATTTACTCTTATTATTTGCCCATGTTATGATGAAGACATGAACTTGAGTGATTCTTCGCTAGCTTCCTACGAGCTAATGCTTGTCAACCTAAACTATAGGTGGAATAGTTGGTCTATATGAAACATGTAGTTCTTTTTGTCTTCAAGTCCTGCCTCGGATCCTTGTGTGGCTCTTGCCCAGAGCTATTCTTAAGTTGGCCCCAGGAAAGAGATGTGAGGTTGAGACCATGTCCTTAAGTTCGTTTCCGTATTTGCTAGGTGTTCGTGGCCTTGTTTTGGTTCTCCTCTTTACTTGCAAGTAATTTGTTTGTTGAGAATGGATCCTTATTCGCTACCTTCGGATTAGTTCACATGATTGGTTGATGTCCTATATGATATCTTCCTAGCAAATCCAAGTTTATCTTATGGCTCTCTTACTCATAAGGACCTATTGTTGTTGTAATCTTTGTGCTCCTTGATTGATCAGAATGTTTTGTAACTTCTATGCCTCTTTAGAAAATTATTGGGTCGTTCCTGATTTCAGATGAACATTACTTTTCATGAGTGCTCTATAGTTGTTCCCTAGTAACCGGATGTCCTTGTATTCTACAAGTTATAATGAGTGAAGAACACGAGGGCGTGTTCCTTTTAAGGTGGGTAGAATATAATACCCCGTATTTGTAAAAATATATTTTGGACAAAGACGGAAGATATTTGAACAAGATTGACTTTTAAAATGTCGGTCGCATCGGAAGTCTGAGACCGTAGTCGAGTTTGTCTCGTGGAGCTGAGATGGAAAACGACTGTAAAATTGTTCAATTCATAGTACCGACATACCATGGATAATTCAATGTATCAATAGATATTTTCTTAGCATCTATATCCAAACCTTATCTGTAAGAAAAAGAGAAGATACATATATATATACCTAGCCCAGCCCAACCCATCTTTTTTCGATAAAGGGAGCTTTATTACTTAAAGTTAAGCATTACACCCAGTCTCTGCATAACGAAGGTGCACACAGCCGACAAGAAGTACTGTAGTCTGAAGAAATAAAAGGGTAGCGATTACATATCAGAATGAGAAATTGTAATCACGCCTAAGATGTTGGAGGCCCGATCCGCAAATTATGCTGCCATCCATGTTGGGATAAAAAGTCTCTCGCCGTATCCTCCAGTCTTGAACACACCTCCATAAACAGGTCTCGATGCCCCACACGTTGCAACTGAGACCACGAACAGAGTGTAGCTGTAGTTCTGTAGATAACCTGCATGAGAGAACAATTCTTATCATTAATACCTTGTCATTTCTACATAGCCAAAGCGACCATATAACGGCTAGCGCTGCCACCCTAATAAGTTGTTTAAACCTAACATCTACCCCAGTCAGCCAACTGCCAAAAATATGAGCAATGCTTCTTGGGGGATATAAAGTAGAACCTATCTGGATGATTGACCATATAGAACCTGCGAATTGGCATCGAAAAATAAGTGGTTGATTGTCTCGTCATGGTGACAGAAGACACACCTCTTACTACCATGCCAATTGCGTTTTGCAAGGTTGTCCTTAGTAAGAATAACCCTCGACGATGGTACCACGCGAAAACCTTGTTTTTAGTGGTATCTTCATCGACCAGATTTTCTTATTATTATTTACTGGCACGTCAGGCTGGATTAAAGCATTATACATACTGTCCACTGAGAATTTACCGATCTTGTGTAAACTCCACCGAAACACATCGGTCCCTGCGTCAAATTGACGGATGTTAGTCATTGTAGCAATTCTTGCCACGCCGCTAACCTAGGACCAACGAGATTTCTTCGGAACGTCACATTTGGTGGATTAACCTCCAAAACTTTAGCAAGAGTATCGCTTTTATGACGTCCAAGGACAATATTATATAAGGCTGGATATTGTTCGCGGAGGGTAGTAGTACCAAGCCACTTATCCTCCCAGAATCTTATCTCCGAACCATCTTTGATGGAGAAAGAGCCATATGGCAAGAAGAATTTTTCCGTCGCCATTAGGCCAGCCCAAAAGTGAGAATCTCCGGGTTTCCATGAAACCTGAGATATCGCCTTTGAACCAACATACTTTCTCCTGAGAAGAGTTTGCCACACACCTTCTTCGGTAAGTAGCTTAAACATCCATTTTCCAAGAAGGGCCCGATTCTTAACCTCAAGGTCGTGAATCCCTAGTCCCCCAACATCTTTGGGGCGGCATACTGCATCCCATTTTGCCAGTCGGTATCTCTTTTTTTCGTTGTCCCCTTGCCAAAAGAATCTAGATCGAAAGTAATCCAATCGATGTAGGACTCCCTTTGGTAATTGGAAGAAGGATATCATATACAGAACCATATTGGTTAGAACTGAGTTTATGAGCACCAATCTTCCACCCAGAGATAGTAGTTTTCCTTTCCAGCTACTCAACCTTTTTTGTATCCTTTCCTCAACGTGTTTCCATTGTGCAATCGTGAGCCTCCTAAAATGAATTGGGATGCCTAGATAGCTTATTGGAAACTCACCAACCTCACAGCCAAATAACTCAGCATATTGGTTGGCGTCCGCTAGGGCGTCCCCAAACAAAACAGTTCGCTTTTATGGAAGTTAATTTTTAGACCGGAGAGTTGCTCGAACGCTGAAAGGATTAATTTCAAGTTCTTCGCTTTCTCAAAGTCATGTTCCATAAAAAGTATTGTATCGTCCGTATTGAAGAATGGATAGTCCGCCATCCACTAGATGCGGTACCACCCCCTCAATTTGCCCATCCAGCTTTGCACGTTCAATGATTATGGCTAGCATATCAGCTAATATGTTAAATAGTATCGGTGATAATGGATCGCCTTGGCGTAGTCCTTTTTTCGTTTGGAAGTATCTACCAACATCGTCATTGACTTTGATGGCAACACTTCCGCCGGAAACAAAACTATCAACCATTGAACGCCACTCATCAGAAAAACCTTTCATTCTGAGTGTTTGCTGAAGGAAAGACCATTTCACTTTATCGTAAGCCTTTTCGAAGTCAATCTTTAGTATGACCCCATTCAGCTTTTTCCGATGTAGCTCATGCACGGTTTCATGTAAATCACAACCCCATCCAGGATGTTGCGGCCTTGCATGAAAGTTGTCTGAGTCGGTCGCACAACATGATCAGCCACCGAGTTCAACCTAATAGTCGCGGTTTTAGTGAATATCTTGAAGCTAACGTTAAGTAGATAGATAGGCCTAAATTGTTGGATCCTTTCTGCTTCATTAACCTTTGGCAACAAAATAATCTCACCAAAATTAAGGCGAAATAGGTCAAGTTGTCCAGCATGTAAAGCGTGGAACATCTCTAACAGGTCCAGTTGGATTAAATCCCAGAATGACTGATAAAATTCAGCAGGGAAACCATCCGGTCCTGGGGCTTTGTTGTGTTCCATTTGGAAAACCGCCTTCTTTACTTCCTCCAAAGAGAAGGGAGCAGTAAGATGGGCGTTTTCCTGATCGGAAACTTGCGGAATGTCATCTGTTCTGCTTTCGTCCAACGAGAAATTATCTGCGTCAGGCTTGCCAAACAAATTTTTATAGTACTTCGTGATGTATGTTTTAAGCTGCTCATGTCCTTCGATCATCCCTCATCTTGGTTTAGGGAGTGAATGAGTTTCTTTCTGTGTCTGCCATTTGCCAGACTATGAAAGTATCTCGTATTCGAATCTCCCTCCAAAATAAATTGGGCTTTTGATCGTTGGTACCATTTCAGCTCTTCTTCACGAAGAATAGACGCCATCTTCGCATTTGACTGATTTTTCAACTCAATCTCATGCGTGGACAGCGGTCTAATTTCAGCAAAAGCCTCAAGGTCATCAATAACTGATGATAATCGGAGCTTTTCCTGTTTTAATTGGCCCACCATGTGTCTCGCCCAACCAGATAGGTGTTTTCGCAAAGCGCGAAATTTGTTGTTCCACCTTGTGATTGGGTCATGACCAGAGACCGGTCTCTCCCATACCATTTTAACCATATCGAGAAACCCTTCCCTATGTAGCCACCCCAATTCAAATTTGAATGGGCGTTTACACAATGGTCTAGGTGTTCCCGTGGTTAACAATATGGGGGCATGATCTGACAGAGCTTCGATACGTTCGAGGGCCCGAACGGAGACCATTGGGAATTTACCTTCCCAATTAGAATCCATTAAAACACGGTCCAACTTCTCGTACGTTGGCTCAGGGAGGCTATTAGCCCAAGTGTACTGCCTCCCTACCATCGAAACCTCTCTTAATGCAAGGCTGTCAATTACAGCGTTGAATAAAAGAGGCCAACGGTTATCAAACCTTCCTCTGCTTTTCTCATGTGGGAATCTTAGCAAATTAAAATCTCCACCTATAATCATAGGGTATGGATTATCCTTTGCCAAGTTAACTAATTCACGGAGAAAAGCAGCCTTATGCTCTTCCTAGGCTGCACCATACACGACGACAAGACTCCATGTGAAATTATCAGCTTTGTTACGGATGTGGCACTTTATATGAAAGTCCCCTTCCGAACTAGCCAATACATCCATGGTGTCTTTTCTGACGCCTAGTAAAATGCCCCCAGATCTACCACGTGGAGGACGGGACTTCCAGAAGAATTCTACACCGCCTGATAGTCGGTTAAGTAGACTCCCGGAGAAATCCCGTTTCCCGGTTTCGGAGATTCCCACAAAGTCCAAGCGGTGATCCCGAATAGAATCAGCAATACGTGCGTGTTTAGCCAAGTCACGAAGACCTCTGCTATTCTCGAACATGCCATTCATTGGGAAACAATTGGAGATGTGGAAACCTTCGCCTTTTTCCGTGGCGTTTTGTTTTTATTTTTCTTATTTGAGGCTGATTTAGATTTCCGGTCAGATGCTTTGAGATCATATAATGAGCTAAGCATCGCCTCCTCTAAACCACCCTCAGATACATCACCCACGAGGTGTGAAAGAAGCTGGACATCAATTGTGTCATTTAGCTCTTCCTCATCCTCCTGGGGAGTAAGCGACTTTGCCGATCTTTTTGGAGTAACCGTTAACCGGTCATATTCCAAATGTCTCAAGGCATTAGTCGAGACCGTAACCTTATCCCAGTGTTACCCAAAGAAACTCCTACCCTATTCAACTTAGCCGAAATGCTAGAATCTGAAAAAGCAAGGAAAGACTTTGAGTTTTTGGCCGTACCAGTAGTGTCGAGGTTCTGTTCGGCCTTGCGTCTCATGGCTTTAACCATGGAGTCCTCGTCCGTGGCGGTGCTCCCATCCGCTTCAGTGTTGTAGCGCGCGCTCCTCCTCAAAGGCGTCGACATCGGAGTAGACAGTGTTGCTGTAGAGTCCACCCCCGATGGCAACGCGTGAACACTCGGAGTTGCCTGGCCTTCGTCCCCGTGCTCTAGGTCCGTAATCTGAGCCAGCTCCAGCTGTGGCCCAGTTACTGCAGTACGGCCCAGCTCACCAAGAGGCGCCACCAGGCCGAAGTCGTCCTGCGAGGCCGCACAGGGCGAGCCAGTGCTCTCCGTCGCCCGCGTGTCCAAGGGGCAGGCCGCCGCCTTGGCTCTGTCTCCGGCCCGCTGCACCCCAGCCGCGCTTGGCGTCACATTGCCAGATGTCGCCGGCCCAGCAGCGGCATGCAGCCCCACACTAGCGACTGGTTGCATCCGGGGAGAGGCTGCACAGGGCACCGGGTAGCACGCTGCAGTCAGTGCGTTTGGCACCAGATGATGGGCAGCAGCTTCTGGAGGCGTCGCCGTCTTCGTGACCTCACTCGTGGGCAGCAGCTCGACTCGCGGCAGCAGGCTTGGCGATGACAGCTGCGCAAGGAGCTCCTTCCCACGGGGGGTTTGCGGATTTGGATTAAGCGGCGTCACCGCCACCCCGCGAAGCAGGTCATTAGACCCACCTAGTCCAAGAGTTGCCCCTACCGATCCGGAAGTAGCCCCTCCCGGACCGGATGCATCTGGCTGCGTCATTGTAATATCTCCATCGTTAGTCTCGGTAGGGCCCTGCAGCATGGGCTCATCAGCATCCTTCTCTTCGACTCCCTTCCCGTCATCGTCCTTCTCATGACGCCTCCAGAGGTATGGTAGAAAGTCAGGTTCGGGGACATAATCCGGTCCTCCTTACGAAACTTGAAGGTGTACCCTTAAGGATCACAAAAGCATCGGCCTTGACATCTCTAGTCTCAAAAAGATCAGGTCGTCGTATTGCCACCTGAATTCTGACCACATTTTGACGTCTGAGTGCGAACAGATCAACGTCCATGGTCTTGCCAATCAAAGTACCCACCGCCCAAATGCCCAGAAAATGGCGAATCGACGACGGGACGCCCGTGACATGCACCCACATAGGAGTCAACTCATCAGTGTGCATAACTTCTTCCTCTCTCCAAACACCCAGAGTGATCATAGCCTCCTTCTTTGGCACTCCCAACTCAAAACCATCCACCTCTCCAAATCAGCCATCGATGGGAAGTTGACAAGGAAGACATCCTCCTTGTGCTCAATGGCCTCCCAACACCAACCAGGCTTAGCCGGACAGATTCGAGCCAACATTGACTCGATGACCTCCGCCGAAACTTGGCCACCAGTCACAGTCACAGTGCCCACCGGTGTCTGACTCTGAGTAAGTTGTGGCTTGAAAATACCATCGGGAAGGTGACTGAACATCGTGTCTTCGCTTCCGATGCCACCCAACCTTGCATATGGCTTAGGCAGCCGCAAGGTGGGGCATCGAGCCGTCGGGTGGACAACCATGTCGCATATGTAGCAGTGACGATCCACGGAACACTCCTTGGTGGCATGGGCAGTAGCATTGCAATGTCCGCACCGCTTGCGCTTTGCTTTCGAAGTCGCCGGAGCCGGCACGGCCTAGGGTGCATTGTTCCCCATGTTCACGATAGCTCCCTGATCTCCTCCAGAAGCACCCGCAGCAGGTGCCACAGCCCCGACACCCGGACCTGCCGGCTCCACCGCCCCGACACCCGGAGCCGTTGTCTTCTTCTTCTTGTTGCGGTTGTTCTTGGACTTGACCGTCGCAGCCGTGAACGGCACCGTGGCCGAGCTCGACGGTACAATGGTCGGAGTTGTCGCTGCCGTCGGCACGATTCCTGCCCCCGTCGTGGCCATGCCCCCCGCCCGGCTTGTGCCAGGCCCGGCGTTCCGGCCAAACAGCATCAGGGGCCGTGTCGGAGGGAGAGCCTGACCTCTCCCCTATCCGCCAGCCTGCAGTCCTCCCGGCCCTCCCGCCGGCACAGCACCTCGTCCACTCATCCCCCCTCGCGAGGCGACCACCTCGGCAAAGGAGCGCGGAGATGGCAGTATGGGCGGGGGTGAAGACGGCGGCGGTGGCGAGATGGCGGGGAGGACCGGCGTCGATGAAGCAGCGTCGCGTCTTGGCGTCGTCGTAGTAGCGGCAAGGATCGGTGATGTCGGCGTAGAACCAGAACCGAGCTCAGCGTCTCCCTTGACCAGAACCCTAGCCGCCGTTGTTTTTTTCCACAGTCCTGCAAAACAACGTCTGAGATATGCCCAGTGGGATGAACGGTCAGGAATTACCTGCAGTCGGGACCCACCTCTAACACAGCTTTGAATTTCGTTGACCCCGAGAACCTCGCGATCCACCATCTCCGGCTCCGGCTCGCCGCCGGTGTACTCAGCAACCACCGCCATGCTTGCGGCCTCAGCCCCTTTTCCTCTAATCGCATGCGCATCACCATTCGACAGGGACAGCGGCGGCGTACTTGGCATGAACATGGCCAGAACCGCCGGCGGCGAGACTCTAGGGCGCGGGACGGGGCCGCGCCAGCCCGTCCTCACCGGCCTAACCACCGCAGCGCCTTTCCGATGTCCTGCCGATACGCTGGACGTAGATCCTCCCGTCTTCGGCATGCCTAGAGGCGGCGACTGCGGTCGCGACGGAGTGCCGGTAGCCTCCGTAGAACAGGAGCCGCGTTCCAAAAATCTCGAAGCTTGCGTTGGGTAGCCAATCTCGCTCCAGAAGTCCTGGGCGATATACTCGTCGGACCTCCTTCCCTTCCTCTTAACCGTGTTCCAGCCAGGTTCCGGTGTGCACTCATCGATAACCTCCATGGCGGCCTCAAACGAAACCTCCGAAAGACAATCGTCGTCCACCTCAGGCGCAAGGTCGTCGAGCGACTCCGGGATGGATTCATCCGGCAGGCACGAGAAACGGGATCCACCCGATGCCTGCGCCGGCGAGCTCCCCGGCGGCGTCGACCCTAGACCGTTAGGCGGCAACGTCAAGCGCCGCCGCGAAATCGCCCGCCCGTCGCCCCTCATCTCACCTCCTTCCCTTGGAGCTAGCATCAGCCCAACCCATCTGGCTCTCTATTCCCCACCGGACGCCACTGACCTAGTTCATCCGCCGCCAACGCCGCCACAACATCCAGTTCGCGTGTATTCGCTGGCAGCCGGCCGGAGCCTTGCCGGAGTGCCGCCCTGCTGTCCTGAAGACCGTCTGTCGCTGGAGACGCTGCTCCTAGTTGGATTGGTTCGATTCCTCTTAGCTGGTCTTGCATTTTATTCATTCATTTTCTTCCCATCGAGCTATTTGAGTCAATCTGGGCATGATTCCACCTGTGTACGTCATTTCAGTCTAGAAATCTTTGGTATGTCTTGATCTATCAGCTTACCATGTTGAGGCTAATATTTAAATCAAGTAAATCTGCATTACATACGTGTAGATCCATCATTCCTGCTGGGCTCGTTTCACCAATCTGTGTACAAACTGAGATGAGCAAGATCTGATTACTTTTGTCTCTAATTAATTCTGAGTTTTGTACAACTTGGCATCCGATGGTTTTCTCAGCTAGGGAATACGCACTTGCGTATCAGCTTTCTAGCTGGCATAGTGGTTAGCAGTAGTATTGTTTGGCTGTTACACTAAGTATATTTAGTTGAATAAAATTATATGATTTCGCTCAGATATTAACTCACAGTAGAACGACAAGTGCATATGATTTAATGGCATTGCTGCTACTTATCGTGGTATAGAATTTCTGATAGTGATTTCATCAACAGATGTGAGGATTTCCTGTGCCGATAATAATACTTCCGTTGAACGTCGAGGTTAAGGCAAGTGCATGACGAACCATTTGTTCATTCTGTGATTGTTCAACTGATTGTTCTCATTGAATGAAAGTTTCTTATCTGATTGTTCAGTTCAGTCCTATTCTGTTCTGGTTTCCTATTCTTGTTCAGCGATGTCACACTTCTTTCATAGCTAACTCGGTGAGAAACTGTTCACAAGCGGCTAGTTCCGATAAAGTTTGGTGAGAACCGTTGCTTGTGAGCTAGTCCGATGGCTATCATTTCTTGTTGGTCCGGTGAGAGACTGTCCCGAGTGGCTACTCCGATAGAGTTCGGTGAGAACTGTTAGCTCGTGGGCTAGTCCGGGCGACATATTCAGAGATTCGGTTTCACACTTCCATTTGACACTGATGCATGAATACATTGTTCTATGATTAATTGTTCGTATGGCTCTAATTGTACTTGCTGAGTATTATATACTCACTCTTGCTTTTCATTTGGTTTTCAGGTAATAAGTAAACAGTAAACGACTTGTTGCATGGGAGACGGGCTTAGCGCGCACCTATCACGTCACTTGATCACATGTTTATGTATAATGCCTAGTGAACAATCCTACCATTATATAGTATCGTAGCTTAGTACTTGCTTATCCAGGTCTGTTTGTTCATGCCTTCCGGAATCGCTACTGTGAGCCTTTGGTTACTCGGAACTTTGTATCTTATAAATATTAGCTGATTTGAGCTATAAGGTGAGCCCTTGTATACATGATCTGAATTCATGCTAGCTTTGTCCAAAATGTATAAAAAGTCTTTCGTGGATGCCCTTTTAGACAAATGAGGTGCTGTCCAAGCTTACAATTTTCCTTTATTGGTGTTTTTTAGTTAGTGTGGTAGCACTGCCAGGTGGTTTAGAAGCCTGGGTGTTATATGGAGGATCGACGATGGTATGGACGCAGTTGAGGGATCCGTAGTCGAAGGAGCCGCAACCGACGTAGCATCGGGTGCGGAAGTCGCGGGTTGGCGTGGATCCGTCAAGTCCTGCACACCAAGCTTGTTGACGAAAAAATTGAACGAACCAACGGTTAAACCCAAACCTGACTCGAGATCGGAGAAAGCCTCCTGGAATTCTGGCGAGTGTGGCTCGAAATCCATCAGAGGATCCGATGCGCTTTTTGCGGGTGAAGCTGGCGTGTTGCCGTTTGTCGAGTGAGTCGGCGAGTTACCGTGTGCCGCCTGAGTCGGCTAGTTTTGGTTTGTCGATGCAGCCGGCGAGTTGCCGTTTGTAGAGCCGATTGGCGAGTTGCCGTTTTCCGATGGAACCGAAGAAACCGCGAGTCCAGCACTATTCTTTCCCACAGACGGCGCCAATTGACGAGGGGTACACTCATCAAATCCCATGGTTAAGGACCTAGGGTTGAGATTATGGGGAGAGAACGTGGTAGTACTGATAGATTCGTCGGCTGACAAGCAGAGGCAAAGATTTACCCAGATTCATGCTCCTCGGGTGGAGGTAAAGACCCTACTTCCTGCTTGTCTGGTATTGATCGTGTGAGATTATGCGGTTACAAGGAGACTCCGACGAGATGTTCACTATTGGGCCTTAGACGTCACGTGCACTAGGTACCCTCACGGTAGGGTACCCGAGATGTATACCCTTGTCACTCTGCTTCGCAGAGATCTAGACGGCTACGGCGTACAACTATACAGATACATGCTGTACAACTATACAAACACATGTTGTACAACTGCACGTACACAAATTATACAACTTAACAGACACATGTTGTACAACTAGACAGACACAGGTTGTACAGACACATGTTGTACAACTAAACAGACATATGTTGTACAACTAGAAAGACACAGGTTGTACAGACACAAGTTGTACAACTATGCAGACACAGTTTGTACAGACACAGGTTTTACAAATACACAGACACATGTTGTACAACTATACATAACCGGGAGTAAAAAAAAGTTCGTCGAAATATATCAACATGGGATCTAGTTTTGAAGATCTCGACGCGAGAAGCTCAAAAATGAAAACGGTTCGTAATTTGAATAAACGGTTCTCAAGATATTTCATTTTCAAATTCGAATTTGAAAAATAAAAGGCAAAAAGGAAAAACTGCATGCCCACGTATCGTACATCCCTCTCTTTCTCTCTCATACTCCCCCAATTTCAATCTAATTGTGACACTTGGTAAACATACAGACAACCAAAATTGGAGCATGTGAGGAGAAGCCGACACTTATCACGATTAGAATGATGGTGGTAAAGGGAACCCTTTTTCTAGTGATTGCCGATTCGAATTCAACTACACATCGACAAACTGGGACTGAATTCACAAACCGATTCGAATTCAACCCAACCCAGATTATGGCTGATATAAAGCAGCAAGTACGGCCCCACCCAGCAAGATTTGACTGCCCAAGGAAAAAAACGATGGCAACCTCAAAAAAGGTGGCAATGGCGGCGGTGGCTGCTGGTCCTCTCTTCACTCCGATATGCTCGAGCAGGTCTTTCGTTGCCTGTCCACCGACGCCTACCTCACCAGCATTCACCAGGTATGCACCCACTAGAGATCGTGCACACGTCTTCCAGCCGCTTACCGCCCGTTGATTATCGCCCACAGAAGGACGACGACGATTACTCTTTCTTTCCCCTCCGTCGAGTTGAGCGGATTGGGATTGGCGTCGCACTCGCTCCTGCCGGCCTCCCGTACTGCCGCGGCGCCTCTCATGGCTGGCTCGCCCTCACCGACCACGCAAAGTCTCCAACAGGCCTTGTACTTTGGGAGCCTCTGTCCAACACCCAGATCCCGCTCCCTTGTTTGACTTCAGTTACCAATGTATTCCTCTCCGGCGACCCGCTTACCGCTTCGCCGTCGGGCTGGATGGCGATCACTTGCCAGCCTTATGGTAACACACGGGGGTACAACACGTTCTTCTGCCGGCCTCAAGACGCCGGCGCCGCCTGGCGCGTCCTCTACGAGCGACCAGCTGGCGAGATCGACAGTGTTGCGTTCCATGGGGGAAAGTTATACTGCTTGGACAGAAATGACGACCTCTACGTTTACGATGTTGGAACAATGGCGTCTCCCCGGTTCTTTAATATGACTCCTCGGATGAACAAACTCTGCAAATGTGACAGTTTCCACTCATACCGTGGAGGTTATCTCGTTACCCTGAATGACGAGCTGCTGCTTGTCGTGCTGCGTCTGGGACGCCTTCACCCGTCGTTTGCCGAAGTCTACAAGCCGGAGTGGGCGCCGGATGGTGGGCTACTCTCACTCCACGATAGAGTCACTGATCTAGGGGATTACTCACTCTTCGTGGGAAGTGGTGATACATTTGCACTCTCGGCTAAAGAGTTCCCGTTGATCAAGAGAAACCACATCTACTACTCTGTGCCTCCTAGCAGAAATTATATTGGAGGGCGAAAGCTGTATCATTGGGCGTTTTTATTCAATTTGGAAACAGATGCTCTAGAAGAAATGCCATACCCGAAAGAGCTCAAAGTTGACGGAACTAATTGGTCACCAAGCTCCTGGTTTTGCCCCAGACGTTCCTTCATGTAGCACCAGCAGTGATAATTGAAATAGTGTTTGCTTGTTTGGGAATAAGCTCTTAAGCTGATAGGCTGATCCATATTTAGTGACATAACATTTATATTTTGGAATGGAGGGAGTACTATATTTGGCACCCTCATGGTACACGGTGTTTTCCATGCACTCGTAAGTGACCACCCGCAAAGCAAAGTGCGTCAATACTGGTAATCACAAGCTAACTATGTTTTCACCCAACAAAAATGCATGGTACCAACAGCTATCAAGACACCGAGGATGCACACGGCTAAAATTGTTACAAAAGACCCACAAAACAGTTGCATCAAACAACAATAATGGAAACAAGAGGTGTCAAGAGAGGTGCTCTAACGCGCCCTCCTCCCCTCTCCAACCTCCCAAAAGAGAGGTGCTCTAACACCCTAGGAAGGGAGTGGCACACAATGCCGACGTCGATGGATCCAACAACGAGGCCAGATCATGGCATTTCACTTCGAAGAGAATTATGAGAAAAGTCCGCGCAGTACCTTCAACTAGGGAACACTGCATGAACGCCGACATTGCCGGGTTCAACGAAAAAGGTCAAACCTAGAGTTTTCACCCCTGAAACTCAAGACCCAGCTCTCAAAGAGAGCCACCTAACCGAAGTCACCCTGTGCTGCCACCACATGCCCGATTTAGCTAAGATAATATGTGACACTAACATCCTATGAGAACGAGATAGAATAAGTATACAACCCTCATAGTTTGCTTGAGTACAACATATGCAGCCTCACAAGAAATTATTGCCACTTCCAATCATCGGCTTTTCTCAATGTAGCAAATCTATGCCAAATCAGCATAATGTACCATTAACCACCAAAATGGAATGACTCTTGGATATGAGAGTAATCCTCTTGCTAAACCTTGTCTTGCTTGTCGTCTAAAACGGGGGCATCTCCACCTTACTTCAAAACGAGTTGGTTCTTTGGCTCCCAGGGCAGTAGCATGTGTTTCTAGGATATTTGATGCGTCACATACCCATAGAAAGTTATTTATGTTCACTACACCAAGTCCCTTGCTTAACATTCTGAACTCGGGGGAATTGCTCCTTGTGTATGAGTTTAAACTTAAAAGACCTGAATGTCGAGGTTTTCATCTGGCAAGAAAATCCGACAGTACCTGGTGTTACATAATCCCATCCCTGAACAATAGTGAAAGTTAAGCAAGGAGTCGTTTTCGGAAATATTGAGCATTGAGTCACATATGAGAATACTGGCCTATGGGGTCGATCATGAGTTATTAGTTGTAGTATAACTTCTTTCATGGAACTTTTAACTTAAGTTTCCATCCGTTATTTCTTCTGCGGTATTTCTCATTTTGCAATGTAAAATTGTGTTTCATCCATTATCTTCTAAAATAAATGTTTTTGATTAGGTGACTATTCAACTCCGTGCGAAATGCTTTGTCTACGCACCGGGTTGGAAGTTCCATTGAACTTGCTACCAAGGCCGAGGGTCCGGTGACCCTGGGAGTGAAGTGCGATAATCTTGCTAGTCACAAGTGAACTTATATGTTCGCAATTCTTTTTTGTAAATACATGGTACCTAGATTCTTACTCTTTTTTTTGGAATTTCTGAAGTAAGATTATATTCTTTCCAGCTTGGCAAATGATGTTCTTATTCGGGAAATAAAACAGTGTCATGAAACAGACGACCCACTGCATGCTCCAGCTTAGCAAATTTGTTGTCCTTATTTAGCAAATAAAGCAGTGCCATAATCAGACGAGTCACAACATTTTCCAGCCTGGGAAATGTCCCTTATTAATGAACGTGGCACACCAGCTAGTGGACAGCCCTTCTGAAAGGTGGCGTATCAGAGCAAGGCGGCATACTACGGCGTGGACTCCGAGGTTCTCCGAGCCTATAAATGTTGGCCTCGACCCTTGAGCCGAGCACTTGCGCCAGCACCTAGTAAATCAACGATCATGGCTGAAAACCACCAGACCGCGCCAATGGCGACCTCTTACAGCGAGGAGGTTTTGCAGGCGCACGCCGAGCTTTGGAACCTCACCTTCGGCTACCTCAAATCCATGGCGCTCGAGTGCGCCATCAAGCTCGGGATCCCCAACGCCATCCACACCTGCGGTGGCGCCGCCTCGCTGCCCGACCTGCTCGCTGCGCTCCCAATACCCGAGAGCAAGAAGCCCTACTTCCCCCGCCTCATGAGGTACCTCGCCGCGTCAGGTATCTTCAGGGCCGATGTCGCCCCAACAACAGGTGACGAGTGCGCAAACGGCGGCGCGGCGGCCGCTACCTACCGCCTCACGCCGCTGTCGCGCCTCCTCGTGGACGGCGGCAGCACGGACCTGTCCCCATTCGTGCTCTCCCAGACCAACAGGTACCACGTCACGGCGGCGCTGCACCTCCCGGAGTGGTTCCAGAGCGACGCCGCGGCCGAGATGCCGTTCAAGATGGCGCACGGCGCGGACCCGTGGACGCTCTTCGCCCGCGACCCAAAGATAAGCGGGCTCTTCAACGCCGGCATGGCGGCCGACACCCAGTTCGCCATGGACTTCGTCGTCGGCAACTGCGGCGACGCGTTCGACGGGGTGAACTCGCTGGTCGACGTCGCCGGCGGGACGGGCACGGCTGCGCGGGCCATCGCTGGGCGTTCCCGGGCATCAAGTGCTCCGTCCTGGACCTCGCCAACGTGATCGACTCCGTCCCGGCCGAGGCCGACGGCGTGGTCGAGTACGTCGCGGGCGACATGATGCTCTCCATCCCCGAGGCTGACGCCGTGTTCCTCAAGGTGCAAATAATAAGCTTCTTTTTGGTTAAAGTATTAAGATCTACTGTATTTAGCAAACTTGTTGAATGGCCATTATTGATCATTGCAGTACGTGCTGCACGACTGGGACGACGAGGACTGCGTGAAGATCCTGAAGCAGTGCCGGAAGGCGATCCCGGAGGCTCGGGGCAAGGTGATCATCGTGGACATGGTCGTCGGTTCGACTAAGGCCAAGGCCGCGGCGTACTACGAAGCCCAGGTGGTGTTCGACCTGCTGATGATGGTGATCACTTCGGGGAAGGAGCGTGACGAGGGCGAGTGGCGCAAGATATTCGTGGACGCCGGGTTCAGCCGCTGGGAGACGAGGCCTGTTCTGGGGAGCATGGCCCTCATTGAGCTGTACCCTTAATCAGCGTGGCAACGGTTTTGTTTGTATGCCTCGAATGGCTTAATTCCTTGCATGATGATCTGTTAATTGCCTGGCTGGAATTGATGGAAATTAATAAAATCAGATGTTTTTATTAGCTGTTCATGCTTTGTCTCGATCGGCTCTGCCATGATTTTCTGTTTCAAGGTAAAGAGTCTGCATTTCCTCCTTAATTTGATGTGTACTACACTACTACCGTGTACGTATGGGTTTAATCACGTGACTGTAATGATCCAGTCGGCATTCATCCTAGGGCCAAGTCTGCATCTCTGACACGGGCAAGGGCTAGTGCTTGGGCTATGGAATCTCCGACAGAACTAGTGCTTGGGCTGCTAATGCTGGCATGTTCTCTGCTTTGGCAGGATGTTCAACGCCTATCGATACTGTTCAATGCTTCCAGAAGAACCTGATCATAAAGGGTGTATTTGTCCAGGTGATCGAGATTCGAGGCGACGACGCTTGCGACGATCTGCTGCCCAACATCGATTTCTTAGAGCCAGAACAACTTATCTTTCAGAGGGGCGTCGTCCTGAGCAGAAGAGACCGTGATGATCAGACTTCAGAGATGCAGAGGATAGTGAGGCCTTTAGCAGCGAGTGAGCCAGATGAGTGGTACTACCCTAATTATGTGGTGTGAATTTCTTTTTGCTGGATAATGAACATGATGCAGGAGCTGGTTTGTTGTTGTGCTGTTTTAGTTCCCTTAGAATTCGATTGTTCAGTTCATTAGCATTGCGATGTCAGTTTCATGATCTAGATGTATGAGAATGATACTTTTGATTTGGTGTCTCTGCCGAATGGCAAGAAAGCACTCAAGAACAAGTGGATGTACAGAGTGAAGACTGAAGAAAATAGCTCACATCCAAGATACAGGCAAGATTGGTTGTGAAAGGTTTCAGTCAGAAGAAGGGAATTGACTTCGATGAAATATTCTCTCCAGTGGTCAAGATGTCTTCGATCCGAGTTGTGCTTGGAATGGCTGCCTCCATGGACTTGGAGGTTGAACAACTTGATGTGAAGACTGCATTTTTACATGGTGACCTAGAGGAGGAGATATACATAGAACAGCCAGAAGGATTCATGGTTGCCGGCAAGGAGCACCAAGTGTGCAGATTGAAGAATAGCTTGTATGGCTTGAAGCAAACTCCTCGGCAGTGGTACAAGAAGTTCGAGTCATTCATGACCGAGCTTGGTTACCGTAAAGCATAACCTTATCATTGTGTGTTTACGAAGAGGTACGCCGAGGGTGACTTCATTATTCTCTTGCTATATGTCGATGACATGCTGATTGTTGGAAATGGCACAAAGAGGATTGCTCTCCTCAAGAAGGCATTGAGTAAATCATTTGCTATGAAAGATTTAGGACCAGCTAAGCAAATACTTGGCATGAAGATCTCCCGTGATAGATCAAAGAAGCTGCTTTGGCTCTCACAGGAAAGATACATTGAGAAGGTACTTGAAAGGTTCAATATGAAAGACGCAAAGTCTTTTACCTCTCCTCTTGCAGGCCATCACAAACTGAGTTCAAAACAATGTCCTAGCAGCAAGAAGGAGAAAGATGAGATGAGTAAAGTACCGTACCAATCTGTTGTGGGCAGTTTGATGTATGCCATGGTGTGTACTAGGCCTGATATTGCCTGTGCAGTTGGAGTTGTTAGCCGGTTCATGACAAATCCAGGTGAATCTCACTGGAATGCAGTGAAGTGGATTCTCAGGTATCTCAAAGGTACTTCTAGATCATGCTTATGCTTTGGAAGCGGTGATCCTGTATTGCAAGCCTATACAGATGCAGATTATGCTGGTGATGCAGATTCTAGGAAGTCTACTTCTGGTTGCCTGATGACTTATGCAGGGGGAGCAGTGTCATGGCAATCAAGATTGCAGAGATGCGTGTCCCTGTCAACCATAGATGTTGAGTACATCGCAGCGGTTGATGCTTGCAAGGAAGTGTTGTGGATGAAGAACTTCTTGTAAGAGTTGGGAATGAAGCAAGAGAAGTATGGTCTGTTCTGTGATAGTCAGAGTGCTATCTACCTTGCCAAGAATTCAAGCTTGCACTCTCGAACCAAGCACATTGATGTGAGGTATCATTGGATTCGAGAAGTTGTGAATTCCAAGATGGTGCATCTTGAGAAGATCCATACCGACATGAATGGCTCAGATATGATGACCAAGACATTGCCAAGTGAGAAGCTACTTGTATGCTGCAAGGTAGCGGGCATGGCGATGCTCCCCACATGAGTTGGAGGGGGAGATTTGTTGGGAATGCTCCTCATGTGGGTTGTGAGGAGATGACCATTTGAATCCTTTCAGGCGGCCCAAACAGGTGCAGAAGCCCAAGACCCATTAGGTTTGTGACCAAGGGTCATTTTGGACATTGCACATGATGGATGGGGGAAGATAAGCCTCCCAACCAGCCTCCACCAAGAAGAGTGACGAAAGTCCAGGATAGCCTCCATTGGAGAAGAAAACCAAGAGAGAAGGGAAGAGGAAGAAGTTGAAGGATGAAGCTTGAGATCAAGCACGGGCCCTGCCCACAAGGTTGTGACGTTCAGATCCACTGCCTTATCTACTTCAAGCTGTAATTCCACCATCTTTGGTGAGATTGTTGCAATCCCTAGATCTTGTGCCCCAAATCTTGTTGTAAGAGATCCTCTAGTGCTCTCTAGAGAAGAACCTGTTGTATCCCGCTCTGATAATAGTGGAAGAAGATTTGGGTGGCTTCGTGTGGCGCCCTGACCCGACTACTATACAGTGATGTTGTGTGTCACCGGTTAAGCGATACAAACGGAGGTTACGGGTTTACCAATCCCCGGCCAAAACCTTTGGCAGGCGTTGCTGGGTACACCACACACCAACAACGCAACACCCCGAGTGATGCCTTAACACGGGCACAACCCTCAATGCATAAGAGAGAGATCAAGACTTGTGGACCAACTGGCACATCACAGACTCTACGACACAAAGCATTATAGTTCAATTCTTATAATAGAGAAATATAGCAAATGACATCCAGAGGTCACAGACCCAACATTACATCAAGCGGAAGCGGAAATAGGTTGTTCTAAACAACAAGAACCAACATATGGCCTAAGAGGCCTACAGATAAACATCACAATGCCAGTTGTTCCAGGATGTCCCAAGCTGCCACCTGGGAACCCCAGACTACTCGTCGACGTCCACAAAGAACCCACCTTCGAAGTCGGTGTAGTCCTCCTCTGAAACAAAAGCAAAGACGTTGAGTTCGACGAACTCGCAAGATTAAGAGCTAATATATGCTCGATGAGGCTGTCAAAGTTATATGGCTGTTTGCATAAAGCTGATTTTATTTATAAGAACACAACTCCAAGGCATCGACTATTAGAACATTTTCAAAGAGGGGTAAGAAGTAACTCTTTTCTTTGAGATCACCTTTCTCAAACATCACCAACATCACCATTGTACCTGTTCATCAAAGGCACCTCCCCGAATCACCCTCGAGGAAGTCAACCTTACATTCGTGGAATTGGTACCTCTAGTACCCAAGTTTTAATCATTCCGTTTAAGTTATTCTATGATCATCGTCCATTCCCAAGTCGTCCTTAACCGTGGACACGGCTTTTCGAAAAGATTTACCCTGCAGGGGTGTACAATGTTTGCCACGCGTACCGTCCGGCCCATTACCTGCGCATTAGCTCTCTTCCTTGGAAAGCCGGCTGGGTGGGAACGGTGTCGACTTCTCCCTCGTTAAGGACTTTCCAGGATCATCAGTGGCGGTAGGACTGCCAGGATCACAACACCCCGCCCCACGGCCACTTATTTTCCTAACACCACCATCCTCATCTCAGTTCAACACCATCACGCACGCGCAAATGGAAAGCCAAACTAGAGGACCCTGGCTAGCCCCGCTCGAGTTATTTAGTCTATGAGGGTTCCTGCAATTGCATAGGCCTCACGCATGGTTGCACGCTCAGTCTTGGTTCAGGAGGTACAGAACTCGCACCTAGGCGGCAAGAACGAGACAACCCACCACATTCCATGTGGCCTCTCATCCCCACCTTCTTAGCATTTTATTATCCATCTCCACAATTCTCCACCATCAACATCACTGTCACGAGTTAACACCTGTTTCCAGCATTCACCATCCCTAGTACAACTAGCCATTTCACTAAGCATGGCTAAGCACTTGCATAGCATAGTAAGTATTCCATGGCCAACAATACAAACCTATGGTAATAGGAAGGTAAAACAGTATTGGCAACAGGATTCTAATGCAACTGGTAGGATACTCTAATCCAGGCAAAAGACATTTAGAACCGCATGCAATATTATGGTGGAGAAAATAATTGCGGAAAATAGGATAAGATATGCTCAGAGGGGGGATTACGCTTGCCTTGTTCAGAGTGCTGGTAGTACTGCTCGGCGGGGTATTGAGGTGGAACCCCGTCTGCTTGATCTAACGAAGCACACACGGGAAAGCAAATCAATCACCACACATGCTTCACAAATGCAATGCGCAAACACATGATGGTATGACAATTTAAATGCATGGAACTCATTATGAGCTATCTAGCATTATTAAATGGGGGTGGAAGGATTACTTCGACTAAAGAAAGAATTTCCCCCATATTTAACTTAGTGATTCCGATACTACTATAAGTACATTATTAGAAAGGTGAGCAATTATGCATGATGATGATGGTTTTAGGTAGTTCATGCTTTTCTGAACATTTTGGTATCTCACACATAATTTTCGGATACCCCGATAAAAAGTTATTATTTTTGTTAACTTCTCTCTTTTAGTTATGTGCTTTTAATTTATTTAAAAAAAATTCGAATCGATTCCTCGAACTCGGGAGAGAGGGAGGGATCGTGTGATTCAACGTGGTTCGATGTCCGGAGTTGCGCGAGAGAGTAGCGGGAACTCACGCGCAGACGGGAGAGCAAACAGAAAAACAGAAATCCTAAAAAAAAGAAACGGCCAGCAGTTACAGAGCCCACCGGCCTCCTGGCCGGTCTGGGCCGGCTGGCAGGCCGGCCTGCTAACAGAGGGCACCGGCCTCCCCACCGGTTTGGGCCGGCTGGTGGGCCGGCCACCTAACAGACTAACAGAGACCACCGGTCTCTGGCCCGGCCTAGGCCGGTCGCACGGCCGGGCGAGCGTGGCGCGTGGGAGGGGCGTCTCCGGCGACGGCGGCGATGCTACGGCGAGGGATAGGAGGGGAGAGAGGGCCAGCATGGGCAGGAACCTACCACGGACGCGTTGGGGTGGACGGGGTGGCCGGAGGTGGCTCAATGGCGGCGGAATCGACGGCGACAGTGGCAACGGTGGCGGAGGGAAACGAGGACGGCGACGGCGTTTCACAGCGGCGCGGCTCGATTCCCTTGGCGTGAAGGTGGAGCACGGCACGGCGAAGCTCGTGGCAGGGCTGGATTTGGACGGGGAGCTTCAGGCGACGGCGGCACGGCGGCGGAGCGTCGCGGCCATGGCTGCAGTGGGGAGAGGAGAAACGGGGGAGGAAACAGGGGAACGAGGAAGCGAGTCGAGGGAGGGGGCAGAGCGGCTCGTGGGCGTGCTTGTCTCCTTCGCATGGGGGCAGGGGAGGGGGTCCAGCGAGGGGGCGACGTCGAGCTGGTGGTGCGGCGCGGGCATGGGCGCCTCGGTCGCTACAGGAGAGAGGGAGAAGAAACCGAAATCGCAAAGAGGTCCCTGGGAGAAATTGGTTCATCACGGGCAGGTCCCCGGGAATTTTCAATTTGGTTCTTTCCTGCTCAAAATTTGGACAGCAACCTCCCGGATTTTATTGGGGTATTCAAATATTTTATAAAAATATGATAAAATTCCAGTAGCCTCCTAACATCGTATAGAAGCGCCACAAATTTTGGTGTGACCAAATAAAAAGTTTTGCAACATTCTTGTTCAACTGGTTGTTGTAGGCAAATTCTGGGTAATTCAAATTGTTAAACCCTTTTGAGTTATTTGGCGAGTCCAAAATGTTATTTGTGAACCCTTGGAACTTCCTTGACAAACATAAGATGACAAGGATTTGTAATTACAAGATTGAGTGCCAACAAGGTGTGGAAGTTTTGTTATAGCACTTTGTGCATTTTGTTTTAGCAACTCAATATCATTTCGATTCCAACATTGTGTTAACTCAAAGGAGACATGTTTATGAATGCATGCCATGATGCAATGGACACAAAAGTGGAAAAATTACACTGGTTTCCAGGTTTTCAACGTTGGGCTGTTACAACTCTACCCTCCTTACAGGAATCTCGTCCCGAGATTCTAAGATTGCGGAAAGAAGTCGGGATACTCCTCACGGAGGCTAGACTCTCTTTCCCAAGTTGCTTCTTCTTCGGAATGGTGAGACCACTGAATTTTGAGGAACTTGGTGGTCTTGTTACGAGTCTTTCTTTCAGCTTCATCCAAGATACGGATAGGATGCTCGCGATAGGTGAGATCTTCCTGGAGATCTAGCTCTTCATGATTGACCCCATGGATAGGATCCTTGAAGCACCGGCGAAGTTGGGAGACATGAAACACATCATGTACATTTGGGAATTTGACCGGTAACTCCAATTATAAGAAAGATCTCCTCGCTTTTCCAGACGGTGAACGGACCGACATAGCGAGGGCCAATTTTCCTTTGATTCCGAAGCGGCGAACGCCTCGAAGGGGAGAGACACGGAGATAAGCTTTATCACCAATTTCATAATGAATCTCCTGATGGTGCTTATCATAGTAGCTCTTCTGCCTTGACTGGCAATTCTCAGATTCTCTCTTATGATTCGAACCTTCTCCTCAGCTTCATTGATCACATCTGGACCAAAGAGTGCCCTCTCTCCGGTCTCGGACCAATTTAGAGGAGTACGGCATTTTCTTCCATATAGAGCCTCGAATGGGCCATGCCCAGACTAGCTTGATAGCTATTGTTGTAGGAGAACTCCGCGAAAGGGAGATACTTTTCCCAACCCTTGCCAAAAGAGATCACACATGCCCGAAGCATGTCTTCCAAACTTGGTTCACTCTTTCGGTCTGACCATCAGTTTGGGATGGTAAGCGGTACTGAAGTTGAGACGGGAACCCATAGCAGTTTGGAAACTCTGCCAAAACTTGGAGACAAAGATACTTCCACGGTCCGATATGATCCTCAGAGGGACCCCATGTAATGGAACAATACGAGCCAAATATAACTCAGCAAGTTGACTTGCACGTACATCATCACGGACTGGTAGGAAGTGAGCAACCTTGGAAAGACGATCAATGATTACCCAGATTGCATTGTTGCCCTTTTGAGATCGGGAAACCGGTGATGAAGTCCATACCAATTTCATCCCATTTCCACTCGGGACTGCAATAGGGCGAAGAGTGCGGCAGGTCTTTGATGTTCAGCTTTACCCGACGACAGGTGTCGCATTCAGCAACAAACTTGGCGATTTCCCGTTTCATACGGTCCACCAGAATTGTGGTCGAAGGTCTTGGTACATCTTGGTACTACCGGGATGGATAGAGAGAGGTGTATCATGAGCCTCCTGAAGGATCAGCTCTCTCAATTTCCGCTTCTTGGGTACCACTAGACGGTCACCGAAATAAACAACTCCGGATTCATCGACAGAGAAGCATTTGTACTTCCCACTAGCAATATTGTCCTTGATTTTCAGAATACCCTTGTCACGCTTCTGAGCATCCTTGATCTGGTCTACAAGAGTAGATTTGATCTCCAGATTTGCTAGATAGCCGGAGGGAACATTTCCAAGTTCAAACGGGAAACTCTTCATGAAGGGCAGGTTGGGCCTCTTCAATCATCAGATTGTTGCAATAGGACTTCCGACTTAGCGCGTCAGCCACGACGTTTGCTTTGCCGGGTTGATAGTTCAGACTCACATTGTAGTCCGTGATTAACTCCAACCAACGCCTTTGCCTGAGATTTAAATCCGGCTGGGTGAAGAGGTACTTCAGACTCTTGTGATCCGAGAAGATCTCGCAACGGTTACCAAACAGGTATGGTCTCCATTGCTTCAAAGCATAGACCACAGCGGCAAGCTCTAGATCATGAGTAGGGTAATTGAGCTCATGCGGCTTAAGTTGGCGAGAAGCATAAGCCACACATGGCCATCTTGCATCAGCACACAGCCCAAACCTTGTAGAGAGGCGTCACAGAAGACGACGAAATCCTTGCTTGTGTCCGGCAGGACAAGCACAGGAGCGGACGTGAGCTTGGCTTTCAGGGCTTGGAAGCTCTCTTCAGCTTCGGCAGTCCATACGAACTTTCTATCCTTCTTGAGAAGGTCAGTCAATGCCTTGGCTATTTTGGAGAAAGCTTCGATGAATCGGCGGTAGTAACCCGCCAATCCGAGAAAGCTACGAATGTCCTTGACTGACATTGGAGTTTTCCAGTCTAGAATAGCTTGAATTTTGTCGGGGATGACTTCCACACCATTGGCAGATATTACATGTCCAAGGAAGACAAGTTTATCCAACCAAAACTCACACTTGGAGAACTTGGCATAGAGACGGTGTTCACGAAGCCGTGTCAGAACCAACCGAAGGTGTTCATCATGCTCTTCGTCGGTTTTAGAATAGATGAGGATGTCATCGATGTAAATGACGACAAACTTATCAAGATAATCCATGAAAATGGAATTCATGAGCCTCATGAAAGTAGCTGGAGCATTTGTGAGACCAAAGGACATGACGGTATACTCATATGAGCCATAGCGAGTAACAAATGCCGTCTTTGGGATATCCTCCTTTCTGATCTTTATTTGATGGTACCCTGACCTCAGATCCATCTTGGAGAATACTCTTGCACCAGCTAACTGATCCAACAGATCATTGATACGAGGGATAGGATACTTGTTCTTGATTGTCACCGCATTCAACGGTCTATAGTCAGAGACAAGACGAGGCACGGTAGAATCCCTCTTCTTGACAAAGAGTACCGGACAACCCCAAGGTGAACTGCTAGGCTGGATGAACTCCTTAGCTAACAGCTGATCAATTTGCTCCTTCAACAGAGCCAACTCTTCCACCGGCATGCGGTAGGGCTTCTTGGAAATTGGAGCAGTACCGGGAAGCAAGTCTATGACAAACTCCACACTTCGATCAGGTGGCATGCCAGGCAATTCTTCTGGGAACACATCCGGGAAGTCACACACCACGTGTATGTCCTGGATTTCAGGAGGGGACAAGCCTTCCATGAAACATAGGGTGATCTCCGGGGAGAGGGGATTGTCTGATGATGGAGGTCCTGAATATGTAGCCCAAAACTGCACATCGTAACCGGAAGGGTGGGTCACGGTGATGGACTTAGCAGCACAGTCGAGATTAGCATGGTATCTTGCTAACCAGTCCATGCCCAGTATGGCATCAAGGCCCTTCGACCTCAAGGCTATCAACGGGAAAGGGAAGGACAGGGATGCTATGATAATCTGGACCTCAGGAGTAACGCCATCGGTTTGCCATTTGGAGCCAGGGGTAGAGATCATCAAGGGACTGCTCATCTTCTCAAACGGTATTTGGTGATCTTTTGCAAACGCAATAGAGATGAATGAATGCGATGCTCCAGAATCAAACAAAACGGTAGCAAGATGGTTGTTGATTCGAAGCTCACCCATAAGGACGCCAGGATCCTCTTCAGCTTCTTCAGCAGAGACGTGGTTCAGGCGACCACGCACCAAAGGTCCAGCCTTGCCAGTTGGAGTGGCAGGGGCTCGTGCAGGAGTTATAGCGAGAGGTGCCTTCTGGGGGCACTCCCTGGAGTAGTGACCAGCCTGGCCACAGGTGTAGCAAGTGAGTCCAGGTGGAGCAGGTAGCATAGGACGGTACCCACTTCCGCCTACCCAAGTGTCGAAGTAGTGGGCGCGGAGGAGGTGGCCTATATCCTGCTCGGCATGAAGGGAGCACGAGGTACGGCGCTGTAGGGACAAACACCCTGCGCTTCTTGCTCTCAGAACCCGAGGAACTCTGGTGATCCCCATGTGCGGGCCTCTTGGAAGCTTCAAGTTCCTTTCTTCCTTGCTCAAGAGTGAAAGCCTGGTTGAACAGCTCCTGATAGGTCTGGAACCTGAAGGGCAATAGCTCATAGCGGAGCTGCGGATTCAGACCCTTGCGGAACAGCTCTTGCTTGTCAGCATCATTGGTCACGTCCCTTGGGGCGTAACGAGAGATGGTTGAACTCACGACCATAAGTGCGGAGGTCCATCCGTCCCTGTTGCAGATCCAGGAACTCCCTCCTCTTCAGTCCATGATTGGCTGGGGAATGTACTCCGCACGGAAGGCAGTGCGGAATCTCCCAGTGAAGACATGGTTGGCTGGAAACAAAGCCACATGGCTTTCCCACCAACAGCCAGCAGCACCAACCAAGAGATAGGTGGCAAAGTTGACTTGCTCAGCCAATGGGACATGCAGCGCGGAGAACTTGCGCTCCAAAGCACGAAGCCAATCATCAGCTTCCAGTGGCTCCTTAGCATCAGCAAAGGTGGGTGGCTGGAGCGCAGGAACTCAGTGAGAGTGTTGCACTCGTTCCTCCGTGCATTCTGCTGCACCAACTGCTCAAGCAAGCGCTCATTGCGCCCACGGTTCTCCTCAATGGCCATCAAGACTTGAGCCATCGAGGGTGGTGGCGGCAGATCATCCTCATCATCATTGTGGTTACCGCGACCACCACCACGGCCTCCACGACCTCCTCGAGCCATTCTGGAGATTTGACAATGACACAGTTAGTATCTTTCTCCGAATGGTCGAACAATAGCATTAGCGTCTTCACAAGTACACAGACTAGGGACGATAATACTTTGCGAGAAGGAAAACAACAAGATAGAACTTGGGTCGAAGATCAGCATCATGTGCTACTAGTGAGAGTTAAGAAATCACAACTTAACACACTCTAGTTGGCACAATCCGGGACCTTATGTTCAAGTCCTGGGTTAAAACCCAAAGAAAGGATCAAAGATTGATTGGTAGAAACATCTGAGTTGATTTGGGATTGCAACGCAGCGGGAGCAACGTGACACATAACACTAAAGGTCGAACCCACCCCGTTTCTAATCATTTTGAAGTAACAGGTGAGAAGTAAAACCTTTAAACTCAAATCGAGGTAAGATTGCTCCGAGATTAGAGGGTAACCAGATAAGGAGTAAAAAGAATCCTAAGATGGTTTTCACAACTCATTTTTAGGTTAAAATATTTTCACAAACACTAGACTCAACATCGACCAGTAGAAGGGTTTCCTACAGGCAGTACTGCTCTGATACCAACTTGTGGCGCCCCGACCCGACTGCTATACAGTGATGCTGTGTGTCACCGGTTAAGCGATACAACGGAGGTTACGGGTTTACCAATCCCCGGCCAAAACCTTTGGCAGGCGTTGCTGGGTACACCTCACTCCAGACAACGCAACACCCCGATTGATGCCTTAACACAGGCACAACTCAAAGCATAATAGTAAGATCAAGACTTGTGGAACAACTGGCACATCACAGACTCTACGACACAAACATATAGTTCAACTCTTATAATAGAGAAAGATAGCAAATGACAACCAGAGGTCACAGACCCAACATTACATCAAGCGGAAGCGAAATAGGTTGTTCTAAACAACAAGAACCAACATATGGCCTAAGAGGCCTACAGATAAACATCACAACGCCAGCTGTTCCAGGATGTCCCAAGCTGCCACCTGGGAACCCCAGACTACTCGTCGACGTCCACAAAGAACCCACCTTCGAGTCGGTGAAGTCCTCCTCTGAAACAAAAGCAAAGACGTTGAGTTCGACGAACTCGCAAGATTAAGAGCTAATATATGCTCGATGAGGCTTCAAGGTTTTATGGCTTTTGCATAAAGCTGATTTTATTTATAAAAACAACTCAAGGCATCGACTATTAGAACATTTTCAAAGAGGGGTAAGAAGTAACTCTTTTCTTTGAGATCACCTTTCTCAAACATCACCAACATCACCATTGTACCTGTTCATCAAAGGCACCTCCCCGAATCACCCTCGAGGAAGTCAACCTTACATTCGTGGAATTGGTACCTCTAGTACCCAGTTTTAATCATTCCGTTTAAGTTATTCTATGATCATCGTCCATTCCCAAGTCGTCCTAACCGTGGACACGGCTTTTCGAAAAGATTTAACCCTGCAGGGGTGTACAATGTTTGCCACGCGTACCGTCCGGCCCATTACCTGCGCATTAGCTCTCTTCCTTGGAAAGCCGGCTGGGTGGGAACGGTGTCGACTTCTCCCTCGTTAAGGACTTTCCAGGATCATCAGTGGCAGTAGGGCTGCCAGGATCACAACACCCCGCCCCACGGCCACTTATTTTCCTAACACCACCATCCTCATCTCAGTTCAACACCATCACGCACGCGCAAATGGAAAGCCAAACTAGAGGACCCTGGCTAGCCCCGCTCGAGTTATTTAGTCTATGAGGGTTCCTGCAATTGCATAGGCCTCACGCATGGTTGCACGCTCAGTCTTGGTTCAGGAGGTACAGAACTCGCACCTAGGCGGCAAGAACGAGACAACCCACCACATTCCATGTGGCCTCTCATCCCCACCTTCTTAGCATTTTATTATCCATCTCCACAATTCTCCACCATCAACATCACTGTCACAAGTTAACACCTGTTTCCAGCATTCACCATCCCTAGTACAACTAGGCATTTCACTAAGCATGGCTAAGCACTTGCATAGCATAGTAAGTATTCCATGGCCAACAATACAAACCTATGGTAATAGGAAGGTAAAACAGGTATTGGCAACAGGATTCTAATGCAACTAGTAGGATACTCTAATCCAGGCAAAAGACATTTAGAACCGCATGCAATATTATAGTGGAGAAAATAATTGCGGAAAATAGGATAAGATATGCTCAGAGGGGGGATTACGCTTGCCTTGTTCAGAGTGCTGGTAGTACTGCTCGGCGGGGTATTGAGGTGGAACCCCGTCTGCTTGATCTAACGAAGCACACACGGGAAAGCAAATCAATCACCACACATGCTTCACAAATGCAATGCGCAAACACATGATGGTATGACAATTTAAATGCATGGAACTTATTATGAGCTATCTAGCATTATTAAATGGGGGTGGAAGGATTACTTCGACTAAAGAAAGAATTTCCCCCATATTTAACTTAGTGATTCCGATACTACTATAAGTACATTATTAGAAAGGTGAGCAATTATGCATGATGATGATGGTTTTAGGTAGTTCATGCTTTTCTGAACATTTTGGTATCTCACACATAATTTTCGGATACCCCGATAAAAAGTTATTATTTTTGTTAACTTCTCTCTTTTAGTTATGTGCTTTTAATTTATTTAAATTTTTTCGAATCGATTCCTCGAACTCGGGAGAGAGGGAGGGATCGTGTGATTCAACGTGGTTCGATGTCCGGAGTTGCGCGAGAGAGTAGCGGGAACTCACGCGCAGACGGGAGAGCAAACAGAAAAACAGAAATCCTAAAAAAAAGAAACGGCCAGCAGTTACAGAGCCCACCGGCCTCCTGGCCGGTCTGGGCCGGCCTGCTAACAGAGGGCACCGGCCTCCCCACCGGTTTGGGCCGGCTGGTGGGCCGGCCACCTAACAGACTAACAGAGACCACCGGTCTCTGGCCCGGCCTAGGCCGGTCGCACGGCCGGGCGAGCGTGGCGCGCGGGAGGGGCGTCTCCGGCGACGGCGGCGATGCTACGGCGAGGGATAGGAGGGGAGAGAGGGGCCAGCATGGGCAGGAACCTACCACGGACGCGCTGGGTGGACGGGGTGGCCGGAGGTGGCTCAATGGCGGCGGAATCGACGGCGACAGTGGCAACGGTGGCGGAGGGAAACGAGGACGGCGACGGCGTTTCACAGCGGCGCGGCTCGATTCCCTTGGCGTGAAGGTGGAGCACGGCACGGCGAAGCTCGTCGCAGGGCTGGATTTGGACGGGGAGCTTCAGGCGACGGCGGCACGGCGGCGGAGCGTCGCGGCCATGGCTGCAGTGGGGAGAGGAGAAACGGGGGAGGAAACAGGGGAACGAGGAAGCGAGTCGAGGGAGGGGGCAGAGCGGCTCGTGGGCGTGCTTGTCTCCTTCGCATGGGGGCAGGGGAGGGGGTCCAGCGAGGGGGCGACGTCGAGCTGGTGGTGCGGCGCAGGCATGGGCGCCTCGGTCGCTACAGGGGAGAGGGGGAAGAAACCGAAATCGCAAAGAGGTCCCTGGGAGAAATTGGTTCATCACGGGCAGGTCCCCGGGAATTTTCAATTTGGTTCTTTCCTGCTCAAAATTTGGACAGCAACCTCCCGGATTTTATTGGGGTATTCAAATATTTATAAAAATATGATAAAATTCCAGTAGCCTCCTAACATCGTATAGAAGCGCCACAAATTTTGGTGTGACCAAATAAAAAGTTTTGCAACATTCTTGTTCAACTGGTTGTTGTAGGCAAATTCTGGGTAATTCAAATTGTTAAACCCTTTTGAGTTATTTGGCGAGTCCAAAATGTTATTTGTGAACCCTTGGAACTTCCTTGACAAACATAAGATGACAAGGATTTGTAATTACAAGATTGAGTGCCAACAAGGTGTGGAAGTTTTGTTATAGCACTTTGTGCATTTTGTTTTAGCAACTCAATATCATTTCGATTCCAACATTGTGTTAACTCAAAGGAGACATGTTTATGAATGCATGCCATGATGCAATGGACACAAAAGTGGAAAAATTACACTGGTTTCCAGGTTTTCAACGTTGGGCTGTTACACTTCGGCCCGTGGTTTTTCCTCTCACCTTGAGAAGTTTCCAGTCTTTGTGTTGATGCTTGCTGCTGCACTTTTGGGATGAGAACAACTAGTACTTGTACTACCTGGCTGCTGTTTGCAACTAGGACATGTCCTACGTTCAGGCAGAACCTAGTATCTCCATATATGTTAGATGCATATGTTTCTGTCCGACACGAGCAACGATCCGTGAGTTAGCACATCAGTGGTGCTGAAGTTTACATTTATTCCGCTGCGTATTTTCAGACACGTAAAATCTGGTGTCTCTGTGTTGATGCTTGTTGCTGCACTTTTGGGCTGAGAACAACCAGTACTTGTACTACCTGGCTGCTGTTTGCAACTAGGACATGGTTCAGGCTGAACCTAGTATCTCCATATATGTTGAATGCATATGTTTCCGTCCGACACGAGCAACGATCCGTGAGTTAGTACATCAGTGGTGCTGAAGTTTACATTTATTCCGCTGCGTATTTTCAGATCACGTTAAGAGTGTGCTAATCTCTATTAAGGGTTAATTGGTGTGCCCAGTTTTCCCAACATCGTGTCAGCAACCTCGCCTTCCAAAACGGCAGTTTGTTAGCCAGCCTGTCGATAAGAGGTTGGACATCTTCTTTCCGAAGCCGCTTGATTGTCAATGGCAGGCCGAGGTATTTGCAAGGGAACTCTCCAATTGGGCAAGCCACGGTTGGAGTCACCTCATCAAGGATCTGCTGGTTACATCTGATGGGGATTGCAACGCTCTTGGCATAGTTCACAACCAACCCCGACGCAGCCCCAAAGCACGACAAGATCCCGTGCACCACTTCTACCTCCTGGACTGTCGGTCGAGCGAAGACGACGATGTCATCCGCATACAGGGACACATGGTGCCGGATCCCAAATTGCTGAAGGTCAGATAGTAGTCCCTGCTCCTCTGCAACCTTGAACATTGCAGACAACACATTCATAACCACGATGAAGAGCATAGGGGAGATAGGGTCCCCCTGCCTCAAGCCTCGTCCATGTCTGAACCAGTCTCCTGGGCTGCCGTTCACAAGCACCTGGGTGGATGCCGTGCTAAGTAACAGGACAATCCAGCCAATCCACGGAGGCCCAAAGCCTCGCTGCCGCAGCACACTAATCAGGAAAGCCCAAGACACGTTGTCAAACGCCCTTGCGACATCGAGCTTGAGGAGCAGCGACGGGACCCGAGCCCTGAACAGCGTCCGCGCAGATTGCTGCACCAGCACGAAATTGTCGTGTATGCATCGCCCCCTAACAAACACACTTTGGTTCGAGTCCACAAGGTCAGGCAGCTTCAGCGCAAGGCGCACCGCAAGGATCTTGGCAAGCAATTTGGAAAAACTATGCACAAGGTTGATTGGCTGGAATTCCCTCACGTCAGTCGCACCATCCTTCTTAGGAAGAAGCGTAATCAACGCCCCATTCAGTAAGCTGAAGTTTTGGCCCTTGCCCAGGAAAGACCGACTGTGCGTCTCTCTTGGAGGTTTTTACAGATGATAGCATGGATAGAACAGAAGTCAGCCTCATAGCAAAGGAATTCAAACTGAAGATGCCCCGGATCACCGAGTGATTTTATCCAAGATCAATAGGAGTTGTAACTCTGTTGCTCATAATCTTTGCCAATTTGGCCGTAGAGAGTTGAGTGGTGGGCTTTTAAAAAGTTTGGTCCTGGCCTGCGTGTAGCGATCGGCTTTGATTGATTGTAACCAGAACAATGTTATTTCATTAATATATCACAAAATTTCAAAAGAAAATATTTTAATATGTCCGCCAAGTATACGACTGTTCCACCCCCTCCAACCCTTCTATGAAACACTACTCTAGTCCTGGCCGATGATCTCACTGATTACAGGTTATCTCCTCTCTCGGCAACAACCATTCTATTAGGAGGCTCTACCTCTCCACTTGGGTACCCATGGAGGTCACATCTGGAAAACGAGATGCTTCCGGGTATCGCCCCATTTGCTGAGTGCCAAAACACGGGCCACTCGGTAAAGATCCTATATGTCGGGTGTGCACGGAATACACTCGGCAAACATGCCACCACTCGGCAAAGAGCCTATATACCGAGTCTGAGTAAGTTTAGCACTTGGCAAACATCCGGCGACAAAGAACGAAAAAAACACTCGGCAAACAAGGCGTGACGGCAAACCAGAAGGCCACGTGTCCCCTGACATCCAGCCCAACAGCGTCGTGACGGAGCGCTTTGTTTGTCGAGTGTCGCGGATGGGGGATACTCGGCAAAGTATGCGGGCGAAAAAATCAGATTTGTCGCCATTTTCTGAAACCTTTGCCGAGTGTGGTGGCGCGGGGCACTCGGAAAAGTTTGCGCATGAAAAATTAGGGTTTCGCTGCGCTTTTTCTTAAAACTTTGCTGAGTATGGTGACGCTAGGCTCTTGGCAAACACGCGACGGGAAAAAAAATCCGGTCCACGCCATTTTTTCCCGCCTGGTAGTGTTGTTTGCCGAGTGTCTAGGATTTAGAATACTCGGCAAACAGGGTAAATTTTCCGCCTTTTCGACTACCTGCCATTTCATTTCCCCGCCACTTTCTCAGCCCACACGACCCCTATAAATAGCCCATCTCTGAGCCAGGTTCGTCACTCACTTGGGTTAGTTCCTCTCACTAGCTGTTAATTCCTGCAATACAAATCATTCGGGTTCCCTAGCGACATACATGGGCCTCGACATATCTCCGAGGACTAACTAGATGGCGGGCGTGTGATGCCGCTTTGGATCGACGGTGCACCCCCTTAACAAGACCAACCTCCCCTGGCAGTCACTTTTGTACGCTCACGGTTCAGACTGGATAAAGATTCATTCTGTGTTGCCCTTGAATCTTACATTGGTGGTTTATATAATGATCTCTCAGTTTTGCGTCTGGATGAGCAAGATTTTTATTTATGTGGCCTTTAAGGATGTTGGTTTTCTGGTTTATTCGATTCGAGTCTTCTTTTGCGCCCAGTTCAAATTGTACTACTCACTCTAATCCCATATAAGTCTCACAGCTTACACGTGTGAGTTGTACCTTGTCAGTTAAATCCCACGACACTTAAAACGGATCGGAGGTGGTCCTTTTTGTCAAAAATTCACCATCTATGGTATCAGAAAGACCGAGTTGTATCTAGTACAAACCACTTGATCAAGAACCTAACCCATGCAGGCGTGCCTAGCAGCAACAATAATGATTCATAATAATAACAAAGAAAGAGCATATGTTGCAATGCGCCTGTCAACCAAAAACTCAGAAATGGAGCACTGGTGATCTCGAATCGAAAATGGCAGCAGAGCACTTTTGTCATGGACAAAAGAACAAACATCAAATTCAGAATTAGCCTGCATTCAATCCAAAACTGAGATCAGAAACATGAGCTAAGGGCTCATTGTCATGGAAACATTACAAGATTGATCAAGATCAATTTATATAATATATCAGGCAAAATGGGCATTCTTTTACAGAGTATCCTTGATAGTACAACTTTCTTTGTGCAAATCTCACGACAAGAATGTGGAAATGCAGATTTCTGCACGAAAAAAATCTGGCAGCATACCATGACATGTTCCAGCAAACCAACGAGTCTCAGCCCTTCACAGGCTATGCCTCTCTGAATGCCAATCAACCTGCTCAGGGATGTGGATTCGCCGGAAAACAAATGTGAAAAGGAGTTATCAATGTACAGGTGCTCTAGTAGCCACTTTACCCTTCAGAATAACCACTTGAGCAGACTGCCATCCATTCTTCTGTGTGTGAAGTATCCCAAATCCTGTTGCTGTTGTGCTTCCGATTACAGAAGACAGGTACCAGTAAATATACACCTGCTATCTATGCTGTGCTTGAGAATCCTCGGAGGAGATACTGGAATGAGGTGAGGGGCTCTCGGACAGCTCTATTTGTGGCGACAATTGGCCTGGGAGACTGCCTTCAGGCTGGTCGTCGCTTTCAGGATACTCTGTACATAATGTGAACGAATGAAGCATAAATATTATGACAGTGACAGCCCCAATATCTCCAAAGAACAAGGAGTCAAGAAAATTACCAAATAATGATTTGATGGTTGGTCGTTTTGGCTTGTTGTTCTTTTTCTTTAATTCAGCTGCAGAGCCATATTAAAATAAAATCATGAATAATGTATTGTGCAAGAAATTATCGTTTTGCGAAGAATGCTACATAAAAAGTGACGCGAGGGAAGATACCTATTCCTGGAAGTTCCGGGTCATTCACTATTTCAAAGTTCTTGTAAGTATAACCGACAAAATTCATGTCCTTTGAGGAAAGCATCTGCATAAAAGAACATGGGCTCAGGACCTAGACGGCTAGACCAGGTAGTGAAATGATTGCTAGACAATAAAATACCAGGCATCAAAATTTAAGTGTGAGTGCAGTAACATTTTCACTGAGAATATGCACTAAAAATGCAAGATCTTTCGAACAATGCAAAACACCAAATGGATATGTATTATTCTATTGATCTCTGTAATAAGTACCTTTCTCCAAGGACCTGCCTTTGATGAAGTTTGCATGGGAGGATCGGCCTGGAATAACACCAAATGCATGACTGTCAGTACTCATTGAATAAGATAGATTACAAAAACTAAGATATCTTGCACAACTGGAACCAAGAGCAGGCCAGCATCAGGATAACTTGTTGACCAGCACAGTGGCGAGTTGCAACTTGCAACTAGAATCTCTGATTTGTGGTATCTACTATTCAGATAAGTAGATCTCAGCTTCTCACCCTAATATTCTTTCTTTTTTCAAAGATCTTACTTATGGGAAATGTAGTTTATAGGTTTCTCGGTACCCGTATCATGAATTGGGTTGACTACTTGAGAACAATAAACTAGCCTGTGTGGCCCGAGGATAACAGCTCACCTCGTCAAAATCTTCAAAGTTCTGTGTGTCCAACTCATCAGTAACTTCAGGTATGAAAGCTGCTTCCATCTGATATAGCTTTTCCCATTCAACGCTTCTAAACCATGGATGAGCCTGTATGAAGAAATCTCGAATGACCGAAAATTCACAGCTCAAAGCTTAAAATCAAAACAAATAATCTGAATGATTTTCACCTTTATCTCATGCGCTCCTTTCATCCCAAGTCTCTGATCCACATTACATAAGAGCTTGTTGATTAGATCTTTAGCTTCTGGCGAAAGTCTGGCCTCTTCAGGAAATTTAAGATGGCTTCTCCAATTTACTATCTGCACAATTGTGCCCGCTTAGTGATAACAATAATTCACGTACAAAAGAAAAATTCTTAGGCAAGAACATGGATTGGCTATAGGTAGAACTAGCATACTTGATGTAAAAACACAATTCAAATTTACCTTCCTACATGTTGACATTGGATCTTCAGAATAAAATGGTGGATAGCCCACAAGCATCTCATACATAATGGCCCCAAGTGACCACCTACAAAATGTAAATATGAGAAAAGGAACATTATCTAGACATGCATTGCATAAGTTAAGAAGAACAAAACTAACCAGTCACATTCCATTCCGTATCCTTTCTTTAGTAGGACCTCCGGAGCAATGTAATCAGGCGTACCGACAGTTGAATAAGCCTGAAATTCAATTAAACAGCATATATAAATGAATGCAAAGCAATAATATCATGTAAGAAAATTACAGACCCAGAGTAACGATAGTACACACAGCTGCTCTTGAGGGTCAAATAAATGACTGCTTTGTTACTATCTGCTTAGAAACATTATTTCAACACTATCATTTAATTGGATATCGTATGCTAATGCAACACCCTGGAGAAATTTATTTCCATGTTAGGTGACATCATTTTTGCCATGTACTGTCGCAAGTTGTTCAGTGAAAAATGCACTAAACTCTTTGATAAGTTTCCATCACTCATGCAATAATGTTGCACATACGATAATGAAAACACCTACGTGTTCTTGGCTTCTTACAGACAAATCAAATGCGATACAAAGTGTTGGGCTATGCATGCCTCTATGACTATATTCTGCAATAAATGTTCTTGCACAGAATGTTGGGCCAAGAACTCTCCTATTAGGGAATGAATAAGAATTAGGCAAGCACAGGGCTAGAGGGAAGGAACCATTATCTACTAGACTGTAAAGTTTAGTCAATGTTCGAGTTATAGTGTCCATAGCGAATGATATACGTGGAATGTTTCTACTGTTAAGCAAGTATAATATATAACTTACCAACATGCGGCGATTCTTCTGCCAATGCAATAGTTGTTCCTGCTGTGTTCGCCTGGGAACAGCAGGGTTACTTAGTGGCTTATCACCATCTGCCGCGGATTGGTGTTATTTCCCGCTGCATTGTCAAATTCAGTAAAATTTGGAAAGCTGCTACTATCTAGAGGCTTGCATAGGCCAAAATCTGAAAGCTTCAGATGGCCAGTTCGATCTAACAATAAATTGTCAGGCTTGATATCCCTGAAAAGATGTAAGAGTGAGCTGCAAGTTGCAGTAACTATACAGAGTAAGATGTTTAACTGTCTATCAATTACCTATGAATATAATTATGCTTGTGAATTGATTCAATTGCTAGTATTGTCTCTGCAACATAAAAGGAAGATTCATCCTCTGACAGTGTATCCTTGCGCATAAGTAGAGTCATCATGTCACCACCAGGAAGGTACTCCATAACAAGGTACAGAAACTCATCATCTTGGAATGAGCAATAGAGCTTAACTATATAAGCACTGTCAACCTCTGCAAGGAGATTCCTTTCAGCTCTCACATGCTCAACCTAGAAATAACACATTAGAAAATCAAATCAGTGTGCTACACAACCTGGTTTAATACTTGATTAAGCAAGCATGAAGTACCTGGCCTCTTCGTAACATTTCAGACTTCTTGAGCTTTTTCATTGCATATACATTAGATGTAGATTTTTCTCTACAAAGTCTCACCTGCAGGATATCAGTATAAATGGGAGGTAAGCAGTAACAAAGTAGGATGAACAAAGTTTTCCTCGAGAAACAGCACTACTCTCTATGTACCACATCCACAAGGAAGTGTTAGCAATAAACTGATGTATTTACACAACACTCAGCTACCACAATGCTATGCATTGTAACGTTGTCTTTGGTTATCCGAAAATTATAAGCATTTTCCCAACACAATGCTACCGCGAAGCGAGCACAGACATTAAGGTAATAACAGCGGCAACATCATTACTAAATGCACAGCCATAAATTACGAGAATTCACCTCTCCATCCGAAATTAGGCGGCAACTGTCGCATACCATGCAACATATCCAAAATTAGACATCTGCATCCTAAGCACCAGGCACATACACTAGTCTAACATTCTGTATGTACCACAACCACAAGGATGTGTTCACAATAAACTGATGCATTTAAACAAAACTCAGCTACATGCATCCAGTAGGGTTGTGGGGTGTGGGGGGTAAAGAGCATATATTACCTCTCCAAAAGCACCTCTCCCAATAATGGTCAGCAGTTCAAAATCATCAACGCCCATTTTGCGCCTCCTTAATCGCATGTATTCTGTCTCCTTTTTCTCTAAATCCTTCAGGATACTATTTTGCTCCTCTTCAGATACATCAGCATCAGCAAGCTTCCTCTCCAGGATCAAACGCCTATAAAATAACAATATATATTAAGATCCAGTGATGGATAGCACCAAACAAGAAGAGGCACTCAATGACATGCAAAGTATGCTTAGCCAAGACCAACATAAAGCAGTTTCGAAGGACCTACAACATGCCACAAGAAGATAAATGCAGGCAAGCACAAACTGCGGCAATAAGATTTCTGTGAACAGACTCTGTATGCTTTATGCTAGACATTTTCCTTCAATGACAATTTCCTTTACCAACTTAGAGAACTGTTGCCAAAATTGACAGCATCGTACCGTCATTGCTTGTATAATAGCTTGTATAGGCATTGCGTGAAAGAACAGTATAAGGTATATATACCAGCAATGTCTATAATGAGTGTGAAAGAACAATATAAGGTATATATACAGCAATGTCTATAATGAATGTTTCCTGGTCATTAATAAGTCTAGTAATGTACAGAGGCTCGGCCATTTCTAATACATTGATTTACCGGCACTTATCACTTACGGTAACCTTGTTATTATAGAACACGCATGTAAACTTTGTTGTAGAGCACTAGATTTTGGTCCAGAACAGGAGGTGATACACCATTTATCAGCTTCCACGCTATTTCGGTCCGTCCAGGTGACGCACCACATTACTTCCTTCAACCCTATTTTACTCCATGGCACTAAAGCCATGCACACCACCTTCCGCAACGCTATGCAGTGTAGCGTTATCTTTGGTCCAAAATTATAATCATTTTCCCTCCATACTGCTACCGCCAAGCAAGCACATACACTAAGGTACTAACACCGGCATCATCATGACTAAATGCACAGCCATAAAATTACGAGAATTCACCTCTCCGTCCGAAATTAGGCGGCGAGTGTCGCATGCCATGCAACATATCCAAAATTAGACATCTGCATCCTAAGCACCAGACACATACACTAGTACCACAATCAATAGTCAACACTAACTAGTAACTACTAGTCTGCTACTCTGATAAGCAGCGAAGTCGGCACAATTCCACCACCATGATCCAGCCTACTTAGAAGGAGCTGGGACATGGATCACGAGCAGCAAATGGAGGGCGCAACGAATCGACCAAACAGGACACCAATTCACGGCTACTAACTAGACACCTCCCTACGGGGACACCCGCGGATCCCAACCCAACTCACACACTGGACCAGTCTCCTCTCTCCCGCACAGTAGAGAGGCGATTTTGTGCGCTCCCCGTCTGCTCCCACCTCGCCGCCGCGGATCCGCGTGATTCCTCGTCCTCCGTCGGCCGCTCCGGCGGCGGGAGGGCGGGGAATCGCCGGATCCCGGCGTGTATATAGCGTAGGTAGTAGTTGGGTCTCAGCCGGCGTCGTCTCGGAGGTGGAGATCTCGTCGGTGTTGTGTTTGCAGGTGGCGCTCGTCCCCTCCGGCAGTAGAGCTTCGCGGAGCTTCGCGGCGGAGCGCCGTCTTCTTCCTCGTGATCGCGGCCCTCTGGGGTCGCCGTGTGTGGGGATCCCCCCTCCAGATCTGCTGGCGGCGGATCTGGTTGACCTCCTCGATGCAGATGGCGACGACGCAAGCGGCGCTGCTGGTGGAGCAGGCTGGAGGCCCTCTGGGGTTCGAGTTTCGAAGACTTCCCGTTCCGTCTGGGGGCGGCTTCTGATCCAAGGTGTCAAGGAAGCTGCGGCGGCGGCGCGTCTACGATGCGATCTCTTCTCCGGCGACGTCGATGCAAAAGGACCTCGGTGTAATTTCTATCTTTCGTTCAGTCTTTTTTGCCTACTTGCTGTAATTTCCATCTGTATCCTCGCAAAAAAAAAAAAACAACACAACACAATCCTAGACCCGAGTCAGCAGGTGGTGGACGTGATCCGCGGGCACGGAGCAACTGACCTCTCCTTGCGCTCCTGGGTGGACCTCGCCTGCTCCTTGTACATGTTCTCGATGCACTGCTTGGCCGCATCGGCCTTCTGCTTGGAGGCGGCCGACACAGCCACCGCTTCTCCCTCCTCCATCCCGGAGCCGGGGGGCGATGATCCCGGCTTGCCCTTGTCCTTGTCCCGCTGCAGCTTCTGTAGCCAGCCCCGGGCGGAGTCCATCGGCAGAGCGCTGAAGCCGGATCGGATCAGAGCAGCGCGCCTGCCATTTCGGCCGCGGAGGAGGTGGTGGTGGGTGTCCGATCCGGCTCCGGGTCCCCGTGGGATCTCCGGATCTGGTGGGGTGGTGGTCGGCTAGGGTTTGGTACTTGGGTTCGATTGGAGTTGGACTAGCGCGCGGCGGGGGCGACCACGAGCACGAGCGCCGCGCGATTCGAATCCGATAGGAAATTCGGCAAGTGGGCGCGTGGTGGTGGTCTAGTGATCTGCGTGGGGGTGGGAGGGAGCGCGGTGAGGAGAGGCGGCGCCGCCATCGGCATTGGTCCCGATGAAGATTTGGTTTGGCCGGGCCTTGGCCGATTGTGTGCTCTTGTTCTGTTCAAAGTAGAGAGCGGCGGAAGTGCGGTGGCGGAGGGCGGTCTGCTTTCCTTTTTCTTTCCAAAAAAGACCCTCTCCTCTCGTGAAAGGTTTCGATGAATGCAAGTCGATGGGGTTTTTTCTCCATGAGAAAAATATTTTCGATTTATCTAACTAGCTAGACACTTGGGTGTTCCTACAGTTCAACACATTATATATTTTTCCCATAAATCTAGCTTCATTGATCATGTGTGACATTGTCGCGTCGTACGAGTTGGTGTTCCAACGGGGGCTCGTCAAGTGGGCTCGTCGACACTAATGGTTAAAAGGGAGGTGGGGGTGGAGCACTATGCTGCCCACCTTGCTTCGTTGCGAGCGGTTATGTCGTAACACGTGATGAAGCCAGATAAAAAATAGCTCATTAAAATGGTAGTCATCACTAATGCGATTTGGGTTAGAATCGGCGGTAAATTTGTTGTAATTATTGCCAAGTTTTGTTTGTTGTGCATGTTCCTACTCTTATCTCCTCTCGATTTTCCATGGAATCATGGATAAGATGTAGTTGAGAACTGCCTTGCCATGGTGATTCGGGAAAGGGATCAAATGCAGTAATGCATCATTTGACTGAGCCGGAGTCGGAAGCGTGTTGTGTGAGTGTCTGTGTTGACATCGGTGTGTCAACCGCCGACACATCCTTCTGTATCGATGTAGATTTCGTCCAGTGAGTCTGCGATGAACGAGTGATGATCCAACTGATGCCTTCAATTGAACCTTTGTCTAAGTAGGCCTTTTCATCCTACTCGTTATAGTCCTCATACTTACCTAGACAAGAAGTTCATATCCGTCCATGCTTGCTAAACCCTAGTTCGGTCCTCGTGGCGCCATGCCCTAGGTTTCGAGTTCTGACTCGTGATGGCATGGCCTAGGTTTCGAGTTCTAACTCGTGATGTGTCTCTCATCTATGCATAGTCATTAACAACACTACTATATACTCCCTCTGTTCCTTAATATAATGCGCCTACGCTTTTCAGAAAAATTCCAAAATATAAGGTGTATTATGATTTATGGACAATTTTAGGCATCAAAAAACGCGTCACAATCTAGAACGAAGCAATTTGACGAATTGTTTTCAAGTTGTGGCTAATAAGAACTACATTCTCTTGATTTTTATTTAAGAGAAAATTGTCCACCGCATGTAAAATACTGGCGTCTTAATATCCGTGCCAAAACCTTAGGCGCCTTATATTAAGGAACGGAGGGAGTAGGATCCATTGAATGATGTGAACCATCCCAAATCAGCGAGAATAATTACTATCTAATTGTGCTATATTTTTTCTTTTTAGTGGGACTGCTTGCAAATGTATAGATTAGTAGGGGTAGAGGTAAAGCATAACTAACCAGGGTGCCACATAAGCGACAAAAAATGTTTCCTAAGTACACATGTTGAAAAAAAAATCTATTTAGCAAAGAATTTTTGTATATCCAATTAACTCACATATTTTCCTCTCACTAAAGCAATCTTTAGAATATATTTAATCCGGAGTCGAAGCATCGCACGAGGCCCACACAACTGCCCAACCGCGTGCAATCCCTCCATGTCGATTGCTTTCCACACGGCGAGTGTGTAAAGAAAAACATCCTATGTAGCGATATAGGTGGATGAGGAAGGTTGGAGGAAGGAGCAGAGCTACGCGTCCTGAATAATAGAGGCCCTTAAAATCGAGTTAATAAAGCGGTTTCAACTATTCACGTCGATTGACCTTTCCTTTATGAGAAAAACATATTCGATTTAACTAGCTAAATGCTTGAGTGTTCATATAGATGAACACATTATATATTTTCCTTAAAAAATTAACTTCATGGATCCATATGTGTCATTGTCGTCCCTACGAATTGGAGTGCCAACGGGACTCGTCAAGTGGGCTCAACGGTCGGCTCAATTAGGTGGGGTGGAGTACGATGGCTACCCCCTTGATTCAATGCAATAGACGGTGTCATAACACACGATGAAGTCAGATGAAAAGCTCCTTGTAAGTTTAATCATTACCGTATCACCCCTAAAGTTAGAATCGACTATAAACTCGACGTGATCGTTGCCAAGTTTTTGCATGTTGCGCACTTCCGCGCTCTATCGCCTCTTGATTTTCCATGGATAAGAGTTAGTCAGCAATGAAATTTGGAACTGCCTGACCATGGTGATTCCGGCAAGGGATTGTACACCACAATGCCTCCTTTGACTGAGTCGTCTTGTTGACATCAGGTGTACATTGCTGGCATATGCTTATGTACTAACGTCAATGATCCTGTCTATGCGGCTCTGTGATGAACGAACAACAATCCAGGATGCATTCAGTGGAACCTTGGTATGAGGAGGCGTATTCATCCTACTCATCATTGTTCTCAAACTTGCCTTGCACAACAAGTTCATATTTTTTCCCAAGCTTGCTAAACCCTAATCCCGGCCTCGTTGCGGCATGCCCTAGGTTTCGTGTTCTAACTCGTAATGTGTCTCACGTCTATGTGTAGTCATTAACAAAACTACCATGTAATTAAGATCCCTTAACATGTGGAATAATTAAAATCTAATTAATCGTGCTATTCTTTTCTCTTTGAGTGGGACCGCTTGCAAAGGTAGAAAGCAGCAGGGGCGGAGGTAAAAGCGGAAATAACCAGTGTGCCACGCTGTAAAAGATGACGCCACATGAGAGACACGATTTATTTTTCAGGATGCACATGTGGTTAAAATTGCTATTTATCAAATATTCTGTGTAACCAATTAACTGACGTATTTTCTTCTTGTTAGAGCAACTGACTAATTCTCACTCGAGTGAAAGTTAACTTAATTCTCACTTAGACCATGTCACCCAATTACAGTTGTAACTTATGTGCAATTCATGAGTAACTGATTAAATTTTAGTTGCAACGCATGTGCAACTCACCTGCAGCTAGAACAATCTCAGTTCTAACTCATGTGCAACCCATATTTAGATGGGATTTTTCATTTGCAACTCGTGTGTAGTCCACCTGCAACAGGGAAAATCTCAGTTTCAATCTATGTGCAATCCATGTGCAATAGGGAATTCTAAGTTGCAACTCATGCACAACACACGTGCCGCATAAATCTCACGATGTACATTTTTGAGAGTTCTAAGGTTACCCGCACAAAAACCTCAAACTCGAGGGAGCAAAAGTTATAGAACTTCGTTTTTTATAAGAACTTGGTTGAACGCCTCGTAGCTAGCGTGGCAACATCTGCACGTGTGCGGTGTGCCAACTCGCGCTGTCACTGTGCAGTGTGCACCGCGATGAGACCACGCGATAGAGCTACAGTAGGTAGCTAGCTACGTCACTACGTGGTTCGGTGGCATGGCACGACATCTCCAGCTCCAGCGGCTAGCGCCTACCTTCAGCCACGATCCACGGAATCATCGGCAGCACGGCGTATCTCGCAGTCCAGATCCATCTTTCCGGCGGCCGGGCCTACCACGTCACGTCGCGCCGGCGAGATCGACCGATCATCACGCACAACGTACGGGCGCCAGCACATGCATGGATCCATCTCATCTCTCCGTCTCCGTGCTTTGCTCCAGCCTCCAGCAAGCAACGTGCTAAACCTACCTACAACGAATGGGCATGCAAGGCATCACTTATTTGCACGAGGTTCATGATAGTTGCTAAAGTGTATGATACTCCCTCCGTTCCACGATATAAGATGTTTTAGACATTATCCACATGTATACAAATGTATTTAGACATGTTTTAATGTGTATGTTCACTTATTTTAGTGTGCATCTAACACCTAAAACATCTTACATTTTTGAATAGAGGGAGTAGTTGTGAGGTTAATCAAATTTAAATGGTTGACCATGATCTTAAGGTCTGGGAGGTTCATTATAGTTGTCGAAATATATACCCTCCTTGATGAATATCGTGTGAAATATTTGCCCCCCCCCCCCTCCCCCCCCCCCCCCCCAAGTGCAGTTTCTTCACTTGGCTTGCCGCCCAAAACCAATTGTGGATTTCAGATCGTGTGGCCGTTAGAGGGTGGCCACACCATCCGTCCTGCCAGCCGGAAACTTTTAGGCACCTCCTTATTGAACGTCAGTTCTCCTGGAGAATTTGAACGGTTGCAGCCTCCTAGCTCAATTGCTCATCTCGATCTAAGGGCTTGAAGATTGCGATTATCCTTATCACTTGGGAAATTTGTAGGGTCTTCACCAACAAATTCTTAATGCCATCCACCCTTGTCCAATGCATTTGGGAGGATGGCACTAGTTGGATCATCGCTGGGGCTAAAGCTTGCCGATATGTTGGGCTAATCTTCTTGTATTTCCTTTTTTTCTGTTGGCTTTAAGCCTCCGATGTTTGCTCCTTCTTTATCAACATAAAAGGCAAGTCTTTTGACTTTTTGCGTCAAACAATTATAGTTACACATCGAAATTAGCGTCAGCTAATTCACTTCCGCTTAGTTCGATTTCGGTGTCTACGATGGTTTTGTATATGTATTATTTTATTATTTGGTAGTGTTTACAAAAATAACTCTACCCACAAATCTTTTGGAATCAATCATTTCCACTTTTTTCTGAAAACATCTCATATCCACTTTATTTGAGAACATGTCATTTTCACTTTTCCTCCAAGACTACAAGCATTCAACTGGGCCATGAAATGAATTTATATAGTTTGCTCAGCTCAGTGGAGTGCCATAATATGGGCTGGGCTTTCGTAGTTTAAGTTGCGCTCCCGTTTATGGCCCAGGTGGTTCCCAAGCCCGAACCCACTGCTCCCTTTCTCAGTCCAGTCAGCCACACACACCCTCGCCCGCTACCGCCGTCAGCCACCTCATGGCCTCGGCCAGGGCCACCGGCTTGGCCGCGGCGGCTGAGTCCGCCGTGTTCCGGGCCAACCAAGAGCTCACCCGCCTGGCGCGCTCCGGCCAGTTGGCCGCCGCGCGCCGCTTGTTCGACGAGATGCCCCACCGCAACACCGTCTCCTACAACGCCATGCTCTCCGCGCTCGCGCGCCAGGGACGCCTCGCCGACGCGCGGCGCCTTTTCGACGAGATGCCCCGCCGGAACACCGTCTCCTGGAACGCCATGATCTCGGCCTGCTCTAACCACGGTAGCGTTGCAGACGCCCGGAGCTGTTCGACGCAATGCCCGCCCGGGATGACTTCTCCTGGACGCTCATCGTCTCCTGCTACGCGCGCGCGGGCGAGCTGAAGCTCGCCAGGGACGCGTTCGACAGAGTGCCCGGCAGAAGTGCTCGGCGTGCTACAACGCCATGATCTCCGGGTACGCAAAGAATGGAAGGTTTGATGATGCGGTGACGTTGCTGCGGGAAATGCCGGCCCCTGGCATCATTTCTTGGAACTCGGTGCTGGTGGGTCTGACCCGTGATGGCAAAATGGTTCGGGCGGTCCAGTTCTTTGACGAGATGCCGCAAAAGGACACAGTGTCCTGGAACTTGATGCTCGAGGGGTATGTGCGTGCTGGGGATCTTGACGCTGCTTCTGCCTTATTTGAGAAGGTCCCATCACCTAATGTCGTTTCCTGGTTACCTTGCTGAATGGTTATTGCCGGGCAGGGAGAATAGGTGAGGCGAGAGATTTGTTCGACAGAATGCCAGAACGGAATGTTGTGTCTTGGAATGTGATGCTTGGTGGCTATGTGCGGCATTCGTGCATGGTGGAGGCCTATAAGTTGTTTATAGAGATGCCAGATAAGAACTCAATCTCATGGACAACTATGATAAGTTCATTAGTGCGTCATGGGAAGCTCCAAGAAGCAAAGGACCTGCTCAACAAGATGCCTTTCGACAGTTTTGCAGCGAAGACTGCACTGATGCAAGGATATTTGCAGAGCAAGATGATTGATGAGGCACGCCTCATCTTTGATGGACTTGAGGTCCGAGATGCGGTGTGCTGGAATACGATGATATCTGGTTATGTCCATTGTGGAATGCTTGATGAGGCCATGGTGTTGTTACAACAAATGCCAAACAAGGACATGGTTTCTTGGAACACCATGATTGCTGGCTATGCCCATGATGGTCAAATGCGCAAGGCAGTAAGTATTTTCAGGAAGATGAGTCCGAAGAATGTAATATCGTGGAATTCAGTTATCTCCGGATTTGTTCACAATGGGCTCTATGCTGAAGCACTCCAACATTTCGTTCTCATGAGAAGGGATGCAAAGATGCCAGACTGGTCTACATATGCGTGTTGTCTCAGCGCATGCGCAAACTTGTCTGCTTTACATGTCGGGAGGCAATTCCACAGTCTTCTTGTCAGGAATGGGTATATAGGTGATACTTTTTCTGGAAATGCCTTGGTTTCTGCATATTCAAAGTGTGGTCGGATCTCGGAAGCAAGACAGGTATTCGATGAGATGGCAGGTCAGGACATCGTGTCATGGAATGCACTCATCGATGGCTATGCTTCTAACGGCTGTGAGATTGACGCGGTCTCAGTTTTCCGAGAAATGGAAGCCAATAATATCCGACCTGACGAGGTCACATTTGTGGGCGTCTTATCAGCCTGCAGTCATGCAGGATTGGTTGGCGAAGGGTTGGATTTCTTCAACTCGATGACAAAGGACTACTCGTTACAGCCTGTGGCCGAACACTACGCTTGCATGACAGATCTACTTGGAAGAGCTGGGAAACTTACTGAAGCCTTTGAACTTATCCAGGGGATGCAGATCCAACCTAATGCTGGTGTATGGGTGCACTGCTTGGAGCATGCCGGGTACACAAGAACGACGAGCTCGCACAGCTTGCATCCAAGAAGTTACTTGAGTTGGAACCTCGCAAGACGTCGAACTACGTGCTGCTGTCAAACATCAGCGCGGAGGCTGGCAAGTGGGGTGAAGCTGAAAAGATGAGGGTCTTGATTAAAGAAAGGGGAGTGCGTAAGCCACCTGGATTAGCTGGATCAACATAGCGACTATGGCTTGCACGACTCTCTTGTAACGATTTGGAGAAACCGAGTACATACGTGAGGTGGCTGTTACCTGAATCGACTCTTGCCTGCTGAATCATGGCGGAAGCTCCTGGAACCTTCGTGCCAAAGTGTATGCACAGCACGTGCTTGCGGCAGTGATGCATCACAGCTGAGGAGCAAGGACAGCATGGATTTGCAGATTTTAAGTCGAGTTTGATTCTTCTTCTCCATTAATATTTTCAAATGGCCAACACGGTTTTGACTAGTATGGCTTGCGCCGACATGGATCCAACCTAATGCTGGTGTATGGCTTGCACCGACTCTCCTGTAACGATTGGCAGAAACCGAGTGCGTGTGTGAGGTGCTACCTGAATCAGAGACTTGCCTGCTGAATCCCGTTGAACCTCTGGAGTTCCCATGCCAATGTTGATGCATTGCAGGCGCTCAAGGAAGTGATACAGCACAGATGAGGAGTGAGGACAAGCGGGGCTTTGCATAACCCAACTCGAGCCTGATTCCTCTTCTCTGTTAAATTCCAGAGGGAGCTCGGCGCTATGACTCGACTACCGCGTGTGTGATGCCTTTGTCATTGTCCTGCTAGTGCTGCACAAGTGCGCTTAGTGGACAGCAGTCAGCACCTAGTATCATTAGAAAGTAGAATGGATTGCGTGCTGCAAGCAGGTGATTCAGGGATACCATTATCTCAGTCACAATGAGTATATCCTGAACCAGTGTGCTTTGGCTTTACGGGCTTACAGAGTTCAGCAAAGTTCCAGATTCGTTGTTTAAGCCTGTCAGTGTCATCTCCTGACCACATGCTTTGATCCAATCCTGAGCTGTATAAGGCGACATTTTTGTTTCCGTCAGGGCTACGAACTCTGGGATCTACCATGTTTTAAGCTAAGGATTCAGATGGCTTACACTTAGCAATAGACCTGTATATTCAGATTGCAGGCAGAATAAAATACGTGTTATAATGAACATATGTACTCCCTCCGTATCAAAATATAAGTCGCACTAGTCACTTACCACACACATGTATGTAGACATGTATCTTGCACTAAACATGTCTACATACATGTGTGTGGTAAGTGACTAGTGTGACTTATATTTTGATACGGAGGGAGTAATTTTTTCCTTCCAGAGTTGCAAAGTTTGTTTTTGAGGTATGCAGAGCCTTACCGAGCGGTAACAAGGGTGGCATCTCGTGCTGCTACACTCCGGCACCCGGGCGGCGAGGAAGCCAGGGCAGCGGCCCCGGACCAGTGGCCGCCTTGGCGGCAGGCAGCGCGATTGTTGCGGCTTGAGGTGTCGCGGCCGTCACGGCTGCGGATGAGCTCGGCGGGTGCGGAAAAGCTCGAGAACTCCGTCTGGTTGCGCCTATCGCTTCACGGTTGAATTGATCTCTCTGGGCAAATGCCTTGCACAGACTTTGGTCGGTGCTGACGACGGCGGCGCCCTCGGCGTCGTTCCCCATCTTGATGGCTTCGTTGTGGAGTCTTGATATTCGACCGACGTGAGTGGTCCTAGGACTTCCGGTGAAAACCTAAGCTCCTCCGGAGCGGGTTACCTTCTTGAAGGCGTCGCCTTGGAGTTCCTGACCCTCACGGTGCGACTGGTTTGCGGCTGATGGGGAGGATAGCTCTGTGGCCAGGGAGGCGGGTCCCGGGGCGGTGGCCCCGGACGGTGGTGGACGTCGAGGCGGCGGCCTCGGTCTCCCACGCTACGACGTTCTATGAGGCAGAGCCGTTGTCTAGCGGGGGTCTGGGTGGCGACCTGGATGGAGACTGCGCGGGCAGAGGGTTCGTTGACCTGACTGGATCATCTTCGGGCAATGCGAAGGTCGATCTAGTTGCTACTCCGGAGCGGCGGCCCCGGTACATGGTGGTTTTGGTGGCAACCTGGATGAAGACTGCGTGGGCAGAGGGTTCGTCGACCATGACTGGATCACTTTCGGTAATGCGAAGGTCGATCTGGTTGTTACGCGGGGCGGCGGCCCCGGAGCGGGTGGTGTGTTTTGTGGCGTTTGTTCGACTTGGGTCGTGTTGGGGGCGGGTCGCTTCGTCTGTGTCATTCTTTTGTACATTTGTATGGTTTTTGGACCCGGTTTCCATTATAAACTGGGTCACCTCTTTCTATCTATTCGGGCGGTGGTGACCACCTTATACCTCAAAAAAAGAGCCTTATCTCTCTCTGTACATTCTTCTATGGACCTTTTGGATTGCTCATTGTTTTTTTTTTGAATGCAAGTGCTCATTGGGTTTGATCACGATGCCGAAATACAGCCCTGGCCCACTTGATGGTACCGTGGTTCCTCTGAGAGTGGCTCGAATGGCCGTGGCCACACTTTGCTTCAATACAGCCCAGCCCACTCGCTTGAACCCAAAGCCCAGACCATGTAGCGGGTTCCGACCCAGTTACGCTGGCACGACCCGCCAACCCGCAAAACCGCCCTCTCTGCCTCCTGCGGCTTGTAGTTGTCCCCAAACCCCAAAACCCTACCTCCTTCTCCTCTCCCCGCCGTCTCGCCGCCCGCCCTCCCCCCTCTCCCCCGCCCCCATTTCCTCGCCCGCCCCAAACCCTACCAAAACCCCTCGTCGCCGCCGCCGCCGCCGCCGCCGCAGCAGCAGCCATGATCACCGGCGGACAGAGCTACGTATCGGCGCCGCCGGCCTTCTCCGCCGACGGCCGCCTCCTCCTCGTCTGCTCCGGCCGCTCCGTCTCCGTCTTCAGCACCTCCACCGGCATGCTGGTAAGCGCAACTACCCCCCCCCCCCCCCCCCCCCCCCCCCCCCCTTCACCCACCACGTTTCTCCCAGCGCCGGAGGAACTTTTGCCCTGCCCCGCGAATGAACCTGGTGTCTGACTGTTTCCCGTGTCGCCGAACGCAGGTGTCGGAGCTGGAGGGCCACGAGGGGGACGTCACCGCCGTCGTGGTGGTGTCGCCGCCGTCCGGCGCGGAGGCCGTCGCCAAGCTCGCCACCTACTGCTGGACCGCGGGGCTCGACGGGGAGCTCATCTACTGGGATTTCGCGGCCGCCCAGCTGGTGCGGAAGGTCCATGTCGGGCTCCCGGTCCACTCCATGGTGAGCCGCTCATCCCTTGTTTTATGCTGAGCTTGCTGACACTGAAGTTGAAATAAACGGAGCTAATGCTAGCTTCATACTTGTTGAGTGCAGGTGATTCCCAACATAACCAGAACAGTGAAATCAACTGAGGTGTATGCTCCTTTTGCGTTCGTCTCTGTGGAAGATACGAGTAAGCCGGCCAACAATAAGAAGGCATTGCGCGGGCAGATCAGGATTTATGACCTGACAAAAGGGCGCCAAGTGGGTTGTCTACTGGCAGAGGTGAGGTTCTACACATTCCCTTGTCCAGATGATGATAACTTATGGCACTCTTCAGTGTGTGAGACTTCGTCGTGCCATTGATAACAATTTCCGTTGCGTCTGAACAGACACGCAAGCCAGAAAAGATTGTTGCGAGTTGTTCCGGGGAATTTTTGGGCATTGCAAATAAGAGGCAGCTCTATATATGGAGCATGCCTACCAAAGGGTTCAAGCCTGAGAAGATAAGGAAAATAAAGCTCTGTCACACGAAAAACCTGACCACCCTGGCCTTCCATCCAAGCGAGAGAATGGTGGCTGGCGGTGATGCGACAGGGAGGATCTTGATTTGGAGAGGTTTTGGAAAGGCTAAGTTTTCTGGTGTGGCAAATGAAGAGAGGGATGGTGTAAGGGGTCGGGATGACGCGGATACTTGCACGACGCTGCATTGGCATTCTAGCCAAGTGAAGTTTCTCAAATTTGCTTCTGATGGAGCTTACTTGTTCTCAGGTTTTGCTTACTGATGCGTCTCCTTTGTATACATCTTTTTTATACTACATTTTAGTCTTTGTCTGTTGGTCGTGCTGTCTAGCCTTATGATTTTACTGACAAGCTCCTTATCTTATAGGTGGTATGGAGGGGTTATTGTTGTATGGCAACTAGATACTGGAAAGAGAAGGTACAAGCCGCGTCTAGGATCTCCTCTTTTGTACTTTGTAGATTCTCCAGACTCTTCCATTTCCTGTGTAAGTATTACTTCTTTTACCTCCTGTATGATATTTCGCTGTATTTACAAGAACCTGAGACCTATTTATCTGCAGAAAAGTAATTTGTTGAATTATGAATGTCTCTGAATCCCGTATTCTAGCATGTCATAATTATATAAATAATGGAAGTTTAGCTCGTCTCAAATCTGTAGACATACTCAAATTCCGCCCCCTTTCTTGGTTTGGAGAAGTTTACAAAATAAGACCACCACACGTGGTGTGAAAAATGTGAACATCCATGTTGTCATCGTGCATGGTTTCATGGTTTATCATTGGATTGCCAGTTTCCTTATGCTTTATGGGTTGGACCCGTATAAATCCGCTTTCACTCCTTTTATCGTGTTGCTGCTAAATTTGTACCCAATAACAGTGTTGCATCTGTAGTTATGCTCTAGTTACTAACTAGCTCAACATAGTGTATATTTAATATTGTTGAGTTTGTAACCTGTGTTTTGTGGAACCTCCTTGTAAGAGGACATGGTGCCCCTGTAGTTCATACATTAGAAGGGAATTAGCCCTGCTTACGAGGAAAACTGGGCCAGAATACCTTACAAAGCTCGGTTAATTAGAGGAAAAACTTGTGAAACCCCAGACAACGTGCAAACTAACCTAGCAAGGTCTGGAGCACCGCCAGGCAAAAGAAAAACTAGCATATCCGACCTAGTACAGGACGTGCAAACAAAGCACACCCCTCACTGATGTTGCCAGCCGTGATCATCACCCATTGTGCTAACGACCTTGCCGCTCCAGTTTTATCACAGCATTGACCTAGTACAGCACGTGCAAACAAAGCACACCCCTCACTGACGTTGCCAGCCGTGATCATCACCCATTGCGCTAACGACCTTGCCACTCCAGTTTTATCACAGGTTGCCACCGGGAGCACGTCCCCCTCCCCGCACCAAAAACTAAGTCTGCCAGCCAGATAGATGCCATAGAGAAGACAGGTCTGAAGGGAAGCGGACCTGGGTCTCTCCAGCTTCGATCCTGAAATAAGTTAGTCTGCTGTCTGTCTGAACTCTGGTCATACAAACGAAAACCCAAGGAGAAATCTTGTGCACTTGCGCTAGTATCAGGTGGTTCCTGTCACATCAGTAGAACATATTGAGGTAGTACTCTATAGACGGTTGGTTCACCAATGCCTCTTTGTATGGCAATATTTACTTTTAGAGGACGAGGGTTCATGAATCCAGGCTGGTACGGCTTCATATTAGAAATGATTAAGCTATGCAATTTGAACTGACTAAAGTAAATCATGGAGCTTTAACTTTTGTTAAAACCTGAACTGTATTTACTTGTAAGTTAGGGGATGAGGATGATGATTGATAGAGTGAGCTTTGTTGGAGCTAACCTTGTTATCCCGGTCATTAGTTCATGTTTATTTCCTTTGTTTCATGGGTCAAGCAGAGTAGTAGCAGCTGCGGCAATGTACACACGCCGAAGTGTGTTCACGTGTCCATGATGCAAGCTGTTTAGTTAGTTGAGTTTGTTAGATGAGCTGCATGCATCTGGCCGGGTGGGCTAAGTGGCCGAGTCGTGTGGCCGCTGGCTTAGGAATATGTCAGCTTTGTTAGACAGCATTTTTCATTCACTATTGGGCCGCAAAGTATATTTTCCAAGCTACACTTTCGTTTTGTTACCACTTTTTGTGACTCATCATTTGAGTTACTGTTGGATTTGTTATTTCAGGTCTCATGTAAAAATAACCAAGTCCATCTTCTACAAATGCCTAATATGGAGGTTCTGAAAACCATTTCTGGAATTAAGGTTTGTACATCAAAATCTGCAGTTCTGCCATTTAATAGTTAATGCCGGCAAATGGGATCGCCGGTATTTGGTCACCCTTTGTATGTTGGTTATACAATATGTAAAAGCCTTACGGTTATGTGTTCTCTGTTCATTTCCCAGCTACCTATCGCTTCCCCAGATCTGAGTAGACGAGATGTGTATGGATTTGATTGCACTAATGGCCTTGTTGCTGTAGCAACAGAAGATTACTGCATACAGTTCTACAGTTTGTTCGAAAACACTGAGGTTTCAGAGGTAAGACAATCAACTTAAAAGATTTATTGTGTGGAACGTTTTAATAGGATTGACCCCAATATTGTTAACCTCTGCAGGTGCAAGTTTGTGAGAGGAACTTTCAGCCTGTTGATGATATTACGGTGTGATACCTTTGTCCCATACTGCCATTGTTTAATCACTCGAGTTATCTTCTTTATATTCATCGTTTGTGTTTCTTTTTCTCATTTTTCTTCTCATGGTTATGTTGTATCTTTTTCATGTGATAATACTTGAAATCACCACATAATCTGCTGCTATCCTCTAAATAAAAATGACATACTTCCTGTGTCATATTTACTATACATTTATTCCATTGGGATCTCTGGCATAAACTATCCTCTATACGCTGTGCTTGAATGAGTTGTCACTTCATGTTTAATATTCATAATTTGACATGCGCTTCTTTTTCCTTACCATAGATGTGCATTTCTTTAGTTGCGGTGTCCATTGGTGGTGATTTTATGTGCACTGTGGACGTCAAGCTTCCCGAAGAAGAATTAGGTGGCCTTATTACACTAAAATTTTGGAACCATGCGTCTCGTCCTGGAGAGTTTCATCTGTCTACTGTCATTTATGAGCCTCACAGGTTGGCACGTGATTATTTTGGCAGTTATAGATATATAGTGGTACTAAGCTCTCTGACTCGTATAATTAATCTTCCATACAGTGATGCTGGGATTTCTGCTGTTGCTTTCCGCCCAGGAAAAAACATGGCCGTGAGTTCCTCTTTTGGTGGCAACTTTAAGGTGTGCATGTCGTGTTAGCTTTGTGGATGATGCCTTCTTTGATTCACTCCCTATTTCCCTGAGTATATTTTGACCTATAGGTGTGGGTCCAAAGTTCGTCTTTACAATCAAGTGATGGAAAAAGTCAATCTGGATGGAGATGCCAATCAGTTGGCTCTTACAAGTGAGTTGACTATGATTTCTCTAAGCAGTACCTGTTTATATTGAATAGTTATGATTGTATTTGCCGTAATTGTCTGCTGACCTGTATAATCATGATTCTGAGCATGGTTTTTTAAGGCGTCGCCTTAGGGACGCTTAGGCAGTATGGCGCCCTGGCAGCACCTTAGAATTTTTTCACCTTAGTCGCTAAGGCGTCAAGGCAGGGTTTTATCGCCTTAGGACACCTTACCGCCTTAAAAACCTTATCATTTCTTTTGTTAATTTTTGGCAAATGATGCAGATGATGTGATGAACGATTAAAATTTTGCAGGAAGAAACCTATGACAGCTGCAGCCTTCTCAGGTGATGGATCTGTTCTTGCGGTTGCAGCTGAGAGCGTCATCACATTGTGGGACCCTGATAATAATGCACTTGTTGGTGTGATTGCAGAAGCACTATCGGTATTTTATTATACCTGATGCTGTAATTTTGCCACTATACTATTATACTTACAGTAGTGTTCTGATATTTCTTACCTTTGAATGTGCAGCCCATTACCAAACTTTCGTTCATTGGGACATCGACATATTTGATGTCTCTATCTCAGAGTTCAAAACCACAGGTTGCTGTGTGGAATGCGTCGAATCTTTCCATGCAATGGTCGTACACCCTTTCTGCAGAAGGTACAAAACTATGATACCAAACTTACATGAAAATATCATGTAGCTCATAGTGAATGTTCTACATTTTTTCACTACATATTACACTTCCTGTATTACACAAACCCAAATTGAACTCTGATATTTGTAGAAGCATCAAGCTGCTTAGCCATGCCAATTAGAGGCACAATTCAGAATAGTATTGCGCACTTGAATCATATGGGGGTAAAGTTAGCACCCTATAAATATTGTAGCTGTCTTTTCAAGCCTCTGGTTTCTTGTACCAATGTGACAAACGGTTGCAGGCAGTAATGATACAAATTGCTGGTCCATGTCTTTGGGCAAGCAAGCATATTTAATCTTGTTCTCATGTGTTTTCTGCTTTTGACAGCTGCATGTTGTTCGTTAAGTAAGAGTGAATTTGCGGTTCTTTCTCTTCTAAGCTGTCCTGAAGGAGGAACACAAGCAGAGCAAGATGGGGTAATACTACTATTTGATGCAGAAAATTCGAGCCCGGTTTCGTCCTGGTCTGTAAAGAAGGTATGCTCAGTTAAATTATTATATCTCATGTCCTCCTAGTTTTGAAGTGCAATATGGATAGACTATGCAGAAGCGAAATATTTTTGTTGTCCATTTTAAGAATTTGCATGTTTGTAATGGATGCTGCTATAGGTTCTTTGGCTCGAGGGACCACCTCATCCTAGAATAGGTTGGTGTTATGATTTTGGTGGGACGAGTCCTGCTGACTCTTTTCTTCTAGGCTTATGAGAGATGAGGAGGCTCTTGACGAATCCATTATTTTATTCGAATCAAACAAGTGTGTTATGTTTGTAGTTAGCATTAAATGGTCCATTCGCCGTCTGCTTCCTCTAACCACACACTGAGGTAGCCTAACATGTGTTTAGTTTCTTGTTGTTTAGGTTCTGTTTTTTGGGTTGGTTTCTTCTCCTCTGTATGCATATATCATTGTAAGGAATTGGCCAGGGAGTGTATTAAGGCATAACTTTGATTACTTTCTCCTTTCAGGCAAAAGGAGGTAGCCTTGCTTTTGTGAAGGATGATTCCTGTATGGATGAAGACACCAATGCCACGAGAGGTGAAGAGGCTTCAGTGCTGGTTTACGTAAATGGTTCACATGAGTATGTTATCTTTGATCCCCGAAACAACGAGGAATCAGAAATTAGCAAGCGCACACCAAAAAATGTTCAAGCTGATGAACCTGGTGAGTTGCTGTATGGCTTTGTTGTTCATTGTCTTAGCCTGCTTATATTTACGATCTGTGTTTGCTTATATTTACAATCTGTGGTTGCTAGTGGGAAGGTTTATTTGTTAATTAAAAGAGTGTTTCTGAATATTAATAGTTTGTGCATGGTGAAAGCAGTTTCCTTTGCCGCTCTGGAACCTGTAGAAAGTGTACTTATGCTCTCATCTCTGTCGTTGCAGCACGGATCGGTTATGCTTCTATTTACGGAGAGCTTCCGAAACTGGAATTGAAGAAAGCAGTTTTGGATGTTCCATTTATCCCATCAGAGAGACCTTGGGAAACTATATTCGCCGGATCTTCTCATGTTCTACCGCCTCTCACGAAATTATGTCCCGCTTTCTTGGCATCACTGCTGGAGAAGAGACCGGTCGCGAACGAGTGAGAAGCACTGGAGTTTTGTCCCAATGTATTAATGGTATACTCGCTGGTTGCAAATGTGGATGCACAAGGAAAAATGGACATCGAGAAAACAAACATGCTCCTGGTGGAGGTAGCATGTACATATGTTCAGAAGTTGGCCCAGAACTGCAGTAAAATCAACAGTCGGATACACACAGTCATGCACCTGGTGGTAATAGCAACTGTCAATGGTGACTGAATCTGAGCTTTTTTTTTGTAGTGATGTTTAGGAAGTGTCAATGTACCACTGATTGTAGCAATTTTGCCTTTCGCACTTCAGTCTGTAATCTGAAGTAACTATATTGTTTTTCTTTCCGGTGATACGACGTGATGAGATCTGGGACACAATGCTTGTTGACAAAAATCAGGGAATGTTAACATGCTATGCTGGCCTGATGTTTTGGATAATGAACATTTAACAGTTTGCATGCATGAACTCTTTACTTGCTAGTGAAAAAATAGACAATCCAAATAAATTTTGCACAATTCTGAGACGTTTGGTTGATTATGTAAGTGAAATGCGCATGTTTGAGCAAGTTCTGTTGGCTTGGCGTTCCCAGGTTTTATTGTTTTCAGCATGTTTGAGTTCGACATGAATGCAGAAGGATTCCTCACTCACTTCGGATGTGCACACACGGTACCAATAGTATCACTGGTTTCTCAGATCTTTCGTTGAATACAACTAAAGAAGTGCCTTGACTCTTAAAAACATGGGCACAGCAACTGTTTTGACTAATAGAGTTCTCCAGCTGCTGCTAAATGTGTTCAGTAGTAAGATGGTGATTAAACCATATATAGATTGTTCATTAATTCAAGACACGGCCATCGCATGGCCTAACCGAACCATGAACCAACCTCTCTCCAGGTTAATTACCAGTACACTCCTAACCTTTTACACTGAGATCACTGGTCAACGCTCAAACCCTCCATCTAACACTGCATGCGTTTGCTCCTGGCACGTACAAACACCTACCTAAACCTCGCCAATGACTCCTACATATACGACACCGGGAATGCTCCGCCATGCACACCAACAAGTGTGATCACCGTGCCTAGCAACCACGACGATGGTGGACCGCCGCTGCACCTTCGCTGCCGTGACGCTCTCGCTCTGCCTGGTCTTCTTCGTGCAGGGAGCGATGGCGCGGCCTCTAGCCGGCACGATGACAATAGCGACGGCGCCGGCGACAGGGATGGAGACGTCGATGGACGTGGCCGCCGCGTCGCCGGTGGGAGGATTCGAGGGGTCCGACGACGCGCTTGGCGCAGGGAAGTGGCTGCCGCTGCCGGCGCTGGCGGGCGGGCTGCGGTTCCCGGTGGTCTTCCCCCTCCCGTCGGCGTCCGGCGTTGGAACGTCTATTCCCTGGAAAGGCGGCGCGCCGCCGGCTCTTGCGGTGCCGGCCGGCATCCCGGCGCTGGTGCCGCCCTACGTCGGCGCGACGCGGCAGGAGCAGCTCAGCGTGTGGGCTTCGCTGTTCAACCCGTTCCAGGTCAGGGCGCCGTCGTCCACGTCGGTGCAGGTGCAGGGGCGGAGCCGAGCTCAAGGGTTCCCGCTGTCGCCGGCGCCGGGCTGGAGCGAACAACGGCGGTGGCCGAGCCGGCCGGCGTCGGCGCGCAGGCCGGGGAGCCCAAGTGGGGCGTCTTCCTGGGAACAACTACTCCAAACATCAACGGCTAGCTAGCTCGCAAGGCGGCGTGGCTAAATAAGCTAGTAATTAGCTTAGTACTAAAATGAAGGAACCATCTTTTTTGGAGCATATATTCTTATTATATCGATGGGCATGCATTTTCCCATGCAGAGTGAAGTTTTTGTAGAGCAAAAGGTATTGTATTTTTTGTGGGTGGGGGGGGAAAACTATTTGATATTTGGAATGTTTAATGTAGCAATCAATCATGGTACGAAGAAAATTTAAACTTGTTATCTATGAAAGATGGTTCAGCGATCTTGTGTGTAAACTAGGCTCAATGTATGTGCTCAGCCTTATAGAAGTTTTACTATGAGCCTCCTAGTACAATTTCAATTTCCTATCCAATGTGTTTGAAGAAAAATTAAAACTGTTTTATCTATGAACTTATCTTGTGTAAATTGGGGTCAATGTATATGCTCAACCTTATAGAATTTTACTATAAGCTAATACGAATCCTAGTACACTTTCAATTTTCTACCCAATATGTGATGGAACAAAATTATACTTGCTACCTCCTCGGTTTATAGGTCCCACGTTCATCTCTAAATTATTAGTTTGACCAACGTAATACTGTACAAGATATACATTACAAAATATACACGGTTCCTATATATAACGTAAGTTGGAAGTCACACCATTACGGCCATAATTGCGCCAACTTCCGCTACAAGGATTTACTCGCAAACTGAAGCTACGGCACACACACCTTGGGATGTTACATCATCATTACTGGGGCGTCTGGAGGATCTATTTTGAGGCCACAACTATTTGCCCCGACGTGGGCGAAATCATATCAGAAAAGAGAATCTATTTCGTTTTATCACCCCTAATTTATCATTCGACTTATCCTTACTCTTATAGATATATGTAAGAATGGCTATGTTTTTTCGCCTAGTTTTGTACTCCCTACGTTACAAATTATAAAATGTTTGGATAATACATTTCAATTTGGACTATATATAGGGGCCGATAGGAGTGACATACACACTGAAACGTGGATATATACATACGATTCAGAAAAAGTTAACTTTTTTTATACTTTGGACTTTTTCTCCTAAGGAAGTAGACGCCTGTCACTCTTTCATGACTTATAGGTAAACACGGTTCTCCATTTTATCCCTCTCTTACATATCAGTTGTCGCTGAAACAGATATATCTAGATGTACGATAAGGAGATTAAAATGAGAATATTCAAATTGTGTGCCCTATACAGTGGAGGGTGAAATGGGTGATTGGCAAAGTGTAGGACAGTGGGAGTTAGACCAAGTCGAATGCCGGAGTTTGATTTAGGCAGGTGCTACATTCCTGTCGTTCGAAGTGGAGGCAGGAGATGCATGAATTTGTAAATGGAAACAGTTGACAACACAAACCGCCCGGCCGCCGATCGATGGATCCTTCGATCTGTCGTTCAAGAGGCTTCAGCTTCACACAACGCGCACACCTCAGCTCAAATGATACTCCTAGCTCGGCCGCCTAAGCTGAACGCGTCAAACGTGTGCGGTACAGAGTTCCTTGTAGACTGTGAGTTGGCTCGACATTGACGTGACGCTAATCCTCTTGAAACATCGGCTCCACACGGCCCGACGGTGCGATCGCCGGAGATCTTTCCGGAGCAGTGACCTGCAAGTGCATGCACGGCCGGGATTATCGTTTTCATACACCGTTGCCACCGTGGCTCTGTATGTTTCAATCACAGCTTCACATACATATATGAGAACCTGCTACTTGGGGCGTGTTCTGGCCTGACTCGTTCGGCTGGATGCAAAACTTCGTGCACCGGCGTTTATTTGCACACTAAAAGCTCATGCAACTTGAAGACAATACACTAAAAAACGTGGTGCAAATATGTATACCTACGATGCAATATCTACTCGTATACGATCGTTGAAACAGAAAACTTACAACACGAAAGTTGTGCGGAACGTCGAGATGTAGCTACACGTCAAAGGGTTTCACAAACGGTCGACCGAGTGCGAAGAATTTGATAAAATTCGTCCAAAAAGTTCAAACGGGAACTTCGAAAATCAGAAGGTACGGTCGACGAAACTTGAAACTGAGCATGGATCTGGAACCCCCTCGTCGACGCGCACATATTTGATATTCAACATTTTTCGAATCGACTTACGGATGTGTAGATTAGAGGCATACATAGTGAAGGAGTTTAAGAGTAGGAGAAAGAAGATGAGAGGAAGAACACACGTACCTATTGGGATATTTTTTGCCAAATTTGGCCGTTTTCGTGAACTAATAATGCATCTGGCCGCTCCCGAAACTATTTGCAAATCGGCCCCAGAGGTCGGCGCCAACGCAAATGGAGCCGAACTTGTGCAGTTCGGCGCCAGCAAAAAATTCAGCCGAGCTAGGTCGGCGCCAATGGCAATGGAGCCGAGTTGAAATTTTTGTTGGCGCCGAACTGCACAAGTTCGGCTCCATTTGCGTTGGCGCCGACCTCAGGGGCCAGATTTGCAAATAGTTTCCGCGTGCGGCCAGATACGTTATTAGTTCGCAAAAAGGGTCAGATTTGGCAAAAAATACCCTGTTGGGGCATGTACTATTCAGGTGCGGGGGTGGCGCTGAAGGAACGGCCGAATCGGGCGTTCCTCTCGGGCCTGGCCCAGGGTGCGCAGATGCAGGCTCGCGGAACGGGGCAGGCAACCAAACGGGGCCGAAAAAGAGGTGAAACGCCACGTTTCGGAGGCCCGTGGGCAACCAAACACGCCCTTGAACTCTTATGGGCAGCCAGCGAGTGATCGTGGCACTGTGCCTGCCTTGTATTGTGAGGAGCCATGAAGCAGTTCGTACCTACCTTTCCACGATGTTGCCGACGGCTCATCCATTCCTCCTTGTTGACGCTGTCGGTGGCATCGTCTAGGTTGTACCTCTCCTCTGCGGCGAGAACGTGACCACCACACAACTACTGGATTATCAACTCCCGGAGGTGACAACTCGCTCTATGGCCATCATCATTGGTGTCGGTACTTGCGTGGCACCACGCGTAGGAACTTGAGCACTGCCTTGTACTCACATATGGGATCGCCGAAGAGCTTGAGATGACCGACGATGCTTGTTAGGCGGATTAAAAAATCTTCAATTGACTTACCTGGGCGGAAACGAAGATCCTCGAACTTGTGGTGTCTCGTCTACGTCTACGCCTTTGCCCCCGTATGGGCTCAGAGCCGAGACACATCATTTTAAACGTGTCCCACGCTGTCTTCGCGCAATCCTTGGCCACCATTGTATGCCCAGCTTCGGAGGAACGTCACAGAGCAATGCTGCCAGCGTTGCTCGATCGTCGTGTTCCTTGTCGGCGCCAAAGTCAATGACATCTCACAGGTGCTACGCCTCCACGAGCATCAACATCGCCCACTCAGCATAGTTTGAGATGTCAGCGTCGGATATTGGGTCGAGCTAGTGCTCCCCCTCACGACACTCGGGCACAACCAACTCACCGCCGCTGCGACGTGTCGGGATACGGCCACGACGAGGCATCGCAGATGTGCAAGGGCGTCGCCTTGCGACCAACGACGACATCTTAGACCCGCTGCATTCGCCCTTCTCGCCGACCACCGTTGCGACTTGCGACCTTGGACATGGCTCTGATACCAGTTTTTGTCGGCGGCTCTCTCTCTCAGCTAGCTAGCTATGATGGCTCTCAGTTTTTATCGTTTTGGCACCGACGCAGTGACGCTTGAGTGTGTCACCCTTCCTTCTTGAGGGGCGTCGGGTGTACCTCTTCCCCACTCCTCGGAGCGTACTGGGGGAAACCCTAGGACCAGTCCGGGCAGCAGCGTCGCCGTCGTCGCTTTTCTTCTTGAAGGTACTGTTTGGTACGCGGCGATTTAGAGTGCTAGGATCGTGGTGCGAATTCGCCGGAGAGGACGCATCGGTTGCGAGTCATTATCGTTTTCGTTGATCCGCCAGTGTAGACTTTGTTTTTTCTTCTTTTTCTCTCCTTTTATTTTGGGCATGACTGTGCTGTTTGCCCCAGCAGTGCACTCTTTGTTGTATCGGGTGGTTGCTATATTAATATAGCGGGGCGAAAGTCTATTTCTTCAAAGTAGGATATCGTGTAGTAGTGGAGACTGGACACTTACTAACACACAAGAGTGAATCAGAATTTCTTGACATACAACGACGGGTACATGTACTTTTATAGGAGTTTACAAACCGATCTAGCTAGGAAAATATCTAGTAGTAGATACTAATAGAGTCAATAACTCCGTAGGTACACAATTTTTTTCTATGTGCAAAATCATACACGAACTTTGAAAGTGTAGTGGGGCGGTACACAAACTCGTCATTGTGGATTGATTAGAGGTCCATTAGGCTGTGGAGCCGACACGTGTAATTGCCAGGCAGGATAAGGAGACGCTGTTTTAGATATTTATAGAACCCCCCCCCCCCCCCCCCCCTATATTCTTTATAATTCGTGGACAAGTCTACTGTGCGGTGAAAAGGCAATTCCCCAGTTCGATCAGGCCGACGATCTAAGAGCATCATTAGTAGTGCCCTCAAACCCTCATAGCAATTTAAGGGTTGAGAATTGACATTTTTGGCACTTTTAAGGGTTAAAAAACAGTGCACCGTTATAAGGGTTGGGTTTGAGGGTTCTAATCTTTGCCTCAACCCCAACCTCTAAAACTGTCATTTGACATATCACAAGTATCACTACAAAAACACAATCAACCTTCAAACATACTAGGAAATGAGAATCATTGATGCATGGTTTAATAGTTTACATCACAAAATCATCATCTTCCCCCTCTCATCGGCACCATCACCAAAAAATTGCACCTCGGCGCCATCTTCTAGACCACTTCCACGTCCATCAAACACCCCTTTCTTCGGAGTTGTCCACACCGCCATCGCCATCACCACTCATCGGAGTGTCAACTCGAAAAGTAGAGGACGCACCACGGAACATCCTCTTCCTCTCCGCGATGTCCTCCTTGTAGTCCTTCCACCATTTCAATTGGTCTTCATCCATGTCCTTCTTGGACATCATCATGTGCTCATTCTCTTCCACCATGAGTTCTTTCCATACCTTTGCTTCTTTGACCTTGATCATCCTCTCCTCCAAGTCGGCCTTGCGCTTTGCTTCTTCACGCTTTGCTTCAACTTGTGCAAGCTTGACCTCTTTCTTCTTCTCGGTGATAAGAAGCTTTGTCTCCAATGTCTTCGTTGTCAATGCCTCTCTTGACTTCATCATATGCTCCAACTTGTGCAGACTATTCTTCGGCTTGATCTTGCAATAGGTGTCCTCGATGCGTTGCCAATAGCGTTTACCGGTTTGATCGGTACCGGTGCCTGCATCCATCCCCACAACTGCCCAAGCACGAACCAAAAGAATATCTTCCGCCTCGGTATAGTTTGTCGAGCGCACGGCGGGGCGGGCAACGGCGGCGAATGCCTCCTCCTCTATCTCTGTCACATCCTCCTCATCATCCCCTTCCTCCTCCTCGTCATCACCATCGTCCTCCAAGTCATCACCAACCCTAAAGGGTTCTAGAGGAGGAGCCCCGATGTCCACCTCCGCGTCTTGGAGCATGTCCATGAACGACGTCGACGGTGCGGGCATACCGTCGAGCACCTCGTGTGCGACGGGAGGAGGGTCGGGGATGGCGGCCGCGGGCTTCTTCCTCGCCTTGGGCGCGGCCTTCTTCGCGGCCACGGCGAGCTTGGCAACCTGCGCCCCACGCCCAGCCACCTTCCGCCGGCTCTTGGCCGGGGCCAGGGCGAGGGAGGAGGCGGCGGCCGGGGCGAGGGACACCTGCGGCAGGACGACGTGTTGGCCAGCACGCCGCCGCTTGGCACCGATGTGGGTCGCGGCGACCATTGAGGCGACCTGCGCCTTGCTCGGGGCGGCCTGCTGGGCGACGAGCGGGGCAACGGAGGAGGCGGGTGGGGCGAAGGAGGAGGCGGGCGGGGCGGCGGGGGCCTCCATGGCGCGCGGCGGCCGGCGGCTGCGGGCGCGGCGGCGGCGGGAGGAAGGGGATGGGCTGGAAATTCCCTCCCGCGCGTGGAGGAAGGGGAATACGGGCTCGGGCTGTTGACCCTCTCCAACCCTCACTTTTAGAGGTTGGGAGGGCGACCCGGGGTCCAACCTTTAATTTTTTTTAGGGGTTTAGGGGTTCTACTCTACGCGTTTATTTCGTTCCAACCCGTAAAAAAACAGTTATTTTTAGGGGTTTGGGGGTTTAGGGGTACTACTAGACATGCTCTAACCCGAGGTCCTAGCGGCGTTTGGTGCGGCTGTGGTGTTGGACTGAGAGAGAGCTAGCTGGTGGCTGGGCGGCGGAGGTGGGGTGGAGCATGTCTACACCGCGGGGTAACCGACGGTGGGTGGGAGTGTTCGTTGGCTGTGGCGGAAGCGGAGTGTCGCGCGGCGGCGACGACGAGTCGTGGCCGAAGGAAACATATGTAGCTTTCTGCAACATGGAGGAGCGGGAAAGTGAGGTCTGGATGAGCTGGCGACAAACCAATTGTTTCGTTGATTTACCGCTTTTCGCTGAATTCAAGCTGTGCTCTGCTTTTCCTCCGATTTTTAGTGTTTTTTTGTGAATTTGCAGGAGAGTTACACGCTGATCTTCACAACTGAGACAAGAATGTGAAGAAGAAGAAGGAGGAGTTAAGCTGCAGAAGAAAGTTGAAGAGCTCGAATGTTTGATCACAATTATGAATTAGGAAATAAAAGACTTGAAGAGAGACCACATGGTCTTCTCTTCTATCAAACAAGACACGCAAGACTTTTGCATGTTCACCAAAAAAAGAGAGACCACAGGGAGGAGATAAGAGGGAGAGACAAGAAGGAGCTTGGATTTGTAATTTTTGTAGCTGGCTGTGTTGTTCTGTATTGTGTTTATGCTTTGTTAATAAGAGGATTTCTTTGAATTATGGTAGACTTGTAAAGTTGTGCTGCCGGAATTGAAATTGGCGAAACTGGTTGTCAGTTTGTCACTACATAGTGTAGTCTGCTGCTATGTTCAGCTCGTTGTCTCAATTTTGTACTCCCTCGGTTCCTAAATGTAAGTCTTTCTAACTTTTTTGTGCACATATGTATTTAGAAATGTTTTAGTGCAAGGTTATTATGAACCTTGCACTAAAACATAGATAAATGTGTGGATAAAAAGGCTAGAAAGATTTACATTTAGAAACTGAGCGAGTACCAGCTTCCTCTGTCCAAGTTTGAAATAGTGAAAGTAAATCCTATTGCACCATTTTGTCACAATGATATAAATTTGCTGACATATTGAGCTGAGCAGAGAACACAAAATGTGCTGATTTTTTTTTTTGAGCTCAAAGTGATCGATATCCTGCCCGAATGATAGAAGAGATGACCCACTTTATAATAGAAACCGGATCCAAAAAACCACACAAGCGAGGCGACCCGCCGCCCACACGACGCATGTCGACCAAACGCACTAGACACACACCTCCTGCTCCGGGGCCGCCGCCCCGACGTAGCAAACATGACGAAACCTCGCATAGCCTGAAAGGGAACAAGTCAGGGTGGACGAGCCTGCAGTCCGCACAACACCGGGACGCCATCCAAATCCACCTGCCCCGGGCCCGCCACACCGGCATAGCAATCAGGACGAAGCTTCGCATTACACGAAGTCGAACCATTCGGGTCGACAAACCTGCTGTCCAAACAACATCAGGACGCCACCCAACCATACTTGGCCACGACCCTGCCCCACACTTGGCCCAACAAGCCCATCGGGCGCACAACACATCTAGCGATGGCGCCGCGGCCACCCTACACCGCCGCCCACGACCAGTGCACCTGTCTGCACCTCCGCGCTAGCCCGCCGACTCGCCGTCCTCCGCCCCCACGGGCCGGTCAACATCCAGCCGAGAGCCAAGGACCTCCTCGCCCCCCGACCACCGTTTTTGGCAGCGGAGGGGTGCCGCCACCGTCGCAGATGAGGCCGCCAACGGCAGCGGCAGGGTGGCTCCAACGGAGAGAGATCGGCGGTGCCGGATTTTTGCCCCTGGCGCCACCTGGGGACGACGCGAGGGGAGCATGGGAGTTACTGTTTTGGCTACAAAGATTGATGACGCGCGATTAGTCCGGCTCGCATTAAAATGTGCTGAAATTACAGGAGGACACACAACATTGTCTCATAATCAGCACACAAGTGTTAAAAATAAACGTGCATTAATCGAAAATTACAGGTTCAACAGAAAAGTGCAATTCCTGGAGCTACACTTCATCACGTGCTGGAGCATTCAGATCATTTGCACTATATGTGCATGTAACATCCCTAGCTTTTCAAAAAGCTGAAAAATCAGAAAAATTTAAAACTTTTGAAAACTATTATGTATTTTGCTTTGAAAAGAAAATTCATGCATGCATTCATCATCATATAGCATTGTTTGCATTTGGTTATTTCCAAAGTGGGAAATAAATTTCCACTTGAAAACATATTTAAGAAAATATATTAGTAGAGCAATTATGCTCCAATTTTCTTTTGACTTTTATATATTGTTCTTTTAATGATTGCTTGGGATTGTTTGTATTTGCTGAAATATATTTTTGCAAAATGTTTATCTTGTGGTATTTAAGTTTTATTTAAGCCACCTCTGATTGTTTTAAACCTATTTTAAATTGGACATCAAGTGTCATTTTGGTTATCAAAAACCTAGTTGGAAATCAAAATGATTTCTATTTGAAAAAGTGCGTTGATTGTGAATAGTTTGGATGTATTAAGAATTATTCTATTACTTACCTAATCTCTGTTCTCAAGTTTTATAGTTTTGCTGTTAAAAGAAAATGTTTATTTGGATTTTAAAATGAGTATTGAATTCATTTTGAATTATCAAACCCTTTTTAAACAGAATGAGTTTTTATGCAAATTACCCTTTGAGTGATATGTAATATTATTACTCATATTTTGCTTTGGTTTAAAATATAATTTCAGAAGGAATTTATAAAACCCTATAGTTTTCAAAAGACATTAATATGTCCAAAATTCATTTAAACATATTTCAAAATTTTAGTAGACAAAATGTTTTGGAAAATATTATTTGAGGTTTTCAAATTAAAGAGTTGGTTTTTACAAAACTATAGAAATTGGTTTGACTTATTTCGGTTTTGTATTTAAAAAGTTATTAAAGTTTTTAGGAAAAGAAAAGAAAAGCTTTTGAACAAAAAAAAAAGAACCCTAGCTAATTGGGTCGAAGCCCAACTTCTATACCTCTTCTCTACCCCGCGTGCGCGGCCCAGTTCCAGCCCAACAGCAGCCCGCGCCAGCTTCCCTCTCTCTCTCTGTCAATGACAGGTGGGCCCCACCAGTGACGCAAGCGGTGACGTCACCGTCTTCAACGTCGTGCGCAAGAAGAACTTCCCGAAACCCTAACCAAATCCTAACCAAATTCGTGCGATTTGATCGCGATTCACACGTACCCTCGCCCCTATATAATCCGCCAACCCCGCACTCCAAAACCCCCAAGAAACCCTAGCGCGTAAGCCCCCAGGCTGCCCGTATTGAACCCCGTCGTGCCGCCATTGCCGCCGCCGTCCATCGTGTTTTCCGATCGACGGGAGCTTCATCGACTTGGAGCACGTCCGCTGAAGCAGCTCCGGCGGGCGATCATCGACGACACGCAGCTCCTCCTTCAACTGAGACCACGTCATCAGCTCCGCCGCGCCCGCCTGCACCCCGTGGTATGCCCCACTCCTCCCCTCTGTCCCTGTTTCATTCTCCGGCGGAACTCCGGCAATGGAACCACCGCCACTGGAGCTTCTCCGGCCGGCCGTGCCCTCGCTTCTGGTCAACGACCCAGAGCCATCCGATCTCGTTTTAACGCGTAGGATTAGATCCCGTTTCGAACCGGTATCGACGAATCACGGAGCGCCACATCGCGGCCGAGTCAGCAACACAGTCAGCGCAGCTCCGCACCAACCAGAAGACGCCACGTCGACGGAGGACTCCAGCGCGAGGATCTTTTTGGTTTTCTTTACGCTTAAGCCCCTGCGCATCACGGATAGGTCCCTGGATTTAGATTTGTTATTAATTTTTTAGTCCCTTATCCAAAATTTATGAAATTTATATTTTTGGAAAGCTAATAATGTGTAGAAACTTTCTATATGCTTAATTTGAGGTTTGGACGAAATTAATTTAGATAAATTTTAAAAATGGTTTAATTGATATTTTGGCTATAATTTAATTATAAAAATTGATAATTGAGCAAAATATTTTGCTATATATTTTTTTGTATAAATAATGGCCGTGGCATTGCTCTGTATTTTTGTAGAAGTGTTTTTATGTGTTTTTGCATGTAAATTGTTTTTATTGCTTTTTAGGTGTTATTTTAATAAGTAAATTATATTAAAATTGTTCTCCACATTAATTTCGAATAGAACTTTTAGCTAAGTCATGATGATCATGTTAGATGCAAAATAACTTAGAAATATTTCACCTCTCTCACAAAAGTGTTATTTCTTCCTTAGAAAAATTTTGAGTAATAAAATTTTGACAACACTTTTCCTTGGAAAATTTCCTTAGAAAATTTCAACACTTTAAAAGTGCTAAATCCTTTCCTTAGAAAAATTTAGCATTCTGAAAACTTATTTTGTTTCCCTTAGGAAATGTTCTAAGTACTTGCTACCACAAAAGTTTGTCCTTAGAAAAAAAAAATTCAACTTATGCTTTGCATACTTTCCTTAGAAAATCTGGCACCTCTTATTTTGTTAAACTTGCCTTAGAAATTATTCTTGACTTATTGTTTGACCCTTGGTCCTTAGCTATACTTTTGATTATCTTTCTTGCTTGCAATTCCTTAGAGCATTTTCATAAGCATGGCATGCATATTAAAGTCCTTAGTAGTATTTTGTACTTATTACATGGCTTTCCTACTTAGAAGTTTTGGAGGATGAATGTTAGCTCTTTTGACTCTCCTAGTCAAAATCCACTAAGTTAGAAGTTAGTGGAAACAATGAAGGACCAAAGAAGGACATAGCATGAAGACAAGACTCAGGAACATCTCCAAGAAGAGAAGTACTTAGAAGAAATCAAGAGAAAGTTCATGAAGACCAACCAGCTACATTTTTCTAAGTCTTTCTCCCCTTTTTCTCTTTCTTACTTCTTCTCCTAAACTTCATGGTGGCTAAGTTATATTCAAGATCAATCTTCTACCAACATCATCAAGTCTTCAGAATCAACAAGTCCACAAGTGCAATGAAGGCATCGCATCAAGTAAAACTACAAGGAAACAAGGAGAAGAATTTTTGAAGACCAACTACTTCATTTCTATCTTTGCTTTCTTTCTATTTTTGTCTCACTTTGGACAAAGGCCAAGTCCTTGGTGTTTAAGACTAAGTTCTTAGAGTTCTAATTAAAGACCAAAATTGTGAAGACATAGAGTAGCCTTATAACTTTTCAAGTTGTTGTTTTATCAAATTTATTTTACTTTACCTTGCCTTAGCCTTTTTGGAATAAGTTGTTTTATGTCCTTCCCTTATTTTGTTGCATGTCTTTCATATCATAATTACTGTGTCATCCCGCATCTCATGCATATCATATTTTTCTAAGTGTTGCATTTATGATTGTATGTTTATTTGTGATTTGTTTGACTTGTTAGAAATTCCGGAGAGAGACGAAGGTGGTTGCAACTGCTACACCTGTTCTTCTGTTTGCCAAGGCAAGTGGCACACCCTCATGAATTTCCTAAGTATTTTTACTATGCATGACTTAGAATATTTCTTTATATGCATGTGTAGGATAGTATTGCTATGCTGAAACAACTATCTCCTTTACACTAGTTGTGTCTAGAATCCTATTGATAACTTGGTAGAATTATTGATGCTATGCAAATTGTTTTATTCAAAGCTTAAATTCTACTAAGTTAATTTATCACCTGGGTGGATTTGGGATTGCAAGGATGACGAGAGTTGAGTGTTGTCCCGAAGGGATATTCACTTGTGGTTGCCACCCAGGATTAAAGGGACCAATGTTTCTCTAAGTGAAGTTGCTTACCGTGCAGCCATTAGTCAAATGGGCTCTGGCTAGATGGATTAAGTTGCGTGGACTCCTCCCGGCTTGACAAGCAGATGTAGAGGATGTAGGAGGGAACGGGTCAAGCCGGTATGGGATGGGGAATATGCTTCTGAAAAGTCTCGTCTCAACTCTCTCCTTTTCCTTAGCACAAATTGAGTGCTTGAGGATAGTTTGGGTTTGTTGGGTCTAATGGTGAAAGTGCACAACCTCTGCAGAGTTAAAACTAAGTACTTAGCCGTGTCCCCGGTTACGGACAATTGAAGCAGCTGATCAAGGATGGCAACGGAGGCTCCCAACATCTTATTTCTCTAAGTAAAATTTTGATGGGTGAACAAGGGTAGACGAGACTATGGATTTCATGCCATATTGTCTCAAACATTTGAAGAAAATGTTTTACAAAGTGTTAGGCAAAATTGGCTTTATGCAAAATAGCCTTGAACTCCACCAGCCAAATATGCATATAGGCTATAGAGTTATTCCATTAAGTGTCCACATAGTGTCACTTGCCAGATCCATTTTTAATGGTATCTGACCCACTCTGTTGCAAAATTTTATTTGTTGCAGATTGTTCTGACGACGAGTGAGTTTCGTTAAGGTTTCGAGTCTGCAACCAACATGTTTTCGCCTGTGGCACATGAAGATGATGGAGACTCCATGAAGAATAAATTTCCGCTGCTTTACTCTTTCAAGCTAGCTTGAGCTATGCAATTTGTAATGAATATTTTTAAGTCTGGATCTCGTGTAATAATGATACTTTGTTGTGATATTTCATCTTAGACTGTGTGTGCAAATGATCGATCCAGGGTTTGCACTATACACAGGTACCTTGCCATTTTCTAAGTGCAGGTACGCTACAGATGGTATCAGAGCACTGTGTTGCCTGTAGGTTCGAAACCCTAAGTCTGGTTAGAAATAAGAAAGCCCATAGGACAAAACTTTATTTGCTTTTTGTCTAAAAACTTTTGATATCATTCTTGTAACTTCTTAACTATTCGTGTTCTAAATGCCTTCTCTTATTTATAGATGTCCCGCCTCCTGGAATCACTCAAGAAAGGTCCAGCAATGACCATGACCTTGGAATGTGAGACTGAGTTTCCAAAAGCTTTGAAGGACCTCATGTTGAGCATGGGACTTGAAGGAGCAGCAGTCTACAAAGGTTTTCCTTTCATGGGTGAAGGTCAAGAGTACTGGTGGGTACAACTCCATCTATACAAGAACAAAGACGATGACCACAAGACCAAAGGTTGCTGCATGTTCACAAACCCAATAATTCGAACATCATTCTTTGATTCAGCAAGAAGTGCAGCATGGGAGGCCATCGAGAACCTTGGAGGAAGACTTCAATTTAGACTTCACAACACTCAGAAATACCTTGATGAACTCAAGGAAATAGAGGAGGAACTCGATGCACTCAAGAAGGAGATAGACTAGACCCCCTTATGTATTAGAATAAGAAGCATGTTGATGTATTGACCTATCAAATTGTGGTATGGCAGTACTATCATATTGTTTCCCCATATCCTAGGTGTACTTCGATCCAAAAACGACTAGTTTGTTTTTCTCAAAATTTGTGAGTTTTATCATGTGTGGTTGTTTGTCAAATTGCTTGTATGGGTAGGAATATTTCTCTTAGATCTGTCTATCTTTACTCATCTATGCTAAACCCAAACAGATGCCGCGCCAAAGCACCAACGATGATGAGATGAAAAATGCAATTCAACTTTAGAAGCTCAGAATCAGTTGATGCAACTCATGGCCCAGAATCAAGTCAATAACCCAACAAAGAGTTACCCCAGGGAATGCAACAACTGTTGAACAACCAAACCCACATTGTGCAGATGATGTGTCACAACATGGCCAACATAAGGTCAACTCACCACAGATTGACATTTGTAACAAGAGTTCAAAGGAAGTACTTTGACAAAACCTCACGCCTGCAAAACGTGTGGAGAAATAGGACACACATCCAAGGAATGTCATGATGAATGGCCCCATGGTGTCTCAATCTATCCAATCAACGGATGCCCTTCAACCATGGTTACTTGCTTTTTGTGTGAGGCAACAAACCACATCCCATCACAATGTCAACTCTATTCCATAGTGCAGCAAGCTAGGCAGCAAATACAAGAGGGGATGCAACATACTATCAGGAAGACCTTGGAAGTAGAAGAATCAGAGAAGAAACTCCAGAACAACCCCCACAAGAGAGACATTAGTCAAGTGATGTGCTTCAAATGCAAGAACACAGGGCACTATGCCAATAACTGCCCCGAGAAGATGAATGAAGCCAGACTCAGAACTCACCCCCACACTTCGAAGGTCACCACTAAATGTTGTTACTCATGTGAAGAGGAAGGTCATTTCTCTCGAGATTGTCCCATCAAGCGAACCAGATCGTCAGCCTTTGTGATAGAATATGATAAACAAGAGATAGAGGACCTTTTAGCACTACAAAGACCTAAAAAGAACAGAAAGCGGAGTTACAATAAACATCTTTCTGAGCCTTCATTCAAAAGGTACATTACTCCTGATGTGAACCATGTTCACAAATATGGGAATCACCATGGTGGAGGAAGTCACCTCAAGCAGCTTGATCACAATGGTGGATTCAAGGGAAGCAATGGAGACCACAAGGGAAATGGACATGCTGGCCATAACCATAATAATGGACAGCACCGCCCAAATTCCGAGCTCAAGAGAGATATCAGCCAAGTGCTTTGCTACAAGTGCAGTAACAAGGGCCATTATGCCAATAAGTGCCCAGAAAAGGAAAAGACAGAAGAAACAACCAAGTCAAAGCCTTTTGGTAAAGGATATGTGAACCACGCCAATGTGGAAGAGGTGATTGAGGAACCTAGCATGGTGAACGGTACGTTCTCAATAAAGTTCACTTGAAGTTCACTACCAACAAAATTCTTTTAAGGGTGGTAGCCCACCGAGTTATCCCAGTCACAACCTTTTGCTAGCCTTCCCGAATCTCGGGACGAGATTCCTTTTAAGGGTGGTAGTCTGTAACATCCCAGTTTTCAAAAAGTTGAAAAATCAGAAAAATTTAAAACTTTTGAAAACTATTATGTATTTTGCTTTGAAAAGAAAATTCATGCATGCATTCATCATCATATAGCATTGTTTGCATTTGGTTATTTCAAAAGTGGGAAATAAATTTCCACTTGAAAACATATTTAAGAAAATATATTAGTAGAGCAATTATGCTCCAATTTTCTTTTGACTTTTATATATTGTTCTTTTAATGATTGCTTGTGATTGTTTGTATTTGCTGAAATATATTTTTGCAAAATGTTTATCTTGTGGTATTTAAGTTTTATTTAAGCCACCTCTGATTGTTTTAAACCTATTTTAAATTGGACATCAAGTGTCATTTTGGTTATCAAAAACCTAGTTGGAAATCAAAATGATTTCTATTTGAAAAAGTGCGTTGATTGTGAATAGTTTGGATGTATTAAGAATTATTCTATTACTTACCTAATCTCTATTCTCAAGTTTTATAGTTTTGCTGTTAAAAGAAAATGTTTATTTGGATTTTAAAATGAGTATTGAATTCATTTTGAATTATCAAACCCTTTTTAAACAGAATGAGTTTTTATGCAAATTACCCTTTGAGTGATATGTAATATTATTACTCATATTTTGCTTTGGTTTAAAATATAATTTCAGAAGGAATTTATAAAACCCTATAGTTTTCAAAAGACATTAATATGTCCAAAATTCATTTAAACATATTTCAAAATTTTAGTAGACAAAATGTTTTGGAAAATATTATTTGAGGTTTTCAAATTAAAGAGTTGGTTTTTACAAAACTATAGAAATTGGTTTGACTTATTTCGGTTTTGTATTTAAAAAGTTATTAAAGTTTTTAGGAAAAGAAAAGAAAAGCTTTTGAACAAAAAAAAAAGAACCCTAGCTAATTGGGCCGAAGCCCAACTTCTATACCTCTTCTCTACCCCGCGTGCGCGGCCCAGTTCCAGCCCAACAGCAGCCCGCGCCAGATTCCCTCTCTCTCTCTGTCAATGACAGGTGGGCCCCACCAGTGACGCAAGCGGTGACGTCACCGTCTTCAACGTCGTGCGCAAGAAGAACTTCCCGAAACCCTAACCAAATCCTAACCAAATTCGTGCGATTTGATCGCGATTCACACGTACCCTCGCCCCTATATAATCCGCCAACCCCGCACTCCAAAACCCCCAAGAAACCCTAGCGCGTAAGCCCCCAGGCTGCCCGTATTGAACCCCGTCGTGCCGCCATTGCCGCCGCCGTCCATCGTGTTTTCCGATCGACGGGAGCTTCATCGACTTGGAGCACGTCCGCTGAAGCAGCTCCGGCGGGCGATCATCGACGACACGCAGCTCCTCCTTCAACTGAGACCACGTCATCAGCTCCGCCGCGCCCGCCTGCACCCCGTGGTATGCCCCACTCCTCCCCTCTGTCCCTGTTTCATTCTCCGGCGGAACTCCGGCAATGGAACCACCGCCACTGGAGCTTCTCCGGCCGGCCGTGCCCTCGCTTCTGGTCAACGACCCAGAGCCATCCGATCTCGTTTTAACGCGTAGGATTAGATCCCGTTTCGAACCGGTATCGACGAATCACGGAGCGCCACGTCGCGGCCGAGTCAGCAACACAGTCAGCGCAGCTCCGCACCAACCAGAAGACGCCACGTCGACGGAGGACTCCAGCGCGAGGATCTTTTTGGTTTTCTTTACGCTTAAGCCCCTGCGCATCACGGATAGGTCCCTGGATTTAGATTTGTTATTAATTTTTTAGTCCCTTATCCAAAATTTATGAAATTTATATTTTTGGAAAGCTAATAATGTGTAGAAACTTTCTATATGCTTAATTTGAGGTTTGGACGAAATTAATTTAGATAAATTTTAAAAATGGTTTAATTGATATTTTGGCTATAATTTAATTATAAAAATTGATAATTGAGCAAAATATTTTGCTATATATTTTTTTGTATAAATAATGGCCGTGGCATTGCTCTGTATTTTTGTAGAAGTGTTTTTATGTGTTTTTGCATGTAAATTGTTTTTATTGCTTTTTAGGTGTTATTTTAATAAGTAAATTATATTAAAATTGTTCTCCACATTAATTTCGAATAGAACTTTTAGCTAAGTCATGATGATCATGTTAGATGCAAAATAACTTAGAAATATTTCACCTCTCTCACAAAAGTGTTATTTCTTCCTTAGAAAAATTTTGAGTAATAAAATTTTGACAACACTTTTCCTTGGAAAATTTCCTTAGAAAATTTCAACACTTTAAAAGTGCTAAATCCTTTCCTTAGAAAAATTTAGCATTCTGAAAACTTATTTTGTTTCCCTTAGGAAATGTTCTAAGTACTTGCTACCACAAAAGTTTGTCCTTAGAAAAAAAAAATTCAACTTATGCTTTGCATACTTTCCTTAGAAAATCTGGCACCTCTTATTTTGTTAAACTTGCCTTAGAAATTATTCTTGACTTATTGTTTGACCCTTGGTCCTTAGCTATACTTTTGATTATCTTTCTTGCTTGCAATTCCTTAGAGCATTTTCATAAGCATGGCATGCATATTAAAGTCCTTAGTAGTATTTTGTACTTATTACATGGCTTTCCTACTTAGAAGTTTTGGAGGATGAATGTTAGCTCTTTTGACTCTCCTAGTCAAAATCCACTAAGTTAGAAGTTAGTGGAAACAATGAAGGACCAAAGAAGGACATAGCATGAAGACAAGACTCAGGAACATCTCCAAGAAGAGAAGTACTTAGAAGAAATCAAGAGAAAGTTCATGAAGACCAACCAGCTACATTTTTCTAAGTCTTTCTCCCCTTTTTCTCTTTCTTACTTCTTCTCCTAAACTTCATGGTGGCTAAGTTATATTCAAGATCAATCTTCTACCAACATCATCAAGTCTTCAGAATCAACAAGTCCACAAGTGCAATGAAGGCATCGCATCAAGTAAAACTACAAGGAAACAAGGAGAAGAATTTTTGAAGACCAACTACTTCATTTCTATCTTTGCTTTCTTTCTATTTTTGTCTCACTTTGGACAAAGGCCAAGTCCTTGGTGTTTAAGACTAAGTTCTTAGAGTTCTAATTAAAGACCAAAATTGTGAAGACATAGAGTAGCCTTATAACTTTTCAAGTTGTTGTTTTATCAAATTTATTTTACTTTACCTTGCCTTAGCCTTTTTGGAATAAGTTGTTTTATGTCCTTCCCTTATTTTGTTGCATGTCTTTCATATCATAATTACTGTGTCATCCCGCATCTCATGCATATCATATTTTTCTAAGTGTTGCATTTATGATTGTATGTTTATTTGTGATTTGTTTGACTTGTTAGAAATTCCGGAGAGAGACGAAGGTGGTTGCAACTGCTACACCTGTTCTTCTGTTTGCCAAGGCAAGTGGCACACCCTCATGAATTTCCTAAGTATTTTTACTATGCATGACTTAGAATATTTCTTTATATGCATGTGTAGGATAGTATTGCTATGCTGAAACAACTATCTCCTTTACACTAGTTGTGTCTAGAATCCTATTGATAACTTGGTAGAATTATTGATGCTATGCAAATTGTTTTATTCAAAACTTAAATTCTACTAAGTTAATTTATCACCTGGGTGGATTTGGGATTGCAAGGATGACGAGAGTTGAGTGTTGTCCCGAAGGGATATTCACTTGTGGTTGCCACCCAGGATTAAAGGACCAATGTTTCTCTAAGTGAAGTTGCTTACCGTGCAGCCATTAGTCAAATGGGCTCTGGCTAGATGGATTAAGTTGCGTGGACTCCTCCCGGCTTGACAAGCAGATGTAGAGGATGTAGGAGGGAACGGGTCAAGCCGGTATGGGATGGGGAATATGCTTCTGAAAAGTCTCGTCTCAACTCTCTCCTTTTCCTTAGCACAAATTGAGTGCTTGAGGATAGTTTGGGTTTGTTGGGTCTAATGGTGAAAGTGCACAACCTCTGCAGAGTTAAAACTAAGTACTTAGCCGTGTCCCCGGTTACGGACAATTGAAGCAGCTGATCAAGAATGGCAACGGAGGCTCCCAACATCTTATTTCTCTAAGTAAAATTTTGATGGGTGAACAAGGGTAGACGAGACTATGGATTTCATGCCGTATTGTCTCAAACATTTGAAGAAAATGTTTTACAAAGTGTTAGGCAAAAATTGGCTTTATGCAAAATAGCCTTGAACTCCACCAGCCAAATATGCATATAGGCTATAGAGTTATCCCATTAAGTGTCCACATAGTGTCACTTGCCAGATCCATTTTTAATGGTATCTGACCCACTCTGTTGCAAAATTTTATTTTTGTGCAGATTGTTCTGACGACGAGTGAGTTTCGTTAAGGTTTCGAGTCTGCAACCAACATGTTTTCGCCTGTGGCACATGAAGATGATGGAGACTCCATGAAGAATAAATTTCCGCTGCTTTACTCTTTCGAAGCTAGCCTTGAGCTATGCAATTTGTAATGAATATTTTTAAGTCTGGATCTCGTGTAATAAATGTTACTTTGTTGTGATATTTCATCTTAGACTGTGTGTGCAAACGATTCGATCCAGGGATTTGCACTATACACAGGTACCTTGCCATTTTTCTAAGTGCAGGTACGTTACAGTGCATCACTCTCAATGCAAAGTAAACCCTCACAAATTTCTTTCCTGGTGGAGACCAATAGACATGTAACTTGCCATCCATTTCATACCCCAATTGCTTCAGAATTCCTTCTATCCACAAAAGTGACCACGTTTCTGTGTTGCACGTCAAGGTCAGTAGGTCACTCCTTTTCCGCAGAATATTCGTTGTACTCAAGAAAACTGTGAACAAATCTACATTACTTCCTGCAGATCACAAAGTAGCAACATTTAGCACATCACAAATTTCCACAATTTGCTTAAAAATAGCACTACAATTAACTGCATCATGTCACACGTAACTGTACTGAGTAAACGCTATATGCAGCCAGTAAACTGTCAGTTGAACACTAAAACAACCAATGAAAAAACACGTTTTTGTCATCACTTCATCCATAACTTACATCTATCAATTCTTCCCCAGGTTAATCCAATGATTTAATAAGGAAAAGCACTAAATCTCTAACATTACGGGAAGACCTTCTGTGCGAAAACAGGGGGATCAGAAACATGTCTCCCACGCATGGTAATCATCTCCGCGTAGTTCTGGGGTGGGTGGGGGGGGGGGGTGCCGAATGCCTCCAAATCTCCACGATTACATTGACCCATAAACCACAGGTAAACCCGGAGAGAAGAAAGGAGCGGGACAAGTAGACGCGAGGGAAGAAGGTACCGTAACGTAGTCAGGATCCTCCTCATCAAACGGCCAGACCTGTGTATCTGGTACCACGGCGATGAATCCAGCGGCAGTGCAGCTCTCCGCGCAGCGCTCAGTGCAAAAGGAAAGACACCGCAATGCTCAGAGAAAAGTCTGGAGTTGGAGAACAAACCAATAGGGCTGAATGTATAATAAGTAGATAACATGGGATGGTTTTCAATGTCCGAATGGAGGTCATATCCATGCAGAAGAATCAACTTTTGGGGTTGTTTTTGCAAGATGACATTTCCGACATCTCCACCGTGGTGTCCAAACCGACCAATTCGGACTGTTTGGACCAAAATCGACTCCGAATGTACGAGGTTGTATACCGCGCCACCACACTTTCGAAGTTCGTGTATGATTTTGCACATAGAAGTAAAGTTCGTATACCTACCTTGCTCTCATTTTTATCTGGAGACACCTAACTATGGTAGATAGTTTTGGGCTGTGCCGACATGCAAATGACACAGAGGGTGAGGTCATCGTGATACATAGGATTATTTCAACAGGTACACCGTTCTGCCCTAAATCTGCCGATCTCGAGGAGTGGTTCGCCTACAACCTGTAGGGCTGAATTCACCTCCAAGCTCGCCTGGATGGTGGAGATGTTGCCACGACAGGTCCATACCATTTTTGGACCCAGGGCACAATAACAAAAATCAAAATATTTTGTACTAAACTTTTATGCTTTATTTACACTTATTCTTACATTTTTATTATGTTAATTACTACATTTTATTATTTAGATTTTGTAATTAATAAAATAACAACTTTTCAGATCAGTAGTTATAGTGTTCTATATTGTATAGTTGTAAGTATATGACTGCAAAAGAAGTGAGCCTATCTCACTTGGTGAGTGAAGTAGATGTACAACCCAGCCCCTAGGTTCAAGTCCTAACATACGCATATTTGGGTTCTTATTATTAAAAAAATGATGTAGGGATTTCCCCTACCGCATTACTTAAATAAACTGCAAAATATGTTGGTGCTAAATTTGAATTGTATGCTGTAATAAAGTTCTGCTTAAAGTATATTGTTTTCGATTGCATAAATTATATAGTGCGCATATATGTATGTGTTAGTTTATATACTTCATTATCATTAAATACCGTGCTAGAGACCTCTAAAGCCTACACACAAACAAATATCTTAGTAGCGATTCTAGTGTATTATTATTTGGTAAGTACAATTATCATATCTTCTTGAGTATAAATTGAACCACTGAGAGAATTGGACTTGCAAGTTGGATTCAGTGACAACATATGCATGCTCTGTACATGGTATTGAAATAATGTACATGTAATAATTGATGAAAATATAGTTGCCTCAAATTCTACTTCTGATTTTTTTGCATGCTTGTCTTTTATGTATGTAGCTTCATCTAGTGTATAGAAATGTCCCTGTCAATTTCTCAAATAAAATTTTATGCACGAAAGTAACATCCCGTTTTCTCAGTTTTTTTTTGCAAAATATAAAAGTTTCAAGAAAAATGTTCTGTTACATGAATTTAAATGAGCTTAAAATTATATTTTCACAGTTTTGGTTTTAATTTGAATTAATCAAACTACAATTAAATATTTGGTTTTTATATTTTGGGTTGAAGTCCTAGTTTAAAACATTCCCCCAGATTTTATTTATGGATAAATATATTCTTAATAGTCAAATTCCATGTTTTGTTTATAAAAAACATTTTCTTTCGTTCTTAGGCCGTATCTGATAAGTCCACCTCTATTTCTCTCTCCCTTTTCTTTTATTCAATTTTCTTCCACCGAATGGTCCTTGGCCCATTTCCTCTTCCTTCTCCTCTCTCTACCAAGGGCAGCAGCAAGTCTCAAAAGAAAAAAAAACCAAGAGCAGCAGCAGCCCTGGCGGCTGGCGTAGGAGCGAGCGTTCGGTATCCATCCAGGATCGATCGGTTTGTCTAAAATTCGTATCTCAGAACATCCTATTCAAACTCAAATATCTTGAGTTAAGAGAGTACAAATCGAGTTCTGTTATGGCTTGTTCCCTGCTCCAAACAGATCATCCTCACTGATCTCAACCCCTATATAAACCGAAGCCCTCAACCCTCGTGCCGAAGTCAAGACTTGGATTTCATATCTAGTTTTCAATCTTGTACTCCCTCCCTTCCAAATTACTTGACTTTGCTATGTCTAAATATGGATTTATCTAGACATGTTTTAGTGTGTTGATACTTGATACATCCGTATTTACACAAACTCACGTCAAGTAATTTGGAACGGAGAGAGTACTCCTCCTCACGGTTTGAGACTCTGTGGGTTGCCGTTTCGTACTTCGTGAAAGATGTAGATCTCGTAAATATGTACCGACTCGTTAACCTAGTCCACCTTTTATTTTGTAATTTACGCTAGTCCACTGCTCCCTCCTCATGTGTTCGAACTTCGAAGTGGACGCGGGAGGTGCATGATTTGAAAAAGTTGACACACTTCCGGCCGCCGATGTATCCACACACCGGATTTTCGGCTACCTATACGAGGCCAGCTTCAGCTTCACACAACGCGCACATCTCAACTTCAAATGATAGTCATGTTACCGCGTGCATGTATGTGAGCCTGTTGCCGAGCGAGCTCGGCCGCCGAAGCTGAACACTGTTCCTTGGAGACTGTGAGTTGACGTGACGGTAATCCTCTGCAAAAAAAAATTGGCTCCACACGGCAGGACCGCAGGACAGTGCCCTGCAAGTGCATGCCACTGTTTCAATCATAACTTTCCCACACATATATGAGATGCTGCTACTTGAACTCTTGTGGCAGCGAGCGAGTGTGCCACTGTGTCTTGCAGTCTTGTACTCTGAGCCGAGCAGCCATGGACCAGTTCGTCCCTGAATCATCTTTCTTCTCGAATGAGTGATTGATATTGTTGGTGCAGCGACCAAGACGATGACGGCCTCGTCGATCTGCTGTGGCGCGGCGGCCACGTCGTCACGCGAACCCAGGCGGTGTCCCGGGAGCCGCCGAGGCCGGGGAGCGCGGTGGCGCATGAGCAGCACGAGGCAGCCCCGTGGTTCTTCCAGCAGTACCCCGTTTTCGATGACGTCGACGTTGAAACCGACAAGGACCTCTTCTCGGAGATCTTTGGCGAAATGGCGGCGGCGGCGGGATCGGACACGGCCGGCTACAGCACGCCGCCGCCGCTGCCCAGTGGCGGAAAGGCCGACAACGCCATGTCCGGCCACCATGAGTCGGTGACGTTGAAGCCGCCCGGCAAGCGGAAGCGGAACGACACCTCCGGGAGCCCGAGCCTCAGCGAGGTAATGCTGGGCGTGGAGGAGTCAGTGTCCCCCGCCGCTACGACGAGGGGCAAGCGGCGGCGGGCCGCCCAAGAACACAACCTCTCGGAGAGGGTACGAACGAAACGTTTCTTCTTCCTGCTTGGAATCTTTCAACCCTTGCCGCGCCATTGCTGACCTGACTCTGTCTTGGATCATCCGATCGATGCAGAGGAGGAGGGACAGGATCAACGAGAAGATGAGGGCCTTGCAACAACTCGTGCCCCACTGCAACAAAGTATGTAATCCAGATCTCTCTGCCTGCATCTTGGATACAATCTTGAATAATTCTTAGCGGTGGTGATCCGATCTGATCTGTTTTTGGCGTGCCAGACGGACAAGGCGTCGATGCTGGACGAGGCGATTGAGTATCTCAAGTCGCTACGGCTTCAGGTGCAGGTGATGTCGACCATCGGCGGCGGCATGGCGCCGGTGATGCTTCCGGCGAGCGGCGGCCACCAGTACGTGCGGTGGCGTTCCACGATCCCGCCGTTCAGGACTTGATTGTGTTTGGGGAAGTTTGGTATCTGTTCGATGATTCCTGAGTGTGCCGTTTGTTTGCTTGGGCACGTGCAATTAGCTCGTTCTTTTGAAAATTTGAAAACGGTGTGCCAAAGTTTTAGAAACGTTCTGAAAAATAAATCTACACGTACGTAAGTGTCAAGCTTCATGCGCTGAACACTATTTCAAAAGACCGATCTGATGGAAAGGGAGGGCAATCCACTTATACACTTAACACCCCTCCTCACATGTGACGGTCACATACAGGTCAACATGTGTAAACTCAGAGGTAGGCGTATGAAGAGAGAAAGGGGTCTTGTACGTGGAAGGAGGGGCATCAGCAATTTTAGGAAAATTGCGCGCCACACAGGACTCGAACACGAGACCTTGGCTCTGATACCATGTCAAGCTTCATGCGCTGACCACTATTTCAAAAGACCGATCTGATGGAAAGGGAGGTCAATCCACTTATACACTTAACAGTAATGATGTATGGTTGCTCTCTCTCTCAAAAAAAAGATGTACTACAAGCATGTAAAATTGCAATACGATATATTAACTCTTTTCCGAAATATAAAACGTTTTGGTAGGCTAAAATGGGCTACCAAAACATATTATATTTTGGAACGGAGGTAGTTCTTTATAGAAATATATAAATGAGGAATAGTCGCCGACACCTGGAAACTAAACCCATGTCGCTACCACCTGACCGCCGCCCGTCGCGCCGAACGACGGGTTTTTGTCTCGTCGCAAAGGCCCTGTGGAAAGGTAGAGCACCACCCAAAGAAAAATTCTTTACATGGCTGGTGATGAGGGACAGATGCTGGACGGCTATCAGGCTTGGAAGGAGATTACTGCAGGGGCCGGCAAAATGTACTCTCTGCGATCAAGAACCTGAAACATTAAACCATCTCTTGGCAAACTGCTCATTCTCGAGAACGTTTTGGTTCAGGCTCTGTCAAGAAATGAGGCACCAGGACATTACACCATCATATCAGATTACAGTTCCTGACCGGTGGTCTCAAACTCCGTCGAGGTTTAGAAACAAGCAGCGTAAAGACACAACCACGTTGATCATTGTGGGCATGAGAGCGCTGCAGCTATAAAGGAATGCGAGAGTGTTTGAAGGCAAGGAGGAAACGATGAGCTCGCTGGTTAGCAAAGTTTGTGAGGAGTTGTCTTTGTGGGTGTTGGGTAGTCAGAGAGCGGGTAATAATGAGGAGTAGTCTGGTGTGGCTTAGGCAGACGGCAAGGCCGTATGTAACTCAAATATGTAACACTCCCTTCCAATCTTAATGCGATGATAGCAAAATGAGTTGCTTGTCCTTGAAAAAAGGTACCGACGTACGTTGAACTCTCATTTAATAATAAAGAAACAAGATAGTAGAGAACAAGCATAGTATTACTACGCGTGCTAACAAAACAAACTGTTAAAGCATTATATCTCTCCATAACGCAAGAACTACACTAGTAATAGCCAGGAAAAAACAACAAAGCCAAAGTAAAATAATTAGTAGAAACACGTAAATGTTTCTCATATCATACCATGTATTCTTTTGTGCTTCTGTTTCAATATAAGTAATGAGTTCTAACTTCTTTTCACTAGGAAAAACACGGCTCCCGCGACCATGGCCGCGCCCAGGGACGGCGCCGCGCCGCCTAGCTGATCTCCCAGCTCCGGCCTCCTCTGCGGCTGCTCCGGCAAGATCCGGAGTCCTCTCGGCGCCCTCTTCCCACCCAGCTCGGAGTCCGGGGCCGCCGTCGCCGGGGTCGTCGCTGAGCCCGACATGTGAAGTGCTCGGTTTCCACCGCGTTCGTGGGCTCCGTGCGCGGTCCCTGGCTCCCTGCCGTCGGGCCGCCTGTTTCTCGTCCTCGTCATCGCCGCTCCGGCCGGCCGGCATGCTGCCGCCGCCTCCGGCAGCCCCTCTCGCTGGGCTGCCCACGGGTGGAGCTCTCGAGGCCGTGCCGCTGGCTTCCGCGGCGGGTCCTGGCCTCGACGGCCTCGCCGTCCACGCCCCCCGCCGCCCACTCCCGGTGCCGGCCTTGCCGTCCATGCCGCTCTCCCTCCGCCCCCACCGGATGCTGCCTCCACCGCCGCCCGAGCTCCCTCGGGATTTCGTCCCCTGTGTGATGCGGCCCCAGCTCCGTTCTGTGGTGGTCGGCGGGCCGGTCCTGCCCAGTCCGACCAGGATGGCCTCCAGCGTCGATGAGGAGCCGGAGCTCGCTGGTTGCGTCATGAGCGTCGATGAGGAGCCGGAACCGGAGCCCGCTGCCTCCGTATGCGTTCCTGCGACCCCGGCATCCCCGCGGAGCGACGTTGATGGCCTTGAGGTTGGTGGGCGGCCTTGGCAGGAGGTCCAGCATCGACAACCCCGGGCCACCGCGCCTTCTGCTCGCCCGCCTGCCGACCGACCGCGCCGTCAAATTCCTCGGCACCTTCGCGGACTCTGCTTCAAGTGCTTGCAGAAGGGCCACTTCATCGCCGAGTGCACGAACCAGGTTTGCTGCCGCCGTTGCTCTCGCTCGGGTCACAAGGAGAAGGAGTGCCACCAGAAGCGGGATTCTGGGCAGCTCCAGCAGGTCGGCCAGGCTCCCCCTTGCTCCGCGTCGCTTGCAGCTCACCCGCGCCGCCCTCTGGACCGCTCCTGGGCTTCAGTGGCTGCGCCTACCTCTGCGTACGGGGGCCTGCAGCCGGCGACCAGCTATCTGTCTGCTAGTCCGGCAGCTCCACAAGCCGGGATGCTGAAATCTTCCTTCGAGGAGCAGGCGATGCTGCTGCGGGCGGAGCTGCGAGGCATGGTCGCGTCGCAGCTTGAGGAGTTGGCCGCTTCGGAGCTCAGGAGGACGGAGACGGTGCAGGGCTTGTTGGAGAGATTTGGGAGTTTGTTGGAGCGGGCTGAGATTGCTCTAGAGAGGCTCTCTACGCTGCCTCCGCTTGCTGGGATCGGAGGTGGCTACGCGGACGGTGGTTTTGAGCCCTTTGGTTTCTACTCCCCTCGGAAGACCAATCCGGTGGGAGAGCTCGTCCAGGAGCTTGTTGGCATGATGTCAGGATCGTCTGGCATCGAGCGACGCGGCTGCCGCTTGGACCGAGAAGAGATTATGCAGGAGGTGCATGTGGAGCTTCCACAGACAGTGACAGGGGAGGCGATCTCTCGACAGGAGTTGCTCGACGGTGCGTCCTGTGAGGGGGTGCATGTCGACATGGAGGAAGAGGCTGAGAGGGATTATGGGGAGATGCAACAGATGATGTCAAGCATGGTAGACCTGGGAGAGCAGGTGGTGGTGCTGAACGATGAGGATATTGCTGTTGAGAAGGAGGACGTGCAACAGGTTGAGAAGGACATCGTCACGCCGGTGCAGGCTGGACCAGCTCTATGTCCCTTGTCGGGCTTCCTGGCCCGGATCACGGTGCCACTTCCTGCCAGCGTGTTGGGCACGCCGGCCACGCCGTTAGTCCACGAGATGGAGATGGAGGCACCGTCTGTGTGGAGGAGCGAGAGACTCGCCAAGCTGCACCCGAAAGGCGCCAACATTGTGCAGCTGGCCAAAGAGACCGTGGCGCGCCGTCTCGGCTCGCTGACCGAGGAGGCCCACCCCTCGGGGCGCCAGCGGGAGGACTTCTTGGCCCTGTTAGATGGTACGGGACCCTTCTCGAACCAGGAGGTGGCAGCCATCGACGACCTCGTCCTCGCCATGAACAAGACCAAGAAGAAGAAGAAGACGACGACAGGGACTAGGTTAGAGCGGCAGATGCCGCCGGGGGAGGCCTAGATGATGAGCGACTGGGCGGCTTTGGTGCAGGAGGAGTTGTCGATGCGGGCTTTCGCCCACACACAAGATCCTGGAGACTAGTTTTTTGTTGGTTTGCATATAAAGGGTTTTTTTCCCTATCTCAAATTCCTGTACTTAACACTCTATTCTATCTAATCGGATGACGGATACGACCGTCTTAAACCTCAAAAAACTACGAGTTTTCCATCTCGTAGCCTTATCAGCACATTCAAACAAATCAGTCAACTTTTTGTTGGAAGTTTAATGGCAGAGTACCGGATCGATCTGTTCAAGTAGATCTCATACGAGTTCAAACGCCCTTGCACCAAGTTCACACACATCAACTCAGCCTCCTTTGTAATGCCCTGCATTGATAGATAGATATATTCGGGGCAGCCTTTCTGACATGCTAGAGGCCTGCGTCAGGGAGATCCGTTGTCTCCCATGCTTTTCATCCTCGCCATCGACCCCCTTCAGCGTATTATCGAGTTGGCGGCTTCACAGGGCATCCTCCAACCGATCCCTGCCCGTGCGGCTAGGTTCAGAGTTTCCTTGTACGCCGACGATGCAGGCATCTTCGCCAATCCTACTTTTGAGGAGCTCCGGGCGATCTCCGACATCCTTGGCGTCTTTGGCAGCGCTAGTGGTCTAATCACCAACAAGACCAAGTCGGAAGTTTTTCCCATCCGCTGTGACAACATCGACCTCCACTCCATCCTGGCATCCTTCCCTGCTAGGATCATGGAGTTCCCAGGTCGCTATTTGGGACATCCTCTCCACTACAAGCGCCTTCGTCGGGTCCATCTTCAGTATCTTATAGACAAAGCCCGTGCCCGTCTTCCAGGATGGATGGGGAAAAACATGACTCGTCGGTGCTCACGTCCATCATCACTTTTCACCTCATGGTGTTGCCTTTGCCGAAATGGGCGAAGCGCGCTTTCGACCGCACCTCTCGCCGGTTTATCTGGCACGGAGATGATCAGGAATCCGTCAGCGGCGGGCATTCTCTGGTCAACTGGAAGACGGTGTGCAGGCCTAAATCTCTTGGGGGTCTGGGGATTGCGGACCTGGACAGTTTCAGCCGGGCTCTGCGCCTTCGATGGCCCTGGCTTCAATGGACTGAACCTCACCGTCCCTGGGTGGGATCCCCCCTCCCTTGCGATGCTTCCAATATGGACCTTTCCAGAGCTTCTACCGAGATCACCCTGGGAAATGGTCAAACCGCACTCTTCTGGCATGATGCTTGGTCGCCGGGCGGCCCCCTCTCCGCCAGGGCCCCCAATCTCTTCAAGATTGCTACTAGGAAGAACAGATCGGTCAGCGCTGAGCTTCATAATGATACTTGGATTCAGTCGGTGGCGCGACTATCCAACCTCACTCAGTTTGCCGAGTTCTTGGACGTAGCCACCATTATTCAGGAAACCCACCTTGTGGCGGATCAGGCTGACACCATCAGATGGCGCTGGACGGCGGATGGGTGTTACTCCGCCTCCTCGGCCTACGCTGCTCAGTTCGAAGGCTCCTTCCCAAAGTTCGAGTCCTCCAAGGTCTGGAGGGCTTTTGCTGAGCCTAAGACCAAGTTCTTCGCTTGGTTGGTCCTCCACAATCGCATCCTCACGGCTGATCTTCTTGCCACCAAGGGGTGGCCTCATGATCCTATGTGTCAGCTGTGTCTCTCTCATCCCGAAATGGCCTCCCATCTCTGTATGGAGTGCCCTTTCACGGTGGCGGTGTGGAACACCTTTGATGCTTGGGCCGTAGACAAGCTTGGCCCTTTTTCCGGGTCTCATGATTCCATCGACAAGGCGTGGAGTAAGATGATCTCGAGTACCACCTCCGTTCGGGCTCGGGAAAGAAGCGGGAGAATCATCTATGTCATGTGGAATGTCTGGAAGGAGAGAAACCGGCGCATTTTCACTGCGACACGTCAGACTTACCTGGAGGTGGCCTATCTAGCTTTCGAGGAGTTTCGTCAGGTGTTGTGTGCTTTGCACCCTTCGGGGTCGGTGAGTGTTTTACTTCGTCGGGAGTAATCCGCATGTGGGTTTGTCTCCTTTGCGTGGGTTTGTAATGTCCTACGTTTCTCTTCTTCTATAATGAATAGGCAGAGCTCCTGCCAGGTTTCGCTAAAAAAATAGATAGATATATTATTTTGTATTGAGTGCAAAGATGCTAAACAAAATATTTGTCTTGCGTGCATGCATACCACCATTAAACCATTTATCACCAGATGAACAATATCTGTACCACGCTGACACCCCTGTTCCTCTTTGGATATTTGGACATGTAACTGAAGGCGAGCTGCCGTATCTGTGTGCTCTGCTTGGGGTTTCTTCGGGGTCCGGTACACTTGGACCATGGCTCAGCTTTGCAATACACTTGTTTTGCAAATAATGCACACCAATTTAGTTATTTCTAAAACTATATATACTTTATATATTGTCATATTTCAATTGGCTTGTTAGTTTGAGCGGGAAGCTTACTTTGGCAGCATTAGTAGCAGTGACATTTTCACCACTCTTGGATGACAACACAAGTTGGAAGACACGGGGCCGGGGCTCTGGATATCGGTACTCAGGTTGATCTCATTTTGGGGGACATCGATCTTCCTGGTCAGCCACTCAGTGCGCAGTTCCAATTCCTTCTCGAGACAATTGGAAAGGAACAATCCATGGTTCAATTCACAATTGGTGCAAATTAAGGATTCCTGCTGGGTGCTACAAATCAACTACTGAAAAGGCAAATGTACAGTCTTTAGAGGAGGGAATTACCAGCTGGTAGACATTCGAAGAACTGAAAACTTCACGATTAGGAAGAGCGCGCACGCTTGCCAGCAAAAGAAACAAATGCGATAATGAGAGGGAATCACCAGGAAAGAGCAACATGTAGACGGATGGAATTATTTGGGCTCGCCTGGCTTCATATCGGCAACGTATATTTGGTACCATATGCGCAACGAATCTTAGATGAACCGCATGAGATAGGCGGGATCTACGGTGCCAAACACCTGATGGTCTTCGCTTTCGCTCTCACCGGATTCACAGCTTCCCGACGACGCCGACACTGGGGTGGCCTTCTTCGGGAACATGACCTGGTTTGAGCTTGATGACGCCAGTATTGCGGTGGTGTCCTCCAGTAGCATCGGTGCGTCTTCTCGAGCTGGCAGGTGCTCCAGTTCGTCGGGCCTTGACGACGCTGACACTTCGGCGGCTCTAGGCTTGGGGGTGTGAGAATTGGGACGACGAAGCGGGAGAGGAATGCGTCTGATCTCTTATTCCTTTTTGACCGGGGTCTCTCTTATTTTCTGAAAACAGTGCTAGGGTCCATCGTTGCATAGAACTACTGTGAACCTCATTGGTGAAATACCGTCTTAGACTAGCCATAGTTAGAGTATCATGCATGCCATGTTGGCAAAAAAAAACCAACGTGTCAGTGCAATTAATGATGAGATAGAGATGATAGTGGTATCATAGGTAGATAGCGTAACAAAACAGATTCCAAGGTGGGATGAGTTTACAACCTAATAAATGTAGTGAAGCCCGAAAGCCCGAATTGTCTGCGTAGAGAGGTTTTGCAGTGAAGCCCGAAAGCCCGAATTGTCCGCGTAGAGAGGTTTTGCAGTGAAGCCCGAATCAACACCGAGGATAGGGAAAACCTCAACAAGGGAGTCAGGCCCGAAAGCCTAAAATAAAACGACATCGCAGTGAAGCCCGAAAGCCCGAATTTCATCGACAATGCAGTGAAGCCCGAATTACATCGACAACCCTATAAATCTGCCGTAGGCCCGGAAGCCAAGCACCTCAGTCTTCTTTTCCTCGTCCGATCCTGCTCCCGCCATTCCCCTCCTTCTGCTTCATTGACGTTTACGGCCATCCAATTCAAGCTCTACCAACCAAAGCAAAGAGTAACAATGGCTGCGTACGACATCAGCAACAACGCCGTCGTCCTCGGCGTGGACGCAATCTTCGAGGCCATGGATGACGCGTCCAAGCTGCGGGGAGTGCTTGTCCAAGTCGGCCTCACCACCGCCTGCATCGCAGCAAAGGCGGCCTTCGGCACGCACCCGAGCGACCGCGAGCTCGCCTACTTCCTCGGCCTAGGCGGCGCCTTCGTCGCCGGCGTGGCGGAGATCTGTGCCGCTGTCTGGGTCTCCCGCAATGCAACCGCGCGCTGCGGCAAGGGGAAGATGATCTTTTATGCGTCCTTCGTCCTGCTCGTCATCGCAGCCGGACTCGGCGGCTTTGACATCAACCTCAAGAACTGAATCAACGACAAAAGAAGCTTGCTATCCGTAGGAATTCGGTTTGAAGGTCTTCGGCAGGCTCGTCAAGGTTGTTGCTTCTTCAGCTCATGCATGGTTTTGATGAAATTTCGTTTTGTTGTACTGTAAGAATGTTAAGGTGTGATGCGATTGTGTGTATTGATGTAATCTCCTGAATAAATTGTCTTATTTTAAAATTCAATCGTCTTGCTCATATAAAAAGTTCCACTTTTCTCCCTATTTTGATTTTTGGGCGATCAGGCATTCAGAATTTCAGAAATTAACTGTTTCCCAAATACGTCCAGAAAAATGCTTTCCACTCCAATTTTGCATAATAGCTGACGACCCCTCGAATTCATCCCATGTTGGTTGGTCCACAGGGATCCAAATTTCAATGGTATCATTAAAACCAAAAAATAATAAAAGCATAGTTAGAACGACAGAGGAGAATATCCCGACGAGGCGATGAACTACTCCCTACGTTTGAAAACAGAGGGTATAGGAACAGAACCACCTCTCTGATATGCAGTTAACACAAATAGGCTTTCATCACAGGGTAATCCATTTCACAAGCATTTCACATTTCGTCAAATATATACCACGTTACACAACTTTATTTCATATCACACGTCTCAAATATGATGAATTCGCCCAGCTACCAGTAGGATCTCCCATCTTTCCAAGTGCTAAAAGTGGAATGTGCCATCCTCGTTGATGATTTCTTCCATGAAGCGGTATGCTCTCAAACTGAATAACGTTGGGATACTTCCCAAGCCATCATCTATGGGAGTTTCTTCAACTGTCGGTTGAACCTTAATTAAAGCCATGCATATACGTATATACAAATGAAACATTTAATGAAAATTTGATCAACTAAACAAAATGAAGAAACAATGGGCCTTGTTATGATGATTGCACCCCCACATGGACGCACTGCGTTGACATGGCGCTTATCTGGCCTCCAACTGGACCTGACGGGCAAACCACGCTGTTACTTATCTACAAACTAACAGAACCAGTTAAAATTGCAATATTGTCTCGGCACCACCAGTCTGGTCTGCTGAAACTGGACCTACTTGGTGCAAATTACAACTGGTGTGATAATACATATTCTAGAATTAAAGTTACTCTAAGAAACTGAGAATGCATGATGGACAAATCAAACACCCTATCTTCTACAAGCTTCAGACTGGATAACACATGAGCAGCATAGCCAAGGAGCTAGTTATGTTTGAGAAATTCAAACAATGCAGGTAGCATAAGAATTATTTTGCTCCCAAAGGAAATAATGACAGTGAAAGTCTTTGTTTAACAGGATCAGTTTTCAGTGCTTAGAACATATCTTGTTTTATCACCAATTCTTGAAATGACATTCATAAATGGCCAATAACCAACAAACCACCTTTTAAAAAATAACAGGCCACTTAAGGAAACAAAAGAAGAAAACGGTTCTACTGCTACTTCCTGAAATAATCTTTGCACCACCAGTAACCAAGATTTATGCTACCCTGTCAGAGATTTAGTCTGCAATAAAATACATGACAAAAATGGGCGAAGCAAAATCAGAATAAACTGAAACGATAAATGTCACTGATGTTTACTGATTTTCCTCTACATATCTTGTATATGTATTAGTCAAGAAATTTAGTGATAAGGTAAATACCAAATACCTCTGCTACATCAATCAGTATGGCAAATGTAAGCTTTGCTAAGAAAAGGCTCCTGTCTTTTGACTGTAGCCAACAAATGATAATGTGTTAAAATATTAGCTGAGACATAACAAACAAAAATTCTACATTGTTAATATACTTCGAATTCTATATTCATGTTGCAAAAAAATCGAGAAAAAGAAGTTACAAGGCTGAGAGAGTTTATGGAATTGTAATCAGTTCACAGATACGTAACTGCAATACGAGAACCACATTTATTAAAAGTGGAATGTGCCTCCCTCGTTGATGACTTCTTACATGAAGAACTGGCCCATATGTCAAACTGAGATAGGATGGGATGCTTCCCAGGCCATATGTGGGAGTTCCTTCAACTCTGTATTTGCATCTAAAAAACTCTCGATTTGAATTTTAGCTAAAGCCAGGCATATGTGGGAGTATATAAGAATGAAACAATTATTGCAAAATTGATCGGCAAATAAAATGGAGAAACGCTGGGTCTCATTATGATTGTACCCCACATGCACCCATTGTATTGACGTGGTGCTGATAGGCAGGTCATATTGTATGGGCAAACTAGGCTCTCACTTTTCTACAAACTAATAAAACTTCATTCAAATTACAATATTGTCTAGGCCTCAATGGTCATGCATGCTGAAACTGGAACTATTTGGTGCAAATTACAACTGGTGTGATAATCCATGGTCCAAAATGGAAGTTACAATAACCATGTTTCTGTTTTCCTTTCTTAGACCGAATCACTTTCAACTGTCTCCATGGAGAAAAGAATTGCATAGCTCAGCTCGAACAGAAGAAACAAAACCTAACATAGTAGTTAGGAGTGTGCAAAAACTCAAACCAGCGGAAACCAGTCGGTGGGAGCTATTTTATTTCCCTTCACAAACTCAATCCTCATCTTCAAATTAGTACAAGAAAAATGAACTAGGGACCCTTTTTGCCCACCCGTAATAGTAGTATATGTAGCGCCCCATGAAAAGTGGGACTTAATATGAACGTTACACATCTCTATACTATAGCATTTTAGCAAGAAATTATACCTTAGATACAAAAGAAAAGGAGACCCAGCTCAAAAGATATTTCTCATCACTTAACCCAAAATACATGTCTAGTCTGCAACAAAAAATTTAGGAAAAGGGGGAGATGCGAAATTAGAATAAAGTGGATAGATACATGTTAGTGATGCTTGCTGAACTGTGGCTTCATAATTCGTACTAGTATTGACAAGAAATTTAGTGACAAGGTAACTTTATGCTAGATGAGTCATATGCCAGATGTAAGCTTTGCAAACAGAAGCTGCAGCCAGCAAATATTAGTTCAGATGGCAAAGAAAAGTATATATTCTTCATATACTCCGATTAACATATTCATGTTGCAAGATAACTGAATAGATAAAATGCTCAAGGGAGAGTCTACGGAGTCGGGATAAGTTCCCAAATAAGGAGCTGCAATGCGATAACCATGTTCATTCCTTCGTTATTCTGACTGATTGTCTACATGGAGGAAAGAATGGCATAGCTCGATGAAATTCGAACAGACTAGTATATGTAGGCATGTAGCATTCCATCGTTACATGTCCATTGCATATCTGTGAAATTATCCTATAATGAATGTACGCCTAGCAATTTATCAGCAAACTACCTTAACTAGTTACCAAAAAAAGAGAACCAACTGGCACTTGCTCCCTCCAATTATGTTACCCAACACCAATAGTAAACCAAAAATACATGTCTAGTTGCAGCCAACAAGAACAGAGTCTTGACAAGCCCAAGGACAAATCGATTTATCACTTCACAACAAGGGCATGTTAAATCAATACATGCGCAGGAGATCATTAAGACAAAGGAACATTGGTCAAATGCGACCAGTGAATCCCATATCGGCCCATTCACATACACAGAAACATACAAATTCACATCATACATGAAGGCAAAGAAGGCAGCCTATGTCTATTCAGAACCATGGCGTAGACAAAAGGAAAAAAGATGGCGGAGGGGTTGCAGAAATCTCACCAGGGAAAGTAGTGAAGAATCAGATTAGAAGATGACGAGGCCGCTGGTGGCCGGCAATCGCAAACCGGCCGGGTGCATCTCAAATTCCCCGCATATTTATCCATGGGAGATAGTCAGCGTCAATGGGGCACTGGAGGAGCATACGAGGCGGCGGAGGTGAGCGAGCGAACTCACATAGACAAGGCGGAAGCGCCGCCGGCGCCGGGGGAGGCGAAGGCGGATGAGCTTGCGTGGTGGTCGTCGGAAGGGAAACGATTATGGGTTGGACCAAATGTCGGCCCATATAGGACCCCTGCAGGCCAGAGCCGGTTCAGGCGAAGCGATTCCGCGCCAACAGCCCCCGACCCTAGCCGCCGCCGACAATCCTCCCACGCAGCTTCCGCCGTCGCCGTCAAACACTTCTCCGGCCGCACCGGATCGCCCCTCCTCCACACCAAGCGAACCAAACATGACTCCGCCGGAGCTGATCGAAGACCTGATCCTCGAGATCCTCGTCCGCGTCCCGCCGGACGACCCAGCGTGCCTCATACGCGCCTCCGTCGCCTGCAAGCCCTGGCGCCGCCTGCTCACTGACCCCGGCTTCCTCCGTCGCTACCGCGCGTTCCATCGAACGCCTCCCATGCTGGGTTTCCTCTGCAACGTGAGCGTTAACCTGAACAGCGAACCCGTTCCGACTGACCGGTGGATCTCCGCCAGCTCCTTTCCTTGGGCGACACCAGCAGCCCGGTTCGTCTCCACCAACTCCTTCCGTCCGGCAGCCCCCGACGACCGCCACTACTGGCACGTGATTGGGGCCGCCCATGGCCGCGTCCTCTTCCACACGGTAACCGAAAACATGCGCCTCGTCGTCTGGGATCCGGTGACGGAAGAGGAGTGATGGCTGCCGACGCCGGTGCTGCCGGCGCTCACCACGGACGGCTTCCACGCGGCGGTGCTCTGCGCGCGTGCGTCCGCCGGCTGCGATCACCTCGACTGCCACGGCGGCCCCTTCCGCGTTGCCTTCGTCGCCATGACCGGACCCGGGTACATCGCCCGCCTCTACTCTTCGGAGTCCGGTGGGTGGAGCGAGCAAATTCAGATCGACGAGCCGACCATCATCGTCAACAGGCAGCCCACCGTTGTCTTGGGGAATTCGGTCTACTTCACTTGCCACCCATTCGGGATGCACGCAATCTTGGAATACAACATGGACGGCAAGGGGAAATTGTCTCTGATCGAGCCGCCAATGCTGCACCGAAACCAGCAGGTGGGCTCTCTCATTATCCCGACGGATGCCGGAACGCTCGGATTAGCCAGCATACACGAGTCCATGCTGCATCTATGGTCACGGGAGGTTGATCCCCATGGAATCGTGGCATGGACACAACACAAAGCCATTGAGCTGGAGACATTGCTCCTCGCTCGCCCCAAGATCACGCCTCATGTGCTCGGCTTCGCCGAAGGCGTCCGCATCATTTTCGTGAGGCTCAATTCTGGGGTGTTCTCCATTGAGCTCAAGTCGGGCAATACCCGGAAAGTGCCCTTTCGGGGAAGAATCCGTGAACTCCATCTGGGTCAAACATTGAAGCTCTTTCCCTACATGAGCTTCTACACTCCAGGTAGTACTAGTTGATCATATCCCTCAAATTTGTATGTTACTTCTCATCTATGAACACATCATCTCCTTAATGTTACCACAATTTCGACAGAATATGTAAGACTGCAATGTCATATGATCAGCACTTCTTTTAGGAGTATAGTCATGAACAATTCTTGAAATCGCCTAGGTACTAACTAGGAAGTAGTTGTTCATCCATCGATTCTCTATATCATCCTTATGACCAATTTGGACATCAGAGGTGTGGTTGTGAGTTGTAGAGCTACTTATGAGTTTCATGTGTATGTTTCAGATCGTCGCAACAGGGAGATTTCCACTACGTGTTGAAGAGGTGATGATGCATCCATGGACACGAGCCTGATGGAGTTTGCTTTTTCCAAGAGATGATGCTTTATCGTGTTAGACAGTGACTCAGTGAGAGCCAACTCCATGTTTACGGCTACATTTATGTCTCGTGAAAAACAATTGCTAAATATGACCAGAAATATTGTAGATCAAAATACAAAGCAGTTTAGTCAAGTATCATTTGCCGAAGAATTTGCGATCCATAGTCGTTTCTTGCTAAGTCAAAAAGTTTGACAAGCTTATAGAAAAATATCAACATATATAATATCAAATGCATATAATGCAAAAATATAATTTATGGTAATTCTAACAATATTTATTTTATATGTATATATTGATGTTTTTCTATATGCTTAGTCAAAATCTAAAAAGTTTGACTTTTACTAAACTCTGAATGCAGGGTAATTATATATGGACAGAGTGAATATTTGTACATATCTCTTCGTACTGGATTACACAGCATTACAAACCCTAGGCATTTTCATACACAACAAGTTAATCAAGCTGATCCCAACAGCCGACGTTTGTAGAGTTGTTCCAGGTAAAGTGATCGTCGTCACCAGCCATGCTTGGGATCCAGTACATACCATCACCTGCAGGAAGAATAGCTGCTGCTGCAGAATCCAAGGTGCTGTTACTATTAGTCGCCATTACAGCATTGGCCGAGGTAGCAGTTCGAGACTCCATGTTGTCAAGATATTCGGCATTTCGAGACCCTGAGCTGATCATGCTTTCGTTACTCACTGGTGTGCATGACGAACTAGGTTTCTCCAGAGGAAACGGTGGCAGCAATCCGGGATATGCAGCAGTTGTCGTCTCATTGACCACTTCCTCCAATTGATCCCATTGCTGGTATGCCTTGACTGCCAGTTGCTTTACTTGGACCTGCAGTTGAGAACAGCCAAATCAAATTAAGAAAACTTTAAGAGTAACCGAACACCATATTCCCATTGCCACAGACCGATGAGAATGAGGGAAGAAATATATACCATTTGTTGTTGGTGCAGTTGTTGGAAAGGGAAAGTCTGGTCTCCAATTTTGGCTGCTAGAATCTCTCCTACGGGACTGAATATAACATCACACCCTTCAGATTTGATAACATAGCATTTCCCTCCCATATCGCACGTTTTTGCGTGTGTTAGTGTAGTCTCCACTGCCTATCTGACATGCCAACGAGCTGAAAAATATTTTGCATTCCAAAAGATACTCAAAATGGGTATAAACCTTGCAAAGTAAGTATACCTACAGTTTGAGTATGATGCTTACGTTTTTGAGCTTTTCAGGATCAATGGTGTTAAGCTTCAAGAAGTCCTGGACGTTCTTGACCCCCTCGGACTCCAACCTCTTGTCAATTGGTCCATCTTTTCCGATGTTCTTCAGCCTCCATATATTGTCCGTTAAGATTGGAGGGTAATGCTTCTTGTACACTAGTAAAGGAATGAAATGTATCATAATTTCGCTTATTTATTCTTGTAGCGTTCTACTATTCTAAGTATACATGCTAAGAAAATATTTATCAAAATTTGATATGAAGTATTAACAGAAAGGCTACATCTAGAGATCGGCTAATACATAGTAGCAGACTAGCAGGAGGACCAAACTTACATTCTCCTCGATGATCTTTCACTGTGAAGCTTTCGCTCACTGCCTCCTGGATCCTGGGTCCATAATAGCTTGTTGCCATGACACGCACACCAATTCGGAACTTACGACTTCTTATCCAGCTTGAATTGTCGGTAAATGACAGATCATCTATGATGACCACTCCATGATGTCCCATTGCCACATTAAGTGTAGTACCCACAAGCAGGGGCCTCCTCCCCTCTCTGGCCTTCACAATCGCAGAATTGAACTGTTCGGCGGTCCACCCAACACCGTCTTCGCATCTGAAGTCCCCATCTAGGACAAGTACTTCTAGTTTTATTGTAGAAAGTCCTAGGTGAGGGTTTGTTTGTGTGACAAGATAGTTTGTTCTTGTATCCATAAGCCGGATTTCGACTGCGTTACTTGCAAAGTCAAGTAGTTTGTTGTTGGTGAAGATGGGTAGCATGAGCCTCTTGGCGAAGACAAGCTTCAGTGGAGGCGAGACATCCACCTCTTCGATGTGTAAAGGAAGAGATCTGCCAGGAATAGTTTATATTTTCAGATAATATCTAGAACTTGATGCAGATATACATATACCTTAATTTGCGGAATAAAAATTAATTTTGAAAAGGAGCTGTTGCAATGACATCAAGTTTAAAACGTTCATGTACTCGGGAGAGGCGTTTTGGCTCCCGGGTGCATATGCTCCTGTTATGTTTGTCAAAATTAAAAAAAATATGAAAACAAATCAAAAAAATCTGAAAACAATTGGGCATGAACATATACATGTCTGCAACATTCGTGTAAAATTGCGGAAGAAAATGACACATTATGTGGTCTGTACAAAAAAGACAAAATCCGTGCTTTCAAAAATGCATTTTTTAATCTCATTTCGGTCACATATTTTGTCTTTTTTGCATAGACCACATAAAGTGTCATTTGCTTCGGCAATTTTACACGAATATTGCAAACATGTATATGTTCGTGCCCAATTTTTTTCAGATTTTTTTGATATGTTTTCATATTTTTTAAAATTTTGACAAACATAACAGGAGCATTTGCACTCGGTGCCAAAGTGAATTTCTGCATGTACTCCCTCTAATCCTATATTTGGGAATATATGGCTGGAACGATAATTAACGCGGATTAATAAAGATATTAATTGCCCACAGAAACCTCTCACTCTCTTCCGAAGCGGAGGGAGTACAGGTAGGGTTTGCTAGACTTGCAACTCCAGTGGCCAGAGTTGGCATAAATAGAGCTAAGAAATAAATAGAGCTACAATATACCTTCTTGGTGTTGGCAAGTGGCCATGCTGAGAAAAGATACTCTGAATTTCTTCACGGACCTGACATAAGATAGACTCTCTAAAAATTAGTTGCACTTCGAAGGTTAACATATGGACCGATTAAGTGTATATATATAGAGAGAGATGACAAATTATCTTACCGCCCTACGAATAACCGGTTCCAAACTGAGAACGATTTGCTGAATAGTTTCTGCTGACACAGCTCTTCTCACGACGCTGCATCCAAAAGGACGTACGATCGAGGTTAACCAGCATCTATATCCATTAGGGGAAAAAATACATACATATGTATACATGCGGAGCATATGACCGCCGCATATAAAAGATATACTAGCTAGGCTGAAATAAATTTGAGAAAACACAGCACACATGCAGTTTGATCAGCCAACAAGATGAAAATCTTTGAGAATGGGAACAATCGATCGATGATAAACGTAAAGAGAGGTACTAACGACGATCTAAACACGGCGGCGCTGGCCGTATCCGCCTTGGGCTTGCTGTTGCTGATGATCGTCACCTCCGCTCCCTGCTCGTCGTCGTCGTCGCCCCGCGGCCTTCGCACAGACATCTTAGCTAGCTAGGAGAGTTGAGGACGAAGAACTATGATCAGATGAAGCTGGCTAACTGAGAAGTGGAGTAAGTACGTGCGTGTGCAGCAAAGGCCATGGGGTACACTCGAGCCTGAAGTCATATATATAGTCGTAGGTAAGAAGCTGGTGCAAGTTTTCTCGTCGACACAAATAAAGAATGAATCGCACTGCCAGGCAGGGACAGATAGTATTCCTGGCAGGCTCCAGGAAGTTGGCCGGAAGCTAGCGCGCGCATCGCATTGCATCGATCGAAATTTGTTTGAGCAAGCCAGCCATAGTCTGGCTAGCTGGGGCACAACACATTATTGCATGTGCCCCCGAGTGCAAGCAGCGGGAAGCAGGCAAAGTCTTGACTTTAGGTTGGTGCAGGGGCAGCTTCTTAACCATGACCAAGAAAGTTAACTTGCAAGTCGTTCAGTCGGTCGTGCATGTCCATACACGTACACGTCAACGACTGGACCACGACCAGCCGGGTCACCTTGTTGGAAGTTAACCGGAATATATTGGGTCTTTCTTCGCAAAGTTATGAGTCGTATGACCGACCCCTAGCTGTGTTTACATGTGAGTGATCGTGCAGGGAGACGTACTAGGACTCTCTCCGATCCAAAATAAGTGTCGTGATTTAAAACTGTGATTAGTTTAGAACTGCGACTCTTATTGTTAGTCGGGGTCATATTATCTTCATGAACCCATCTTGTGCACAGGCCACGCACGTACCATCCATCTAGGAGGACCATGCTACTGATTAATCTTCCCTCGGCGCTTCAGAGAATAAACAAGTACTCCCTCTGTTTTTTAATATAAGATGTTTTAGGTGTTTTACATGTTGTTTCTAAAATGAGTGAACATACACACTAAAATATGTATAAATATATTTATATATAGATGAATGTAGACAAAAACTAAAACATCTTATATTTGAAAACGGAGGGAGTATCAACTAGAGCCTACAGCTGTCACCTTGGGCACACGAACGTACCCATCCAGGCCAGGAGGCCATCTTCCAAAAGGACCAAAAAAGGACATCTTCCAACAGCCGGCACCTGCTAGCTCATCCTTGAAGGTTGAAGCCCCATTAGCATCGACATTGCGGGTTCTTGATCGCATCTTCTTCTTGTCAACCTAGCAGGTAATTGGGTAGCTGGATCGACTGGAAACAACTTTTTTGTAAGCTGGCTTGGCTCAAGACTGGACTTCCTCTTGTTTCTATGATGGCATCGGAACCAAGGTTTCATACTCTCGTTCTTGTGTTAATGATTGGAACTCCTTAATCATTTGGAAGCAAGCTGGATGAACGACAACTTAATCATTTGTTAAGCACGAAATAAACAGCACATGTTACTAATCATCCAACAGTCAACGTGTTCACATGGCATTCGCTCGTCTGAAAAAGAAAAGAGAAACATCGGGTACACTCTCGGTCGCTCGTTCCCATTCTCTCTGAAGATACTAGAATATATATAGACGAAGATTCATGACTTGGCGTTGAAATTAATGGTCTGAGACAGTAACACCACCGGGGAAGTACATAGAGTGGTCGTCCTTGATCGTTGCTGGGTGGACTGAAAGTGACCAACTTCAAAACTTTGTATTTTGCTAGCTGGTGTCCTGCCATTTCCTCAACTGAAAACAACACGCCTGAAGTGGCATTTCGAGCCCCTTCTAATGTTTAAAAAAATGTGGAATCCTTGGTTACATAAAACCATGGTTAACTGTCCATCGCTCGTTGAAATAAGCGTCCAGGACAGCACACATCATCGGAAGTACATAAGAGTAGTCGTCCTTTCAAGTTTTCTCGCCTGGATGTCGATCTGGAACTCTGGATGTAGGCAGCCTATTCTGTCTTTTTGTTTTGTTGCCTCGAGTAGTATATGTCAGTGAAGAATAATAGGATTGTCTTGTATTTCAAATTTTCAATACTCTGATCAATGTGACATAGCTATGCTAATACGCTTGTTAAACAAAAAGAGGGCGGCGATTTGGCTCCTGGGGAAGGATGAACAGTAAAAATCGCTGAAAATGTCAAAATAAAATATTCCCTCAGATTCGGACAGTGGCGGAGCTTGACCAACATATTAGGAGGGGCCAAAACAGATAAGATAAGAGCTGAGGGGGCCAGATTTAAGTATTTTGTGTTTTATATGGTCAAAAGTGGTAAATATATAGTACTAATATGCAAATTTTAATTAAGTTGGGGGGGGGCCATGGCCCATGTTGGCCCCCATGAAGCTCCGCCTGTGGATTCGGAAATAGTTTCGGGAGATGCAGGACTTTGTACTACCGCAATATGTTCTCCAAAACTTAAAATGGAACAGAGGGAGTAATAAAATGATTTTATTTGACGACATACAGGACCATGTCTTTTATGTATGTGTACCCAAAAAGTTAGCAAGTCTTTAAGTACCAAATTTCTGTTTTGCACGGGGCACAAATGTTGTCTTTCCAAAAATATCTTACATGGGCATATTGATCACGGACATGTACAAGTGCAAATTAGAACTAACATATATAAAAAAATTATTTTCTCACGAGGGAGCGCATGTTTTTTGGGTGCTATTTGAATTATGTTTTAAGAAACAATGACAAACACCAATCACTAGTAGAAAACATGTCTTTCGTCCAGAGCCGAACCAGACTTTAATCACGGTTCAGAGAAAAACCGGGACCATAGGGCATTTTTCTACTAGTGAATGTGACATTGTGCAATGATGTTACACAAATTGTGTCGTGAATATGTGAGATATATTATTAAGAACATTCGAAAAAAAATGTGATTTTTCTAAAGGGAGTTTTATTGACTTAGAACGTCGCACTAGGGTCCAATGGACCATAACAGTGGTCAGCGACGGCGATGGCACAAACAACGGCATGCATCATGGGCGGACAGCTTGGCGAGCGCTTTGAGGTAGAAGCCATGGAGCATGCTATGCAGGAACATCTTCAAGAAACGAATATATATATAAGCATGTGACTTGAATAGGAGGTCACTCTTTCTTAATTATACTCAACTTTTATTCTTTCTTAATTTGTTATAACATATTGTGATTTTTACAAATATGTGTTACATGCTATTTAGAGAGCACTGTTAACCATACTCACTATTCAATTGCCAATGCAGTTATAGCATACAAAATTAAACACTACTAATATATTTGGAGATAAATAATAACTTAATATAATTGTCTCTGGTGTATATCTCCAACAATGTGTCTATTTTGTTCCGATTGGGTGAAGCCGCGGATAATGACTGATCCATGTCCAAGCGGTGCACCCAACGGCGGACCGACACATTTTATGCGAGCAAACACCCTAATTCTGATACTTTTGAAGTAAAAAATAATTATATAAAACAACCAAAACTGATATGTAATAATTATGCAAATTTAACTAAAGTTAGATAAATTTTATCCTAGAAATTTAGGGTTTCTACTCACCGGGACTCCGTTGATGCCCATGTGTTATAAACGATATCAAAGAAACAACGAAGAGCGGAAAGATCAAACCAACGGGGATACGAGATTTAACGTGGAAAACCCCTCCAACAATGGAGGATAAAAAACCACGGGCGCCAGCCAACAATACTTCACTATATCGGGTGAGGTTACAAACGCCGGAGATTTACAACGTGTGACTTATCCCAAACCGGCGGCTTACAAGATGTATATATGGTAGTAAAACCCTAGGTCGGCTGCGGTCCGACCCGGAAACGACGTGTACCGTACTAAGCCTCCGGCGATGGGCCTCCGCGTCGCTCCGAAGTTAGCCTCTCACTTTATATCTTCATATGAATTTGGAACACATCAAAATAACACCATGCAGGTGTTGCCGCTTGCCAGCGCACTAGGGGGACAAGGATTCCCATGGGAGTGCACCGGTGGAGTTGCCGACCGCGCCTCCATATGAGACACGTGGAGCACCACGCCCAGATCTGGTGATTTGGCGAGCTCCTCCAACTGGGACGCCTTGAGCGCCGCTTGTAGGTCGGGATCATCCTCCACCGACACAGGCTCCTCGACCACTGGCTCCAACATCGGCAGGCAGCAGCAACAAGCAAGCGTCACCCGGATGACGCACATACATTATCGACTCGCTCTTGGCGACAAGATTCGTTAGAGTCGAAGGGTGGCCTCCTCGTTATTGGAGTCGTTGACCACAAATTCTATACATCGCCCGCAGGCGGTGCGAGACGGCTGCGCCGCCTGAAGGGCATCGCTGTTGGGCTGTCCCCTTATGATTTTTTTAATTTTGTTCTTCTTTATTTTTATTTTTTGCTTTCTTTTCTATTTTTCTTTTTTTCTTTTATGTTTTCTCTTTTCCTTTTTTAAGAACTTTGAAAAAATTGGATTTTTAATTCTTTAAATGTAAAAATGTTCAGAATAAAAAATGTTTTAAATGGAAAATTGTGCATATTTGGAAAAAAAATCTATTTTTAAAAAATATTCAGATTTTTAAAATGTTCATATTAAATATTATTCATAAATTGCAAAATATTCAGATTTAGAAAATGTTCAAATTAGAAAAATGTTCAGGTTTTGAAAATGGTTTATGTTTTAAAAATTGTTCAGAATTTTAAAAGGTTCAAAGTTTAAATTGTTTTGATTTAAAATTACTATTTTACTAAAGTGAAATAAAATAAAAATGATACAATACCTTTTTCTATTTGGGACGCATTTGGAGCGCCTGTGAAACACTTGTTTCAAGTGGCGGTGGCGAGTAGCGGGGTTCCACTATATGTTGCATGTAGGGAGTCGGGGGAAAGGACTCGCCCGCGCTCCCTGCGTACGCTTCCCCCACATGGGCCTGCCCACTTAGGGGGTTTCCAGATTTCCACTTTTATATTTCTGTTGCGAACAAATTTTACTTATTTTTCTTTTTCCCTTTTTCTTTTACTTCCTGGACTACATGAATGATGTTTGAACCGGTGACCATTTTTCAAAATATGAACCATTCTAAAAAAAATCAAATTCCAATCATTTTCTTAAAAATGAACATTTTTCACATCCGAACCATTTTTAAAATGAACATCTTTCAAATCCAAACCATTTAACAGATCTGATCCATTTTAAAATGAACATTTGTCAAATCCGAACCATTTACTAAATCTGATCCATTTTTAAAATGAACATTTATCAAATCCAAACCATTTAAAAAAATAAATTTTCAATACAAAACATTTTCAGAATCCGAACCATTTTGAAATGAACATTTCAAATTTGAACCATTTTCAAAACTGTACCATTTTAAAAAATGAACATTTTTAAAATCTGAACTATTTTTAAAATTAGAACCATTTTAAAAATGAACAATTTTTCAAACTTGAAATATTTTAAAAATAACATTTCGAAATGAACATGTTAAAATCTGAAACATTTCCAAAAATTAACATTTTTTGTATTGTGAACCATTTTAAAAAATGAATATTTTGTAAATCTAAACTATTTTCAAGAAATAGTAATATTATTCAAACATGGACATGTAAAAATGAACACTTCAAAATTTTGATTTTTTTAAATCTTGACATTATCTAATAAAAAACAAAGAAAAACGAAAAATAAAGGATAACAAAAGAAAGAAAAGATCGAAAAAAAAAAAAAAAAGAAACATAATCGAAGAGAAAACATGTAAAACAAAGAAAAATAAGAAACGAAAATATTCATTTTCCTCCCGAAGAAAAAAAGCAGACGTTGGAACGAACAAGAGAACACGGAGTAATTTTTTTTTTTTTTTTTTGAGACATGGAGTAATTTATGTGAACGGAGTCACGGACTCCTCGCTACATCTTTCTGATACAGAACGAGTAAGCACCTTGTTGGGCCAGCCCGCTAAGAAACCCCTACGGCTGGGCGGCGAAGTAGGAGCGGCGGCGGCTGCGGCGGCGCGGGGAGAAAAAAGGGCGATGGAGGGTGGTGAGGACTCTGGGTTGGCGACGAAAGGGGAGTTGATTCGAAGGAGGCAGGACCCTTCGTTGGATGATATGTATCAGGCCGCGGATCTCTCGCTGGAGATTGTCTCTCGGATCTGTGAGCAGGAGGAGAAGATGCTTGCGACCGGACGTCGCGACTCTGCGGATCACAAGGCTCTTTTGGAGTTGAAGTCGGGTGCGATGAGATTCCGGGATAACGTCTGTCATTTGACCGGTTACTCTACTCTTGGGTGAGTTTTCACTGCTGCTGGATGTGGTATAATTCTTGCTCGCTCAAGGATTTGTGGTCTAAAGCTTGCTGTGTCTTTCCCCGGCAGTTCCCTAGTAGGTCAAGTTCCTGGACTGGATAGCGAGGATGCTGGCGCAATCGACAGGCAGGACCCTTCCATTGACATGTCGGAAGAGGAGATTCTGGATGAAACCATACAGATATTGTCCGGATCGATCATGTCTAAATATGAAGCAGAAGGCCGTGACATTGCTGGGATGCTCGAGGCAGAGAAGACTCGGGAGGAGGCAGAGGTGGCGTTGAAGTTTGGGTTCAATTTTGAGTTATTGGGCAACCATATTGATGAGCTAAGGCGTGAGTTGCGGGGAATCGTGAACTCCTTCTCTCCAGACAACACACAAGTGTTGGAGACCATGATGATGCTTGCACGTCAACCGCACATTCAGGGTGTCGCCAAGTTGCGGTGGATATCCGAGGAGACCAGTAGGCTCCGGAGGATGGATCTTGACCTCGACTCTGAAGTGAAATCTGCAATGCTGAAGCTGAAAGCAGAATCGTACGTATCTTCCCTACAGAAAGAGGAGAGGAGCGGCGGCGAAGGAGTCGCACGAGATGAGACGACGTTCGCTGCTTACCGTCTTTGTTGGGAGCGCACATGGGGCACTGGCTACAGCTTTGAGGACCAGAGTATGTAAACGTGCACACACATGATCTTAGTTATTCTTTTTTCCCGCTTACTGCTAGCTATTTCATCTGCATCATCAACAATTGCATCATCATTGTGCATTACTGCACTAAAAGACAAGCCCCAAGTCACTAAAAGCAGTGCGCGGATTCTCTGACTTTCCTTCCCTGACTTTTTCGTGACTTTGTGTCACTGAAAGTGGGGTCAATCAGATGCGGGGACCACTTGTCAATGACCCAAAGTCACTAAAATCTAGAGCAGATAACTAAGCATATTATATTCATTGCACATGGGCATACAATTACAAATTTAGCATTGAGCAAAGAGCAGCATGGAATAAATTAAACAAAGCACCAGCCACTGGCAATTTAAAAATAGCATCACAATCAGGGCGAGGAAGAGCAGGGAGAAGGAGAGAGGGGGAGGAGAGAGGTAGCATACCTTGATGGTGACCTGGTGTACGTAGCAGGGTCATAATGCTCACTGGATTGGAGCCGAGGACGAGCTGTAGCTGGAGGGGAGAAGGGGGGTGGCCGGAAGAGGAAATAGTGGCTGGGGCGGAGGGGAGGTGGTGCGGAGGCTGGAGGTTGCTGCCGTTGGTGGACGCTTCAGGCTAGAACTTCGCCATGTGGACGCCATAAAAACCTTAGAGAATCTTCTTCCTCCACTTGTACTATGTTATCAGATCAATAGTCTTTCTTTTTTGCAGAGTGCATGTCTCAAGCAAGTCATCATTCTTTAGAAATTACTTCAGTTGTAATATGAATTATATTTTATGTTTCTTATACTCCACTTTGCTGTGTGCAGCGTTACTGAGCCCCATGCAGTATACACATTGCAAACCAAGCCGCGCACCAGTTGACGCTGTCGCTGGGAGCACCTTGCAGATTTACTCCATCAAAGTCTCAACAAAAGATGACACCAAGTGGCCGCTGTATGTGTATGGAGTGGTCGCGGCCCGGGACTCTGTGGACCGTCAGCGCAACCCTATTTTCATGTGTACAAGGAATTACTGCCAAGTTCTCACTAAAGATGTATGTATGCTGTTTATGGGTCTTATTTTTTTGTTTGTCACCTTCATATAATTGTTGATTAGTTAACGACAAATTATGATGTTTGCAGGATCCATTTCTGCGATTAACTGGCCCTATTCGCGCCATTGTGTCGATGGGTGCTGTTTACATTGAAACCGAACTAAAAGCGAAGGATGGAGAAAAATCAGATATAGAATTGGCCAGCACAGTCGTTGACTCCTACAGTGGTGACCTCTCTACCTCCCTCGCTGACAACAAAGTTTGCACAATAGAGTTGTGTTTTGAAGAACTCAAACAATCTGTTCAGGCTACTATCGTTAGTGTTGTTGTTAAAAGCAAACCAGGCTCGGTGCCTTTTCCATATGGCGGAAAAATTCTGTGCTGTTCACTAACTTGTAGTGGTAATGGAGATTTTGCTGGGATCCCATCTAGGCAAGCTGTGGTATTTGATTCAGCAGATGGAAAATTGATCAAGGATAGAGCTGGCCACCTTGATTTGTCAAGGCGTGTCTTTTCAGTGGAACTGAAAGGAAATCTCCAATTCCATATACGGCCTTATTCACAATCAGGCTCTGTTGAGATTGATGCTCAGGTCCTCCTCTTCAAACCCAGCAAATGGAACATAACTAAAAATGCATGTTCCCTTGATGATGGCTCGGATGTGGAGATAACTGTTGCGTGGTCTCTCATTCCATCAAAGATGTTATTGTGAGGAATACATACTCGTACCTGTTGAAGATGCTGGATGTGAGCGTCTCGTGCATGCCATTGGTACTCAAGTTATGTAACCTTTTTGGTAATATCAAGCTGTGAACCTTTCGACATGTGAAATATTGTCAATCAATTGTGGTATGTTTGTCCTATCATGGCAATGCTAATTCGTTGGTCACCTTATACTCTCTGATGACATGTGAACTATTGCCAACAATTGTGGTATGCGTGCTATCTACTAACCCCGTTCCGGAACGTTGTCGTGGTTTTATTTCAAACTTTAACTAGCATGTTATCTTTCTGGACCGATTTTTTTCTCATTTTACTTACACCCTGCTGACTATATGTCTGATCAAACCATTACCGCCTAAGACCTTTTAGCAGGCGTTCAAAATAAGAACACGCAAAACAAAGGCGCCACATTCACTGAGACAGCGGGACCACTTAGCAAACAGTTACGAATAATTAGTTGCACTGACTGAATTTTTCTCTTTGATACTACACATATTTTTGGAAAAATGTCAAGTAAGAGCACCACAACTAAATTCACGGTGCTCTGGAGTCTCGACCCCACGCACGCGACCGCCGCCACCACCATTTTCTCCAGTGCCGCTTCTCTCCTCCGCCAACCCTTCTTCCTCATGCGTATCCCTGCAACGCTGCTCCATTGAAACCGCCTGGGATAGCCTCTGCCGCCGCTGACCCTGCACCCAGCGCCGGCTCCTCCCTCTCCACCAACTGGGCTACCTTGTCGACACCTCCGTCCTCACCGGCACAGGCGGGATCAGGTGCCCCTGGCCTCCCTTTTCCTCCCTCCCCTATCCTCACAGTTTATGTGCCTCCCGTTTTAATTATGACATGTTATTCTATTCTACTATATATTTCTACTAAATATTAAAAGGGGGAAGAATCGCAGCCCCGTCATTCGTCCACGTCGCGGGCGATCCCTGGCCGTCCGATCCGCGCGACGGACGGCCTGGATTGAGCCACGTCGCCCCAATTCCAGCAGAACATTGTTCATCTCGAATTTAGACCAATCGGCGATCGACACGTGGCCCGGTCACCCTCCGGTCACCCCCGGTTCCGCCGGTCACCGTGTCTATTTTGCAGAGAAACCCCGAAAGATCGAAGCCGTGCCCCGCGGTCCAAAACTTAACGCGTCGAAGGACCTGACTAAAATTCTGCAAAACTCCATGGGCTTCCTTCCAAAACAACCACCGCACTTCCCCCTCCCTCTCCTCTCTCTCCCGCGACCTCCAGGTCGCCGCCATGCTCCGCCGCCGCTCCGTGTCCTCCGGCTCAGATCCACGAGCAGGGCCAGGTGCACCGCCGCTCCCTCTGTATCCTCGCCGGAGATCGTCCGCCCGGTCGCCACGATGGCGCCGGAATCGTCCGCGCGGCCTCCTCCGCCTCCTCCGACCGCACGAGCGCTTCCCGCCAGTCCCTCGCCGGGATTCGCTCCGGTCGACCTCTTCCGTCCTCACCCTCGACGGATTCGTGCCCCCGGTGACCTCGCCGTACTCCTGCACCTCTTCTCCCTCTTCCGTTCGCTCTGATTCGAGCTTCCCGTGTAGCTCGCCGTCGTCCGTCGCGGTCCATTGTCGCCGAGCCATCTCCGGAGACCTGTTTCCAGCGGTGTCACCTCCGTTTGGTCGCCCGCACTGCGCTTCAATGCTCGGTTCTCCTCGATTGCTGCCTGATTGCAGTGGTGACGATGGTGGCCAGCGGCGGCGTCCATCCCCTCCATGACCACAGTGCCTTTGCTGTCCCTGGTGCCGCACCTGCTCATCAAGCTCTCCTTCCGGCGCCTCTCCACAAAGGTGAGGACCAGCTTCTCCCCTTGGATTTGATTGTAGTCAGTGCTCAGCTCTTGATGATAACTGCAAATACTCTGCAACTGTTCTTGATGCACATGGATAGAAGTTTCTGACCTTTTATTGAATCCCCCAAATTATCCACTTCTATGTCTGTTAAACTACAGCCCTTGTGATCATGAACTGAATACTGATTATGATGATGGTGTTCTTTGGGGGGAAACTGTGCAGGGCGTGGCAGCTACAAATCTGAGCAGATAAGTATATTTTCAGTTGACTTTTCTTGCTCTTCTTGCTAAATGTTTTTCCTGACAATGAGAAATAAAGACTAAAGTTTCTTGCTTTCTCCAGATTGCGTTGCCTTATTGTGTGACTATTTAATTTGATATAGTTGACATTGTTTCAAATAACGTATGCAATAGAGATAAAAGGACTCATTTGGACCAATGGCTAAATTTCAGGGAAGTGGGAATAATTATTTTTGTTTGGTGGCAATGAGAGAAATTCCTTCATTTCAGAATGGTGTACTAAATATGTCTCTAAATTTAAGGTGTTCAAGCAAAACAATACTCATTTATCTTACTTTTGCTCAGACCGGCAATGGTTGATTTCTTATGTGCACTTCGTTGGAGAGGAAGATGAATTGGTATTGCTAGCTGTTGCACAGGTTAGGTGGATACATTGGGTCATCTTATTTTGTCTACACCATTTTCAAAGTAAACATAATGGTGTAAAGGAATTTCATTATTTCACGAAGAATACTAGAGGAAATCTCAGTTTTTTCGCTATGCAGCTGCAGTAGGAGTATATTCTCATACTTGCTATTATCTAGCGGCAAAATATAAGGTCCATTTAATTGGCCTTTTTAGCTTCATTTTTTCCCTATGCAGAAGATTTCCTTCAGCTAGAAATCTTATAATTAGAGACGTTGGGGGATCAATTTCCATATCCTTCTTACTGGCATACATTACATATTCATTTTAATTAGTAGGCCGACCAGCGATGGATTTTCATTATTTAGCTGAGTATGCTAGAGGAAATCTCAGCTTTTCTGCAATGCAACTGGGATAGGAGTATACTATCATAATTGCTATTAGCTAGGGGGGAAGTTTCATAGCTGCTCTCTTAATTGGCCTTTTTGGCTTCATATCTTTTTCTACATGATAAATTTCCTCCAGCTAGAAATCTTATAATTACAGACCTAATAGGATTCCATGGGCTTCCTTCCAAAACAACCACCGCACTTCCCCCTCCCTCTCCTCTCTCTCCCGCGACCTCCAGGTCGCCGCCGCCGCCGCCGTGCTCCGCCGCTGCTCCGTGTCCTCCGGCTCAGATCCACGAGCAGGGCCAGGTGCGCCGCCGCTCCCTCTGTATCCTCGCCGGAGATCGTCCGCCCGGTCGCCACGATGGCGCCGGAATCGTCCGCGCGGCCTCCTCCGCCTCCTCCGACCGCACGAGCGCTTCCCGCCAGTCCCTCGCCGGGATTCGCTCCGGTCGACCTCTTCCGTCCTCACCCTCGACGGATTCGTGCCCCCGGTGACCTCGCCGTACTCCTGCACCTCTTCTCCCTCTTCCGTTCGCTCTGATTCGAGCTTCCCGTGTAGCTCGCCGTCGTCCGTCGCGGTCCATTGTCGCCGAGCCATCTCCGGAGACCTGTTTCCAGCGGTGTCACCTCCGTTTGGTCGCCCGCACTGCGCTTCAATGCTCGGTTCTCCTCGATTGCTGCCTGATTGCAGTGGTGACGATGGTGGCCAGCGGCGGCGTCCATCCCCTCCATGACCACAGTGCCTTTGCTGTCCCTGGTGCCGCACCTGCTCATCAAGCTCTCCTTCCGGCGCCTCTCCACAAAGGTGAGGACCAGCTTCTCCCCTTGGATTTGATTGTAGTCAGTGCTCAGCTCTTGATGATAACTGCAAATACTCTGCAACTGTTCTTGATGCACATGGATAGAAGTTTCTGACCTTTTATTGAATCCCCCAAATTATCCACTTCTATGTCTGTTAAACTACAGCCCTTGTGATCATGAACTGAATACTGATTATGATGATGGTGTTCTTTGGGGGAAACTGTGCAGGGCGTGGCAGCTACAAATCTGAGCAGATAAGTATATTTTCAGTTGACTTTTCTTGCTCTTCTTGCTAAATGTTTTTCCTGACAATGAGAAATAAAGACTAAAGTTTCTTGCTTTCTCCAGATTGCGTTGCCTTATTGTGTGACTATTTAATTTGATATAGTTGACATTGTTTCAAATAACGTATGCAATAGAGATAAAAGGACTCATTTGGACCAATGGCTAAATTTCAGGGAAGTGGGAATAATTATTTTTGTTTGGTGGCAATGAGAGAAATTCCTTCATTTCAGAATGGTGTACTAAATATGTCTCTAAATTTAAGGTGTTCAAGCAAAACAATACTCATTTATCTTACTTTTGCTCAGACCGGCAATGGTTGATTTCTTATGTGCACTTCGTTGGAGAGGAAGATGAATTGGTATTGCTAGCTGTTGCACAGGTTAGGTGGATACATTGGGTCATCTTATTTTGTCTACACCATTTTCAAAGTAAACATAATGGTGTAAAGGAATTTCATTATTTCACGAAGAATACTAGAGGAAATCTCAGTTTTTTCGCTATGCAGCTGCAGTAGGAGTATATTCTCATACTTGCTATTATCTAGCGGCAAAATATAAGGTCCATTTAATTGGCCTTTTTAGCTTCATTTTTTCCCTATGCGGAAGATTTCCTTCAGCTAGAAATCTTATAATTAGAGACGTTGGGGGATCAATTTCCATATCCTTCTTACTGGCATACATTACATATTCATTTTAATTAGTAGGCCGACCAGCGATGGATTTTCATTATTTAGCTGAGTATGCTAGAGGAAATCTCAGCTTTTCTGCAATGCAACTGGGATAGGAGTATACTATCATAATTGCTATTAGCTAGGGGAAGTTTCATAGCTGCTCTCTTAATTGGCCTTTTTGGCTTCATATCTTTTTCTACATGATAAATTTCCTCCAGCTAGAAATCTTATAATTACAGACCTAATAGGATTAAATTCCATATCCTTCCTACTGGGAAACATTGCATATTCATTTTAATTAGTAAGTAGACCAGTGATTTTGTGCTACCTCTTGTGAGCATAGTGCAATATACAGTCTAATGCTTATAGCTAAATTATTTTTTGCTTGGCTCTTGAGACACTTCTATGCTATGCTTTCCTATTGGTGTTTCAGTGGTTTTCAGTTATTTCGTACTAGGTTCATGTGTTTTTCTAATCTATAGAAGTTTACAAGTAGTTACCTTCAATATGTCCTTCGGCGTGTCCAAAATTGCAATTTGTTCATATAAAACGTAACCTGTCATTATTACTGACCAAGACGTACTACTATGAGTTTTACTAAACTGCAGGTATAGAGAGTGCCTACCACTTCCAGGAGGGGTCGGCAAACAGAGTGTTACTTCAAATGCACGACAATATGCCTCGACACTCTTAGACAGGCAAAGAACGTAAGTTACTCAACAGATCTGAACTTCACTGTGCAAATTTCGTTTCAAGATTTGGGAAGAGGAGTGCCTCTTAATTTAATTTTATCGTTGTGGAACAAAATATACATGTGATATTTGGATGATATAGTATCCATGTTTTACGTGCACGTTTGGATTCAAAATATGTTGGTTATTTTTATGAGTTTTGATAAACCAGCATTTGTTTTAAAACTAAGTTAGAAAGAAATCTGGATGTCTACATTTTCATGTAAGTAAGGAAATTGCGAAACAAATGGAAATGCCAAGCTATCTTAATATCTTTATTTTGAATTTTCTTGCCCTGATCCTTTTGCTATAATTTTTGGTTTGGTTCATAGATGTGTGGGAAGATACTGATTATCTAGGCATATATGATTCGTCATGCACAACACTACCATTCTTTTAATGACTCCACTTTAACTCTCAGAAGAAAATATTTTCTGATTGCTTAAAGATAGCTGAACACATTTCAAATTTGGAGATTTATCCGAACAATTTGTAAACATAGACTTTTTTCCCTTTTGAATTTCAGTAGTTAGAAAAAAAGAACAATTTTTGAATATGGTCGTTCCCATATTTATTTATTTTTCTCCAAATATATCAATCCGGCCAAATATGAAAAACATATGAAAATAACCACAAAAAACAAATGCTAGCTATCTACGGCATATGCTAAAATTTCAAATTCGAACATTTCAAAAATTGAGATCTTCCGAATCTGAACAACTCGCAAACATGGGGAAAAAAACTGAACAAATTCCAAAATTGACAGATTTTTTAAATCCAAATAAAATTTTAAACGGAAACTTTTCTTTAAATTCAATGATTTTAAAACCTATACAACTTCTAAACATGGACATTTTCAAATTCCAATTTCACCACACGGGCGCGGCGTTTGAAATTTGCACATGTTAGATTTTTCCGATTTTTTTCCTCGCAAAAAAAACCAAATTATCCATGTAATTCTGGAAATAAATATATATAGCATTAACTAATATTTTAAAAAATGTGAAAACAATTCAAATATGAATAGCTCCCGAATTTGTCCATTTCAAAAATTTGAACAATTTCTTAACCTACACAATTTTCGAATTTCAACAATTTTACGATCAAATAATTTAAGATTTTCGCCCATGGGCGCGGCGGAGTCCGCGCTTAGTCCCCTAGTTTAGGATGATAGATTGTCTAAAACTATTAAAATTCAGAGTTCTGTTCTAAGATGAATGTGCTACCAAAATCCTTCCTTCTACTTGAATGCTTTCCATATGTTGAGGTGTGACCTGGATGGCTTGGATTTGGGTACAAGCATCAGGTGCCAAAAGGGATTCTAACTTTGGTTTCTATGCAATTAATTCAGTTCAGGTATGTTTCTTAGTGACAGATTACTCTGTGAGTTTCAGTATCGAAACATGCTTTGGTTAATTTGGCACGAACTTGATGAAACGTTTCTGCATTGTTCTTAATCATACGGTTCAATCCTTCGAACCTGTATGATGTTGTTTTACAGAACTTAAAGAAGAAAAATGAAAAACTTGATATGCTTACTAAGACTGGTTGGTGCTGACAAAAACATTGTTTGGTGATACTCAGATGTCTGCTACCGGGCTTCTTAAATGTAATGCTCACATCAGTTCCATCCAACCAAAGATTGTCAATCTTTATTAGGTCTCCTGTTCTAGAAGCTTTAGCGCCCTCTGTTTGATGACAAAGCACATCATGTAACACTATATGCCAAATATGATTTACTTTTGCAATTGGCAGCACTCAATAATAGTATAAGATTTTGCATTTATAGATTCTTACGAATTTGAAATTACCAGGCATGGACAAGCTTGTGACCTCAACAGTTGGGAATCGACAAACATCCTTTGGCATGAACTATCCAATAGGGCAGCCTGAAAGGCAGAAAGTGCTAAACCAGAAGGGCGGTGTTGTCTGGATCACTGAAACTTTGGAGCCTGTAATATTTGCAATAAATATTAACATCTACTTCAGCAAAAAGCACATTAGCATGCCCACTGAGTCGCGAGCTGTACTCAGGAGGTCATCTGACCTACATTCTAAATGGTGACAATCTCAGGAATGGATTGAACAGAGACCTCAGTTTTGAAGCAAAGGACCGTGCTGAAAATATACATAGAGTAGGTATGTATGCTTGGTTCCGAAATCTATGGCTGTTTTTTCCTTGCAATTTTACCATTTCTAAATATGCTGTATCCTACTATTCAGGAGAAGTAGCAAAGCTATCTGCTGATGTTGGTCTGATCTGCATTGCTAGCTTGATATCACCGTATAGAAGTGATCGAAGTAGTTGCCGCATTTACTACACAGTTCATCATTCATTGAGGTGTACTTCGTCTGATTTTAGAACTACTTCAAACCATCTACTCAATCTTTAAGTAAGATAACCGGTACATAGGAGTATATTTGTGCAGGTGTTTCTGAATGTCCCACTTGAAGTTTGCGAAGATAAGGATCCAAAAGGCCTGTACAAGCTTGACTGTTTTGTCAAAATAAATGGTAAAAGAACGCAACGGACTACCATTTTTGCTTACCTTTGCAAATCTTACTTTGGCAATCATCTACATTGTTTACTGGAAAGATGATCCTTATGAACTATCTTCTGATTGCGAGGTTAGCACAAAATCTTGAACACCTGACAAATCATAGTAGCATGCATGCCCATTTTCTTTACTTATGTGACAAAAGGGTGACAAATCAAGAACCAGACTGAGTTCCAAACTTAATATTCTATGTTTCAGTATCATATTTGTTGAATAATATTTGTTATAGTTTTCTTGATGGCTCGTCTCCTTTTGTCCAGTCTCTTTTGGTTACTCTGCTTTTCCCATATAGAGTTTCCATTAGCTTGTCAGGCATGTCACTTTAAGTGTGGATGGAAATACTTTGGCTAACATTTTTTTACAAAACTTTATTTCTCCTGGCTGCTGAACAGAAAACAGAAATATGAAAAAGGAAAGCTAAGCGAGAGGGTAGCCAAACTATCTGGTGGTGTTGCTATCATTCAGGTACTTCTGATGTTCCACACTGAGATACCTATGGATGTACTAGGCTGTACTCCCTCCATCCTTGAATAAGTGTACTTCTAGATTTAGTACTCAGTCAATTTTTTAAAAAATTGACCAAATTTATAGAAAAAAGTAGCAACATATACGACATTGGTATATTTGTAAAATTCATTTCCAGATGAATCTAGTGATACTACTTTAATGTCATAAATGCGGGTACTTTTCCCTATGAAGTTGGTCAAAAATTAATAAATTTGACTTACCCCTAAAATGTAGAAGTACACTTATTCGAGTACGAAGAGAGTATTAGTAGAATATGACAGCTATAAAACGATGCATCTTGGTAATGAGCTTATGGAAAAGAAACTGTTGGTTGATGACCCACTGAATGCAACAAAGTTAATGCTTTCTTCTGGGTCATGTCCAATTGATATTTTGAATTTGTGTACCTCTGTGCTCTCAATCAGAGAGGCATCTGATGTACTGTAGCATCATGTTGGTTTTACTTTTACAGAAAATTCCATGTAATTGCTTGTTACATAAGTGCTTGCTTTTGGGCAGTTGGCTGTCGAGGAAGTTATTGTTTTTGGTGGTGGCTGTACCCTTTTAAGGCTTGCATCAAAAGTTGGAATGCTATGAACAGAAGGTATGAAAAAAGCGAATTAGATTCTCTTTCTTAAGGCTTCAGTATTGGAATGTTATGTCTGGTTCAGCGTGGTCTTTTCTTTCATCAAAATGAGTTTATTGTCTCTGCGCCATTTCAAGGTCGGAGCTGAAATTCTTCAGAAGTCCTTGAGTTCTCCACTAAAACTGATCGTGAACAATGCTGGTGTTAATGGCTGTGTAGTTACTGAAAAGGTTCGGACTCAAATATTTTATTGATTGGGAAGAAGCCAGCATGGATGTATATATTTGTCTACTATATCTGGTTGCTGTGATTCTCTATAGGGCAACAAGCTGTCAAGATACTGTATTGATACATGTAAGAGTGAGCCAGAAATTCTACATAAAATCATCTATTGTGCATTTTATCTTGTATGTGCTCGTGACCAGTAAGGTCGGGCTATATGAGTTTTCATCCATGCACTATTTTTTCAAATCTGGAATTTTTTTTGTACTATTCATATAAAAAGGCAAAGTTACAGTGTTGCAGCGGCACTAGGTAGAATTGTAGAAATATAGGTGAACAATGTCATTGACAGAGTAGTCGTGTTTATGCTCTTAAATTAAGTTTATAATTTGCATCGGTACGTTTGAATCACACACCGGAACACGAGAAAGCAGAGAGCAGCCGCGACCCATGGCGACCAGGGCTGGGATGCCGCCGCCGCCGGCCTGATCTCCCCCTGCAGCATCCCCTCCGAGTTCTGCGTCCGGATCCAGCCTCCCCTTGACGCCCTCTTCCCGCCCATCCGCCTGGCATGTAGGGGCAGGGTCATCTCCGACGGCGACGGTGCGCTCCACGGCTGGTTCTGCTGCTTCCTCGAGGTCACGGCTGCGGGCCGCACATGGGCTGCACGCGGCAGCCCTTCTCCGTCGAGCAGTGGCTCGCCTCCGACGTCTTGTCCTTCCTCGTCTCCGCCCCTGCCGCCAAGAGGAACGGTGCCAAGTCCGCCGCTTCCAGTGCTCCCGCCGTGACGGTGGCTTCCGCGGCGGGCCTCATGGACTGGGGCTTCGGGATGCCCCGTGCTCCCGCGGCGGCCGCTCTGGCAATGATGCCCACCGTCGATGCCGCATCCGTGTTTGTGGAGGCTGCCCCAAAGTCTCCGCCCGAGCTGCAGCGCGTCGCCGAGCAGGTCCCTGTTGCGCCGGCGGCGACCGAGCTGGGCCTCGTCTTGCAGGACTCCAGTGCGACCGGGCTAACCACCACCGGAGCCGCTGTTTCCGGCAAAGCTCGTGGGGCTGTCGATGGGCGCGTCGACGTGAAGATACTTGAGTTGGAACCTCATGTCTTTGGTCCATCTTCAGCGTCGGCTTGTGGAAGCCTCTCTGCGGCAGCTGCAGCTCTTGAAGCCGATGGAGGCTGGGTGCATGTGGGTGGGCGGCGCCGCTACAACCGAGGCCCTTCCCCTGAGTCATCAAAGGAGGGTTTTGAGCGCTGCCGGGGTGCTCCCCCCGAGCGGTCGAGGGAAGGTCTCGAGCGCGGCCTCGCCTTCAAGCGTTGGGCTCGAGGAAGGTGCTTTCGTTGCCTCGTGCGTGGCCACCAAGTCAGCGCTTGTCGTGGTCCTTTCAGATGCATCCGTTGTCGTCTCCCTGGTCATCGGGAGAGGTTCTGTCGTGCTCGCTCTCCGGTTGCTCACGATCACTCTCCGGGTGCTCACGCTTGCTCTCCGATCGCGGACCGCCCGTCGCTATTTGTGCCGGTGCCGCCAAGATCCCCATCTGGATGTTGCAAGGATTTAAATGTCAGCGCCTTTTTGGGTTCTTCGCTGGAGTCTGAGTTTTCCCTGATGCGCATGGAGCTCCTTCAAAAGGTTGAGATGCTTCGCACTGAGCTTCGCGACACTCTATCCAAGCTTCAGTTTGCATCAACCGTGTATTTGCCGCCTGAGCTTCAGGTTGGCTACGTCGATGAGGGGGCTGAATGCTTTGGAGATTTTTCTCCTCGTGCTCTGCTTGTGTCGCCGCCTGTTGTTGAGAGTGTTGTCATCATCGAGATGCCTGAGCTACAAGAGCCATGAGAGAAGCCATGTGAGGCGCAAGAGCCGATTCAAGAGCTGGACTTCGATGAGAGTGGTGTTGTGGACGGTGTGGCATCTCTCTCGCCCGAGTCCTTTGGGAGTGTGGTTCCTGTAGGCGGTGTGGTTGCTACACCCGAGTCACCCTTGTGTGACGAGGTTGGCTCTTTGGTGCCTTTGGCGGTGGACATGGTGCCATCCCCTCCTCCGTCTGAGTCCTATGAGTTGCCCTCCTCTGTGGATCTTTTTGACCGCGAAGGTTTCTTGGCACGTATAGACGAGGCGGTCTTTGCGCAAAAACTTGGTCATCTGCTCGCCTGCTTGGAGGCAGCTAGTCCTGGATCTGGCAAGGCGATTGCTTGCCTCATAGCAGAGGAGGCTTCTACTGGCATAATCAAGAAGGTGAAGAAGGCTCTTAGGAGCATAGGCAAGAAGGGTGGCGACATTGGTAAGGCGCCCGCGACTGCTTAACGGCAGCTGCGTGGTCCTAGGGTAGCCGTCTGCCTGCGGTTGCTTAGGTAGCGTGGGGTTGTCGTTTCGGGAGTTGCTGGCTTTAGGTGTTGCCTTTTGCGGTTGTGTTGGCCCCTCCCATGTTGTTGGTGTTTGTTGTATGGTTTTCGCCCGGTTTCTTCCACTAATAAACCGGGCACCTTCTTCTTAATAAATGATTGGGGCAAAGCTTTTGCCCCACGGTTCAAAAAACAAAACAAAAAAATTAAGTTTATAGATGGATGCTAGATTGAGTATGCCTGGTGCGGTGAAGTACCACACCATACCTTTTGCTAGGTGAACCAAACACCCCACTGTTTGCGGTTGGGCAAGCATCGCTGGGCGCCACGTTGGGCCGGATCATCCTGGTCTACTGGGCTGAGCAGAGAGACATATATATAGAAGCCCTCGTGCGTCCAGAAAAAGAGCGTCGGGGGGACTTCCCATAGAAACGAAAAAGAGTGGCGGCGGCGGCGGCGGAGAAGAACGGACGAGGAGGGTGGTGAGGACTGTGCTATGGCTGATGTCGCGGTGACGTGGGAGGGCGGTGAGGACCGTTCGATTGCTGATGTCGCGGTGCTCATGGAGCTGGTTCTCCTCCGGATCGAGGCTCGCGAGAAGATTATCGCTCTTTTAGGACGTCTCAAGGATCGTCGGGAGTATCTGTATAATCTGTTCAAATTGAAATCGGATATGTACGATTTGTTGGAGAAGGCCTTGCTTCTAGCCGACACCGACACCAGTACCAGCAGGAAGGTCCGATCTTTGCAGTTAAAGAGGATCCGAGATTTGCAGTTAGAGAGGATCCGAGAGTCGCAGGCCGAGAGAAGGAGTGCAATCCTTCGGGAGGAGTTCGAATGGCACCAGGCACAGGCCGATAGCGAGATTGGTGATAAGTTCAGGGAGATGCTGCTAAGTGCCTACAAGTCGGTAGCCAGATCGACAGAGGTGCCAATGGGAAGCTTTCAATTGGGCTCCATCTCCTGCCTGTTCGACCAGATGTGGCTCAACACGCGTGAGATTCCGCTGTTCTCACCAGAAGCAAGATTCTTAGCCACATCAATGCTTACTGATAAGACAATGGTGGAACATGTATCCAAACTGCAATTGTGTTACAAAGATATTAAGTGGCTTTGTAAATGGGTACGTGAATTCGCCAACAGATTGCAACGGATCAAGAAGGATGATGTTATGGGGACAAAGATGATGATTGGGGCGGAGAGGGAGGAATTCCTTTTTGCTGCTTACATTAGCAGATGGGAACAAGTTCACAGGCGCAACATCAACATCAACTTTAACGATTCTAGTAAGTATACACAGCCATATTGATTCTTCCTGCAAATGCAAGTTCACATACAAATATGTAGATAGAAACCTTAGAGAGTGGTCAGAGAATGTTATGCTAAAAGGGGAGCAAGGGAATCATATAGTTAATTCACTGACCTATGTGCCCCCGCAAAAAATGAAAGAAATTTCACTGACCTATGTGCTTGGCATCTCTCAATGGAGACTATACCGGTTATAACTTAGTGTAACTGCTTATCTTTATCAATCTACTCAAAGACCTTCCCTCTCTGTTACCGTTGCTATACATTTTTGTCGGATTTATTGCACAAATGTCATCATGTCATGTCAGTTGAAATATGAAATTTTATACAAGGACCTTTCTTGCTTGGTTTAACACATGCCGAATCCTTTTGCAAAATGACTTGAATTAAGAAAGTTGCTGTGATACATGTTGGACACACCTTCAGAGCCCTAGTAATTTCCTTCCGTTCTGCATGTTGCGCACCCCTGTACGCCATCTAACTAGTGGCAGGAGGGTACTTGGTGTGGAGTAATCCACATTTGTTGTGAGTTCTCTGCCATGTTCTTTTAAAAAAACATAACATTTGTAATTGCTTCAGTTCTTCTCTATGTTGACTGCCATGTTTCTTGTCCTTGGTTGGCAAAAGTAGTTATTTTAAAGTATTCTTACATGCCCATCTCTGTTGTTTTACTGTTGGCACTGGTGGTAAATGTCGTGCCGCGTCTCTCTAGTTGGCATGAACTTGGCCTAGGATATTATTTGGGATGCGCAGAATGGTTGTTAGTTCTCTCTACTAGTAGAACATGACGTGGAATTACTAATGCCCATGTTTTAAGAATTCCTAATTTGAAATCATCATATCGCCATGCTTTGTTATTGTTGTTCTTTCTATTTGTTCAGCTTCCGATATTGCTTCCTTATGTGTTGCCCCAATTTGAAATTGTTTGGTAGTTTTGGGAATACATATTGCTAATTTTGTTGGACAATTTGTTTCTCAGTTGAAATATGACACAAACAATCTATAGCCAAGTTGTTTTTGTAATCTACCTTTTGTACCTTGTAGATTACGTCTTGTGTTTCATGTTTGATTTCTAATACATTTATTTCACTTGTTCACATGCAGCAACATTGAGCTCAATGCTGTTCACCCACTACATGCCAGGCCACCACCCATTATTTGCTGATCTCACGTGGACCATGCAGATCTTCTCCATCAAAGTCACAAAATTGGACGTAAAAGAATTCAAGTGGCCATTGGAGGTATATGGTGTGGTTGCTGTCAGGGACGCTGTGGACCATCGTCGCAACGTTCTCTTCCTTCGCACCAGGGATAACTGCCAGTTCCTCACGGAAAAGGTTCGTGTGGGTATTTTCCTGTTCTTTTTTCTCTTGTTGCCTGCTTTGTTGTTGAAAGACATTGACGGATGATACTGTTTGCAGGATTCTTGTTTGCGCTTGACTGGCCCGTCTCGTGCAATCATGTCTACGGACAAAGTTCATATTGAAATCCAACTGAAAGTGAAGGGCACAAAGAAGTTAAAAGACAGATCACTGATGACTAAAGCTTTTGCTTGTAGTGATGGTGCTGATGATGCTTCTAATACGCATTGTTCAGGAATTCGTTAACTGGTAATGGCTCGCTCGGCCACTGAATAGCGATTAATCGGCAAATTCGCCAGTTAATCGGCCAATTAATGGGGTGATCGGCATTTATCGGCTACTCAGTGACCCACCGAGCAGCGATTAGCTGGCCATTTAATCGGTGATTCGGCCGAATTCTTGAACAATGCTAATACGCATTCCATCCATGGCTGCTTTTGCAAGATACAGCTACGCTGTGAACATCTTCAAGAAGCAATCCAAGCAACTATCCTTAGTGTCCGTGTCAAAGATGGATCATTATTTCCTGCAGATGGTGTCAAAATCATTTGCTCCTCACTGTCTAAACAGGGTGCGAAAGGCAAAGCTGACCATGTTGTTTTGCTTGATCAAAAAGATGGAAAACTGACTGTAGATGAAGAGGGTTATTTGGATTTGTCGAGGCAAGTTGTTTCTGTAAAATTGGAAGGAAGTCTGAAAGTTGTCACAAAGACATTTCAAGGATCTAAGTTTATGAGGAAGGCCTTTGTTGACCTTGAACCCAAAGCCAGCAACATAAGTATAAAAGAATGTATCCTTGGTCAGTGCAAATTGGAGATAACAGTTGCTTGGTCCCTCATCGTTGATGACGAACAGGATATGTTGATGATGAGCTACACGAAGCCTTTCATGATACCTTCTAAGTTCCCGTTCATGAAACTGGTTGGATGATACCGAAGAGAAGACTTGTTGAAGATGGATGGCTACCTTGAAATTAATTCAAAGTTTGTCAAATCATGTTAACTACTATTCCCGTGAACTTGTGTGCCTGTTTATGTAAGAGACTAGCCTGCTTATATTCTAGCCGTTTACCTATGTTGTTATTTCATAACAGTGGTCTGTCGTGTGTATATGTGCATGTGGTAATCAATGGTGTATACTGTGGTGTTATGCATGTTAGTTGTTTCAGGTACTTGTGTTTACTTTGTCGTTGGTATACCTAGCTTATTGTTGGAGCGTCTTCTGGATTTTGCCTATGCCGAGAGAGCAGCCACTCTGTGCTCGTCACTTTGTTTGGATACCGTGATATCACGAAACTGCTGGTTGGAGATATAGCTTTTTTATTTTTGTTGTCTGTTTCTCTGGCGTTTAAACCGTGAGCGTTTAAGCAGTTGCTATCTGAACTGTTTATATTCTACAAACTCCTACTGTATATTGTATAGAACCTGACCGGCTCTTATGCCACTAGCATACTCCACGTTTCTTGCCGATTCTCACGGCAACAGCATCACGCTTTGCATGCTGCATCTCGCCTCCCTTGCGTGACCTCGCCGGATAACTGACTAAGCTAAACTACATGCAGACGAAAAACAAACATGTAACATCTTTGTATACATTTTAAGTTGTTAGGTCGCTTTGCTGAAGAGTCAGATGTATGGAGCTACTACAGCTTCATTCTGCTGCAATTAATCTCAAGTAAATCGGACTATGAATATACATGGGATCGATCACCATTCACCCGAGCTTGCATAAAGATTTGATGGGACTGGACTCTTGGGAGCTCATCGTATTTCGTATATATAATGTTGTCCGAGTGTAATTGCGAAAGTATAGTGACATGTGAGATGCTCTGAGAGATGCAACTAGCACCCATCAAAAGATTGCTTGGCAAATAGGTATTTGTCAAGTGTTATTTTTTTTCAGGAAAACGAAAAACATCTATGTGCCGAATGTTTCTTGTAACACTTGGTAAATAATGTCACTCGGTAAGAAAAAAGAATTTAACGGACTGTGCGATGTCCGGCATTGCTGCCTGGTTCATGCTAGAACGGCCAGGTACCCACACCAGTGATTTCATTCCAGCGACGAAGACTATCGTTGTTACAAATGAGGGTTTTGACCATGCTAGATTATGCCTTTTTAAGCAATTACATCGACTTGTAAGAAATTATGACTTATGCTATTAAAACAATATCCAAAATAGCATGTCTGACCTATAAAATCTAAGATATCAATGCAAAACTATCTTGAGTACGAGAGTAGGCCCCGGTTTATAGGTCCTCTACGTATTTCTAGGTCGTAAATTTGACCAACATAATAAGATATATATATTATAAAAAATATATTATCAGAAAATTCAGACTTTCCATTTTCTAATGGTATAATTCTTGTGTTATAAAATTTAGATTATATTAGTCAAATTCACGACCTAGTGATACACGTAGGACCTATAAACCGGGACGGAGGGAGTAGGAGAGTACGCCTGATGTGTGCTCCCTGGATATAAGTGATGCGTGCAGCTACATCGATCAAACCATGTACGTAGTTGTTATTGGGGAATTTGTTCAGGTTCTTTTCTTTTGTTTTTACGAAAAAGTCCACTGATCTGTTAATAACCATCCAAATCAGTACAAAAGACCCAAAACACAGTAAAAATTACAAATAAGTCATTGGACCACCTAGCGACGACTAAGAATATTGAATCTAGCAGAAGGCGCGCCGTTGTCCTAGCCCCTCCATCACCGGAGCCAGCAAATCTCACCGTAGGAGATTTTTTTGTAGTGGACAGACGGGAAATCAAAATGTTAAGGCCGCGAAGGGTCAGCGCATCAGAGCAGACTCCATCGCCAAAGATGAGAACAGTAGATCGGAAAAACCTGATTTGGTTGCTTAGTTGTAGGTCAGGTTTTTTAGAATCATGATTCAAAGTTTAATACTAAATATATTTTGAACCGAGCAACCAAATCATGATTCATTTTACCCGTTGTGCTAATCACGTCGGGATTTTCCAAAATACATCGTATATTGATATGTTTTGATGATTTTTTTTTTTTGCAACTGAGTGAATTGGTTGCACTGTCTGTAATTTTCATAGTGCACCGTCTTCGGTTATGGAGTGCACTGCCTTCTGTGTTGTAGTGCACAGCTGACGTGGGCATGTCCTTCGGGTGCCCCACCATTGGCATACCCGATGCGGCCCAGCCAAGACGCACTCGGTGGCCCGTGAAGCCCAACTTGCAGTACAAGGAAAGAACTCTAAGACGTAGTTTACTAGGACTCATATAAACCCTACCTGGCTGCATATACAAAGCCAGGCAGGGACACCCTAAAAGGGGAGAGAGGACACAACCAGATCCACACACGACACAACAGATAGGCATAACCCTAGCGAGATCCCATCTCACCACCACAATCGTCATTACGGCCACCATGTAACCTCATATCATCGTCAATACAAGATCTGACAAGCAGGATGTAGGTCTTTACCTCACCATGATGGGCCGAACCTGGGTAAATCCCTGCTTGTCAGCCGTCCGAAACTATCAGCGCGCCATCTTCCCTCCCTCATGAAACTCTAGATATCTCGACCTTGGGATTTGCCGTGGCCACCCCACGTCAATTGGCGCCGTATGTGGGAAGAATGCGCGCTGGATCACGGTTTCAACGGCTCCAATCATCATCAACCATAGCAACCGGATCGCATCTGCCGGCTCGTCCGCTTCAGCACGTTCAAGTTCGTCATCGTTGCGGCCCATTCTGATTTCAAGACTATATCGGATCTGGTACGTGTGCATACATGACCGCAGATCAGCTTCGGTGCAATCAGCATCGACATCGGCAGACAGATCACATCTGGCCGGCAGCCGCAGGCGATTTTTGCATCTCGACGAGAGTATTTCGTAGATCGGATCGGTACCAGATCCATCCAGCAAGTTTAAATCTGCAGCAAACGGCGGCGGCGGCAGATCGACAAAGCTAATCGAGTTGTGCTGTCACGCGGGGCAGATTCATGACAAAGCAAAACATCACTTGAAGCAAGAAAAAAGAAAAGAAGATCATCAGCCTAATCGCATGCATGCATGGGATTTGCGGCCGCAGTGCTAATGCGTGCATGGATTCTCCGGCCAGGCTGCTAATCACATGCCTGGGACTGCTACCTCGATCGCGTCTCACGTGTATTTAAGCTGGGTGTTTTTGTTTCGGCTCCACGACATCGACAACCTCGACAACTCGGGTGCGGGCAAAATTTCGAGTCGCCAGCACATCGGCTTCGATCATCACCGACCCGACGGACCGTCGACTCCGTCTGACAAACGCGAGCATCATCACTCAGTGTGGACATCTTTCACGACTCGACATCAACAATGACATCAGGTTCGACCGCGCGTACCCAACAGACCGTCGACTCAAGAAGAGGGCGACATGTGCACGCACACCCGACACTTGGGGCTGGCGATTCATCATATACAACAAATCAAATACATCATCGCTCCCGACAGGCGACTCGGGTGCCTTCATCGACTCAGCATCATCGACCACAACGACAACGAGCAGCGTCGACTTCATCGCTGCAGACAGCCCGCTCCCTGGAAGGGCACCACGTACCCTCGGGGGATGGCGCTTCAACTCATCAACAACATCATCGACCATGGCGACAGCGATCAGCGTCGTCGGTACCGACACATACAACCGGCTCCCTGGAAGGGCATCATGTACCCTCGGGGGCTGGCGCTTCGGCGTCAACAACGACAACAAGCTCATCGCTGCACTCGACAGGCGACTCGAGTGCCTTCATCGTCGATTCTGGTCCGCCGCGTCAACTCTCTCCGCCGCACCACTCCGCGGCGTCGACACCGTCCACTACGACGTCCACGACTCAACAAGATCGGCGTCCATGACTCGACAACTTCTACAACCACTTTGACGAGTCGACCTCGACAGTCTACAGATTTTCATCGCTCATGAACAGCTAAGTCACTCATATTTCATTTCTTCAATTTCTAACCTATTTCGGTTGTATCCAACACTCGGGGGCTGCGCCTTTCGACTCCGATGTGTCGTCTCCCTCCGCTTCATCGACTCCGCCTCGCCGACCCAACAAGGTGGACCCGGGAGCTGGACGTTGCGTCCACCGCGTCGACTCCGGTCCGCTGCGTCGACTCTCTCTACTGCATAACTCCGCCACGTCGACACCCTGCGTCGCACAACTCCGCCGCGTCGACTCCCTCTACTGCATAACTCCGCCGCCTCGACTCCGGTCTGCAGCGTCGATTCCCTCTACTGCATAACTCCGCCGCGTCGACTCCAGTCCGCCGCGTCGACACCCTGCGTCGCACAACTCCGCCGCGTCGACTCCGGTCCGCCGCATGATTCTGTACCCGACACTCGGGGGCTGCGCCATACATAATACACAATTACCTCGGCCGCACCTGCGCCGCGTCGACTCCCATCGGGAGCGCACTCGCCATCGGCTCGAGTGATGCACACCTGAAAATATCTACGCCAGCAGGCGCGAACACTGGAGTACTCGCAAGATACTCGACAGCAACGCGCTGCCGCGCACTCGACCAAATACTTCAGTAGGTCCTCTCCGGAGTCGACCGAGATTAACCATGCCAACATGCATTCGACAGCGTCGACAAGACAAATCCTCCTACGAGTCGATTAAAGCAGTCATACACTGTACTTTCACAAAATTCACGACCGGCAAGGTCGTAAGCAAAAACTTCCCGAGTTGCGTCCGCCGCATCTAACCCTCGGATGCTGCACACATGATGCAAAGGTAAGACACGCCGATCCGTCGAGCCAGCCGGGGCCCGCAACTACTGCGCTTGTCCTGAAAGTTTCCATGTCAGCAGACATGAAGAAAATCCTGACGGACGCGTTGGGTACCCGCAAAATTATGCTGCAGGTCGACTCCTGTAAGACCTCCACGGCCTGAGTCGAACCTGACCTGCCCTTTTTGGATTCGAGTCCGGGGACTCGAACTTGAAATAGGCTAGTAAGTTTTTGCCCAAGTGCAGTTAATTGGTCCCGATCCGCCGAGCGTACCAGGCCTACTATGCCACTATCCCCATCAAAGCAGCCATCACAAAGAGCACAAGTCGACGCACTTACGACTAACAACCTTCTCTGGCAAAAGGCACCCGATGAACTTTCGGCTATTAGTCTCTGCTCGATTCTTCGAATCGACCAGACACTCAGGGGCTACTCCCATCGGGAGCGCTGACGCGCACCCGACGTACTACCGAGTCAAAAGCACAAGACAATGCAGCGCACAAAACTCAAAGTCAGGTTCTCTACAGCCCGAAACATAATTCTCAAAATCAAGTTTTCTACAACCTGCACCGGATTTATCAAATTCGGGCTCTCTATAGCCCGCAACATAATTATCAAAGTCGGGTTCTCTATAGCCGGCACCGGATTTATCAAAGTCGGGTTCTCTATATCCCGCCTCGGATTTATCAAAGTCGGGTTCTCTATATCCCGCAATGGATTCATCAAAGTCGGGTTCCTTATGCCCGCATCTGATTTATTAATATTGGGTTTCCTACACCTACACTGGATTTCTCATATATGATTTAACTCTCGAAACATCGACATGATCATCAACACACCCGACCTATCGACTACGCCTACTCGACATGCCGCTATTAGTCTCTGCCCGATTTTTCGAATCGACCAGACACTCGGGGGCTAGTGACGTGGGCATGCCCTTCGGTGCCCCACCATTGGCATACCCGGTGAGGCCCAGCCAAGACGCACTCGGTGGCCCGTGAAGCCCAACTTGCAGTACAAGGAAAGGACTCCAAGACGTAGTCTAATAGGACTCATGTAAATCCCTATCTGGCTGCATATATAAAGCCAGGCACGGGCACCCTAGAAGGGGAGAGAGGACACAACGAGATCCACACACGACACAATAGATAGGCATAGCCCTAGCGAGATCGCATCTCACCACCACCATCGCCATTACGGCCACCATGTAACCTCATATCATCGTCAATATAAGATCAGACAAGCAGGATATAGGTCTTTACCTCACCATGAGGGACCGAACCTGGGTAGATCCCTGCTTGTCAGCCGTCCGAAACTACCAGCGCGCCATCGTCTCTCCCTCACGAAACTCTAGGTATCTCGACCTTGGAATTTTCCTTGGCCACCCCACGTCAACAGCCTTCAGGAACTGCAATGCATTACCTTCTGTGTTGCAGTGCACATCCTTCAGGGACTGAAATGCACTGCCTTTATGGGTTGCAGTGCACTGCCTTCGAGGGTGCATTGCTTTCGGGAGCTGCCGTGAACTGCCTTCTGTGGCTACAATGCACTGCAAACTTTCGGGGCCCCATTCATTTATAGGTGGAATAATGTAATTTCTAGGGTTACATGTTAACAAGTGGAACATTATTAGTAACTATTCTTGCAAGAAAATAACCTAATTTTGAAGTTAGTCATTAATGTTTGAATTTTTTTTTTTTTTTGATAAAGGATTTACATAGTGAATATGTTTTTTTAGAACAGTGAGTACATGTTATAATTAGCATATTTTCGAAATGGGTCCTGACAGCATTTTTCTGAACCACATTTTACCCGCAAAAATGTTCGTGAAAATTATCGAACTACTTGAATATCTTTTTTGAACATGTGCACATTTTTTAAACCGGAGAGCATTTATTTTGAACCACATGAACATTTTTTTTCATTCTTCGTGAAATAATTTCTCGAAAATTTATGAACCTTTCTTGTAGGTGAAATTTTTCTAAAAAGATGTTCACCGGTAAAATGTGTTCCTACGTAAAATGTTTAGGTGAAAAAATGTAGTCAACAATTTATGAACATTTTTTATATGTGAACGCTTTTTCTAGAGAATGTTCACGAGTAAAAAATGTTTATGGGTAAAATGTGTTCACATGTAAAAAACATTCACGCGTAAAATATATTGACGGGTAAAAATGTTCACGGGTAAAAATGTCGTCGACAATTTATGAAACTTTTCATAGGTGAACATTTTTCTAGAAATGTTCCTTGGTAAAAAATGTTCGCCGGTAAAATGTATTCACTTTTAAAAAACATCCACAAGTAAAATTTGTTCACATGTAAAAAAATGTTGTTCAAGGGTAAAATATGTTCACCGGTAAAAAATCTCTTGGCCGTTTTATGAACTTTTTTTTAGGTTTACGAGTAAAATTTGTTCACGGGTAAAGAACATTCATTGGTAAAAAAAAGTTCACCGATGAAATAATATGTTTACGAAAAAGAATGAAAAGCGCAAGAAAACTGAGAAATGGAAAAAGATACATGAATCGAAAAGGAAACAAAAACGAGAAGGAAAGTATAAACAAGAAATGGAAAAATAAAAGTAAAATTATACCAGAAAAGAAACAGAAAAATAAAAAAATATGACTAGAAAAAAGAAAAAAAAAGCAAAAACTATGTAATAGAAAAACAAAGGAAAGAAGGGAAAAAACAACGCTGGAAAAAATGGTACGGGAAGGAATATACGCCCTAATAGAATTGGGCCGCAACCCAAAAAAACTGTGACACCAAGCAGAATTTGGGTTGGCCCATTTTGTCAAACGTGTAGGCTCGTCGGTGTTGGGAAACCGACGTACGGCCTCGTACGGGCCCACTCTATGCTTATGGTGGAGATTTTCCCTCTAGATTGGTTCTCATCCCTAGCCCCTCTCCCGCCTATATATACCCATGTATTATATGGAGAGAGACACCACAATTGATAAACATTAGTTCCACCTATTTCTATGTGTCTATTTATTTTTCACATCTGTGATTATGCCACATGTATAAATATTTCAACTACGCTCTCGTTTCGCGTCCTTGGACCGGACTCGCCGGCTGTGGAACAGTCGGTATACCAACTCGCATAAAGCGATATATTCTGCGCAAGCCGTTCAACGAGGCAGAGCGTGTGAACCTTGGGTTGGTCCTTCTCACACACTTGACTTTGGGCTGGCCGTATCTTCTGTTGGGCTTGTGTTCTCCAGTGGTTTTGCCCATGTGCAGTGGTCTGCTAACACTCATTCGCTCAGTCACTGTTCAGGCGTGCGAGAAAGTATACGGCTTGCCTGAAAGTTCAGCCATCTCCGCATTCATTCCCGGGCCGCCTCCCAACCGCGATGGTCAACTAGTAAAATGATGATGATTCTTCAGATGAGACAACCAGGTCAGCTTCAGTGCAGACTATAGGCCGGGGGCGCCCCGAGGGGCGCCTCCTAGCCGGTCATCTAGGTCCCAATCACCGTCCCAATTATAACGGCCATTGGCAAAATAAAGGTACGTAAACTTTGTGAAATGCAAGGAAAAAAGATCAAGCACACATGACAGGGTAATATCATGTCTTCTTACATTCCAGTTAAACTGACAACAAATCGAATGTCATACACGCCTTCCATTACACTCTAAAGTAAACACTTCCTAGAAACCCCACATTTATTTGCAGATATCGGTTGCAGATCGGTGCATGGCGACTCCTTCCAGCTTCTCACTTCAATGAGCTGATGGGTTCTTACAAGCCAGCCACTTCCTCCATCAACCTTGATGCGCTGCCTTTCCCCAATATAAGTACCTCCCAGCTAGATACTCCAATTACTGAAGAAGAGGTCAGGAAAGCAATTCTTGAGATGCACCCTGAGAAATCCCCAGGACCGGATGGTTTTACAGGGCTGTTCTACCGGCTTGCTTGGGACATCATCAAACCTGACATTATGAGGGCCATCAGAACTCTTGAGCACGCTGGCCCTCAGGGCTTTCACCTCCTAAATACTGCCCTAATGATTCTGCTGCCGAAATCAGCTGATGCAGCCTCACCTTCGGATTACAGGCCTATAAGCCTAATTCACAGCTTTGGAAAGTTGTTCACTAAGATTCTTGCTACAAGGCTGCAACCTTTAATGCAAGAGCTGGTGGCTCCTTGTCAAAATGCCTTCATCCGTGGGCGCTCTATACATGACAATTTCGTTTATGTGCAAGGGATGATAAGGTCACTCAAACAACAGAAGAACCCTGCTTTAATGCTCAAACTTGACATATCCAAGGCCTTTGACTCTGTCTCCTGGGTTTTTCTGATTAAGCTGCTATCTCACCGAGGCTTCAGTACCAAATGGATTGTCTGGATTTCGACCCTCCTTGCTTCAGGCACCACTAAAATTATTGTTAATGGACAGCTCTCTGAGGACATCTTACACCGCAGAGGCTTGAGACAGGGAGACCCCCTTTCTCCCCTCCTCTTTGTGCTGGTAATGGATTGCTTGGGCAGGCTATTTGACAAAGCCCAAGATGATCAGCTACTGCCACCAATTGGAAGGCAACTGCCCAGATTCAGAGCTTCTTTCTATGCAGATGATGCAGTAATTTTTTTGCAGCCTACGGCCCATGACATTGCAGTCACGATGTCGCTGCTTCAGGTTTTTGGTGCAGCTTCTGGACTGCTAACTAATCTGCAAAAGAGCAAGATACTACCTATTGCTTGCCAAAATCTTGATCTTGATTTTGCGGTGGCTGCAACTGGTTGTCAACTTGGCAGCTTCCCATGTACTTATCTTGGCCTCCCCCTTTCAGATGCAAAGCTGAAGCGAAATGATCTCCAAGCAATCATCGACAAATTTATGAAAAAACTTGCATGCTGGAAAGCCAAATGGATCTCGCTTGCTGGCCGGCTGACTTTGGTGAATGCTGTGCTTTCTGCCCTCCCTGCCTACCAGCTAATTGCCATCATTCATCCCAAGTGGCTCATTAAGCAAATTGACAAGCTACGCAGGGCTTTCCTTTGGGCAGCGGACTCCAAAGTCTCAGGAGGGAAATGTTTGGTTAACTGGAAGACCTGCTGCCTTCCGAAGCAGATTGGTGGCTTAGGGATCCCTGACCTATATTTGCAGAATATTGCTCTTCGCACAAGATGGCTGTGGCAGCAGGAAACCAAGCAGCAAAAGCCATGGTTAGGGCTACCTATTCCCATTGACAATACGGTGAAAGAATTTTTCAGGGTATCAACAACCATCCACATAAATAATGGCAGAACAACCTCCTTCTGGAACAGCCACTGGTTACAGGGTTGGCCTCTGAGACAGCGCTTCTCTGCCCTGTTTCAACACTCTAGAAGACGCCAGATTTCTGTCCGCGAAGCTTTAACGGACAAATTCTGGATAAACCTGATAAAGCCCAACCCCAATAGACAAGTGTTGCTCGATTATCTCTCCCTTTGGGCCCTGTTAGCGGCTGAGCAAACGCCACACTTCAATGACGAGCCTGACCAGATTATTTGGAAATGGACAGCAAATGGGGAATACTCGGCTAAATCAGCCTACACTGCTCTCTTAACAGGTCGTATTGAGTCGTCTATTCATGCTCAGATTTGGGATGTCAAAGCGATTCCGAAGTGCAAAGTTCACGCCTGGCTACTCTTCCACAACAAGTGTCTCACTGCCGACAACCTTGCTAAGAGAGGCTGGCCTCACAATGCTAATTGCTCCTTTTGCTTATCAACTCCAGAAACTGCAGTTCATCTTCACATTTCCTGCCCTTATGCCCAAGCATGCTGGGCTCACGTGCTGACCAAGACTAATTTACCAGCTACTCTCATGCCACCGCTGAATTCTACCAGCATCACTACTTGCTGGTCTACTATCTCCACTTCTGCACCGGCACAAATCATCAAACGATGGCGTTCAGTGGCGCTGCTAACCTGGTGGAACCTATGGAAAGCTCGCAATGACAGGATCTTCAACAACCTTGCCATCAGCGCCTCTTCCTTAGCAGACACGATTCTTTTGGAGCTGGCTCAATGGCGAGCTGCTGGCTTACTAATAACGGTGTGGCCTGCAGGTGCTTAATGCCTGCTTAGTTAGTTTATAGCTCTATATATACATATTCTTTCTTTGTAACCTTGTAACAATACTTTCCCGGCATTTGTTCCGGTTCCTCTATATCAAATGAATGCAGCGCCTGCTGCCTTCCGTCAAAAAAAAGAATACTTCTTATACACCACCTTCGACTTGCTCTCAGGGGCAGCCATCTTTGCACAATACCTGAAAATCCGGTAACACATAAAAATTCAGTGAAGGCAGTACTGTTCATGCTTTACATTAGTTGTGTGATCCAGTATGTATTAAAGCCGCTGTGATTCTTCGGGCGTCAGTCCATATAGGAGTTTTCTTGGTACAGTACACAAACTCACAATAGAGGAAGACGCTGCCGTTTATATACTGTACGTATGTATTCTTTACCTCCTTATCATTCTTCAAATCAGAAGAAGACGCTTCCATTGCAAAGTGCAACATATGCTGTAGGAATGGTGAGGTTCCAGCCTATTAGGAATAGCGTTTTCCATTCTCAGTACCTTCTCCCTGGCGCAGGCACTGTCTGATATCAAGATTAAGTCGTTGACCTGGCAAAGTGGACTCAATGGACACTTCAAAGTGGAAAGCAAATGGAGGGAGAATTTCTGTAGTGTACCTCTGAACTGATAGTATAATTGAAGGGAAATCCACTTCGGCTCATAAGTGTATCTACACCCACTATCCAAAAAACGAATTTTAAAATGTAAAAAAAAATTAAACAAAAATTTCGGGTGTACATATGAATATTCTATGTTCGTACAAAAAAAACCGGGATGAAAAGACAATTTGTGCGGACGGTGTAAAAAAGACAAATCCCCGGTGTTCAAAAATGCCTCTGCACATAACATTTTTTCTCTTTTTTATACCGGTCATACAAAATGTCTTTTCAATGCGAAACTTTTTTGTACAGATAGATATTTTTCATATGAACATCCAAAAAATTTGTTTGAATTTTTTAACATTTTGAAACACGTTAAAAATGCATTTTGCACAACGGGTTCATCTGCACCCGTGAGTCAAAACATCATGTCCTTGAAGGCCATCTCATGATATACTATAAGAGGGCGTTCTACATGATTAATTATCGTTGTTGCCTTCATCCAATTTTGGAAGCGGAAAATGTTCATCTTGTAAGTACAATACAATAAAAGGAAAAATGGAAGACCCTTTACAGTAACAACTACTTCAAGTCCAGAAGCAAATAAAGTGAAATAAAAGAAATGTATGCACATGTGCGTCAAGAGAATGTGTACCAACCAAGAAATGGTATATTTCGTGTGGGTTACGCGTACTCGTGTCCTACACCAAGGGAAGTTGTTGCATGATGAGGATTCCACGAAACATCGGAGTGTTGTAGGTGCATTGCAATACTTGACATTCGCAGGACCTGATATGGCTTTTTCAGTAAACCAAGTATGCCACTACTTACATGCACCCACTACCAAAACATTGTTCTGCAGTTTAGATAATTGTAAGGTATATCAAGGGATCAATTAGACTCGGGTTGACCTTCACAAGATCATCCCCATTATTAGTTAGTGTATTCTTTGATGCAGACTCGGCTGGTTGTTCAGATGATAAAAGTCTTATGGCAGATTTGTTGTATTCTTATGCTCAAATTTGTTATCTTGGGGTGGAAGAAAGCAAGCCACAATATCTCGGTCCGGTACAAAAGCAAAGTATAAATCCTTGGCAAATGTGATGGCGGAATTCATATGGATACGGTCGTTGTTGAAGAACTAGAAATTTCACAGCACAGAGTACCTTGTCTTTGGTGTGATAATTTAGGAGCTATCTATCTTTCACCTAACCCTATTTTTCATGTTAGAACTAAGCATATACAAATTGATTTTTTTTACTTTGTCAAGAAAAGAGTAGCTCTGAAGACGTTGGAGGTTCAGTTTATACGATCTCTAGATCAGGTCACTGACGCTCTCACCAAGGCATTGCAAGTTGGACTACTTCATGGTTTTAGACGCAATCTTAACTTGACAAGCTTCGATTGAGGGGGGTGGGGGTTGTTGAAGTATTGACGTACATGCCTGATAAATGTTCACGTAGCCATGGCCTTTGCACATGTGCATTTCATTTGCTTGGCCCATCGTATGTGCTCGTGCGAAGAGGACATGCCCTGCTGTCGTTGTGGGTTTTAGTGAATCCCAGTGTACATACATACTCTAGTTGACGAAAGAAAGAGCGTGCTACTCAGACAGCTCCAATCCAAAGATTATGATTCAAACAATTGTCAGAAGAAAACTTTGCAGGATCCCAATCCAAATGAAAAAACGGCGGAATTGCTGACCAATTCCCAGCACACCCCTCCGCAGGCGTCCGCTCGGCCCAAATCTTTCCGAGCTGGGAGCCTCGGAAACGCACGGAAACGAGCAAAGTCGCTCCTTTGCGAAACGTTCCCCTCCTCGCGAAACAGAATCGAGCGACCTCGACCGTGTCCCGTCCATCGCGACACGGCGGCACCGGCGGCCAGGAACCGACCTCCTCCCCAGCCCCCCCCCCCCCCCCCTCCTCTCCTCCGAGCGCCGCCGTCCTCTTTCCCTCGTCCCAACTCCTCCGTTCCCGGGCGGCGCAGAGGCGCATGGCGGCGGCAGGGGCAGAGACGGCAGAGTGCATGGCGGCGGCAGGGGGCAGAGGCGCACGGCGGCGGGAAGGGCCGCGCCATCCTCCCTCCGGCGGGGCCGAGGCGCATGGCGGCGGCAGGGGCAAGGCCCCATAGCCGGCATGTTCTTCTCTGTTCTTCTTCCCGTTCTTTTTTCTACTGTAATTCTTTCCTGTTTTTAATTGATCCATGTGGCCGCTCGGTGATAGAGAGTAGACGCATGCGGCCGGCGGCCGGTCGGCAACGAAGATGAGACGCATGTGGCCGCCACCGGCCTGCAACGAAGACGGGATGCATGCAGCCGGCGGCCGCGCAGCAAGCCAGCGAGGAAGACGAGATGCGATGCGGTGCGCTGGAGCCAGGTTCCCAAGAAACGAGCACATTGTTCTTGCTCCGATCGATTTGCTAGGCCCTCCGTTCGGTCTATCTATAGTTCATTTTTGTGACATCTTTTTCCGAACGGAGTGAGTAGCTGATAAAACATACCCAAATCAATTTTTATATACTTCTTGATGACAGTATACTTCTACAACTTTTTTTGGTTGTATGTATATACCTCTAATTTTTGGGCAATGTATATACCTCTATTTTTTGGGGCAGCGTATACTTCTTGATGACAACATACCCAAGAAGTTATATATATATATATATATATATTTGTGAGAAATTGATATAATATATCAATATTCAAATATAAACATACAATTTTTCTATATGTAAGAAGTTTTATATTTGTCCAAACTCAACAAAACTTTCAATTTCAAGATTTATACATCCAAACAGGAATTGGAATCGTGTGCTACCCTTTGATTCCGGCCATAAATTCCATTCACAACCAAACAGCGGAATTTGAATTGGAACCCATTTCCTTTCCATTTTGGAAATGGAATTGCTAGTCCAATTCAATTCCCAGCAAACTTTGCTACATCCAAACACAGTCTAACGGAGATCAACTTGAAGAATTTAGACCGATCCGTGGGATCCGACAGGTTGACCCTATATCACCATGCTTATTTTTACTCGCTGCAGAGGGCTTTTCATGTCTTATGAAGCATAGAAGTGGCAGAAGCAATCATTTAGGAATTAAAGTGGCACCTACAGCACCTGAAGTAAGCCACTTATTATTTGCTGATGAGTTTCCTGTTCCTAAAAGCTAGTAGGGAGGCGGCGGAAGAGGTGAACCAAATTCTTGATTTATACAGCCGTGCTTCGGGTCAGCGTGTAAACCTGGCAAAGTCTTCGATATATTTCAGCAGATCTTGCCCCAATGGGATTCGTGAGGAGCTCAAGAATAGTACTCCGTATAGTCAGAGAGAAGAAATGGCTGCCACCAGATGCTGGGATGGCGAAAGGCAACGCCGATGGTGCTGTCAACAGATGAGAAACTGTGGGAGCTGCTGCTGCTGCTGCCATTTTTCGTGATGAAAGGGGCAATTTCTTGGGGTGCTCTGCACTGGTCGTTGAAGGAATGACAGACCCAGGATCTTTGGAGGCTCTAGCTAGCTTGCCGTGAAGCATTATCATTGGCGTCAGACATCTCCATCCAGCGAGCTGTCATAGCTTCAGACTGTGCACAAGTGGTGAGAGATATGATAGCAGGGGTAGCTACAGTACAGTCATAGCTGAGATCAAGAGAAGAAGACAGGAGCTCGAAGTGGTGGTCTTTTTTTAAACTGGGAAGCTCATGACATAGCAAAAGGTTCTCTGAATTTAGGCCCAGGCCGGGAAGCTCATGACATAGCAAAAGGTTCTCTGAATTTAGGCCCAGGCCGCCATGCATGTGTGGTTGATTCAACCACCGGACTTTGTAATTATACCCTTCTCTATTTAATAAAGTCCAGTGTGTTTATGCTAAAAAAAAGGTACAAATAGATCTTACGCTTCAAATTAAACCCTCCGACTCCGAGGAAAAAACAAATGGACATGCGAAATCGAGAGTTGTGCACGCGCATGTCTACTGTGGACAATAAACAGCAACTCCATGTGATGTTCTCTCCACATCTTCTCCAAACAAGAAGCGTAGGCGCATGATAAAAATAAAAAAGAGCCGATTAACGTAATCATACAGCATCATATCCACAACCTTGCGCCGCTGTCAAACAAAACAAAGATCGAGGGTGCATCATTCATCATCGTCCCTCCAATGATACTTTGTGTTGAGACTACTAATCGTGTCTCTAATGATTGACCAGCTCCATTGATGATGATGATGATGATGATGAAGAAGAACGTGGATGTATGGCCAACCAACCAAGTAAGCAAGCCAAGCAGGACGACCACTGACTCGATTCTTTATCCATTCGTGGATGTGCATGCTTGCGATCGATGGCATTGCCAGCCAGGGGTGGGCGTCGCTGCTGTTCGTTGCCAAAACGGCCTAGCTGGTGCGCCATAACAGTGTAGGGGCCATGGCCAGGGGGTAGCGCCTTGTTGGGCAGGGCAGACACGTCACCTTGTTGTGCATGCATGCGAAAATTGTTCATATTTTAAAATGGTTCAATTAAAAAATAGTTATGAAAAAACATTTTAAAAAATGGTCCAGATTTAAAAATGTTCAAATTTTAAAACTGCTTCAGATTTGAAAAATGTTCATTTAAAAATATGGTTCAGATTAAAAATCAATTTATAAATGGTTTAGATTTGAAAAATATTCATTTTACAAATGGTTCAGATTTTGAAAAATGTTCATACTTTTGAAAAGGGTTCATATTTTGAAAATTGTTAAATTTTTAAATGGTTCAGAAAAAACAGAAACAAAAATTGTTCAGATTTTGAAAACATGAAAAAATATCAAATGAAAACGAAAACTGAGAAAAGAAAAATTATTAGGAAAAAATAAACCGAGAAAATGAAAAGAAAAAAGAAACTGGAAAAAAGGAAGAAGAAACTGAGGAAAGAGACGTACCTGCTGCTGGGCCACTCCACTCGGCCGATCGCAACGTGCGAGTCCTATTAGTGACTGCGCAACCATGCTGCCTGGTAATTTGGGCAGAGGTAAGGCCTCGGCACACGGGTGGGCCGGCCGCCGCTGACCATGGTACGCTAATGCAGAGTACGTCTCCATGTGATGTGCTCTTCGCTCGACATCAAGAAGTGTTCTTCGCTCCTTTGTACAATACAATAAACTGCAACGAACTGCAACTCCATGTGATGTGCTCTCCACATCTTCTCCAAACAAAAAAAGCGTAGGTGCATGATAAAATCTTTGTACCTACCTACCTACGAGATCTCAAGGCAAAAAAAAAAAGGCGATTAACGTAAATCATACAGCATCATATCCACAAGCTTGCGCCGCTGTCAAACAAAACAAAGATCGACGGTGCATTCATTCGTCATCGTCTCTCCAAGACTGAAGGCTCCAATGATACTTCGTGTTGAGACTAATCATCACTCTAATGATTGAACACCTCCATTAATGATGATGCTGATGATGATTAACGTGCATGGCTAACCAAGCAAGCAAGCAAGCAAAGCAGGACGACCACTGAATCGGCTCTTCCTCCCGTTCGTGGATGTGCATGCATGCGATCGATGGCATGCCAGCCAGGGTGGACGTTGCTGCTGTTCATTGCTAAAACGGCTTAGCTGCCTGCCTGCCAATAACAGTGTAGGGGCCCTGCCATGGCACCTTGTTGGGCCAGATGCGAGCCTCAATGATTCCGCTGTTGAAAATGGTAAACCGAAAGGTAAGGAGAAAATAAAACCGAAAGGTAGTAAACAAATAAAGTGGAGAGTGACAGTACTGTACAAATGTTCTACAGTACGCCCGAAAGAACGCCGCCGTGCGCGTTGAGAGGGGGGGGGGGGGGGGGGGAGATATCTAGCGATACTAGAGTTTAAATGATACTCCCTCCGTGTCAAAATATAAGTCGCACTAGTCACTTACCACACACATGTATGTAGACATGTTTTAGTGCAAGATTCACTAGTCACTTACATGAATCTTGCACTAAAACATGTCTACATACATATGTGTGGTAAGTGACTAGTGCGACTTATATTTTGATACGGAGGGAGTACTATTCTTGAAAGTTCAAATTTTCTAGTGTCAAAAAATTCTAAAAAACATGGTGTGGGTTTTCACGAGAATTGTGTTTACATTCCCTAAATCAACACGCAAGGTACAGCTGTACAGTCTAACTCTGCGTGGTCACGACACTGGAAGGCTATTCCTTTGTTTGCGCATGCAGTCGCGAGAGTGGCAAGGTAAAAAGGACATTTTAACGACGGATGCCTGCTGACTAACGTGCGACAGTGCCAACGAAATAAAATGCGTGCACGGTCACAAGGCTAGGGAGAAAATAAACAAAGACCCAAGGAACTACTCTAGCAGCTAAGTAGCTCTACAGCTACAGCCTGCTCTACTAAAGTGTATACGTCGGCGTGTTGCTCGATTCAAGTTATACGTACGTGCGTTGCGCTGAGCCGCGCACGCAGTCGGTCGACACGGCCGGCCGGAGCTGCTGTGTCTGTCAGCCTCTTGCACGTACATCATCTGGCTGAATATTTCGACCACAACTGGCAGGCGAGTTGGGTACTGGTGGCAACTGCCGGACCGATCGCATGCAATGGTGAGTCGAGAGAGAGAGAGAGACTGTTGTTTGGCAGCAGCAGGACGGACGACTCCAAAGCAGCACATGCATGCCGATGCCTGCATGCCAGTCACTCAGCCAGTCCAGCCGGCCATGTGGTCTGCAACTTCACCAGCCCCCCCGTGCCTCACGTTGTACTGTCCCTCCCAGCTCAACTCCCACCTAGCTTGTACTACGCCTGCCTCGCGACTACCCGCTGGTACATAACAATAAACAAAACTTGTTCTTACACCTCCTGCTTCGTCATCCTTATTTTATTCGCCTCTAGTTCATGTCGGCATTGCATTTGCATTGCATTGCTGTGTGAGTGAGGAGGAAGAGATCAACATAGACGACGGAGGCAGCCACCGAGTGGACGAATCGCAATCAATCAGATCGATCTGGAGACGATCGGAGGAGAGGCCCGCCCATGCCCATGCAGCTCGCCAGCCACCAGCGAGGCGAGGCAGCAATCACGTCGCGCTTGAAGATCGATCCATTAATCTGGACCACCACCACCACTACCGCTCGCAAGTGCACATCACCAGGCAGGCAGGGGGGCCACCGCGGGCAGGCACGACGACCGGTCTGCCTGTCTCCGTCCCCGCTCCATTCTCTTCTTTCTCCGCCCGTCGCCGTCGACGACCGTTCCGCCGGTCCCGTCCATCTCCGGCCGTACCTGCGTACGCCCGTCTCCCGGTTTTGTCAAAGACTAGACGTAACTCGTGCCTCGTACTTGCAGCCTCGCTTAAACTCCAGCCTTTCCACACCTTTTGATCGGCACAAACCAACAAACCATGGAACACGACGACGATGCAATATTATGGGGTTCCCTCCGAGTTCCGACAGACTCGTCAAATTCACCATGACTGAGCTTCAGCTCATGACATTGCTACTAGCTAGTACTAATAGTAATACAGTGCTTCTTATAGTCATCACTTCGATCTGTTACCAATCACTAATTAAAACATGAAAAAACCAAGAACTCGCCGGGAAGTACCGGATCGCACGCTCGCCTGTCTGTATTTACATGCCAATTTGATCAGTTCGTCCTCAACGGAATACCACACTATCCAATCGCTAATTACTATAGTAGAGCTAGCTTAGTCCTCGAATAAACCTGATTAAGCGTCACCCAAGATCAACGGAACAAAGAGGGAGAAGGTCGAAAGAGATCATCAATCGATCGCCATGCATTGACGATTGGGAGGTTACTGGGATGACGGTGGTGCCGCTGTCGTCGCTGCTTCCTTCTTGGCCACCCTCCCCTTCTTGGCGGCCGCGTGCGCGGCGGCGGCGGTGGACGCGGAGGACGGGGAGAAGAGGCGGTCGATGCCGAACACGGACACGGACTTGCGGCACACGGGCACGTTCAGCACCGGCGTCACGCGCACGTGCGCCGAGTACGACCGCTCCATCCCGCCGCCGGATCCTGTGCCGGACCGGTGGCGCCGACCGCCCGCCAGGCTGCTCGGGCTGCTGGAGCTGCGGCCCAGGCCGTTGAACACCACCTTGCCGGCAGCGTTCAGGCGCGGGCTGTCGGCGGCCACGGCGGGCGGCGGAGGGGGTGGGGGCGGCGGTGGCGCCAACGCCTGCGCCGCCGTGAGCCGGATCTTGGGCGGCAGCTGGTGGTTCTGCTGCTGCTGGGATGGAGTCGGGGTTAGGGACGGTGCGAGTGCCAGCGCGGGCTTCTCGGGTTTCTCCGGCTCGCGGAGGAGCGGGAGGCTGAGCGACGGCTCCTGCTCCGGCGGCTTGGGCCCGCGGCGGAGGAGGCGGCGCAGCGGCTTGGTGTCCGTCGCGGAAGACGAAGAGGACGACGACGCCTGCTGCTTCCGCATTCGCAGCAGATCCCGCCACCGCCTCGCCGGCACCACCACCTTGGGCTCCTCCTCCTCCGGCGCCGCCGCATGCTCCGAGTCCACCGCGTCCTTTGTCGCCTCCTCCGCCCTCGGCGTCTCTGGTTGCTGCTGCGTCGGCGGCGCGATGGGAGGCCGCGTGGACACGCCCTCCGTCGTTGACCCGACAGAAGACGGGATGCGGAGCGGAACGAGCTTGCCCCCGGAGAAGAGCTCGTCGGCGGGCAGCATGGTGGACACCGCGGAGCACCCGGCGAGGAAGAACTCGAAGTCGGCGTTCCCCTTCCCTGCGCCTCCTCCCGCCCCGGCGGCCGACGACGCGTCCCTGCCGCCGCATCCACCGGCGTCGTCCAGGCTGAAGGACACCCGCGGGCTGAGCCACTGCATGGCTGAGGACGGCGGGGGAGGCGGCGGCGGCGGCGGGGCCGGGGGGCGCGACGCCGCGGCGGAAGCCATCGGAGAACGGTGGGTTCGTTGGAGGTGGTGGCGTCGGGAGGGGAGCTGCGAGCGAGTTCTTCTTCTGCTTCGTGGGCGTGGGCGTGGGCGACGACGCGGAAGGAAACAACAAAATAGAGGAGGACGGCGGCAGTGATGCGTGTGTTGGGAAAGGTGTCCGGAACAGAACTCAGTGAGTCATCTCCTTGATTCGAGTTGTTTTGTTGGGGATGCTGTGACGAATGACGCTGTTGAGCTGGATGTGACTATGTTCCTTCCGATGTGCGGTGGACTATTCCTATTCTATGATAATCAAATCGTATGACATTATTCTACTATGGTTCTTTTTTTTCAATAACGGGCCGGAGTTTTTTTTCACTCAATAGAAAAAGGAAATTGACAAAATAGTGCGAAAAAACGGCCGAAAACCAATCCGTTGGTTCCTCACTTGCATTTTGATATAAAGGAGCATCTTCGGGGGGCTTTCTTTAAATGTGTCTGACCCCCACATTGTGTTTGCTATGTGGCGCCCCCTTAAACAAAAAATCCGAAAAAACTTGCGATCGAAATGTAAAGATTTTAATTTTCATTTGAAATGTTGATATTTCGTAATATTTGAATGAAATTTAAACATAGACTAAACCATCCTAACCAAAGCCCCGTCGTCGCTGCATAAGTCGAAAGCGGCGGCATCATCGTCCGAGGAGACGTAGAAGCAGGAGGTGGAGGTGGAGGAGGAGGCGTCCGGATGCGCGACTGTTGGGGAGGGGGAGGCTTGTTGCCGAAAACTTGATGGCCTTCATAAAGCCGGGGGTGGCTGCCTCGAACTTGGTGAATCAATCACCTCGAGCTCGGTGGCCGACCCAAGCAACTCCCAACTAAGGCCAGGAAACTCGTCATCGGCCTTACACCGTAATGGCAAGGGGAACCACCACTTTGGCGGCACCTCCTCTGATGGCGATGTGCCCGGCTCCTCCTTCACTTCATTCTTGATCTTTTGCAGAAGGAGAGGTGGCAGCATCGTAGGGAGTGACACATTTCTGCGGGCCGCTCTGACTGGACGTCGTGGATGATGATGTCGCCTACTGTTGTGGTAGCGAGTGGCAATCTTCATTCAGCTTGCAGATGTTGCAGTTGCCTCCATACTGACAATCTCCATTAGCCCCAAACTAGCCCCAAAGATGGAGTCGATTTCGAGGGCCAACGCGCGGATAGTCGACGAACAAACTATTTGCTTCGGGGGTGTCGCATGGCCATGATGTATATTTGACCACAAATAGACATGGGATTCCTTGGAGTTACCCTAAACGATCTAAAACCGTGCCTAGTTTGTTTCTTTGTTTGTGTTAGGATGATTGTCCGCTCTCTAGGTTTTGGTTTTGTGGAGTTATATCCACATCTACATGAAACCTATATGCCACATCGTATATTGTAAAAGTATGCTACCTTGAATAAAACTATATGTAGATTATCTTATTGAAAAGTATGCTAGCTTGAATAAATAATATGTTCTTAATTTGGCACGATCTATGAACTACCCTTGAACAAAACTATATGTTGATTATCTTATTGAGTTACATATCCAAACAAAAGTGAGTAGATGGTTCAATTTCCAAATGAATGTTAAAGACCAGAAAATGTTTGGCTAGCACAAATCCTAAAAGGAAAACAATTGTAAATAAGAGAAAGTGATGTAATAGCTGTGTCTAATCTACATAGTACATTATGCCTAAAAACTGTCCAATTATTCTATCAATTAAAGGTAATGTAGTACATTTTGTAGTATCGTGCAACTCACTACATAAAAAATCACACCTAGACTTCGAATCACCACATATATATATTCTCATAGACGAGAAATGGATCTGAAAATGTGTTCGTACTTTGCGTGGCACCGCATCATCATAATCGTTCCATGATTTTTTTTCAGAATGTTGTATGTAGTTCCTACTTGCAATATTCTTTAAAATACATGCTTAAAATACTAAAGATGTTACTTTTTATAAATAACATCTCTAAATTAAGTGTATAGGATGGTGCCGTTGTAGGCATGCGAAAGTTGTTCACTTCTAGTATCTCCCTCAAATCGAATGTAAACTATTGGTGTCCCATTCATTTTAGCTACCTAGTTATTAACTTGAAAAACTATAGTATTTATTACAAAGCAGGCTTGTCAATAGAAAAGAACACCAATACACACGACATGCGCTCTTTTTGATTTAACTAGAAACATACCCCGCGCGTTGCGGCCGAGATCTCTTTAAAAAAATATTATGCAAATAAAGAGATATAAGATCCATGAAATATGAATTTGTTTACATAAATATGTAACATATCACAATTGTCAAAAAGTTAAATTTAATTGATGCGATTTTTTATATGATTTTTAAAAAGGGTGACGGGCGAAAATTATATGGATGAAAAGTAAATGACGTGGATAGATTGCATGCAAAAAATATTGTTACTAATAAATATTACTGGGATGACATGGACAATTGGTTAGCTAAACTAGTGAGTGATGTGGATAATTTGTAAGTTGAGGTAGAAAAATCATAAATGACTTTTAGTGGGGTTTTGCTTTATAAAGTATATATAGATATACTGCCAAGCAATTCATATTGATTTCAACATACTTGTTGCATACCACGTTGTCACTACTCAGTCAACGCTGTCCACCCTGCATTAGTCTGAAATAAAATGTGAACACACAATTAGGACAATCAAGTTGTCCGAGATGGAGATCTTAAATTAATCGCCTGATTCTCATGTCGGCATGCCAAGTTGTGGCTAAGTTTCTTTTAATCAACCAAAGACTGTTCAACTTTCCACGACTCCCCTCTTTTTATACCCTTCTATCATAATAAATTAGTTGTACACGGATGACAAACAAGTACACAACATCTCTTTCTTTTTGTAAGAAAAAGTGCACAAAATCTCCTACGTGGCACTTCCCTCTCCACTTTTCTCCTGTCACCATCTAGGCATCTACCCTTCGGGTGTTGGCTAAACCAACCCACAAAGAAAAAGATTGCAGGCTAAACCCATTATTTATTAGAATATAAACCTAACAAAGCACCCAAAATCACTTACACAAAACCAAACATGATCCAAAAACCAGACACCAACCAAAAAGATTCAGCTATCTACCCTATATATATAAAGAAATGGCCTCGACAAAGGAAGAGGGCAAGATTGAATAATGCCAAGAGAGACAGTTATGACTCTGAAATTTCTTTTCTCGGAAAACAGTGGGGAAGGATCGTTGTTGAGATCTGACGGCGATGCGACCACGTGATGTGATGTGCTGTGCTTTCAGTAGCCTGTTCTTCTCTCTCTCTCAACCGCTGCTAGTGCTAGCGCTGGCGACCATAACGGTGGCAGCTTTCCCTTCGCGTCGCTTCTCCGGGCCCACGTGTCGGTGTCGGTGCGGGGAGCTTTTCCGGTCACCCGTCGGCATGGTGTTATGACGTTGACCGGGCCCACCAGGAGTCCACATGATGGGCTGGATTTTGGGCTTCTATCCATGCTCGGCCTGTTTAGGCGAGGGAGAAAGCGGTCCGATTCTTGCTTCGACCACCAAGTCCTCGGTGTTACGACTTTGTTTTTTCCTGTACGCCTGAATAGCATCGTTGCGCTAGTTCCGCCCACCATTCTCTGCTCCTCTCCACCGAGTCCATGGCGGCGTCTCCGGCGAGCTTCGGCGGCGGCGATTGCGCGCGCTCGTGCGAGACGGCGGAGCAGACCCGGAGTGGATGGAGGCCATCGCCGCCTTCCTCGGCGGCCACCGCCCGCTCCTCGAGGCCCACGTCGTCAACTTCTTCAAGGTCCCCTCCCCTGCTCCCATCTCCCCCCCCCCCCCCCCCCCTCTACTGTCTTCTTGCTCCGGTAGTATGCTCAGCGTGCTTGTGATCACGGAGATCCCTCCTTGTTGCTGCTGGTGCATCACTGCATTTACTGACGCCTTCCAGGTGTTTGGTTTTGTGCTTGGTCCGAGCAGGATAGGCTGTGGGAGACGCTGGACGCGGAGTGGATGGAGTGCCTCCACCGGGAGCCCGTGGAGCGCCTGCTCATGCTGCCCTCCGGCTGTGTCCAGGCAGGCCCTCGCATCCCAGTTTTGGGTAATCCGGTCCTATTTAGGCACCGGCTCAGCTTACTGAGGAAACTCTTGTGTTGTTTTCCAGGGCCATTGGCCAAGTTCGCTACAGGAATTTGTGCTCACTGCGAGGTCACTCGTTCTTCCGCGTGAGCAGAAATCGACACAATCTGTACGTTTCCTGCATTTGTCAGATTAAGCACGTTTTACTCGTGGTACCATTTTATTTGAAGCAACAATAGGAGTAGTCAAAGTGTTGTATTTAAGCATATAAGAAAGCTTGTCACAATGCTGCACCTGCTGTCCTGTCGGTTTGTCTCAACGAGCGCATGTATTAATGCATGTGCATCTGTTTCATTCCGACTCATGTTTTGTTAAATTCTTGCAGTTTCTACCTAATTCGCGTGTAGCATCAATTGGCACTGTTCTCGCTCAAGGCATGAACACCAAGAAGAAGCACGAAGTAGGTAATTATTAGCTTGTAATGATGTTTGTAATGTTAGTTATTGTTGTCAGTTCTCTTTCCGAATTGAACACAGATTATTTGTTCTTTGCATTCTCATGATTGGAGAAGGTACTTGATGCAGATTGAAACTCTATCTGCGATGGTTGATGCAATTGCGAGGAATTGTGGAGCCAAGACAGTGGTTGATGTAGGTTCTGGTCAGGTATACCATCTGCAGTTCTGCGCTTGGAAGAAGCTTTGCAATTGTAACCAGATTTTTTTGAGCAAAATAATTAAAATGATGTGATGAGTAATTGAATGTTTAACAACCCTGTTTCATTGCTTTCATATGTATTGGCCAAGTCTAAGCAAGTATTTCATGCTGGATATAGCTAAGAAAATACAAGGATTAAGTGAAAGTCAAATTATTATGGCTTCTAGGTATTGTGATTCAAAAGCACATATGCATGCTACGTCTTGCTGGGCATATCTGTGGATGTGTAAAGCCATCCAGATTATTGTTTCCTAGGTGTTGCAATTGAAAACTACTAATAGGTGCTACTTCTTGCTGGGACTATCTCTGGGTGTTTAAAGCCATCTGGATTTACCTGTAGCGGCTGTACATACATGTCCTATATTTGTTGCCGGATGCCATACCTTGATTTTCTGCAACTACATTTTGTCATGAATAACAGTAAACTTTGAGTTATACGTAATTTTGTGTTTTCATTTATTTGTTTCTTACCCATTTGAATCACCTTATCAGGGTTATCTTGCACAAGCTTTATCTTTTGAGTACCAGCTCCCTGTTGTTGCAATAGATGCTTCATCACATCATGCATCTGTTACAAATGCTCGTGCAGAGAGGATAAAGAAGCACTATGCTGCTAAATGGTGCATTTTTTTATATTGAATTCTAGCTTTACCACTTGATATCTTCAGAGTTCATTTCTGTCGCTATAAATTGTTTCCCACCCATTGCTTTTGCAGTGTAGAGAAGCAACAGTTCACAGTGCCTAGAACTGTCACTTGTCATGTTCTTTCTAGTGACACGTTGGCAGCTGTGACGTTGGATGCATGTCAAGATGATCATGGTCTACATGTAACAAAAACTAGCAACTGTATTGAGACTAGTCCTCCAAATGAGAAACCAAACGATAAAGTTCCTCAGTTAGTGCTTGCTGGCCTTCACGCCTGTGGCGACCTTTCAGTTAACATGCTAAGGTTGGTCTTCTGTGCTCAATTGATGTAGTAGTCTTTTCTTCAAACTCATAAAATGCTGCAGCTACACCTTTTCCCCATTGCATGGAATGTTCTTCACAACATGGTTACTGTGTCCCGTGGGCAGGGTTTTTGCGTCCTGTGAACAAGTACAAGCATTGGTAAGCGTGGGATGCTGTTATAACTTGTTGTCTGAGGATTGTTATGAGGATACAGACACCTGCCCTGGTTTTCCTATTAGTAAGGCTGCTAAATTATCTAAATTGGTGCTTGGCAAAAGCATCCGCGACCTTGCTTGCCAGGTATGATAGCAACCCTTTCTCATAGTGTTGCATGATATGTTTTAACCGTACCTTGGTGCTGGAACTCGTACTTTAAGATGGTCAGGAGTCGGGACATAGACAAGAGTACAAAGAATAGTAGTAGTACAAGTTTGTTGCATAATGGACTTGAAAGCAAAATACCTGACAGCTTGGTGAAATCCCAATTTTCGTTTAGCACATGTTAAGTGGTACACAGCTATGTACTTATGTGGTTTAAACTTTAAAACATCATTGCCCTAAGAGAACTTATGGTCACCTATGCAAGTTTTGTTTTCTTCTCTATTCTGTTTGAAGAACTTATCCAATGCTATTTTGTGCAGTTTACATGCAAAGAATGTTACCACTAGTCCTGATTTCTAGTCATTTCTGAAAGTTACTGTTTTGTTAGGATCAGCAAAACGTCTGAAACCATTCTTCAAGGTTTTGCTTTAGTAGTTATTTTCTACTATTGAAGATGGATGCTTTGTGCTGGACTAAATTTATCTGCCAGATTGGTAGTCTTAAATAGTACGCTCTTTACTGAGAAGCCTTTCTGTGGATCCTTTTTAGAGTGCAGAGAGATGGAGAAACCTCAATAAGGAAATGGCGCTACAAAATTTTGATATACATGCCTTCCGAGCGGCTTTTCAAATGGTAAATGCTCTGTTATTTCAGCCTGTTAATTTGAATGCTTGATTTCCTCTCAGTTCCTTACTTTTTGTTACTCTTCATTTTATAATATGTGCACATGTTATTTAATACTCCCTCCGTTCCTTGATAAAAGGTGTCTAAGTTTTTGAGAAATTTTTCAAAATATAAGGTGTATTGCGACTTATAGACAATTTTACCCATCAAAAAACGAGTCGCAATCTGGAACGGAGGAATTTGACGTATTGTTTTCAGTTTGTGCCTAATAGGGACTCATTTCTCTCCAATTTTTTCAGTAGAAAATTAGTCCACCACATACAAAATACTGGCGTCTTAATATCCGTGCCAAAACCTTAGACACCTTATATCAAGGAACGGAGGGAGTACTATTCAGTGACCAGTCATGTAACGTGTGCTGAAAAGAATACCTTGTATGCAGCTGTCAAGCATGATTGTTTGTTAATACCTTGTAATAAAGTGTGCTTATGTGATCACCTCCAAGCATAATGGATAAAGTAGTTCTTTCATATATTAATTGGCACTTTATGCTAGATCTCCTGCTATAAGATAGCTTCTGGCGAGAAGCTTTAGCTGTCTTTATGGATAAGAGTATTGTGTACTAGGGTTAGGGAGGTAGGGGAAGGGCTCTTGCGCTAGGGGCAAGATGGAAGATTTTTTCTTCTAATTCCTGCTTGCTTTATTCTGACACACGGGGTCCTCTTTATATAGCGGCCCAACAAACTAATCTAAGTAAGGAACTGTAGATCTTTGCTCTAATTGGCTTAGAGCCCAAGCTAAAAGATATCTTCCTAATTTAAATGATAAAACACCAAAACGAGGGATTGAAGATCTTATCTCAGAATTGGACTAGGGAGCCGGTTCCAGTTGGGAGCTGACATGGTTGGGCCATATGCACCGGTACATAACGTGTCTGTTCTGTTGGCTTATGATCACAACAAGCGGCTTTTGGGACCTCCTAAGTTGTGCTGTGAGTGTAGGATAGAAAACTTTTAGCTTATTATAGAGCCCTAAGTATACCACGTGGCTCCTACATGTGCGGCACACAAACTGATATATGGAGCCATGCACACTAATTCTGCTGCCTCTGTTTGCTCAGTTTGCTGTTTAGTGGTCTTAGCACCTCATGGATCAGTGCCTTCTTGGCGTCGATTCTTGCTCGACAATCTCACGCAGTTGTTACACTTCTATCTTATCTCTGCTGTTTAGACTCACTTAACTGTCTTTTTTGTAGGTACTTGAGAAATATTTTCCAGAAGTGTCAAAACTGAGTCCATCAATTGGAAGGCAAGGAAAAGCTCTGCGCCGTCAAAGGCTTCGGAAAGTTATGGAATCCTGTTCGGCTATGGGGAAAACTGATGATTTATCCTATTCTAATCCCATGGAACAAAACATGAACACAGGTGGTTCATTGCCAGCAGAACCAACTGATCCTAAAGGGGCTGTCAGATGTTGTAGCAACGAATATTGTACAGGTTATTAACTTTATACCTCAGTTGCAACCATTTTGGATTGGCTACAAATCATAGATTTTCAAGTTTATAAGGACAATGAATAATGCTGGCAGGTGATACTTACTCAACTTCAGGAGTCGATGATTCATCCATACCAAAAGTTAATGTGGGACCAAGTGACATTCATGTTGATGAATGTTACAAGTTCACTCTTTTCAAAGATTTCACCATCTCCGGATTAGGTCGTCTTGGCTGTGGTTTCGTCGAAGATGTTCATCTATTGGAAATATGGAAGGACGTGCAACGCTTCACTGTATGTTCAAATTGAAATGCCCTTTTCTATTACGCCTTCTTGCTGTACAGTGATTCAAAGAAGTTAAATATAGTACCTATTTTACAACTATTTTTCAATCAAAATGAAATTAGTGCTATCCTAGTCGAGATGATGGTTTAGGAGTTTATGATGATTCCAAGAAGTTAAATGTAGCAAGTACTAGGCAAGCATTAATTAGAATGTTGGGATCATTTCAACTGTACCAGTATCGGTAATGCACTGTAATCTTTAATATTCTATTGCTTTTTCAACAATTCTCAAAGTGAAACCTCTGAGGTTCTATTGTGAACATATCTAACTGGCACATTTTAGTACTAGGGGAAAATGAATATGGTGAAAACTAACACTCGATCTTACAAAAAAAAATCTAGGACTAGACTAAATAGTACCATTTTATGCCTTATGGCAGTGGAGCTATCAGATATTAAGATTATGCCCATACTTCATAGTTCATACATAATATAAATTCAACAGCTAATGCATAAAATTCATCCGTATGCTTTTCTAAACTATCTTCACAAAAAATAGCAGTGCAGTCCATATGCTTTACTCAACCATATTCACAAAATGTAGCAGTAACTGGGATATTCCAGGGATATTCTTACTAGTGCAACCTTTTTTAAAAATTCTTGCAGGAGTTCATAGGTCCCTTTTGGTGCCTTCGAGCTGCGTTAGGTCCACTGGTGGAAACATATATTTTACTTGATCGCTTACTGTTTCTTCAAGAACAAGGAACTGCAGTTCAAGCATCGCTGTTTCCTCTGTTTGATCCCGCCATGTCTCCAAGGAATATGGCAGTAGTTGCTTGGAAGTTAACAGGATATTCTTTGGAAGAATGACATGGTAACACTTCTCATTCCTGAATATGGGCTAGTCAGGAATATGTCTCCAAGCTTAATGGAATGGTGTGTTGGCGCTGAAGAGTAAGAGAGAACACCTCCTGTGGTTCTTTTCTGTAGTTCTAGAGACAATTATTATCCTTATGGGCTAGAGTCAATGGCCATGGAAAGTGACTTAGCTTCTGTGTAGTGAGAGTTTTAGGAGGATGTAGCTCTTTTTTTGCTCGCCAACTGGCGTGTGGCCTGCAGAACATGCAGGCTTGTTATAATCTTGGAATGAATATGAAATCTGAATTCTGATGATGATCTTTGCTTTTAAAACTATGAGAACCACATCTTTTCTTTTCGATGGTGCTTGCCATATATGCCAACTGCTCCTTTGCAAGGTGTAACCTATGTGTATGTGTTCTTTGCGTGATTTTATGGTCTGCTTGGGACATTTAGTATTCTGCGCAAGCTGACATTATCTGTTCTCACTTTGAACAGATATTGTAAAATGCAGATATTGTGAATGGACAAGAGTTTGCCCTCGAGTAGTGTGCCTTCATCCAATATAAATGCCAGGTCAACTTCTAGATCGATTCCATGACCTTTCACTTTCATTACATGCTGTCTTGTTTCTTTGAAGGGAAATGATAATGAAACAAGTTGGTGTTGTACTTCATATTGCCTGAAGGGCAAGACTGACTAAGTTGTAGATTGGAATCATTTTACACATCAGTTTTCGTATTACTGTAAAGTGGAATGATAGTTTTACTACCATATCTGCCTGAAAATTATAATTAGGAAGGACAGAAGAGCAAATTGTTTCTCAAATGGAATTTTACCCCTATATATCCTGAAACACTTTGTAAACTAGTGTTTGTTCTCGTAGAGATGTAGGCCAAATCACTAATCATTCTGGCTGAGGGGGACAAATAAGCATTATGATCTGTAAGTTGCCTGACAACATTGACAATTTGTCGATGAAGCTACGCGCTGTCCCATAAAATATCAAATCCTGGTGGATCTTTGATGTGATGCTACCAACATGGGGATCATGAAGACTGTTGCAAGAGGTTGACTTGAGTTTATTAAGCATGTGCTACCACATGATCCCATCAGTATGGTTTGTGGTTTGTCATATCTTATCCTTACGTTTTCGTTTGTCTGGCATGTGTGCATATTCATTTCTTACAGAGCACTGACTTTTCTGCTATTGTTTGTAAAATACGGCCTTTTAACTCCATAGATTTTTGTGTACCCTGTAGAGTAGAGGCGTTTAAAATTCTTGGGCTGTAAGCTTGGCAACTTCAAAGATTTTGCTTGGTACTGACTACTGTATGTCCTTGTTGACCAGTCCTTTTATCATTCTTTTTTGGCACCAATAATAGTTTGATACCTCAGAGGAAAAGGATGAAAACACAAGTATATTATATGTAAAGCTAGGGATTTAAAAATAACCCCTGGGTCACTGGTAGATAGATAAGATCTCTGCAGAACCTAACCGCTCGTGTCGTGGCAGCTCAATAGCAACAGGCTTTCATCTGATAGATGAGAATTTACACTGAAACTCAACTGTCAGCCAGTGTTCATCTCTTTTGGCTGCATTAGCATTGCAATAACCTGCTGGCTTCACTTCCATGGGTCAATTCAAGCTTCCCTTGCCAGGTCAAGGTCAGTATATGTGATCCTGAAAGGTGAGATAGCTATGCAGTACTCCCCACTTTGTTTTGCCATCGTTTTTCTTTTTCTCCTCTGTGCAGGATTTGTTCTGAAAACGACGGCGCCCTGTACTTGCGGTGATGTGTCAGCGTCGAGAGCCGTCGGGACTCTTCCGTCCGCAAATCCTTATCCAGATTTGTACACCCGGAGGCTCCCTGCAAGGCCACAGGTCGATTCCCTCCGCTTTTCACCGATGCAGCCATCGCCTGAAAGGTAACCACGAGGCACCTCACTTGCTTGGACCTGGAACCTCACACCACCCTGTTTTGTGCTGGTTGTGGTGTTGTGATCCCAGCCAGCCAATGAGCCAGTTGAGATCTTCCGTATCGCTGCAACATCGACTGTTCCGCAAATGGCCGTTCTCGGGTGCGCGCCTGGCACCAGCTGATTGATCGATGGATCGGTCGACCAGTTTATGGTAAACTGAAAAGTTGATTTGAACCGGGTGCGATGTTAGGCCGGGCTGTGTGGAGGTGAGGCATGTGGATGAGCCTGCCGCTGTTGCTGTCGTTGCCCATTTCCAGGTCCCTTTCACTTGGTGGTAGAGCACAGCATAAATTCCCCATTACTACTGCGAGGACAATCATCGCTCAAAAGCCTTTGCAGGAGGAGCTCTGTTAGTATTTTGCCTTGTTGCATTTGGAATATAACATTTCTGCATCAGTCGTGCGGCAACACTGTCACCGCCTTTTGAGAGTCTTGACTTGCTCACCTCCGAGATGTCGATCATCGCACGTGGTTTGGATGATCGACATCTCGGACCGTGAATGATCTTGCTGGGATTGAATCGATGATGCATCTCACGGCATATCTAGGCCACCTGTTCCGGGCTCCGGACGGACCTGATTGCTTTGGCGCTATCTGAGACGGTGTTGAGAGAGGGAAAGCAGGCACGGGAGGTTGGGAACCAGCTGAGCTCACGGGGTTTGTGTGTCTGTGCTGTTTGGCATGCCCTCCCCCCTGGCTTCCCGTAACTGAATGGGCAACCCTTCTCCGGCTGTGCGTATGTGTGTGCGCCTTGCCTCGCTCCCAGGAGCATGTCAGCTTCCATTCCATGGAACACGCCACGCCGCGGTCGACCGTGTTGCATCCTCTGAACCTGATAGCGCAATGTTCTCGAGTCCTTGTCAGAAAAACTAGAGAACAAGTGTTTGTTGACATTCTTCGAGCGTTTGCTGAATCTGACAGTTCGCCGTCATGAGAATCCTCGCCGGAGAACTTAAGTCGCATGAGCCTTGTATGTATATATGTTCGTTAGCATTTTGCAAATGGGTGTTCTTAACATTCTGCAAATGGGTGTTCTTCAAACGGGGGTACTACTAGAACGTTTCGGGAGTACTACTCGAACGATACAAAGAAGCATGTTTGTTAACATTCTGTAAATGTGCAATTTCCTGAACCTGATGATGATGATCCGACATTGCACATTGGCCTCTTGTGTCCACTTTGCTGAATCTGACCATGAGACATAATGCGTTCGAGAGTTTTAGTCACGATCTATGTATACAATGCTGTTTGGTCTCGACTTAAGTCAAACATGTATAAATTTGACCGAGTTTATGCACAAAAATATTAACATTCACAATAGATATTATGAAAATATATTTCATAGTGGATTTAATAATACTAATTCGGTGTTCTGTATGTTGATATATTCTTCTAAAAACTTGGTCAGACTTGCATCAAGTTTTACTAAAGACAATACAAACTAGTCTTGTATACATAGACGGAGGGTATAATTTAGCTCACATGCAGGAAAAATATTGCGTAGTTACTATCTGACACTGACATTGTGTGAGTTATACTTTTGTATATCATCACTAGGGGAGGTTGGCCACGAAAAGTTACGATCCCAAAAAATACATGTCCTCTCTTGCGACAAGAAATGTGCCTTGATCGGCCTCCTCCTCCGCTGTCTTCTGATGCAGCGGTGGGAGGGTGAGGATCCCAGATCCGCACTACGACAATGTAACTAGGTCTCCAAGGGTTAGGTTGGTCCCCAGTCTGTGCTGCTATGGCGGCTCTATGTAAAATAAGAATAAGGTTTCCTCGACTCTTGGTCCACCTTGTAAACTTCGTAGCGGAGGGCGATGAGTCGTTGCTCTTCTGGAGTGGTGGATATGGTTTTGTCTTCGTTTTGCCACCTCCCCGATGGTTTCTTCTCTGACCGATGAGGTATGGCTAGTTTCTGCTTCGTCGCAGAGCTAGTGAGCTCATGTATCTCCAGATCTATCCGGTCGGATTTTGGGTGGTTGCCCAACCGTCTGTGTCATTTCTTCTTCGGGACGACGATTTTTTTTTTAGATTTTTGTTCTCGGCGCCTTTGGGCTCCGACAGGCAACTTCTTGGCAGTCGCGTCCACATTTTTTATGCTCCGACGTGTTTCAGAGGCAGCATTGAGCTTCTCTCATGGCACACCGCCGGTGAGTGCAGGAGTAAGAAGGCGTTGATTTTGTGTACTTACTTTGGCCCCCTTAAGGTTATCATTTTAGACATGGATAAGGTCTTAAAAAACACAACTTTGAGCATTGATGTTTCTATAACATGTTCATAAAATTGAAAATAGTGAAATTCACTTTGCTCCCGGGTGCATATGCACCTGGTATTTAGAAAACACATTTTAAAATGTCAAAAAATTCCGAAATGAAATTTTGTGGATACATCTTCATATTCTATGTGTTCACAAAGTCGTTTCACATAAAACCGACATTTTTTGTGTGCCGGGAGCCAAAACACCTCTCCCAACAAAGAGATATGTGTATAATATTGGGAGGGACATTTTGAAACATACTAACACGTTTGATTCAAGTTCCAAATTTTAAATATTCATACCATATTAGTAGTCAAAGTTTTGAAAACTCCACTCTAATCTTGTACAAAGCGACAACCGAGGGAGCACTTACCTTCGTAGAGAAACAAACTAGCCAGGCCTATATATGCTAGTTCATATCGATTTCCACAAGATTAACCATTTTTTCCTCCCAAATATTATTTAACATGTTACTTGAAGGAGAAAGATAGCTACACCTTGACAAGTGGCTCCACTTGGTTATGCTTGGTTTTGGATAGCGAAGCAATACATCCTTTTTCAGTTCCACTAATACAAGATAACATATTCCTTTTTGTCCCCTTATTCTTTATTTTCAGAGAAAATTGTCCTATCACTTTGACAAAAATGTAGAGAGATATGAGATTTCCTGTGAGTGGCATATACATGCGTGGCGTTTTGCTACGGTACTACTGTACCGGCACGATCTCACAATCTGGACCAATTCAACGTCCTTTAGCTTGTCTCCTAGCTCTACCAGGTCCCCGGTCAAGTGTTAAATTATGTTAATTTATGCCGTCAGACGAAGATGTGGACCGAACTACTAAAACATTTCAGCTTTACTTTAACACGAAACGTTTACTTTTGACAGGTGGGACGGTAATCTTGTTTGTTAAAACTGCTTTTATATATTTATATAGATTTGTTTGACTAAGTGCTTTTCTAGAGCTCCCCGATACTAGGAGAATTATTAATCAAGTTTCAGATTATAGGAAAAAACATGACGGTCGACCCTGCTTGATTTTGCACACAAAATTATGCCACATAAAGTGAACAACACATGCATATATAACAACCACAAATTGATTGACACTTGCATGAATACATCTAAACATAGGTTTGCACTAAATACTCCCCGATATATTAGTACTCCCTCCGTCCTAGTTCTCAGTGCATAATTCCAAAAACGATTTGTCCCGTAACCCACTCACCTCCCAGGCACAATTGTATTTAATTCTATGTCAATTAGTGGCTAGTTGCCTCCCCCACCAATGCATGCAAGATTTTAGCCCCAATCAAATATCACATTAGTCCAAGATATTCGAAAATTATGCCCTGGGTACTAGGACGGAGGGAGTATTGTTTTAGCTCGCAAGCAGGACAAAAATGATTGCTTCTAAGTTCTAATAATTTATACCGTCACTAATTATGACTGATTTTTTCTTGTATATCAGTAGGGTTTAAATTGACTATTAAATTGATTACTAAATTGTATTACAATTATACTTAGAAAGTCAGAAAAAATGCATAGCATATGAACTATGAAGGTACATTTTGAGACAAACACACACGTGATTTTAAAGTATCAAATCTGAATATTCGTAAAGGTCTCAATAGTCAATGTTTTAAAAGGTTGACTTTATTCTTATCCAAAACGAGATCTTTTACATGACCCAAGGGAGTACTTCTGGTCCTAAAGAAACAAACTAGCTAGGCCTATGCCACTTCATATCACCACAATTGACCAAGATTTTTCCTGTTTTCCTCGCAAGTAGTATTTAACATTTCTCTTAAAGAAGAAGGATAGCTACACCTTGACAAGTAGAGCCACTTGGTTATGCTTGGTGTTGGATAGCTAAGCAATCCAGCCTTTATAGTTCCACTAATACAAGATGATATATTCCTTTTCTTTTCAGAGAAATTTTTCTTATTGCTTTTGAGAAAAATGTAGAGAGATAAAAAGATCTCTCTTGTAAGTGGCATATGCATATGTGGGGCTTGTGGCCGGTTGGGCTCTTGTGCTGACGTGGAAGTGCTCCTCTTGTTTGTGGAAAGAAAAGGGCGAAATGGAAATAAAGAGAAAATGAATAAAAAGAGAGAAGAGGAAAAGGCCGGTTGAGGTAGACCCACCACCTAAACCACCTTATAAACCCCTCTTTCTTCCACAAGTTGCAAACACATGACACAAGCACAACTCTCTCTGTCTCTCTTGCTTGCTTGGCCTGTCCGTTTCTCTCTCTCTACTGTTCTTCTCTCATAACATCAGCACGAGAGAGAGAAGGAGGGAGAGATGTCGATGAGCTTCTTGAGCATGGTGGAGGTGGAGCTGCCGCCGGGGTTCCGGTTCCACCCGAGGGACGAAGAGCTCATCTGCGACTACCTCGCGCCCAAGGTCACCGGCAAGGTTGGCTTCTCCGGCCGCCGCCCGCCCATGGTCGACGTCGACCTCAACAAGGTCGAGCCATGGGACCTCCCTGGTACGTGCGCATGAGGGATGACCACGTCTCTCTCTCTCTCTCTCTCTCTCTCTCTCTCTCTCTCTCTCTCTCTCTCTCTACTTCGCATCTTAATTAATTTGCATAGATGTGAAAGTGACAATTAGTAATTAGACGTACTAATCAAGAAGTCTTGATTTGATCATGGATGGATATATATTTCCAGCTAGAGAATGTGTCTCACATGCAACGATTTCTTTCTTCTTTCGTATCCCTTCGTGCTAAGAAACATCTCAAAGTTCGCAATGCGTTGTGCACGTAGCATGCACAGTAAACTGCACCCGTTTTTATCAAACCCTTAATTTAGAAGAAAAAATCCTTTCTTCAACGCAAAAACTTTTCCCACACGTACAAAAAAGTTCTACACCAGTTTCATTTATTGTAGTCTTCGAAACTGAAAGTCATCTCTGAAATTTAAAGGATTAATTTTTAGTTGTTCACATTGAGTTAATTTGAAAGATTCACAAAAGAATTATTATTGTTGGCATGCATGCATTCAGTTAGTCGGTAAAATATTTTTATATTTTTTAAAAGTTATTTGCATCTTAGATCAAACACTTGGATACTTTTTAAAAGGATCTTGATCCTGATGTGGCAATCCGAAACAAGGGTCGCTTTCAGGTTAGGCTTTGATAACAGAATATATCAAGTGGGGGACTTCCAAGAATGAAAGTCATAAAGCCTACCAGTTCCACTTTGCTAAAAGAGCGTGATTAACTCGAATGGTTTTCATGTCCTTCGTACTTTTTTTTTTCCATTCTGTTAAAGCAAAAATTATTCCTAAATTACATGTATGATATATATTTTTATAACAACTTTTCTCCTATAATTTGGCGTAATTTGCGAAATCAATTTTTTCACGCACCCCAATGTATGATCTCTAGATAGTGAAGCATGTAGTGCACACTCGTGTTCTAACGGGTGGGAACAAAAGCCTTTTATCGAACTAGGGCTATTATGTGGAAATTATTATTTTTTCACCAATATTTTGAGCCATAGTTGTGACGTTGTGTTCTAATATGAATTATGCAACAACAGAAAAAAAAACTAGAGAGAGCGTAGATCTTTCATTTCTTCGAACATTGGTAGTAGAATTTTGTGTGTTCCGTGTAAGCCTCAGTAATCATTCTACGTAACCCCACTATGATCCATGGTTTGTAAACTTTGAATTTTCAAACGATACAATAAAATGGTTGTGTGCATTGATTGATGCAGAGACCGGGGTTTCGCTCTGCTATTTTTCAAAAAACAAATGTATATATACCAATATTTATAATAATTCAGGGAAGAGAGCAACTATGACGCATGTAAACAAAACAAGTGCTTGTTTGTAAAACACCTAATGGTGACGTTGTGAGCAGGATTACTGGTGATAATTATATGCTACCTTGAAGACTTTATTTTTCTTCTTTGCAACCACATCTAGCACTTTGTAACCAAAATAATAGACTTTGTAAATTTGGAGCGGTTATAAAAATCCTTCACTTGTTTAACATTCCTCAGTTGCTACATCATTTATTTTATTCCTAACGCCCGTACTTTAGAGCTATGACTACTTTGGAAAAAAAAATTACAGTATGAAAATTAAAAGGGAGGGAAAAAAGAAAATAGTAAAAACATAGTTAACGAACAGCAAAAAGATTTGGAGTCGTCCGGATTTGAACCAGAGATCTTCTGTGTGTAAGACAGATGTGCTAGACCAACTACACCACGACACCTTTTTTATTTACTAACGCAACGTTTTAAATTTAATAATGCGACCAATTGTGACGTCACCATGGGCTTGCACGCACGGACGCGACGATGACCGCGATCGAGATCGAACAAACTGCAAAATCACGTCCCCACACTCGATCGATTTGAGCCGTACACGTGTTTTAATATACCTACAGTGACATGTCTCTGTAGGGGCTGCAAAATACCAGCGGCTAGCACTTCTATCTATCTAGTGGTAACAAGCCGACTTCTATTAAAGGGGCTGATTGTGACAAAAAGAAAACGAAAGGTGGGGGAAGGGTCAATGAGATCCCCGTCGCCTGCCCTCGAAATGCGTGGTTTTATCGAAACGTGTCGATGTTGCGGTCGAAAGAGTAAGGGTGTGAGAGAATATCTATACAGCCAGGCCGGGGTTTCCGGCTAGGGGTTCCCCTTGATTTCTTGCGGGATTTGTTTTTATTGTTTAGCGGTTACAACTCGTGGTGATATGTTGTTAACATTTGGTATGTGTATATTATTTTTGGTGATCAGTGGTTGCGTCAGTGGGTGGCAAGGAGTGGTATTTCTTCAGCCTGAAGGATCGGAAATACGCGACGGGACAACGCACAAACCGAGCGACCATATCGGGGTACTGGAAGGCGACCGGTAAGGACAGGGTGGTGGCACATAGGGGTGCGCTGGTGGGAATGAGGAAAACGCTGGTGTTCTATCAGGGGAGAGCCCCTAAGGGACGAAAGACGGAGTGGGTGATGCACGAGTACAGGTTGGAGGGTGCACATGAGCAAGCCACCAAGTTCGCTTCCAAGGTAAAGTACACATACATCAGAGTTCAGATCTACTAATTATTTAACCTGGGATAATGCTTGAAATAATTATCCATAGATACATCTTATTTTCAAATGTTCACTGCATTATGTTATTTTGAAATATATTTCTCCTCCTGCAAAAAAAGTATTCATTTGCATAGCTTTGTGGCCTAGCTAGGTACAAATTGTGAGCACAACCAACCGTGTGTGAGATTCGTCGTAGTGTGTACCCTTTGTATTTAATAGTTGTTTTCAAGTTCTACATACTGTACACATGAGATGGACTTCTTGAGCTGTCACTTTAATCCATTTTTTATTTCCAGAAATAATTTCACGTTTATTATTGGACATTTCGTTTTCTTTGGGTCAGGTCATTTTCATTCACCGATTCTAAATCTGCGGTACACGTCCCAATAACGATAACTAATGTTGGTATGTTTTAAGAAATAAATAAATTTCCTATGTAATTTTTTTTCGAGATATGAATTTCATATACACTTGTGGTGACTTTGCAAGCAAATTGTGTATCCATAACTGAGACAGTGAAATGAATCAGTTAGATTCCTAGCAAGCTGCAAATAGGTGCTCATTTCATCATTGGTCATCCCAATTCGACCAAACCAAGAAACCAAAAAGTAAAAGGTAAAACATATCGAATCCAAAAAAATATGCCTGGCTGCACACAAGAATGCAAGTATGGATGCATGGACCAATCAGGGTTGTAGAAGAAGGTCCACATCACTGTGACAAGTGATGCAATGGGGAGCAAGTACATTGACAGTGACCAACAATAACATTGCATTCAGATCACCAAGCAAAACTACCTACACTTACCATAACATTACTGACCAATGAATGCTCTTGTTGATCCTCCATGTGTTTTTTCAGCAGGAGGATTGGGTCCTGTGCAGGGTCATCTGCAAGAAGAAATCAGGAGTCGGCGCCACCCCCAAGCCAAGGAGCCATGGTACCATTGGCCATGGCGCATGCACCGCCACTCTTCGCCACCATTGCCACCTCTCATGGACACCACCCTAGCACAGCCCATGCCACCATGAACTCCACCTCGCACTTGAGCAAGTGCCCTGCTTCTCCAGCTTCAGTAACAACAGTGCCAGCAACAGCACCAGTTATCTGCCCATGGTGGCAGGCAGCAATGGCATGGGCTACCTGGACCATGGCCTGCCTGATTTTGGGAGCTACCAGCTGGACCCTGCCATGAACTGTGACAAGAAGGTGCTCAAGGCAGTGCTGAGCCAGCTGAGCTCCATGGGGGGTGAGGTGGTGCCGAGCCTGCCTCCTGAGATGGCTGCTGCAGTGAGCTCCAATTGGATGAACCATTTCTAGGGAGATATTTATATTTATTTATTCAGACAACATAAAAAGATAGCTGAGCTAGCTAGTAGTTAATCTGCGGTGTGTGTATGTATGATCATTTCAAATGAAGTTTGTACTTATGTCTGTTTGGTAAATTGTTTTTAAGTGTGAGTATTAATAGAGCTCACAATGGTTGCATATTTTTTTGTAAATTACTCCAATTAATGGCTGTATAAGTGTGTATATTCAGAAGTAGAGGTTTGAGTAATCAGATAGATCATAATAGGCTCGGCACAAGAAATGTCAGTCGACTTAGATGCAGATGGTCTTATAATAAAAATGAAATTTCATGGTTCCATGAACAAATTAGTTCATCTGATTCCACAAATCAGTTCACATGAATAGTAGCAGCATTGGAGTTTTTCCAGCAATCAGAATCGGTCCAGATACAGATCCCGTGCATCACTGAAATTCAGTCAGGAAAGTATACATGACACTCATTTTTCAAACCTACATTTTGTATGGTTGCGCATACAACCTATGTTCTCGCTTATCTTTGCCCACTTAAAATAGTTGTGTATTTTTTGCAAAAATAATTCATGGGTACCATGATAAGCCGCGGAAGGAGACTTCTGTAGGCTAGAAAAGGACACCACCACCGACCGGTTGGGCTAACGTCAGTGTGGATGCAAGTATTTGTCGGCAAGTATTGGTGTCGTCGCACGAGGACATGTTTGTGGTAGAAATATCAGGACCAATCACTAGTCTTGTAATTACTGGATTACATGTAACTTTTAGTTTGCACAAACCAATGATTTTGGATTGCCTTGTTGTCTACTCAGCGTGCTAACGTTGTACCTGTAGTATTGATAGGAAATACGGGGCGCCAAGAGGTTCAAGGCTTGCCTTTTGGAGATAAAACTTATAGAAATCATTCTCCGTCTAAATGCCATCCCTCATGAACTTACTAAGTCATGTATAAGAGTAAGAGAGGTGTGGTGTTCTTCTGCATGTCGGCGTTGATAAAAAAATGACCATAAGAACTTATGTCTTTAATTAATATTTAGGTTTTTATAGAAAATCATGATATATCATGCACACTCTGTAAATGTTCAAAATTGACCATAACAACATAGTTTTGTTAAACTTTTACAAAAATTATGACCAATACTTCACAAATATTTTGATTGGGTGCATGAAAATCATATTTTTAGATTCGTTTGAAAGTTATCATGATATAACATTTCCAGGTTCTATAACTATATTGCAGTAGAAAAAATGAATGGTAAAAGCTGCATTTTGGAAACTGTGCAAATGTCCCAAACGATATATATTTTCATACAGGAGGAGGTAGATCATTGCAATGAACAAGATCAAATTTATGCTCAGATCGTCCGCGTATTCTATATATTTGTTTTTTGCAATGACCACATAAAAATTGATGAACAATATGTTGGAAGGCCCTGTTTTCTCCCCCCTATTCAGTACCCAGTTGTTGGTATGCTGGCCAGCTGCATGAGTGAGAGTGACCACCTTTCTCTACTTGATGGCACCTTTCATGGTACATTGGTACCTCATGTCATCAACAGCACCAGTACCGTATGCGTATGGCAACAAGCCTTGTACATCAATACTATTAATGTAGAAGAGTAAAGTGCAGAAAACAAGGGCAAGATAAACTTGGATCAAGGTGTCAGATATATCCGTAACTTCTAATATGTTTACACATGATTTCTTGACCAGCTTTATGATTATCATACTCGACAACTTGACTTTTAGAAAAGTAGATAAATAAATAGGGAGCAAAATCAGTACCAACATAGAGAATAAACTAAAGAGATAATACAAATGTGCCCACCTAATATTAACTACGGAGTACTTCTCTTTGAGATGCAAATTTTTTTGTGACAAAGGTGCGCGAATGCAAACCTTTAAAAATGAATCATGTCAGTCCAACATTTTATTTAGGCTAAACGGTGAGCACATCTAGGATTGTGATTTAAGCAGATTGTTAGGCTGATGTGCTGAACCAGTGGCCATCACTTGGCATTCAGTTGCATGTTGACTGAAATTTTTCTTGAGCTTCCTAATATAGGCTCACATGCATGTGTTCCTTCTTTCTCTGAAGAATCAACATCAACTGACCAATTTTGGATTTATTTCCTCATCAAGTGCATAAGCAAGGCTGGTGCTGGATGGAGAATCCCAAGCAACCCCAAACAACATCACTGTTCAGGTAATAAAAACAAAAGCTCTATGTAGTACAACAGGGTACAAACTGTCTTGAAAGATCAATCCTCACCAGACATAAATATCCGACGACGCAACGTATCAATTGACATCCAATTGAGCAAATGGATCCAAATGTTGGGACAGTTCTAAGTACTAATCTACAACCACAAAGCGGTAGGATTTAATGGTGCAACCACTTGATCTATATGAGTTGCTCCAATCAAAGCCCCCACAACCAACTGGGTTTATATATGTGCCTGCACATTTCAGGCCAGGCAAGGCGATGCAGCCTCATGCCAAATTCAGCACATTTCAGGCCAGCCCCCACATGCACTAGATTGGCTCACAACCCTTCACATGACATGACATTAACAGCTTACTTTTTGGCAGGAGCTGTCTGAGAGAGCTCTCATTGGCCTGCGAGGATGGCGTGCGGAGCGTTGGTTGCGGCGGAGAGCAGGTTCAGGGCTAGCATGAGCGCGACGCCGAAGAACGATGACACGAGCGACACCCCTCCGCGGGTGCAGAAGGAACCGAACTTGTTGCACAGCGGGTTCCAGTGCGCGTGCAGGTTACCGTTCTTGCCTAGCTCGGCCATCGAGACCGCTGCAGCGGCACCGGTGGCCAATAGAACCATGATGACCTGGGACAATGACAATACAAGGAGAACTTAACGAAAAATAATGTGTTGCTGTTGATCAACACCGGTTTGAATTTTTGCCAGATATGCTACAGTACTACTAGGTGTCTAGTCTAGTCCATACAAATACAGCACCAGCAGTTTTCACTCAAGCCACTGGTTCCGGATAGTTGCAAGAGATCCTTGATTAGATTGAGTACTATTTTTTTTTAGGCTTTTTGAGTACTATGTTTTTATAGTGGCATCATCATAAGGCTCCAAATGTCAGTTCTCTGATCAGATTTGGCCGGTTGTGCCGTGTGATTGCACATCATCATTCAGAAGGCTCCAAAGTTCAGTTTGCTGATCAGGTTTGGCTCGTTGTGTAGCATGGTTGTACATGAACAATTCCATGAGTAAGAAGAATATTCACTTAATTAGACTAAGATTGGCTGTTCTCTCTTCTGAAATTTGAAAAATTACTACCGGATAAAGTTCTACTTAACTGAGTGCCAAGTAGCATTCAATTTAACTGATGAACTGTGATAAAAGAACAGAAATTACCATGTCAATCATGTGCACTAGTAGTACCAAACGCTGGACCCTTCCCTGCACAAGGCGCCTCATAACCAGCACTACCACTAGGTTATACAGACTGGCAATAGCATTGGCTGCAACAAAGTACCTGCAAAAAAATAACCGGTCACCCGAACAACGCCGTCGAAAACTTCAACAGAGGACAGTAAGATAAACAAACAAGCATGAGGGCCGTACACAAATGCAGGCGTGTCCTTGAACTGGGCGGTGAAGGTCTGTTTGAGTGGCTTGGTTCCCACAATGGCCACCACCGCGGTGTAGGACTGCCTGTTGAGCCCCATGACCACGGCCGCCACTGTCGTCGCCGAGAGCGCCGACGCCCGCAGCAGGATCGGGTGGATGGAGCTGAGGTTTTTCTTCTTCACCTGCTGGACTGTGTACGGTTCTGCAGGGTGTACGGAGGGCTTCTTGCCATGCTCGAGGTCCATCGAGTGATTGTGAAGGACTGTCAGTGAACACTGAGGAGGTTTGGGTGATTCGGAATTGGGAATTTTGGGGTGACATTATTATATATGATCTTCTGATGCATGGTGGCCTTCTTGTCCCAAATTTCAGCTGATCAGGTCTTGCAAGTTTGGGTTGCTTACAGAACTGTAAATCATGCATGGTTCTTGTTTCTGCGTTAGTCAATAAGAGAAGTTTTGTTTAGGGTTGTTGTTTGAGACTTTGTGATAGGAGTAGAGTGAAGTGTCAAATGAAAATTTGTTTTTCAGGAATCTGTATCTCTAGCATGAGAGAAGGAATGTGAGGTGAGGGCAGAATGTGGCACACTTCACTGCGAGAGGACAGCAGTTTCCTGGTTAGGTACAGCTAACAAGAATGATTGGATTTGACCTTACTGAAAAATGTGTCATCTCTTACAAATATAGTTGAATCACGTACTGATCACAATGGGGTGGTGGCGCAGTTGGCTAGCGCGTAGGTCTCATTAGCTAAAGCGAGTGATCCTGAGGTCGAGAGTTCGAACCTCTCTCACCCCAATCTTTTTGTTTTTCCTCTCAGAAATCAATATGTTTCTTTTCTTTCCACCAAAAATCATAATATGCAGAGCAGGATGGGAAAAAAATAATTCTTCCCCTCAACATCAGACTCTGCAGAGCAGAGGATATATTATTTTCTAGACTTTCAAACCATCACGTTCAAACTTTTGCACCCGAAATGAAAAAAAAGTTGTCAACAAAGAGCAATTTTGTGTCACTCTAAATATTTTTTTTTTGAAACGAGTCACTCTCAATAATACACCCATTGTTAAATATATGATTTTAAATACGCGTTTTGAAAGGCATCTGGAAACATGGTTACTCAGTTCTTGTGCGATTATTATTGTAAACTGAAACATCATTCAGAAATTACACAGTTTAGCCTTCTACATACAGAGCACAGCATGACTTTACCATAAACAGTAATTGCACTTTATACCTAAGGTCCCTTTACCAGTACTCTGTCATGTACGGTGTGTAAATAAATACCCAAAACTGCTACAGTATTACACGTACAAATGAAGCCACAAATTACACGTGGTCCCTTCACCAATGGAGTAATAAATTTTCACACCGCTGGTGTACAAATAGAACCATCAAAGAACTGATCATCACAATAATTACCGTTAACCAAACCACCAGCCATGTGCACAGTTATCAGCTGTTATTCATCGAGAACAAGAGGCCCCCTCCAGGAAAGAATTTTGATCACACGGTGAAAGTCCATATTTTACATACACAAGAATCAAGGTGTAAACAAACTACGGCTGTTTTGTCGGTTCGCCGCTCTCTCTTTTCTTTCTTTTTCTGTCGGCACAAACAGAACGAACATCTTTACGCTCTTTCGGATTTTTCTTCTTTTCCCAAACAGGAGTATAATACAAAGTGTTCTCCAATTCCAGATTATAAACACATAGAAACAGGGCTGCTGCACTCGTGTGATGCCTGACATGTTTTGCTACTTCTTCCCACCGCCGGTCGTCACCCCGACCACGACATTGCTCACCTGCGTGAATGTCAACAGCTGGTGTGAGCATGTGGGGTAGCTTCACTGGGAAATGCAAATAGACATGCAGTTGGTATATGGTAGCGAAATGCAGAGACCGCTTACCAGTTTTCCCTTGTCGTCTACTGTCATTGGATTTTCCACGACCACAGTTACGTTCTGCGATTGAGTGGGTGGCTGCCAGATACAGGGGAAAAAGACAAAAATTAGAAGAGGTAAATCACATTGGACTTCGCTACGAATGCTCAAAGAGCTCATGATTTTGGACATACGGCAGAGGGGGACGGGACAGTATATGAATTTCCGTTTGGGGCCGGCATTGTGTGTGGCAACGGTCTTATGGTATTCATCTGGGATCAAGAAAATTGTCAGTCTAAAATCAGCTGATTCACAGAGCATTTGAGCAAGCACCATGGAGAGATCCAAAGAAGATATTGACATACTCCAATATTCGTGATGAAATTGCAGATGGCGCATTTGACAGAAGATGCTCCGTATGGATACATTAACACCGTCTGGCACTGGCCGCAGTTCACATGAGCTATGCTACTCACTGCATGATGAAAAAACAGAATATGTGAAGTGGAGAACAGATAAATAGAACCCATATGATACACAACATCTTTATCGAAAAAATATGATACACACCATCTTTATCGAAAAAATATGATATGCGACATCTTTATCGAAAAAACATGATACACAACATGCGTACACAGAAGGGAGCTTAAACATGTAGGAGACAAAGGAACAGAGGAGAGAACATAATAAAATGGTGTCTTTCTATCCCCCTTGTTCAGACTTCAGATTAATTCAACAGCACTGTACAAAAAACGAAGCCATAGCACATGCACAACGGTAACATGGACAAGCAATAGATACATTACCAAATCCACAAAGCACATGATACTGTTACACATATATACTAGTCCGTGTATAGGATGTGCTATTCCCCATTTTTATAGGGGTTTTATGTATATTTTCATCTATAATGCCCCTTGGCCTCTAGGAAATACAAGTTGCATATTTCCTCAGATGATATCAGGGTCATCTAGGTTTTTTCCACTACACACATGCACAACTCGTGCTCTTGCTGCACCGCCAGCTTCTCCTTTTACCCTGTGGGCCGCCCACTGGCTTCTCAGCTCTCTCGACACACCACTGTGCATCTCACCCTGACGTGCCGCCGCACGTTTCCAATTTCCGTGGTTCATAAGCCCGCCTAGCCTACAGAGTCTGCGTCGTCCTCTTCTACCAACCGCTCGCTGCTGCCATCTTCTCCCGATGCAATGTCTTCTCCTGATAAGCCATCTTCTACTGATGCTCCTGCTGCGATGTCTTCTCTTGATGCAACCGTCTCCTTTTGATGTGCCTCTTTCTCCTAGTGAAGCATCATCTTCTCCTGATGCGCACCTACTCCTACCTATGGCCACTTGCCCATCCGCGTCTGGCTATTGCCCACTTTGGTTTTGCTGGCGTAGCTTTTTCGAGCCTACTTTTTATCATGACGATGTTGTTCATTCGGAATGGCAGCATGTCATGGCAGAGGAGCTTGCTCCACGTATTTGTCTCATCACTTGTAAGTGGGTTTACAAGGTTAAGACCCACTCAGATGACTTTCTTGACTTGTGAAAAAAAAGGAGGGCTTTCTTGAGCGCTACAAGGCTCATCTTGTGGCATGCGGACAATTGATCCCATGGCTTTCATGTGGTGACTTGACTTTTAAGGCTGGCCTTGACCCTATGACCAACAAGCCAATAATGCAGGGTTTGTGGCATAAAATACCAAATAAGCAGCAATGCACTATAGGTCACAAATACTATCTACTCCCTCCGTTCCAAATAAATTGACACAGATTTATAGTAAGAGACATTGTGAAACTGCTGTGGTCAAGCTTACCAGAAAACCAGACAATTTGAACCTGCAGAAGTTTTTAGCTAATCTAGCTACACCATAGGGTAATGATACTGTTATGAATATGCAACTTGATATTATTGGGAGGCCAAAGCCATCATATATACATGACCAGGTGGAGGCTAAAAGGCCAGACTGTAAAAGGCCAAAGAGCATCATAAAGGCTAGAATGCAAAAGGCCTAAGGCCATCATAAATATAACTCTAACAGATACTACTTTCCTAAGGTCCCGTAGCATCAATTTCTCTCTCCTAGGTTTTGTGCCCGAGTATCCCTTTCGACTTTATATAACAGGCATTCCACTCATGTATGGTAACATGCCCACAAGAGAACGAATTCAACTTACAAGCTCAAGGATCAACAAAACAATTGAACACATACGTCAGTACCTGGCGGTGTTGGTCTCGCAAGATTGACTGTATCACAACATGAGCATCTGACGGTAGTCGCATTGCGAGTATACATCAACAAAGTTCGACAGCCGACACATATAAGCTGAGCCATCTCCATTCCTGCAGAAAATGTTTACTTATTCGTTTGTAAGCATGTCAACTAGATGTTTGAAGCACTATCAACAAGACAATAGCTCACAGTAGTATGCAGCTACAAAGCTAGGAATAAGTAAAAGATCACCCCCAGTCCAATTTCAAATGTGTGAGTTGTCCCTTTTAATCCACAACAAAATATTGTCCATAACTACTAAAGTACTTGCTATACGGTAATAGATCATAAGAGATAGAACAATCACATGAAGGATAAAGCTGCCCAGAGCAAGCAAGGGAGATACACAATACATGGTAAAGCAGAATATACACTCAAAATACAAGGCTGAGAAGGTTTGCGGTGAATCTAATGTAGACAACCAGATCATTTAAGCAATGACAGGTAGAACAGAAGGGCTCTATCAGCTACTCAATTTCGCCAAGACGAACCAATATGGATTATGAAAAGAAACAAACTTGTAAGCGGACCGTGCATAAGAGGGTTGAAAGTAACCACGAAAATGTAGGTAGATGGGTCATATATGGAAGGGAAAAGCTCATCCCTGTGCTACCAGTCATGCAAAATGTTATAGCATCATAACCGGCGCTGATATCATTACCTCTATAACTGAGAGGTAAATTGAGGTTTGAACTCATGTTAAATTCCTACGGAATTGAGGGCATGAAATTTTAACTTCCCCAATCCTATGATGGAAAGGACACTTATAGGAAAAAATCCCCAAGAATTAAAAAATTCCATTGAAAATCCTACGGTCCAAATAGGCTCTCTGTTTGTTAGGAATTGTCTTAGCAACCTCCAATCTTTCTGACCCGCACGTCGTTCTGATCAAAATTTGGCATTTCTGTAGGGGAATGAACGACATGGTACAACATTTTGATTCGTCAGAAATGAGAACCATGATAGATGAATGAGCTTGTTTAGCTAGTAGAATCAAACCTAGAATCAAAAGCACATTCTAGGAATCTACTATCCTAGTCTATACAATTGCTATGTGAGAGGTTTCCCATAAGCAGCTTCAGGACAAATTAATCCTCCTTCATTTCCCTTCCGACGACTTTGTCTAATAAAAATCCCTCCCGACCCCATACATGAGCATTCCCACTTCTAGCAGGATAGCTCTAAATGTTATACGCTACATATGGCACGTTATCCAGCCAAAATTGAACACCACACGATCTTTATTCCTCTGATTCCCAAGTCAATGCCTGCGCCCTTGGTGTTAAATTACACGGCTGAGGAAACAGAAAGCTCGGAGATGAGCGTTACCTGGAGGCGGCGGGCTGGTGACGGCGTGGCAGACCGCGCAGCACACGCTGGCGGCCCCTCTGGGGTAGAGTAGAACGCTCCTGCACCCATGGCACACGATCTGGCTCTGCATGCCTGCGAAAATTTCCGACGCAGTCAGCGCGTAGCAGCACGAGATTTCACACCAATCATCAAGAGAATGCGATTAATTAGGCGAAGGGGGAGGCTGGACTGGAATCGTCGAGGAAAAGCTCCGATTCTGTAACTAAGGACCCCGAATCCTGCTACTACTCCAGCACACACCCCACGTCGATTCCTCCGTCCCGTCACGACGCGTCCGCCCTAGCCGTGCCGCCCAATCGACGGGGTAGCAAGAAAAGCATCGGATTTGACGACGCTCACCTCAGGAACCGGGCCGCGAGGAATCCCCTCCCAAGAATCGGTCAGGGAGGCGCCACCGATCTAGCGACCTCGGCGGAGGGGTGGAGACAGCGGCGGAGGAAATTTTATGGGTTGGATTTATTGGGAGGCGGACGAGAGGTCGGAGACGACGGAGGAGGAGGAGACCGCGTTGCGTTGCGTCGGTCCCACTCTTCTCCTTCTGCTTTTCTTTTTCCTTGTCTTTCGTCACATGTACTACGACAACCGTGTTGACAAATTAACAGCACAAATTAACCCCGTTTAGCCATATTTTCCCCTTTTAAATCCTTTTTTCCATGAAGGTAACAAGAAAACGTGGGGTAAATTCTCGAGTGAGGGTTTTTTCGCAATCTATTTTTAGCCTCCTCAGAAGAGTGGTTTTACATGTAATGGTTGTCTACCAAATTCCATTTTAAGTGGCATGCTTAATTAGAAGCATGTAATAATTAAAGAACAAGTGCTTGCAAATTTCTCCGAATGACAATGTCATTGTATGATAAGATTATGAGCGTTGATGACGACGACGAGTAGGAGGACGAAGGGGACAGTGTTGTGTCGGACGTCGGTATCACTTCTCTCTTCCTCTTCTTTTCTTTCCCATTTGTCAAATAATCACATGTTCCAAGAGGGGTTTTGGACGACCAAGTCAAGAAACACATAACTCAGCCATTTCCTTGTTGACTTTTCCGATTACATTTCTTCCTTAATAGACAAGGTTTTGTTAGAGAAAAATAAGTAGGAGAACTTTGGCAAAGGTTTTGGCTTAGCTTTTCTTCTTGTTCTTAGAGGGTGCACCCGCACGGCAACAAAACTCTCCTCCTCCCCATCGTCGTCAAATCTCGTAATATTATCTTCTCATCCAGTGACTTCGTTATTCAGAGATGTAGGGACATACGTATATCACGCGCCAAATATTTAATGGTGGCTACATATTTTTTTCTTATTTTTCGGATGACTGACGAATAGTTCAATTCATATAGATGTATATATGTAGTTAGGTGGTTCCTCAGTGGCTAGCCGACAAGATGCTTTGTCATAAGGCGATCGTCGAGAGGTGGGTAAGTGAGGTGTACAGGACGGAACACACGGAGGCAGCGTCGCGGCGTGCCTTTTTTTTTATAGAATTCGTCCACTTTATTAATCAAAGCACATCGTAAGAGAGTACACTGTCAAAGCAACCTCACCCTCACTGGCGTCGTGGAGAGAAAGGGAAGAAATAGTTTTTGTTTTTCCTATACAAGTCACTGTGTAGCTGGAAGTCTTTTTTATTTGCTTTCAATTGTAGAAAATAAAGACATGAGTAGACCTTACTCACTTGGAGGCATTCTTTGAGACCCGGAAGCCAAAGAAGTTGGATCCGACTAAACTAGCGGATAAGCAGTGGATCAATAATTACGGACGGCACCCGCAGGGTATGGGTAAGGGTGGAGTCACCCCATATCCTTACCCGTCGATCCCGATCTTACCCGTCACCCTTACCCATACCCGTCAACGGGTACGGGTATAACTTTTTCCCATACCCGTCACCCGACAAGGTAGATGGGTACCCGCGGGTAAAAATAGCCACATTAAAAACACGTCAAATTGAACAAAAAATGGTCGTAAAAAACACATAACTCATCTAGAAGAGATATATCTGTTGTTTTTCTCTATAGGGAGTCTAAGACGTGATCACGTGAATTGGAGAGATTAGATATGATATTAGAGATAACTAATTCATCGGTATTGTGAGGCAGTCGCCGGGTGGTCCCCCATCCACGGAGGGTGTAGCAAGCAATCCCTGACTATATATGTCACGCAACATACATTATCTTTGAATTATGATTGTATCCTCATGCATTTGTGCGTGAAGTTAAGACTCACATGTCAAATATTAGATGGGTAAATGGGTACGCGGGTATGGGCTATACGATATAATACCCGTATAGTCTCTACCCGATGGGTTTGATATTTTACCATTTATGTACCCATGGGTAATTTTTTATCCCATACCCTTACCCTATTTGGTTTTTACCCGCAGGGTAAAAGGGTAATGGGTACTAATTGTCATCCCTAGCAATGATGGATCCGGGTTGAAGTGGGACAAGTATCGCAAATTTCAATTAGGTCCACGAACCTCCACTCGAATCAGGGCATGTGCCTTTTGATCACTGAAGTTGCTAAGCGGTGACAGGAGAAGTTATATTTATCTTCCTATTTCGCAAAGGTTTAGCTGGCGTGGACATGGAGGGAGCTTACGTAGGGCATCCTATCTACGAACTATGGTTGAACTCGTATGGATGATGATGTTTATGTCTTCACAAGGACAACTGTACTCGCAAAATTTCGAGGGCTTGATTTATCCAATCTGGCTGCTTGAAGATTCTAAGAACATGCGAGAGGAAGAAGAAGATGATGATGCGGTGTGTATTTCGATCTGTAGGTACTCTCTTCTGTCCGTCCATTATTTTGGAAGCCATGGAGGAGAGGATCGACGGATGGCCAAGATGCACAGTCTCGCGGATCGCTGACGTGGCCAGTGCGTGAAATCCCACGCGACCTAAGTAAGTAATATATGGTTTAATTACGTGATGTAATCTGAATGGCTCCGCCGCATGTGCCCACATTAAACGGTAGTAAATTGCAGGACGGCTCGGTTTGTATGGACCTCGTATTCCGGAGAGTACTGCTTTCTCGGCTCGGCTCTCCTCGTCTCCTAAGAACAAGTACAATAGAATAACGTGGGCGGGCTATAAGGATTAAAGTAGTATATTTTTGCTTAGTTGGAGGAGAGAGAAGAGGAGAGAGAAAATGAGTGGGCTCTCATACAAGAGTCAGCTCTAGCACGTGTTCCTAGGCACTTTGTGAGAATGGATGATGGGCCATGTATCAATAAAATAGCTCATCTTTACATCTTACTATTATACATGTTGGCTATAGAACTGGTTATAGATGACATGACACTATCTTATAGCCAACGCTTGACTCTACTATTGTACTTGCTCTAAGGGTGTGTTTGGTTCCAGAACGGACCGGACCGGAATGGAACAGTTCCACACCCAGAGCCCATCCCTGTGTTCGGTTTTTAGGTGGAATGGAACGCACCCATTCCTCTGAATGGCATATTCCGCGTAGATGCGGAATCCACCCGTCCTGCCGATTCGGCCGGACCGAGTGGAACGGGTGACTGTCTCCTAAAAGAAAAAAGAGAAAGAAGCTGCGACGAAATCGACCGATGAGCGTGTGTTGGAAAAATGAAAGTTATCGTCTGAGCTCATAGACAATGGTGAGTTACCTGCACAACGAACGCGGAATATCGTCGTCTTGTCACAGTTGAAACTCAGCTCTGTTAACCACTTATTTTGGATTTTATTCCTTTATTATTTGCCTCATTCACTTCACAACACAGATAATTCAAAAGTTGAACTTGATAGCCCCCATGAGAAACCCAACGTGTCCTACTAGCTCCTATCCAGCTTCCTAACAACGTGCCTGTTTCACTGCTAGCTCTGGAAACACAATACTACCGGATTGCCACAGAAGATGAAACCACAAAATAAGATGAACGCTGCATGTACATCTGAATCTCTATCAGGTCCAACAGCCTGAAAACCAAAAAAATGGCAAAGGCACCACAAGCCACAACAACAGCTAGCTAGCCAAGTACACAAAGCAAATGCATCGGTCAGTTCCAGAGCTACAAATATACTAGCAGTCACCCAAACCCTCGCCGCCCCATCCCTCTCAATGCACGGTCCCCATACATCGCAGGCATAGATTTTTTTCTTCTTCTCAGCAGCAGTTTAGCCTCGGTATCAACCAAAACAGAAATAGCGCCAAGGCAGTCTGTCGCCCCTCTGTGCACCGCAGCGACTACCAGTACTACTGGCTGAAGAAGAAGCTCGCCTCAGTCACTCCATCACCTGCACGGCAACAGACCAGGAAAGGCTCACCTCCATGTATGGCACACGAAACTATTGCTCGACGCGCAAACAATACTTACTAAGTAAACTAGGCACAGCATCGACTTTTTCCCAATCATGAGCGATCATAACTTAACATATGATGGCTGGGAAGTATTGCAGCAAAACTATTAAGTGATCATGCAGACAGTCTAGATCGTATCGAATAAACGGCTAGACACTTTACAAGCCAAAAGGGACAACCAGGTAGGTAGATGGCGAGACCAACGCATCTCACGTGTCCCCTCGGTCCTCCAGCCTCCGACCAGTGCAGCTAGCTTGCCTGTCTTTTTGTCCTCCTCCTCGACCTTCAAGAAGAACAATCGCATGGACAGTACACTAAGTTTGGCAAAAAGAAACACATTACTCTAATAAGTAACAGTACAATAGTGGGGGATATCATCTCAAACAAAAACACAATGTGAATATCAATATGGTACAAGATTCTGCAAGTTGGGCTCTAGAAAACTTCAGCTAGTAGAATCAAACCCAGAATCAAAAGCACATTCTAGGAATCTACTATCTTAGTCTATACAATAGCTATGTGAGAGGTTTCCCATAAGCAGCTTCAGGACAAATTAATCCTCCTTCATTTCCCTTCAAGAGTATAAGCACCACAGACCAATTCCAATGAGAAGATCATCACAATCACAACACTGGTGGCCAGAAGACCACCGCCACAGAAAATATGACCACAAAACTAGGCTCCAAATAATTGGCTAGATGGCCAGCATCATAATCGGCTATGGCTTGATATCCAGATCATACCAGAGAGGGAAGGAGACTAAGGACTCACCAAAATCGAAGATAAGGTGGGCAGCCCCGCCACTGTTGCATCCAAACCGTTGTCATCACACTGCAGGGAAACTAAGGTATATGAGTGTATTCTTTGTGACTGCACCATACCAGATAAGCAAGAAAAGCAAAAATATATAGGTTATACGAACCTGATTGAGAACATCAGAGTCAGAATCAACAAATGTTATTTGCAAGCCACTCGATACCAAAACGTCCAGCCCTTCCAACCTGTGGAGGTGAATATGTTAGTCCTAGGTAATAACACCAACCACAAGGAAGACAAACAGAGCAATTCATACTATTAGCAAGAATAAATGCAAGGAAAGATTCTTCCATCTTCCGAGGACGAGCCGACAATCTGTGGACCTTACATTCAAGATTGAAATAGCATGCTAAGCTTGAATACAATTAATAATCCGCAGGATACTTAGCGTGCTCCTCCCTACACCTCTTGCATAAATTGGAAATTGTGCAAGCATGAACAAGACATGAACAAGACATCAAGCACATGTAAATTGTGCATTTCCAGCACCGATTGCAACTCCCCTACACCTCTACAAATCAACATACACACAAAACTAGCTTTGCTTCTCACCATCAAAGCTGAACATACAAGCAAAACAACCATGGCTCGATGCCATGCTATCACAGATCAAGTACAAGGAGAGAATCACATACTCACCTAAACCATCACACTACAACGACCAAGGAGGTGAAGGATAATCTAGTCGAAATGCAAGCACATGAAACTATTGCTTGACACGCAAACAAGACTTAATAGGTAAGCTAGGAAGTGCATCGACATGGAATGTTAAGTAAGTGACAATCATGAACAATCGTAACTTAAACATGGGATGGCTGGGAGGTGTTGCATCAAAACTATTAGGTGGCACTAATGGTTCAAACTTTAGCATCCAGTGAACATGCCACATGTTTCACTTACATTTTTCGATGTTCCAGAGCTAAAAAATAGGCCATGTGCAACTGGAGGCACGTATTCACAGGAAGAGACTTGTGACATGCAAATCAAGATCAATAAATTGATGTACCAAGCAAAGATGTATGTACATCAACACTATATGATCACAGCAAATACACCATCAAAAAACCTAATATTGGAAATTATTCATGTACAAAATTCATGATTGATATTTACACAACGCACTGCACAATGCACATACATGAATAATCACTTGAACACAAAAATGAGACTTAAGGCTTGACCTTGGAAATCAGTAATCACCCAAGTTGCAACTGCCATACATGTACACCTACAGTCCACATACATGCACACCTAGCTTTGAGCAACACCGCCAGACTTGAAACGACAACATATCAAATATCCCATACGGACTCGCATTCCTAACAACCAGAAACAGGACACTAGCTAGCATCATAGTAATATTGTAAAGGCATTCCAGAATCAAGATGGTGGAAGCACCAAATTAACGCCCTACATGCAGATAAAACATGAATGTCTCAATGGTTCAAAGTGGCTTTCATAAGCTATACGAAGCTTACCATTAAGCAACTGGTGATTAGTGGGAGAAGGAAATGGCGAGACCAAGGCTTCTCACTTGTCCCTCAGCTTCCAACTTGTACAGCTACTCGGTTCCAGCCAGCATGTCATTTTCTCTTCCTCCTTTCCACTGGCGGAGCTCAGCTGAAAATTCTGGGCGGGCCAGCCCAAGTGGAGAGTGTATTTTTCTGCTTTTACTGTTCAATTTAGCCCACATCCTTCAGCATTTTGGGCTGGGCTGGGCGGGCCGTAGCCCAGTTAGCAATACACTGAGCTCCGCCACTGCTCCTTTCCCATCAAGAAGAGCAAAACATGCTCAGTGCATATACGGCAAAACAAATTCTAGGCAGGAATCATATCATGTCCAAGTACATGATGGAGAAAAATAAACATAAAACTGGCCTTGGAACAAACATCGTCCAAGTCTACTGTTGTGCCCAATATAAGCTTCAGGAGGCTGAAACAGAATTAACATGAACATCTAATATGAATATTCACCCATCCAAAATTTAGGAATCTTTCAGATTAGAAAAACATCAGGGATAATATTATAAGATTTAAGAGTACATGTTATACTATTGCATGCATAAAAGCTGCCAGATAGGAGTAGCAGACTAATAAACCACATGTGCGAACATTTATTCTTGCAAATTACAGCCAGTCAACAGCTCGATGGCCAGAACAGTACGCAGGCATGACATCATAGAGCACGTACAAGAGAAAGGAGAGGAACCACAAACTTACCCAAAACCACCTAGTCGAAGAAGATGGCCACCACTGCCAGCCAGCCGGCCTGATCCAGCGGCCATGGCTACCTCAGCTCCGCTTCTCCACTGAAATACAAAAACACAACCAAAAATAAAGTGCTTCGGGTGAAAACGTTTGCATCACCCTTTATTTTGGAGCTCAGGTTAAAAGAACTTACAAACCAGTGGTGGGCTCCACCTCAGGGTGCCCAGATCTTGTCGTACTTGAAAGCGATGAGCATCTGTCTGACATTGACGACGTTCAGCTCCCGTGGAAAAACCTGCCGATTGTGCATATGATAGGTAAGTTTTGATCCAAAAATAATAAGAAGAAACGACTGCACGATTGTGTATATGCTGGGCAATAACAACCAACCAAAGTTGGCCTCAGTCATTATGTATTGAACGGAGGAAAAAGCCTCTGTAATGGTTGGGCAGTAGTAAAAAATCATAGCAAAACCAGTAGCGACTTGTACTAGAAAACAAGTAAGTGTAATTCCCCCTAAACAATAAAATATGTTGACATGGGGAGGAACATATTTACTAGTTATATCATCTGCAATTGCCTGAATCTCAAGTCGTTCCTCAAACCAATCATATAGACACCTCTTCTTCGTTCAAACGATTCCAATATATAAAAATTATAAGCAGGCTGTTCAAAAATTCGACATGACCCTAAGCTGTTTTCCAGACATTCGGATCACACGGCAAACTAACAATGGATGCTAAAACTGCATAAAACAAAACTCATGTGCGATTCAAGCACACAAACCTCCAACTCTCAACTTCAGATGTCTAACCAAAAGAGAAACCCCACGTCTAACCAAAAGAGAAACCCCACGACACTGAATGACAAGCGAAGCCGATGAAACAATCCTGGGACAATACAACGCATCACGCTGTGATATGTGGTTCTTTCCGATCTGAATCTTGGTCAGAACCATATATATATATATATATATATATATATATATCACAGGCAGCATTAATCAAGGCGCCACAAAGAAATCAGCTGCATAGACAGATAATATCTCGACCAAAGCACACTGGTCTTCCATTTTCCAACTGATGTGCATCTGGGCAAAAGAAGCACATCAGGTCCAAGTACATGATGGAGAAAAATGAACATAAATACTGGCCTTGGAACAAACATCACAACCCAGTCTATTGTGCCCAATATAAGCTTCAAGACGCATGTTCTCGAATAATCAAACAGAATTAACATGAACTTCTAATATGAGTATTCACCCATCCAAAATTTAGCAATCTTTCATAATAAAGAAAAAAAGGTAATACATAATAAGATTTAATGCAAACACATGCTATCCTACTGCATGCATAAAAGCTGTCAGATAGGAGTAACTGATCTATAACCGCACACAGAGCCCATTCATTCTTGACTGACGGACCAACACCACACACACAATTATCACCATCCGCTTTTGTGCTTACATTATTACAGTCAGTCAATAGCTGACCATTCATACACAGTCCAAAATTTATCGATCGCAGCGTTGTGTCGAGTCACAACTCACAAGTGCGACCAACTTCACCACTTTGATCAGCTCCAACAAGTTTTACCAACCATATTATTTTACAGCAATCACAACACACAATTAACAAATATGTTATTGGAAGTTTTTATAAGGTGTATAGCACACCTCCTGTATAGAATGAGTTCACCAGACAGTTGCACCATGTAGCAATACACCTAACATGAGGCACTCAAGCACTACACATACAATAGGATTTCTAAGAAGGTTAATCTACTTCGAAATCAATTGTTGTGCCATGGGGTTAACTAGACCTTAGAAGCTGGATGTCACATGACCACCATCGCCATAAATCGAAACAAATTTCATCGGCTCCATGGCCAGATGCGAACACAGCCATGGCATCATAGAGCACATACAAGAGAAAGGAGAGGAACCACAAACTTACCCAAAACCACCAGGTAGAAGATGATGGCCGCCGTATCCGGTGGCCATGGCTACCTCCAGCTCCACTTCTCCGCTGAAATACAAAAACACAAACAAAAAAGAATGTGCTTAGGGTCAAGTTGTTTGCATCACCTTTATTTTGGAGATCAGGTTAAAAGGAATTAGGAACTGGTCCATTCTAACATTATTATTAAAAGAAAAAACTATGAATCTGAAAACAAGTACGAATCTGAAAACAATTCGGCAACAGTTTTAGGGGCAGAAAATCCATGTTTCTATAATCAACAGCACATGCATCGGTAAGGCAACATAATTCATCCTAGGCAACATTGTGTGCAAAAAACACAAACAGACCTATCCACAGGTCCATATCAGCTCCAACAAGTGCAAGCAGTGCCACATCATAGTAAATACCAAAGCCCTCTCAGCTAAGAACTCAAGCTCCAGATCAAGCCCACATTAAATAAAAATCAGGTGTAAGCTGGACATTAACCAATCTCACAACTTAACTAGAAAGACACATAAACCACATTAACCAACCGATGGCCGACACAAGAAGCCGGAGCACGATGGCTGCGGTACCACATAAGCATGAGAATGTTAAAGATTAATGGGGAACTCGAGGATTCACCTGAGAGAATTATAGCCGAGCCGAGATAGCACTGCCATCACAGTTGCGGCATGGTGATCTTGCCGCCACAGCTAGCCCAGCAGCAGTAGCACCACCAGAGGCCCAACATCGATCCCCGTCATTGAGAAGCTGCCGCTTCTCTCCCTGGTGAAAACTGTGGCACCAAATTAAATGCAGTCGAATCGATACAAGGAACAAGGTGAAGCTAGCTTCGAACAGCAGGAAAACAATGAATAGCACCATCTATGTATTTAATCTAGTGACATAGAAATGTACACAAAAAATGAAGTTTATCCTGTTTTCCGAAACCAAAGCATGGCAAATAATTATACCAAGCAAACAAGAAATTGCTGATCTAGAACTAGAACAATACCAAATAAATAAAACCGTTCATCCCTAACCAAGGCCTGGTTACGGTACCATCTAGTGCCATTCACAAGAAAATAGCATGCTATTTGAACCTAAAGGTCAAATTCAATGCAGACCACAGCCTGAGCACGTAGAGGAGATAATGCTTATGTGATCCAAAATGATCTAAATGAGCAGATATCAGAGTTAAATGAAGCAATGATGATTAAACGACCCTACATGTTAGGAAGTTTTCTCAAGATTTTAAAGATCAAACAAGTTTTAAACTTGGGCTAGGTAGTGAGTAAAGCTTGCAATCATCACAGCACTTGACCCAGGATGGATTGAAAGAAAGCAACCTTTCTCTTCTTCTTCATCATCTTTACAAAGTCGCGACACCAGGTCGGAGTTGAGGCTGGCAGCAGCAGCTCGAGGGCTTGGTCCAGGACTACGCTGGTAGTAGCTCCAAAGCCCTTGTTAGCAAGCGCAAGGCCACGACCAGTGCAGGAGCAGCAGCACCGATAATGATGGAGCCCTTGACGGCGGCAGGCTTTGTTCAATGAGGCGCACCGAGACCATTGTCAGACAAAAGCAAATGAGATCGAGAGCCAGAGTTTGTTCAATGACAACATTTCTGCTAATGCAAGAATGTTGGTTCACAGACACAGGCATGGATAAGATGAATTGGTGAAGCAAAGGGACACAATTATGACTAGCTGCGCTAGAGTGCATTCATTCATGACCAATATAAATCGACTGTTGGTAGAACTGGCAAGTCACAACAAAAAAAAGCCAAGAGCACACTTGCATTTGACGCAAAATAAAAAGCATAGCTTCTATTATTTTCCATTCATGATTTCCAAGGGAACCTAGCTACTAAACTGAAACGAAACACAGGAAGGAGGGAGGGACGGAAGGAAGAATCCTTGAACGACATCTAATTAGTTTCAGCAATGTTTCTCAGTCATTGCACACATGCTAATCTTGATAGTGCCAAAAACAGTAAAAAATACTTTTTTATCATGTCTTTTTTTTAGATAAAAGGCTCGAAGAGCCCGACTTCGAATTAACAAAGCCCTCAACCGGCAAGGAGTACAAAGTATTACAACCGAGGAACACCGCTGGGGTTGCCAGCTTACAAAGCACGCTCATCAGAGAAAAACAACACCCAAACACCTACAAACAACACCCACAGCAAGCTAAAAATAAAAAATAAAAAATCATGTCTCAACGGCACTTGATACAGCTAAGGAAGTTGCATTCACACGGACACACAAGAGTGACCAAGTGTTGATGGACCAACGTAATGCAGTTGATAAAAATCGAGATCGTCCATACACCTCATACAACTAAGTGCATGCATATGCCTACACAGTTGAGATTCAGTCACAGAAACAGGGGAAAATGTACAGGGCAGACGGGGAAGTGGCGGACTTGACCTTGTGTGAAGGATTCTCCTTCTCGTGGCGGCGCATCCGGGGCTCCTGGTGGTCCTTCTCTCTTGGGGTTTTCATTGTCCGACGGTGGCGACGGCAGCAGCAGGAGGGGGCGGCGGCGCTGCGAAAGGAGCTCGCTCCATGGCCGATCTCGATCTGCTACAACCGACGGAACCCGAAAGGGAAAAAATGAGGTTGAGGAAAGATGGGACGCGGCAGGCCTAGGAGAGTGGTGGATCGAGGCAGGGAGTTACCTGCTAGGTCGGGTCGGGGTCGCTTTCGCCGTCGTGGCGGGCTGTCTCCGGCGTGGTGTGGCGCGGAGGAGGGATCGAAAGGTCACGTTTTTTGGTTCGGGAGAGAGGTCGGCCGTCCCCGGCTGGACTCGGCTCCCTCCGGCGTGCGTCGTGGAGGGTTGTTGCAGCTCCCTCCGGCGCCTGGCTCCAATTCAGACGGCTCCAGCAACGGACGGCGCACAAGGGCGGCTCTCCGGGATACGCATGGTGCCGGCGAGAGGAACTCGTGAGGGGGCGCGAGAGGAGAGGATAGGAGGAGGCAGCGATAGAAATGGTGAGGGTGGAGGAGGGGGCGAGAGAGGTGAGATGATAGGAGGAGGCGGCGGCGGCGGGGGTGATGAGTGGGCGTCGGGAGTTGGAGCGTGGGCGGCGGCGTGGGAATCGAGGACCAGCTGCGTACGATATTACGATGTGTGCTTCCTTTTGGTTTTCGGGGAGGGGAGTTGGACGGCTTAGATCGATTCGTGGACGGTTGAGATCGAGTTCAGATGGAGCGATCCGCGTGGAGCTGGTTGCTGTCGTATCATTGGGCGGATCGAGAGGCCAAGGTAATTCCCGTGCCGCAACCATCAAATTCATCGTTTTCTTTGGAAACTAGTACGCCAATTGACGATCGTGTCTGGGTGTACGTACGAGTCCTAGTCGTGTTAGCATCCATATATTTCCTAGCTAATAACGATCAATTTTTTTTGAGTACAAGGGAATACAGATCACAAACGAAACCGAACCAGCAGTACAACCTCAAAAACAAGGAAATCTAACCTAGTTCTTGAAGTTCCAGCTCCACCGACGCCGTCTCACCACGGTGACTGCCGACCGCGCGCTGCCACCGCACTCCACCCGAGCCGGCGCACGCAGCGAACCGCGGCCAGGAAGCCGCCGACGAGGTCGCCGTCTTCAGTCAACCGCCTGGGTCTTAGCGGAGGCGACGAAGCTGGAAGACCACCAGAGCACGCCATCGCCTTGGATCTGCGCCACTGCTCGACGCCGGAGACGCCAAAGCTCGACGGAGAAGACGACTCTGTAGATCTGACATCCCGATCTCCTGCACCCCCAAAAGCCACCACCGGCACCGGAGAAGAGCACCGGTGCAGCGGGGACGCCCTGCAGCCCGCCAGCACCGTCGAAGACGCCGCCGTGGAGGGGAAGCCGCAGAGCATCAGATCACGCCGGCGTCGCCCTTCCCACCATGGCTCCGCCGCTCGCAGGCCCCGAGCTACGCACCGGAACGCAGATCTGGAGAGTCCCCGCTCTCCCGCCGCCGGAGCAGCCGTCGGAGGACGGGAAATCTCCAGATGCGCCGGCGGGAGCTGGGCGGCGCGGAGTCGCCTCCCCGTCGCCTCTGTCCACTGTAGCACGAGAGGGTTCCAGAAATAGATGGGAAGTGAATACTTTTTGCTAATAACGATCAATTTTGGAAACCAGTAGTACGGAGTATATATGTAGTAATGAAACATAGTCGACAATCTGAATACCACACTTCTCTACACCATCTCCGCAACACAACGTACACGACCAGATCCACTGCAATGCTTATGCGCTTGGGCGACACTGGGTGGACCATCGTCGAGATGGTACTTGAGGTGTGCACTGGTGGCTCGTTCCGCATCGTCTATCACGACGACAAGATCCTGGTCACCATGGGGGCTAGCCTCTGGCGCATCGTCATGCTGATCAATTGTGACGTGGTGGGGCACCAAGACTTGACGCGGCGGGACGAGGGCAGCCAATGCGTGGAGCATTACAGCTAGCTCCTAAAGTCCCGCGGTAAGATTGTGTAGGCGTCCCGAACGACCACCTAGCGACGGAGACCTTGCTTTTTTATGGCAGTGCTCGAGTCGAGCTTGGACGAGGAATTTGTAGTACGAAATGTGCAAATTCTTGACAATATGGATTTGAATCACTCACTACTAGCGGAATGACGCATCAAATGATGGAGAATAGTCGTCTCTTAACATAGAGTAATAACTTGTGACAGTGAAACGACACATGCAATGATAGGTAACAATCGTCTTATAGCACAGAATAATAAAGCGGGGCAATGAAGCAACACATGAAATTATAGTTAGTATTTATCTTAAAGTATAAAATAAGGACCCTATTAATTTGCAGGAATAAAATGACGCATGTAATGATAGGTAATAACTAACGTGAAAACATAAATTAGTCTATACTAGTGTGACGCGGTGGGGGGAAGGTGTCGACTTCATGGAGCATTTCAACTATGTCTTAAGAGCTCCGTAGCGAGCTTCCGTGGGCGTCGGTTTGGGTACACATGTAAAGGACCATTCTGAAAACTCCGGGTGTTGGTGTACGCAGAATTTTCATGGCATTTGTGATGTTAGGCCTCCGAACAGGGCTCGCGAGTTCAAAACAAAAGAAGTGATCGGAATCTTTCCAAAATGGATGGATCCTTTTTTTGTTTTGTTTGGTACTTATTATAACGTAGGACACATTGGCAATCTTGTGTCCGTGTGGAAAATCACCGTCACGGCGTTCTCCAACCTGTTTTCGTACTTTCCCCGCCCATTTTCTCTCTCCTTTTGTATTGGCATTCTTTCGCCCATTTTTCTAGTTTTGTCCGGCGTGTTAGCGTACGTAGGCATCCCAACATTTCACCATTATCGCCCGAAATTAGGTAACCACGCCACTGGAAATCTAACAATTGTCACCTCTCAAGTGGAAATCTTCCAAACAAAAAAAAAGGTGGTGTTGTCTTATTTGTTCTCATCGATCGAGATACTAGGATGTTTGAGTCATCCCTAGTGGGTTTTTTTCGTCTGATTTCACCGCCGGTTCAGAAAATGCCAGAAGGGAGCACTACAGAGTCTTCGGGAGTTTTAATCTTTGTGACGGGACATTGGTGGCCGATGGCGCTGTTTTTGGCTTCATCAACGTCACTCGGTTGTGTGCTTTCGGCTATATATGTAACCGGTGAGTTTTTATTTCCATGAACAAATTTCTAAGGAACATGTTATTTCTTGGTAGTTAGTTTTCATCACTCCCTCCTTTTTTTTAATTTATTTTTATGAAATGGGTGCTTCCCGAAATGAATGGTTGTACTTTTCGATTACGGTTACGAGGTTTACATGTTTATACACGCTTTCGGAAGGTTAGTTTTCATCCTGTATTTTCTTTTGTTTTGAATTAAAGTTTGGGTTGTCGATAATTGTTTTTGTATGTTGTATAGGGACGGTCACGTACGTGCATGCATACAAAAAAAGAAAAGAAAGGGAAAACCGATTTACGTGCGTGCATGCATATGCATCCCCGTTAGAGCTAGACTAGCATATTTATGGATTCAACTATCAGCTAGTAGTTGTAGGTGGAGACGTAGAAGCTCTCTATATATCGAAGCAAGCTAGTGTTCACACGACCGCGAGGGCATTCCAAATTCATGCATGCAAATACTTGGCTATATATATATATATATATATTCAGCTGGACTCACTACGGGAGAATATGTCATTGCCGTGTGGGCAAAAGACACGGCAAAGGCGCTGCGGAAAAAATATATATTCAGCTGGACTCACTACGGGACAACTGTATTTGAAAATTTCGCCGAGTTACCTGCTAGGTCGGGTCGGGGTCGCTTTCGCCGTCGTGGCGGGCTGTCTCCGGCGTGGTGTGGCGCGGAGGAGGGATCGAAAGGTCACGTTTTTTGGTTCGGGAGAGAGGTCGGCCGTCCCCGGCTGGACTCGGCTCCCTCCGGCGTGCGTCGTGGAGGGTTGTTGCAGCTCCCTCCGGCGCCTGGCTCCAATTCAGACGGCTCCAGCAACGGACGGCGCACAAGGGCGGCTCTCCGGGATACGCATGGTGCCGGCGAGAGGAACTCGTGAGGGGGCGCGAGAGGAGAGGATAGGAGGAGGCAGCGATAGAAATGGTGAGGGTGGAGGAGGGGGCGAGAGAGGTGAGATGATAGGAGGAGGCGGCGGCGGGGGTGATGAGTGGGCGGCGGGAGTTGGAGCGTGGGCGGCGGCGTGGGAATCGAGGACCAGCTGCGTACGATATTACGATGTGTGCTTCCTTTTGGTTTTCGGGGAGGGGAGTTGGACGGCTTAGATCGATTCGTGGACGGTTGAGATCGAGTTCAGATGGAGCGATCCGCGTGGAGCTGGTTGCTGTCGTATCATTGGGCGGATCGAGAGGCCAAGGTAATTCCCGTGCCGCAACCATCAAATTCATCGTTTTCTTTGGAAACTAGTACGCCAATTGACGATCGTGTCTGGGTGTACGTACGAGTCCTAGTCGTGTTAGCATCCATATATTTCCTAGCTAATAACGATCAATTTTTTTTTGAGTACAAGGGAATACAGATCACAAACGAAACCGAACCAGCAGTACAACCTCAAAAACAAGGAAATCTAACCTAGTTCTTGAAGTTCCAGCTCCACCGACGCCGTCTCACCAAGGTGACCGCCGACCGCGCGCTGCCACCGCACTCCACCCGAGCCGGCGCACGCAGCGAACCGCGGCCAGGAAGCCGCCGACGAGGTCGCCGTCTTCAGTCAACCGCCTGGGTCTTGGCGGAGGCGACGAAGCTGGAAGACCACCAGAGCACGCCATCGCCTTGGATCTGCGCCACTGCTCGACGCCGGAGATGCCAAAGCTCGACGGAGAAGACGACTCTGTAGATCTGACATCCCGATCTCCTGCACCCCCAAAAGCCACCACCGGCGCCGGAGAAGAGCACCGGTGCAGCGGGGACGCCCTGCAGCCCGCCAGCACCGTCGAAGACGCCGCCGTGGAGGGGAAGCCGCAGAGCATCAGATCACGCCGGCGTCGCCCTTCCCACCATGGCTCCGCCGCTCGCAGGCCCCGAGCTACGCACCGGAACGCAGATCTGGAGAGTCCCCGCTCTCCCGCCGCCGGAGCAGCCGTCGGAGGACGGGAAATCTCCAGATGCGCCGGCGGGAGCTGGGCGGCGCGGAGTCGCCTCCCCGTCGCCTCTGTCCACTGTAGCACGAGAGGGTTCCAGAAATAGATGGGAAGTGAATACTTTTTGCTAATAACGATCAATTTTGGAAACCAGTAGTACGGAGTATATATGTAGTAATGAAACATAGTCGACAATCTGAATACCACACTTCTCTACACCATCTCCGCAACACAACGTACACGACCAGATCCACTGCAATGCTTATGCGCTTGGGCGACACTGGGTGGACCATCGTCGAGATGGTACTTGAGGTGTGCACTGGTGGCTCGTTCCGCATCGTCTATCACGACGACAAGATCCTGGTCACCATGGGGGCTAGCCTCTGGCGCATCGTCATGCTGATCAATTGTGACGTGGTGGGGCACCAAGACTTGACGCGGCGGGACGAGGGCAGCCAATGCGTGGAGCATTACAGCTAGCTCCTAAAGTCCCGCGGTAAGATTGTGTAGGCGTCCCGAACGACCACCTAGCGACGGAGACCTTGCTTTTTTATGGCAGTGCTCGAGTCGAGCTTGGACGAGGAATTTGTAGTACGAAATGTGCAAATTCTTGACAATATGGATTTGAATCACTCACTACTAGCGGAATGACGCATCAAATGATGGAGAATAGTCGTCTCTTAACATAGAGTAATAACTTGTGACAGTGAAACGACACATGCAATGATAGGTAACAATCGTCTTATAGCACAGAATAATAAAGCGGGGCAATGAAGCAACACATGAAATTATAGTTAGTATTTATCTTAAAGTATAAAATAAGGACCCTATTAATTTGCAGGAATAAAATGACGCATGTAATGATAGGTAATAACTAACGTGAAAACATAAATTAGTCTATACTAGTGTGACGCGGTGGGGGGAAGGTGTCGACTTCATGGAGCATTTCAACTATGTCTTAAGAGCTCCGTAGCGAGCTTCCGTGGGCGTCGGTTTGGGTACACATGTAAAGGACCATTCTGAAAACTCCGGGTGTTGGTGTACGCAGAATTTTCATGGCATTTGTGATGTTAGGCCTCCGAACAGGGCTCGCGAGTTCAAAACAAAAGAAGTGATCGGAATCTTTCCAAAATGGATGGATCCTTTTTTTTGTTTTGTTTGGTACTTATTATAACGTAGGACACATTGGCAATCTTGTGTCCGTGTGGAAAATCACCGTCACGGCGTTCTCCAACCTGTTTTCGTACTTTCCCCGCCCATTTTCTCTCTCCTTTTGTATTGGCATTCTTTCGCCCATTTTTCTAGTTTTGTCCGGCGTGTTAGCGTACGTAGGCATCCCAACATTTCACCATTATCGCCCGAAATTAGGTAACCACGCCACTGGAAATCTAACAATTGTCACCTCTCAAGTGGAAATCTTCCAAACAAAAAAAAAGGTGGTGTTGTCTTATTTGTTCTCATCGATCGAGATACTAGGATGTTTGAGTCATCCCTAGTGGGTTTTTTTCGTCTGATTTCACCGCCGGTTCAGAAAATGCCAGAAGGGAGCACTACAGAGTCTTCGGGAGTTTTAATCTTTGTGACGGGACATTGGTGGCCGATGGCGCTGTTTTTGGCTTCATCAACGTCACTCGGTTGTGTGCTTTCGGCTATATATGTAACCGGTGAGTTTTTATTTCCATGAACAAATTTCTAAGGAACATGTTATTTCTTGGTAGTTAGTTTTCATCACTCCCTCCTTTTTTTTAATTTATTTTTATGAAATGGGTGCTTCCCGAAATGAATGGTTGTACTTTTCGATTACGGTTACGAGGTTTACATGTTTATACACGCTTTCGGAAGGTTAGTTTTCATCCTGTATTTTCTTTTGTTTTGAATTAAAGTTTGGGTTGTCGATAATTGTTTTTGTATGTTGTATAGGGACGGTCACGTACGTGCATGCATACAAAAAAAGAAAAGAAAGGGAAAACCGATTTACGTGCGTGCATGCATATGCATCCCCGTTAGAGCTAGACTAGCATATTTATGGATTCAACTATCAGCTAGTAGTTGTAGGTGGAGACGTAGAAGCTCTCTATATATCGAAGCAAGCTAGTGTTCACACGACCGCGAGGGCATTCCAAATTCATGCATGCAAATACTTGGCTATATATATATATATATTCAGCTGGACTCACTACGGGAGAATATGTCATTGCCGTGTGGGCAAAAGACACGGCAAAGGCGCTGCGGAACACGGCAAAGGATTTGCCGTGTCAAACCACATGGCAAAATAGACACGGCATAGATCGGGACGGCAAAGTTTCTTTGCCGTGTGTTTTTGGCAAATACACGGCAAAGTCTATTGCCGTGTGTTTTTTCCACCACACAGCAAAATAAAGTTGTTTGATGACGGCAAGGTAGCTGACGGCACGGTGCTGGTCAATTTGCCGTGTTCAGAAGAAAAGCACACGGCAGCAAAACACACGGCAAAGAGGGATGGTGTCAGAAAAAAAAAATCCCCCGTCCCTCGCCGGGACAGACATTTTTGGCTTGAAACCTATACATATTTATGTATGACAGACATTTTTGTGAAGGAGTTTTTTGGAAAATTTGTTAAAACTCAAGTTTATCATTTTTCCTAGCAATTAGTACACATAAAAGGACTCAATGCCAAATGATTTCTTTTTTGAGTAATGTTTCACTTTATTTGAGATTTTTGAAAAAATGGTCAAAATGGTCACCATGGCTATGTACCTTAAAATGATTTCAGTATAATTTGAAGTATTGTTTCACTATCGACGGTTCTATGATATAATCACTACCTATGTACCTTAAAATGATTTTTTGCAAAAATTCAAAGCAAACTATCACTCACTTGTAGTTCAAATTTGAATTAATTTCAGTATATCGGCATAACGTCATCTAAATAGACGAAATTCGGTAGAAAACGAGAAAATTCATAATATTTTTGGATTCTCCATCAAATAGGGACTACTTTGTGTGAAAATTGGATTGGTGCCGTTTTACACCATATTTTTTGCACTTGCTTCAAAAAAATGTAGAATAATGGCATATGATTCTTTGCCGTGTGTTTTCCAAATACACATGGTAAATAATTCTTTGCCGTGTGTTTTTCTTCTGAAAATAATAACTAGCTAGTCAACAGAAGTCATCTTGTTCGAGGTCGCCCGGCCGTTATGGTTTGAGTCCGGCCGGCCACGCAGGAGAATGCCGAGTTTCTTCAAGCGCGCGCGGCAACGTACTGGCCGGACTCGTGCCGTACGTCACTGCAGTTGGCGAGCATGCACGTACGTACGCATGTATTCATTTGAACATGCATCGGTAATTAATAAACCTAGCTAGTACAAAGAAGATGGAGTAGCTAGCTAGGTACGCACGTACGGCCTCATCGATCGAGGCAGCGGGATGGTGACGTACGGCGTAGAAGGCTCCTGCACCCATGCCACACGATCTGGCTCTGCATGCCTGCGAAAATTTCCGACGCAGTCAGCGCGTAGCAGCACGAGATTTCACACCAATCATCAAGAGAATGCGATTAATTAGGCGAAGGGGGAGGCTGGACTGGAATCGTCGAGGAAAAGCTCCGATTCTGTAACTAAGGACCCCGAATCCTGCTACTACTCCAGCACACACCCCACGTCCGCCCTAGCCGTGCCGCCCAATCGACGGGGTAGCAAGAAAGGCATCGGATTTGACGCCGCTCACCTCAGGAACCGGGCCGCGAGGAATCCCCTCCCAAGAATCGGTCAGGGAGGCGCCACCGATCTAGCGCCCTCGGCGGAGGGGTGGAGACAGCGGCGGAGGAAATTTTATGGGTTGGATTTACTTGGGAGGCGGACGAGAGGTCGGAGACGACGGAGGAGGAGGAGGAGACCGCGTTGCGTTGCGTCGGTCCCACTCTTCTCCTTCTGCTTTTCTTTTTTCCTTGTCTTTCGTCACATGTACTACGACAACCGTGTTGACAAATTAACCCCGTTTAGCCATATTTTTCCCTTTTAAATCCTTTTTTCCATGAAGGTAACAAGAATAACGTGGGGTAAATTCTCGAGTGAGAGTTGAGTTTTTTCGCAATCTATTTTTAGCCTCCTCAGAAGAGTGGTTTTACATGTAATGGTTGTCTACCAAATTCCATTTTAAAAGTGGCATGCTTAATTAGAAGCATGTAATAATTAAAGAACAAGTGCTTGCAAATTTCTCCGAATGACAATGTCATTGTATGATAAGATTATGAGCGTTGATGACGACGACGAGTAGGAGGACGAAGGGGACAGTGTTGTGTCGGACGTCCGTATCACTTCTCTCTTCCTCTTCTTTTCTTTCCCATTTGTCAAATAATCACATGTTCCAAGAGGGGTTTTGGACGACCAAGTCAAGAAACACATGACTCAGCCATTTCCTTGTTGACTTTTCCGATTACATTTCTTCCTTAATAGACAAGGTTTTGTTAGAGAAAAATAAGTAGGAGAACTTTGGCAAAGGTTTTGGCTTAGCTTTTCTTCTTGTTCTTAGAGGGTGCACCCGCACGGCAACAAAACTCTCCTCCTCCCCATCGTCGTCAAATCTCGTAATATTATCTTCTCATCCAGTGACTTCGTTATTCAGAGATGTAGGGACATACGTATATCACGCGCCAAATATTTAATGGTGGCTACATATTTTTTCTTATTTTTCGGATGACTGACGAATAGTTCAATTCATATAGATGTATATATGTAGTTAGGTGGTTCCTCAGTGGCTAGCCGACAAGATGCTTTGTCATAAGGCGATCGTCGAGAGGTGGGTAAGTGAGGTGTACAGGACGGAACACACGGAGGCAGCGTCGCGGCGTGCCTTTTTTTTATAGAATTCGTCCACTTTATTAATCAAAGCACATCGTAAGAGAGAACACTGTCAAAGCAACCTCACCCTCACTGGCGTCGTGGAGAGAAAGGGAAGAAATAGTTTTTGTTTTTCCTATACAAGTCACTGTGTAGCTGGAAGTCTTTTTTATTTGCTTTCAATTGTAGAAAATAAAGACATGAGTAGACCTTACTCACTTGGAGGCATTCTTTGAGACCCGGAAGCCAAAGAAGTTGGATCCGACTAAACTAGCGGATAAGCAGTGGATCAATAATTACGGACGGCACCCGCAGGGTATGGGTAAGGGTGGAGTCACCCCATATCCTTACCCGTCGATCCCGATCTTACCCGTCACCCTTACCCATACCCGTCAACGGGTACGGGTATAACTTTTTCCCATACCCGTCACCCGACAAGGTAGATGGGTACCCGCGGGTAAAAATAGCCACATTAAAACACGTCAAATTGAACAAAAAATAGTCGTAAAAAACACATAACTCATCTAGAAGAGATATATCTGTTGTTTTTCTCTATAGGGAGTCTAAGACGTGATCACGTGAATTGGAGAGATTAGATATGATATTAGAGATAACTAATTCATCGGTATTGTGAGGCAGTCGCCGGGTGGTCCCCCATCCACGGAGGGTGTAGCAAGCAATCCCTGACTATATATGTCACGCAACATACATTATCTTTGAATTATGATTGTATCCTCATGCATTTGTGCGTGAAGTTAAGACTCACATGTCAAATATTAGATGGGTAAATGGGTACGCGGGTATGGGCTATACGATATAATACCCGTATAGTCTCTACCCGATGGGTTTGATATTTTACCATTTATGTACCCATGGGTAATTTTTTATCCCATACCCTTACCCTATTTGGTTTTTACCCGCAGGGTAAAAGGGTAATGGGTACTATTGTCATCCCTAGCAATGATGGATCCGGGTTGAAGTGGGACAAGTACTTCGCAAATTTCAATTAGGTCCACGAACCTGACTCTAATCAGGGACTGTGCCTTTTGATCACTGTGGTTGCTATGCAGGCAGGAGAAGGCCTGAAGAATCTGGGACCTGGGAACCCTCTAAGGCAAAATGTATGTCGAGCTTGCGTGGCACTCGACAAAGAGTGGACACGTAGCAGTGCGTGGACTCGGTAAGGAAGATGCTTAGTATGTCAGTGGCAATCGGAAAATATCTATACAAGATACACAGTAATGCACTCGGCAAAGGTTAGAACGTGTGGCGCCTTGTTGTGGTATGCCATTGTCATTTGACGAGTATGTGCGGCCATTAACGCTTGGCAAACTTTCTAACGGCCGTTTCCATCGGACGGTCTTCAACTACTTTTGGTTGCCGAGTGTACTCTTAAAATACATGGCAAATTGTATACCAACATCCTGACTTTTGACATTCGGCAAACTATATGATTGTTGCCTAAGTATGGTTTGTCGTGTGTGATACTTGGCAAACTATATGTCGACATGTTCTTTCGTCTTTACATGCCGGTCCCAGTAGTGGTTGTTCCCCAAATCTCTGATACAAATGCCTATAGAGGGATGGCCTGGTGCCTACTAATTGATTTTCCAATGTGATTGTTAACTAGCAGGATCATACCGCTCCTCTCAGCCAAATCAGAGTTAAATCGCTTCTACCTAACATTGCGTTATTTTTTTTCCAAAACTATGAGATTGTTTGATTATGTACTGAGTTTAGTTTGCCTAAATACTCATTTAATTAGATTTGTTTGAGGATAATCAATTTTAGCATAAGATGTTCATGTAGACTCGGTAATTTTTGTGGTTCATGTTGCTATGTTGACTTTTCACTATTAGGGCCTCATTATGGGATTGCCTTGTTGAGTGAACCACCAATGCATGGTAAAGCAGTAAAATGTTTTTTATATTTATAAATTTCAGTATTTATACCATTACTATAATTTTGAGTTGTTTGATGCATGAAATTGTAGCTATCTCCAATTTTCCTATACCAGTGTGGACTAAATTGCCAATCATTGTGTATTTATGTTGATAGTTGATTATTATTTTGCCTCTTAAAATATATTTAAATTGCCTTATGGTAGATTATTATTTTGCCTATCAGTATATGTCTATTAGGGTTGCCTCTATTAGTCTATGTCTAAATTGGCTGTTGGTAGATGACTATCTTGCCTACTAGTTATATGTCTAAATTGCCTACCTATGTATGTCTAAATAAATAGGAAATTCAATATAGCTCCCGAGCTCATGTACTCTTGTTTGAGTACAAAATTTGAAAAAGAAATAGAAAAACACTTCAAAAATAGGGATGAACATATTCAAAAGTTCTACATACGTGCAAAGTTTCGTGAAGAAATAACATTTCTTGTGCCCTATGCGGAAACACAAAAATCAGTGCCCAACGTAGGATTTGAAAATGTCTTTTTAGAGCACTGATTTTTTTTGTTGTTCCATGGACCATAAAAACAGTCATTTCTTTACGAATTTTTTCACGTATGTAGAAAAATTTGACATGTTTGTTTATGTTTCTTTCAGAATTTTTTATATTTATTTTTTGAATTTTGTACTCAAACAGGAGAATATGAGGTAGGTAGCCAAAACTGCTCTCCCCAAAGAAATTTCTGTTCTAAATTGGTAGCTAGCTAGTACTACTATCTTGCCTACCTATGCATGTCTAAATAAGTGTCTATTAAAAATTGTTTCCGGCTAGTAGTAGAGCACGACAAATGGAGGCCGAGCTACATGAAGCTCTGTTTCGAAAAATTTGCATGAAGCCAACATCTGGATCGATGAACTTTACACTGTTTCGAAAAATTGAAGTGTTGCCATATTTTCCATTTTTGTGTAACCCAAAATAATACATTGGCCTCGAAAATTTACATAGTGGTAAGTCTCAACATTATGTAGATCTAAGATATTTGTTTCAAAAAAATTGAAACAAAAAATACAAATTTATTTTTTTAAACCGAACTACAAGTTGTTATAAGTGATAGATAAATTAACGACGAAGAAAAGCAAGATCAACACAGGGGACACGAGATTTTTAACGAGATTTATTTTTTGAATTTTGTACTCAAACAGGAGAACACTACTAAAGAGAATGGAGCATTTTCCTGCACTGATAGCTTGGCCAGTACATCTTTCAAAAAGGCTCAGAGCCTTCTTAATCATTGTTTCTTGCTGTAGGTTAGCCTGAAAAAACAGAAGACTGTCATCCGCAAAAAGGAGGTGGGATATGCCTGGAGCAGTTCTGCAGATTTTCAGAGAGCGCACCTCAACAAGGAACACAGCCCTTTCCAGGATTTTTGACATACCATTGGCAACAAAAAGGAAGAGATAAGGGGATAGTGGGTCTTCTTGTCTCCTTGCAACAGTCCCCTTGCTACTTCTGTAACATTGATCAGTAACAAGCACGGCCACCAAATCCAACCATATGTGACTACTGCTTCTGCTAGTACTAGAGTACCAAAAGGAAAAATCTGTGGCCGGAAGGATGACCTGCTCAATGGATCGGAACAATATCAAATCAACGATGACTGCTCGAGAAGATCCAATCGAACAAGACCGGCATGAATTACCTCTTGTTGTATCCAGAGAAGAAGCTCAAGTCGGTGACGAGGACGAGTGCTCCATCCCCACGTCACGTCATGCCACGCCTCGCAAAGGATTACCTGGCGTGGATCCGGACAGCAGCTTGCCGCCGCCGGCGATGGGATCGACGAACGAGGGCGGAACGACTACACTGCACTGCTCGCCTCGCCAAGTCCAAAGTCACAAGTCACGCACGCGCAACTCGCACGCGGCTTTGACGGCGAGGGGCTTGTATTTATAGAGCCTGCTGCTTGGAGATAACAGAGAGAGGTCATGCATGCGAGAGGAAGAAGAAGATGATGATGCGGTGTGTATTTCGATCTGTAGGTACTCTCTTCTGTCCGTCCATTATTTTGGAAGCCATGGAGGAGAGGATCGACGGATGGCCAAGATGCACAGTCTCGCGGATCGCTGACGTGGCCAGTGCGTGAAATCCCACGCGACCTAAGTAAGTAATATATGGTTTAATTACGTGATGTAATCTGAATGGCTCCGCCGCATGTGCCCACATTAAACGGTAGTAAATTGCAGGACGGCTCGGTTTGTATGGACCTCGTATTCCGGAGAGTACTGCTTTCTCGGCTCGGCTCTCCTCGTCTCCTAAGAACAAGTACAATAGAATAACGTGGGCGGGCTATAAGGATTAAAGTAGTATATTTTTGCTTAGTTGGAGGAGAGAGAAGAGGAGAGAGAAAATGAGTGGGCTCTCATACAAGAGTCAGCTCTAGCACGTGTTCCTAGGCACTTTGTGAGAATGGATGATGGGCCATGTATCAATAAAATAGCTCATCTTTACATCTTACTATTATACATGTTGGCTATAGAACTGGTTATAGATGACATGACACTATCTTATAGCCAACGCTTGACTCTACTATTGTACTTGCTCTAAGGGTGTGTTTGGTTCCAGAACGGACCGGACCGGAATGGAATGGAACAGTTCCACACCCAGAGCCCATCCCTGTGTTCGGTTTTTAGGTGGAATGGAACGCACCCATTCCTCTGAATGGCATATTCCGCGTAGATGCGGAATCCACCCGTCCTGCCGATTCGGCCGGACCGAGTGGAACGGGTGACTGTCTCCTAAAAGAAAAAAGAGAAAGAAGCTGCGACGAAATCGACCGATGAGCGTGTGTTGGAAAAATGAAAGTTATCGTCTGAGCTCATAGACAATGGTGAGTTACCTGCACAACGAACGCGGAATATCGTCGTCTTGTCACAGTTGAAACTCAGCTCTGTTAACCACTTATTTTGGATTTTATTCCTTTATTATTTGCCTCATTCACTTCACAACACAGATAATTCAAAAGTTGAACTTGATAGCCCCCATGAGAAACCCAACGTGTCCTACTAGCTCCTATCCAGCTTCCTAACAACGTGCCTGTTTCACTGCTAGCTCTGGAAACACAATACTACCGGATTGCCACAGAAGATGAAACCACAAAATAAGATGAACGCTGCATGTACATCTGAATCTCTATCAGGTCCAACAGCCTGAAAACCAAAAAAATGGCAAAGGCACCACAAGCCACAACAACAGCTAGCTAGCCAAGTACACAAAGCAAATGCATCGGTCAGTTCCAGAGCTACAAATATACTAGCAGTCACCCAAACCCTCGCCGCCCCATCCCTCTCAATGCACGGTCCCCATACATCGCAGGCATAGATTTTTTTCTTCTTCTCAGCAGCAGTTTAGCCTCGGTATCAACCAAAACAGAAATAGCGCCAAGGCAGTCTGTCGCCCCTCTGTGCACCGCAGCGACTACCAGTACTACTGGCTGAAGAAGAAGCTCGCCTCAGTCACTCCATCACCTGCACGGCAACAGACCAGGAAAGGCTCACCTCCATGTATGGCACACGAAACTATTGCTCGACGCGCAAACAATACTTACTAAGTAAACTAGGCACAGCATCGACTTTTTCCCAATCATGAGCGATCATAACTTAACATATGATGGCTGGGAAGTATTGCAGCAAAACTATTAAGTGATCATGCAGACAGTCTAGATCGTATCGAATAAACGGCTAGACACTTTACAAGCCAAAAGGGACAACCAGGTAGGTAGATGGCGAGACCAACGCATCTCACGTGTCCCCTCGGTCCTCCAGCCTCCGACCAGTGCAGCTAGCTTGCCTGTCTTTTTGTCCTCCTCCTCGACCTTCAAGAAGAACAATCGCATGGACAGTACACTAAGTTTGGCAAAAAGAAACACATTACTCTAATAAGTAACAGTACAATAGTGGGGGATATCATCTCAAACAAAAACACAATGTGAATATCAATATGGTACAAGATTCTGCAAGTTGGGCTCTAGAAAACTTCAGCTAGTAGAATCAAACCCAGAATCAAAAGCACATTCTAGGAATCTACTATCTTAGTCTATACAATAGCTATGTGAGAGGTTTCCCATAAGCAGCTTCAGGACAAATTAATCCTCCTTCATTTCCCTTCAAGAGTATAAGCACCACAGACCAATTCCAATGAGAAGATCATCACAATCACAACACTGGTGGCCAGAAGACCACCGCCACAGAAAATATGACCACAAAACTAGGCTCCAAATAATTGGCTAGATGGCCAGCATCATAATCGGCTATGGCTTGATATCCAGATCATACCAGAGAGGGAAGGAGACTAAGGACTCACCAAAATCGAAGATAAGGTGGGCAGCCCCGCCACTGTTGCATCCAAACCGTTGTCATCACACTGCAGGGAAACTAAGGTATATGAGTGTATTCTTTGTGACTGCACCATACCAGATAAGCAAGAAAAGCAAAAATATATAGGTTATACGAACCTGATTGAGAACATCAGAGTCAGAATCAACAAATGTTATTTGCAAGCCACTCGATACCAAAACGTCCAGCCCTTCCAACCTGTGGAGGTGAATATGTTAGTCCTAGGTAATAACACCAACCACAAGGAAGACAAACAGAGCAATTCATACTATTAGCAAGAATAAATGCAAGGAAAGATTCTTCCATCTTCCGAGGACGAGCCGACAATCTGTGGACCTTACATTCAAGATTGAAATAGCATGCTAAGCTTGAATACAATTAATAATCCGCAGGATACTTAGCGTGCTCCTCCCTACACCTCTTGCATAAATTGGAAATTGTGCAAGCATGAACAAGACATGAACAAGACATCAAGCACATGTAAATTGTGCATTTCCAGCACCGATTGCAACTCCCCTACACCTCTACAAATCAACATACACACAAAACTAGCTTTGCTTCTCACCATCAAAGCTGAACATACAAGCAAAACAACCATGGCTCGATGCCATGCTATCACAGATCAAGTACAAGGAGAGAATCACATACTCACCTAAACCATCACACTACAACGACCAAGGAGGTGAAGGATAATCTAGTCGAAATGCAAGCACATGAAACTATTGCTTGACACGCAAACAAGACTTAATAGGTAAGCTAGGAAGTGCATCGACATGGAATGTTAAGTAAGTGACAATCATGAACAATCGTAACTTAAACATGGGATGGCTGGGAGGTGTTGCATCAAAACTATTAGGTGGCACTAATGGTTCAAACTTTAGCATCCAGTGAACATGCCACATGTTTCACTTACATTTTTCGATGTTCCAGAGCTAAAAAATAGGCCATGTGCAACTGGAGGCACGTATTCACAGGAAGAGACTTGTGACATGCAAATCAAGATCAATAAATTGATGTACCAAGCAAAGATGTATGTACATCAACACTATATGATCACAGCAAATACACCATCAAAAAACCTAATATTGGAAATTATTCATGTACAAAATTCATGATTGATATTTACACAACGCACTGCACAATGCACATACATGAATAATCACTTGAACACAAAAATGAGACTTAAGGCTTGACCTTGGAAATCAGTAATCACCCAAGTTGCAACTGCCATACATGTACACCTACAGTCCACATACATGCACACCTAGCTTTGAGCAACACCGCCAGACTTGAAACGACAACATATCAAATATCCCATACGGACTCGCATTCCTAACAACCAGAAACAGGACACTAGCTAGCATCATAGTAATATTGTAAAGGCATTCCAGAATCAAGATGGTGGAAGCACCAAATTAACGCCCTACATGCAGATAAAACATGAATGTCTCAATGGTTCAAAGTGGCTTTCATAAGCTATACGAAGCTTACCATTAAGCAACTGGTGATTAGTGGGAGAAGGAAATGGCGAGACCAAGGCTTCTCACTTGTCCCTCAGCTTCCAACTTGTACAGCTACTCGGTTCCAGCCAGCATGTCATTTTCTCTTCCTCCTTTCCACTGGCGGAGCTCAGCTGAAAATTCTGGGCGGGCCAGCCCAAGTGGAGAGTGTATTTTTCTGCTTTTACTGTTCAATTTAGCCCACATCCTTCAGCATTTTGGGCTGGGCTGGGCGGGCCGTAGCCCAGTTAGCAATACACTGAGCTCCGCCACTGCTCCTTTCCCATCAAGAAGAGCAAAACATGCTCAGTGCATATACGGCAAAACAAATTCTAGGCAGGAATCATATCATGTCCAAGTACATGATGGAGAAAAATAAACATAAAACTGGCCTTGGAACAAACATCGTCCAAGTCTACTGTTGTGCCCAATATAAGCTTCAGGAGGCTGAAACAGAATTAACATGAACATCTAATATGAATATTCACCCATCCAAAATTTAGGAATCTTTCAGATTAGAAAAACATCAGGGATAATATTATAAGATTTAAGAGTACATGTTATACTATTGCATGCATAAAAGCTGCCAGATAGGAGTAGCAGACTAATAAACCACATGTGCGAACATTTATTCTTGCAAATTACAGCCAGTCAACAGCTCGATGGCCAGAACAGTACGCAGGCATGACATCATAGAGCACGTACAAGAGAAAGGAGAGGAACCACAAACTTACCCAAAACCACCTAGTCGAAGAAGATGGCCACCACTGCCAGCCAGCCGGCCTGATCCAGCGGCCATGGCTACCTCAGCTCCGCTTCTCCACTGAAATACAAAAACACAACCAAAAATAAAGTGCTTCGGGTGAAAACGTTTGCATCACCCTTTATTTTGGAGCTCAGGTTAAAAGAACTTACAAACCAGTGGTGGGCTCCACCTCAGGGTGCCCAGATCTTGTCGTACTTGAAAGCGATGAGCATCTGTCTGACATTGACGACGTTCAGCTCCCGTGGAAAAACCTGCCGATTGTGCATATGATAGGTAAGTTTTGATCCAAAAATAATAAGAAGAAACGACTGCACGATTGTGTATATGCTGGGCAATAACAACCAACCAAAGTTGGCCTCAGTCATTATGTATTGAACGGAGGAAAAAGCCTCTGTAATGGTTGGGCAGTAGTAAAAAATCATAGCAAAACCAGTAGCGACTTGTACTAGAAAACAAGTAAGTGTAATTCCCCCTAAACAATAAAATATGTTGACATGGGGAGGAACATATTTACTAGTTATATCATCTGCAATTGCCTGAATCTCAAGTCGTTCCTCAAACCAATCATATAGACACCTCTTCTTCGTTCAAACGATTCCAATATATAAAAATTATAAGCAGGCTGTTCAAAAATTCGACATGACCCTAAGCTGTTTTCCAGACATTCGGATCACACGGCAAACTAACAATGGATGCTAAAACTGCATAAAACAAAACTCATGTGCGATTCAAGCACACAAACCTCCAACTCTCAACTTCAGATGTCTAACCAAAAGAGAAACCCCACGTCTAACCAAAAGAGAAACCCCACGACACTGAATGACAAGCGAAGCCGATGAAACAATCCTGGGACAATACAACGCATCACGCTGTGATATGTGGTTCTTTCCGATCTGAATCTTGGTCAGAACCATATATATATATATATATATATATATATATATATATCACAGGCAGCATTAATCAAGGCGCCACAAAGAAATCAGCTGCATAGACAGATAATATCTCGACCAAAGCACACTGGTCTTCCATTTTCCAACTGATGTGCATCTGGGCAAAAGAAGCACATCAGGTCCAAGTACATGATGGAGAAAAATGAACATAAATACTGGCCTTGGAACAAACATCACAACCCAGTCTATTGTGCCCAATATAAGCTTCAAGACGCATGTTCTCGAATAATCAAACAGAATTAACATGAACTTCTAATATGAGTATTCACCCATCCAAAATTTAGCAATCTTTCATAATAAAGAAAAAAAGGTAATACATAATAAGATTTAATGCAAACACATGCTATCCTACTGCATGCATAAAAGCTGTCAGATAGGAGTAACTGATCTATAACCGCACACAGAGCCCATTCATTCTTGACTGACGGACCAACACCACACACACAATTATCACCATCCGCTTTTGTGCTTACATTATTACAGTCAGTCAATAGCTGACCATTCATACACAGTCCAAAATTTATCGATCGCAGCGTTGTGTCGAGTCACAACTCACAAGTGCGACCAACTTCACCACTTTGATCAGCTCCAACAAGTTTTACCAACCATATTATTTTACAGCAATCACAACACACAATTAACAAATATGTTATTGGAAGTTTTTATAAGGTGTATAGCACACCTCCTGTATAGAATGAGTTCACCAGACAGTTGCACCATGTAGCAATACACCTAACATGAGGCACTCAAGCACTACACATACAATAGGATTTCTAAGAAGGTTAATCTACTTCGAAATCAATTGTTGTGCCATGGGGTTAACTAGACCTTAGAAGCTGGATGTCACATGACCACCATCGCCATAAATCGAAACAAATTTCATCGGCTCCATGGCCAGATGCGAACACAGCCATGGCATCATAGAGCACATACAAGAGAAAGGAGAGGAACCACAAACTTACCCAAAACCACCAGGTAGAAGATGATGGCCGCCGTATCCGGTGGCCATGGCTACCTCCAGCTCCACTTCTCCGCTGAAATACAAAAACACAAACAAAAAAGAATGTGCTTAGGGTCAAGTTGTTTGCATCACCTTTATTTTGGAGATCAGGTTAAAAGGAATTAGGAACTGGTCCATTCTAACATTATTATTAAAAGAAAAAACTATGAATCTGAAAACAAGTACGAATCTGAAAACAATTCGGCAACAGTTTTAGGGGCAGAAAATCCATGTTTCTATAATCAACAGCACATGCATCGGTAAGGCAACATAATTCATCCTAGGCAACATTGTGTGCAAAAAACACAAACAGACCTATCCACAGGTCCATATCAGCTCCAACAAGTGCAAGCAGTGCCACATCATAGTAAATACCAAAGCCCTCTCAGCTAAGAACTCAAGCTCCAGATCAAGCCCACATTAAATAAAAATCAGGTGTAAGCTGGACATTAACCAATCTCACAACTTAACTAGAAAGACACATAAACCACATTAACCAACCGATGGCCGACACAAGAAGCCGGAGCACGATGGCTGCGGTACCACATAAGCATGAGAATGTTAAAGATTAATGGGGAACTCGAGGATTCACCTGAGAGAATTATAGCCGAGCCGAGATAGCACTGCCATCACAGTTGCGGCATGGTGATCTTGCCGCCACAGCTAGCCCAGCAGCAGTAGCACCACCAGAGGCCCAACATCGATCCCCGTCATTGAGAAGCTGCCGCTTCTCTCCCTGGTGAAAACTGTGGCACCAAATTAAATGCAGTCGAATCGATACAAGGAACAAGGTGAAGCTAGCTTCGAACAGCAGGAAAACAATGAATAGCACCATCTATGTATTTAATCTAGTGACATAGAAATGTACACAAAAAATGAAGTTTATCCTGTTTTCCGAAACCAAAGCATGGCAAATAATTATACCAAGCAAACAAGAAATTGCTGATCTAGAACTAGAACAATACCAAATAAATAAAACCGTTCATCCCTAACCAAGGCCTGGTTACGGTACCATCTAGTGCCATTCACAAGAAAATAGCATGCTATTTGAACCTAAAGGTCAAATTCAATGCAGACCACAGCCTGAGCACGTAGAGGAGATAATGCTTATGTGATCCAAAATGATCTAAATGAGCAGATATCAGAGTTAAATGAAGCAATGATGATTAAACGACCCTACATGTTAGGAAGTTTTCTCAAGATTTTAAAGATCAAACAAGTTTTAAACTTGGGCTAGGTAGTGAGTAAAGCTTGCAATCATCACAGCACTTGACCCAGGATGGATTGAAAGAAAGCAACCTTTCTCTTCTTCTTCATCATCTTTACAAAGTCGCGACACCAGGTCGGAGTTGAGGCTGGCAGCAGCAGCTCGAGGGCTTGGTCCAGGACTACGCTGGTAGTAGCTCCAAAGCCCTTGTTAGCAAGCGCAAGGCCACGACCAGTGCAGGAGCAGCAGCACCGATAATGATGGAGCCCTTGACGGCGGCAGGCTTTGTTCAATGAGGCGCACCGAGACCATTGTCAGACAAAAGCAAATGAGATCGAGAGCCAGAGTTTGTTCAATGACAACATTTCTGCTAATGCAAGAATGTTGGTTCACAGACACAGGCATGGATAAGATGAATTGGTGAAGCAAAGGGACACAATTATGACTAGCTGCGCTAGAGTGCATTCATTCATGACCAATATAAATCGACTGTTGGTAGAACTGGCAAGTCACAACAAAAAAAAGCCAAGAGCACACTTGCATTTGACGCAAAATAAAAAGCATAGCTTCTATTATTTTCCATTCATGATTTCCAAGGGAACCTAGCTACTAAACTGAAACGAAACACAGGAAGGAGGGAGGGACGGAAGGAAGAATCCTTGAACGACATCTAATTAGTTTCAGCAATGTTTCTCAGTCATTGCACACATGCTAATCTTGATAGTGCCAAAAACAGTAAAAAATACTTTTTTATCATGTCTTTTTTTTAGATAAAAGGCTCGAAGAGCCCGACTTCGAATTAACAAAGCCCTCAACCGGCAAGGAGTACAAAGTATTACAACCGAGGAACACCGCTGGGGTTGCCAGCTTACAAAGCACGCTCATCAGAGAAAAACAACACCCAAACACCTACAAACAACACCCACAGCAAGCTAAAAATAAAAAATAAAAAATCATGTCTCAACGGCACTTGATACAGCTAAGGAAGTTGCATTCACACGGACACACAAGAGTGACCAAGTGTTGATGGACCAACGTAATGCAGTTGATAAAAATCGAGATCGTCCATACACCTCATACAACTAAGTGCATGCATATGCCTACACAGTTGAGATTCAGTCACAGAAACAGGGGAAAATGTACAGGGCAGACGGGGAAGTGGCGGACTTGACCTTGTGTGAAGGATTCTCCTTCTCGTGGCGGCGCATCCGGGGCTCCTGGTGGTCCTTCTCTCTTGGGGTTTTCATTGTCCGACGGTGGCGACGGCAGCAGCAGGAGGGGGCGGCGGCGCTGCGAAAGGAGCTCGCTCCATGGCCGATCTCGATCTGCTACAACCGACGGAACCCGAAAGGGAAAAAATGAGGTTGAGGAAAGATGGGACGCGGCAGGCCTAGGAGAGTGGTGGATCGAGGCAGGGAGTTACCTGCTAGGTCGGGTCGGGGTCGCTTTCGCCGTCGTGGCGGGCTGTCTCCGGCGTGGTGTGGCGCGGAGGAGGGATCGAAAGGTCACGTTTTTTGGTTCGGGAGAGAGGTCGGCCGTCCCCGGCTGGACTCGGCTCCCTCCGGCGTGCGTCGTGGAGGGTTGTTGCAGCTCCCTCCGGCGCCTGGCTCCAATTCAGACGGCTCCAGCAACGGACGGCGCACAAGGGCGGCTCTCCGGGATACGCATGGTGCCGGCGAGAGGAACTCGTGAGGGGGCGCGAGAGGAGAGGATAGGAGGAGGCAGCGATAGAAATGGTGAGGGTGGAGGAGGGGGCGAGAGAGGTGAGATGATAGGAGGAGGCGGCGGCGGCGGGGGTGATGAGTGGGCGTCGGGAGTTGGAGCGTGGGCGGCGGCGTGGGAATCGAGGACCAGCTGCGTACGATATTACGATGTGTGCTTCCTTTTGGTTTTCGGGGAGGGGAGTTGGACGGCTTAGATCGATTCGTGGACGGTTGAGATCGAGTTCAGATGGAGCGATCCGCGTGGAGCTGGTTGCTGTCGTATCATTGGGCGGATCGAGAGGCCAAGGTAATTCCCGTGCCGCAACCATCAAATTCATCGTTTTCTTTGGAAACTAGTACGCCAATTGACGATCGTGTCTGGGTGTACGTACGAGTCCTAGTCGTGTTAGCATCCATATATTTCCTAGCTAATAACGATCAATTTTTTTTTGAGTACAAGGGAATACAGATCACAAACGAAACCGAACCAGCAGTACAACCTCAAAAACAAGGAAATCTAACCTAGTTCTTGAAGTTCCAGCTCCACCGACGCCGTCTCACCACGGTGACCGCCGACCGCGCGCTGCCACCGCACTCCACCCGAGCCGGCGCACGCAGCGAACCGCGGCCAGGAAGCCGCCGACGAGGTCGCCGTCTTCAGTCAACCGCCTGGGTCTTGCGGAGGCGACGAAGCTGGAAGACCACCAGAGCACGCCATCGCCTTGGATCTGCGCCACTGCTCGACGCCGGAGACGCCAAAGCTCGACGGAGAAGACGACTCTGTAGATCTGACATCCCGATCTCCTGCACCCCCAAAAGCCACCACCGGCGCCGGAGAAGAGCACCGGTGCAGCGGGGACGCCCTGCAGCCCGCCAGCACCGTCGAAGACGCCGCCGTGGAGGGGAAGCCGCAGAGCATCAGATCACGCCGGCGTCGCCCTTCCCACCATGGCTCCGCCGCTCGCAGGCCCCGAGCTACGCACCGGAACGCAGATCTGGAGAGTCCCCGCTCTCCCGCCGCCGGAGCAGCCGTCGGAGGACGGGAAATCTCCAGATGCGCCGGCGGGAGCTGGGCGGCGCGGAGTCGCCTCCCCGTCGCCTCTGTCCACTGTAGCACGAGAGGGTTCCAGAAATAGATGGGAAGTGAATACTTTTTGCTAATAACGATCAATTTTGGAAACCAGTAGTACGGAGTATATATGTAGTAATGAAACATAGTCGACAATCTGAATACCACACTTCTCTACACCATCTCCGCAACACAACGTACACGACCAGATCCACTGCAATGCTTATGCGCTTGGGCGACACTGGGTGGACCATCGTCGAGATGGTACTTGAGGTGTGCACTGGTGGCTCGTTCCGCATCGTCTATCACGACGACAAGATCCTGGTCACCATGGGGGCTAGCCTCTGGCGCATCGTCATGCTGATCAATTGTGACGTGGTGGGGCACCAAGACTTGACGCGGCGGGACGAGGGCAGCCAATGCGTGGAGCATTACAGCTAGCTCCTAAAGTCCCGCGGTAAGATTGTGTAGGCGTCCCGAACGACCACCTAGCGACGGAGACCTTGCTTTTTTATGGCAGTGCTCGAGTCGAGCTTGGACGAGGAATTTGTAGTACGAAATGTGCAAATTCTTGACAATATGGATTTGAATCACTCACTACTAGCGGAATGACGCATCAAATGATGGAGAATAGTCGTCTCTTAACATAGAGTAATAACTTGTGACAGTGAAACGACACATGCAATGATAGGTAACAATCGTCTTATAGCACAGAATAATAAAGCGGGGCAATGAAGCAACACATGAAATTATAGTTAGTATTTATCTTAAAGTATAAAATAAGGACCCTATTAATTTGCAGGAATAAAATGACGCATGTAATGATAGGTAATAACTAACGTGAAAACATAAATTAGTCTATACTAGTGTGACGCGGTGGGGGGAAGGTGTCGACTTCATGGAGCATTTCAACTATGTCTTAAGAGCTCCGTAGCGAGCTTCCGTGGGCGTCGGTTTGGGTACACATGTAAAGGACCATTCTGAAAACTCCGGGTGTTGGTGTACGCAGAATTTTCATGGCATTTGTGATGTTAGGCCTCCGAACAGGGCTCGCGAGTTCAAAACAAAAGAAGTGATCGGAATCTTTCCAAAATGGATGGATCCTTTTTTTGTTTTGTTTGGTACTTATTATAACGTAGGACACATTGGCAATCTTGTGTCCGTGTGGAAAATCACCGTCACGGCGTTCTCCAACCTGTTTTCGTACTTTCCCCGCCCATTTTCTCTCTCCTTTTGTATTGGCATTCTTTCGCCCATTTTTCTAGTTTTGTCCGGCGTGTTAGCGTACGTAGGCATCCCAACATTTCACCATTATCGCCCGAAATTAGGTAACCACGCCACTGGAAATCTAACAATTGTCACCTCTCAAGTGGAAATCTTCCAAACAAAAAAAAAGGTGGTGTTGTCTTATTTGTTCTCATCGATCGAGATACTAGGATGTTTGAGTCATCCCTAGTGGGTTTTTTTCGTCTGATTTCACCGCCGGTTCAGAAAATGCCAGAAGGGAGCACTACAGAGTCTTCGGGAGTTTTAATCTTTGTGACGGGACATTGGTGGCCGATGGCGCTGTTTTTGGCTTCATCAACGTCACTCGGTTGTGTGCTTTCGGCTATATATGTAACCGGTGAGTTTTTATTTCCATGAACAAATTTCTAAGGAACATGTTATTTCTTGGTAGTTAGTTTTCATCACTCCCTCCTTTTTTTATTTTATTTTTATGAAATGGGTGCTTCCCGAAATGAATGGTTGTACTTTTCGATTACGGTTACGAGGTTTACATGTTTATACACGCTTTCGGAAGGTTAGTTTTCATCCTGTATTTTCTTTTGTTTTGAATTAAAGTTTGGGTTGTCGATAATTGTTTTTGTATGTTGTATAGGGACGGTCACGTACGTGCATGCATACAAAAAAAGAAAAGAAAGGGAAAACCGATTTACGTGCGTGCATGCATATGCATCCCCGTTAGAGCTAGACTAGCATATTTATGGATTCAACTATCAGCTAGTAGTTGTAGGTGGAGACGTAGAAGCTCTCTATATATCGAAGCAAGCTAGTGTTCACACGACCGCGAGGGCATTCCAAATTCATGCATGCAAATACTTGGCTATATATATATATATATATTCAGCTGGACTCACTACGGGAGAATATGTCATTGCCGTGTGGGCAAAAGACACGGCAAAGGCGCTGCGGGCAAAATAGACACGGCATAGATCGGGACGGCAAAGTTTCTTTGCCGTGTGTTTTTGGCAAATACACGGCAAAGTCTATTGCCGTGTGTTTTTTCCACCACACAGCAAAATAAAGTTGTTTGATGACGGCAAGGTAGCTGACGGCACGGTGCTGGTCAATTTGCCGTGTTCAGAAGAAAAGCACACGGCAGCAAAACACACGGCAAAGAGGGATGGTGTCAGAAAAAAAAAATCCCCCGTCCCTCGCCGGGACAGACATTTTTGGCTTGAAACCTATACATATTTATGTATGACAGACATTTTTGTGAAGGAGTTTTTTGGAAAATTTGTTAAAACTCAAGTTTATCATTTTTCCTATCAATTAGTACACATAAAAGGACTCCATGCCAAACGATTTCTTTTTTGAGTAATGTTTCACTTTAGTTGAGATTTTTGAAAAAATGGTCAAAATGGTCACCATGGCTATGTACCTTAAAATGATTTCAGTATAATTTGAAGTAATGTTTCACTATCGACGGTTCTGTGATATAATCACTACCTATGTACCTTAAAATGATTTTTTGCAAAAATTCAAAGCAAACTATCACTCACTTGTAGTTCAAATTTGAATTAATTTCAGTATATCGGCATAACGTCATCTAAATAGACGAAATTCGGTAGAAAACGAGAAAGTTCATAATATTTTTGGATTCTCCATCAAATAGGGACTACTTTGTGTGAAAATTGGATTGGTGCCGTTTTACACCATATTTTTTGCACTTGCTTCACAAAAAATGTAGAATAATGGCATATGATTCTTTGCCGTGTGTTTTCCAAATACACATGGTAAATAATTCTTTGCCGTGTGTTTTTCTTCTGAAAATAATAACTAGCTAGTCAACAGAAGTCATCTTGTTCGAGGTCGCCCGGCCGTTATGGTTTGAGTCCGGCCGGCCACGCAGGAGAATGCCGAGTTTCTTCAAGCGCGCGCGGCAACGTACTGGACTCGTGCCGTACGTCACTGCAGTTGGCGAGCATGCACGTACGTACGCATGTATTCATTTGAACTTGCATCGGTAATTAATAAACCTAGTACGTACAAAGAAGATGGAGTAGCTAGGTACGTACGCACGTACGGCCTCATCGATCGAGGCAGCGCGCGGGCTGGTGACGGCGTAGAAGGCTCCTGCACCCGATCTGGCTCTGCATGCCTGCAGAAAAAAATAATTCCAACGCAGTTAGCACGCGCGTAGCAGCACGAGATTTCACGCCAATCATCCAGCACACACCCCACGTCCGCCCAAGCCGTGCCGCCCAATCGACGGGGTAGCAAGAAAGGCATCGGATTTGACGCCGCTCACCTCAGGAACCGGGCCGCGAGGAATCCCCTCCCAAGAATCGGTCAGGGAGGCGCCACCGATCTAGCGCCCTCGGCGGAGGGGTGGAGACAGCGGCGGAGGAAATTTTATGGGTTGGATTTACTTGGGAGGCGGACGAGAGGTCGGAGACGACGGAGGAGGAGGAGGAGACCGCGTTGCGTTGCGTCGGTCCCACTCTTCTCCTTCTGCTTTTCTTTTTTCCTTGTCTTTCGTCACATGTACTACGACAACCGTGTTGACAAATTAACCCCGTTTAGCCATATTTTTCCCTTTTAAATCCTTTTTTCCATGAAGGTAACAAGAATAACGTGGGGTAAATTCTCGAGTGAGAGTTGAGTTTTTTCGCAATCTATTTTTAGCCTCCTCAGAAGAGTGGTTTTACATGTAATGGTTGTCTACCAAATTCCATTTTAAAAGTGGCATGCTTAATTAGAAGCATGTAATAATTAAAGAACAAGTGCTTGCAAATTTCTCCGAATGACAATGTCATTGTATGATAAGATTATGAGCGTTGATGACGACGACGAGTAGGAGGACGAAGGGGACAGTGTTGTGTCGGACGTCGGTATCACTTCTCTCTTCCTCTTCTTTTCTTTCCCATTTGTCAAATAATCACATGTTCCAAGAGGGGTTTTGGACGACCAAGTCAAGAAACACATGACTCAGCCATTTCCTTGTTGACTTTTCCGATTACATTTCTTCCTTAATAGACAAGGTTTTGTTAGAGAAAAATAAGTAGGAGAACTTTGGCAAAGGTTTTGGCTTAGCTTTTCTTCTTGTTCTTAGAGGGTGCACCCGCACGGCAACAAAACTCTCCTCCTCCCCATCATCATCAAATCTCGTAATATTATCTTCTCATCCAGTGACTTCGTTATTCAGAGATGTAGGGACATACGTATATCACGCGCCAAATATTTAATGGTGGCTACATATTTTTTCTTATTTTTCGGATGACTGACGAATAGTTCAATTCATATAGATGTATATATGTAGTTAGGTGGTTCCTCAGTGGCTAGCCGACAAGATGCTTTGTCATAAGGCGATCGTCGAGAGGTGGGTAAGTGAGGTGTACAGGACGGAACACACGGAGGCAGCGTCGCGGCGTGCCTTTTTTTTTATAGAATTCGTCCACTTTATTAATCAAAGCACATCGTAAGAGAGTACACTGTCAAAGCAACCTCACCCTCACTGGCGTCGTGGAGAGAAAGGGAAGAAATAGTTTTTGTTTTTCCTATACAAGTCACTGTGTAGCTGGAAGTCTTTTTTATTTGCTTTCAATTGTAGAAAATAAAGACATGAGTAGACCTTACTCACTTGGAGGCATTCTTTGAGACCCGGAAGCCAAAGAAGTTGGATCCGACTAAACTAGCGGATAAGCAGTGGATCAATAATTACGGACGGCACCCGCAGGGTATGGGTAAGGGTGGAGTCACCCCATATCCTTACCCGTCGATCCCGATCTTACCCGTCACCCTTACCCATACCCGTCAACGGGTACGGGTATAACTTTTTCCCATACCCGTCACCCGACAAGGTAGATGGGTACCCGCGGGTAAAAATAGCCACATTAAAAACACGTCAAATTGAACAAAAAATAGTCGTAAAAAACACATAACTCATCTAGAAGAGATATATCTGTTGTTTTTCTCTATAGGGAGTCTAAGACGTGATCACGTGAATTGGAGAGATTAGATATGATATTAGAGATAACTAATTCATCGGTATTGTGAGGCAGTCGCCGGGTGGTCCCCCATCCACGTAGGGTGTAGCAAGCAATCCCTGACTATATATGTCACGCAACATACATTATCTTTGAATTATGATTGTATCCTCATGCATTTGTGCGTGAAGTTAAGACTCACATGTCAAATATTAGATGGGTAAATGGGTACGCGGGTATGGGCTATACGATATAATACCCGTATAGTCTCTACCCGATGGGTTTGATATTTTACCATTTATGTACCCATGGGTAATTTTTTATCCCATACCCTTACCCTATTTGGTTTTTACCCGCAGGGTAAAAGGGTAATGGGTACTAATTGTCATCCCTAGCAATGATGGATCCGGGTTGAAGTGGGACAAGTACTTCGCAAATTTCAATTAGGTCCACGAACCTGACTCTAATCAGGGACTGTGCCTTTTGATCACTGTGGTTGCTATGCAGGCAGGAGAAGGCCTGAAGAATCTGGGACCTGGGAACCCTCTAAGGCAAAATGTATGTCGAGCTTGCGTGGCACTCGACAAAGAGTGGACACGTAGCAGTGCGTGGACTCGGTAAGGAAGATGCTTAGTATGTCAGTGGCAATCGGAAAATATCTATACAAGATACACAGTAATGCACTCGGCAAAGGTTAGAACGTGTGGCGCCTTGTTGTGGTATGCCATTGTCATTTGACGAGTATGTGCGGCCATTAACGCTTGGCAAACTTTCTAACGGCCGTTTCCATCGGACGGTCTTCAACTACTTTTGGTTGCCGAGTGTACTCTTAAAATACATGGCAAATTGTATACCAACATCCTGACTTTTGACATTCGGCAAACTATATGATTGTTGCCTAAGTATGGTTTGTCGTGTGTGATACTTGGCAAACTATATGTCGACATGTTCTTTCGTCTTTACATGCCGGTCCCAGTAGTGGTTGTTCCCCAAATCTCTGATACAAATGCCTATAGAGGGATGGCCTGGTGCCTACTAATTGATTTTCCAATGTGATTGTTAACTAGCAGGATCATACCGCTCCTCTCAGCCAAATCAGAGTTAAATCGCTTCTACCTAACATTGCGTTATTTTTTTTCCAAAACTATGAGATTGTTTGATTATGTACTGAGTTTAGTTTGCCTAAATACTCATTTAATTAGATTTGTTTGAGGATAATCAATTTTAGCATAAGATGTTCATGTAGACTGGTAATTTTTGTGGTTCATGTTGCTATGTTGACTTTTCACTATTAGGGCCTCATTATGGGATTGCCTTGTTGAGTGAACCACCAATGCATGGTAAAGCAGTAAAATGTTTTTTATATTTATAAATTTCAGTATTTATACCATTACTATAATTTTGAGTTGTTTGATGCATGAAATTGTAGCTATCTCCAATTTTCCTATACCAGTGTGGACAAATTGCCAATCATTGTGTATTTATATTGATAGTTGATTATTATTTTGCCTCTTAAAATATATTTAAATTGCCTTATGGTAGATTATTATTTTGCCTATCAGTATATGTCTATTAGGATTGCCTCTATTAGTCTATGTCTAAATTGGCTGTTGGTAATGACTATCTTGCCTACTAGTTATATGTCTAAATTGCCTACCTATGTATGTCTAAATAAATAGGAATTCAATATAGCTCCCGAGCTCATGTACTCTTGTTTGAGTACAAAATTTGAAAAAGAAATAGAAAAACACTTAAAAATAGGGATGAACATATTCAAAAGTTCTACATACGTGCAAAGTTTCGTGAAGAAATAACATTTCTTGTGCCCTATGCGGAAACACAAAAATCAGTGCCCAACGTAGGATTTGAAAATGTCTTTTTAGAGCACTGATTTTTTTGTTGTTCCATGGACCATAAAAACAGTCATTTCTTTACGAATTTTTTCACGTATGTAGAAAAATTTGACATGTTTGTTTATGTTTCTTTCAGAATTTTTTATATTTATTTTTTGAATTTTGTACTCAAACAGGAGAATATGAGGTAGGTAGCCAAAACTGCTCTCCCCAAAGAAATTTCTGTTCTAAATTGGTAGCTAGCTAGTACTACTATCTTGCCTACCTATGCATGTCTAAATAAGTGTCTATTAAAAATTGTTTCCGGCTAGTAGTAGAGCACGACAAATGGAGGCCCAGCTACATGAAGCTCTGTTTCGAAAAATTTGCATGAAGCCAACATCTGGATCGATGAACTTTACACTGTTTCGAAAAATTGAAGTGTTGCCATATTTTCCATTTTTGTGTAACCCAAAATAATACATTGGCCTCGAAAATTTACATAGTGGTAAGTCTCAACATTATGTAGATCTAAGATATTTGTTTCAAAAAAATTGAAACAAAAAATACAAATTTATTTTTTTAAACCGAACTACAAGTTGTTATAAGTGATAGATAAATTAACGACGAAGAAAAGCAAGATCAACACAGGGGACACGAGTTTTTTAACGTGGAAAACCCTTCCAAAGAGGAAGTGAAAAACCACGGACGCGAGCCAACAAATTTTCACTATGATCGGATGAGGTTATAAACGCCGGGATTTACAACTTGTGACTTATCCCAAACCGGCGACTTACAAGAGATATATAATGGTGGAAACCTAATCCAAGTCAGTAACAACTCGTACCGTGATGGCCTCGCTTCGCTTCGTCTGAAGTTAGGTTTATCTTTATATCTTAATCATATGAATTGGAATTGGATCACACCAAAATAACATTAGCTCGGCCTCCAAAGTCCAAATGCACTTTCCGGCTAGTAGTACATTAATTGTGATAAATACTATAAGTACATGCATGCTTGGAGGCATGGCGGCCACGGCAATTGGTAAGGGTATGCTTCCCCGGGGAACTTGTTCCTCTCATGCTGGCTCTCTACCTGCATCGTGTCGAGCTCGACCGTAAATAGCCACGTCGTGCAGGCTGGTGTGATGAGGACATATCTCTCATTTGCGGCGACTATCACAGCAGCTCCCCTAAAGAAATGGTCTTGATACCCTGGTAGGCTACGGGTGGCCTCTGGTAAGCTCAGGAGCTTCTCCAGCGTCCACTCGCCGCCGCCGGCCGGCTCCTGCACAAACACTTTGAGGTCGTTGACACGCGTCACCCGGACAGCACGTACTGCGCCGCCGTCCTCGCGGCCGCCTACCATACGATGGGTCCATCTGTCGCAGCCGCCGTCTCCAGGTCCCCACATGTTCACCGGAAAATTGCTGAGCGAGAACGCTTCGGTGGCCTCGTCAAGAACGAAAACGTCCTTGTCGCCTTGGCCCTCAGCTGCCAGGTAGAGACGGCCATTGGCGCGGCCTAGGAAGTTCTGATAGCCGCCGTGTATTCCCTCCGGGGCAAGGAGGTCGTTGCGCGCTAGGCGCCAGCCGCCCGAGGAGGAGCAGAAGACGGAGACCAAGGGTACGTCAACGGCGGCAAGGACCCTGAAGTTGGACATGTGGATGCCGCCGCCACTGCCGTCGCCGTCGAGCAGGAGCATGGCGATGTAGTCATGTTTCTTGAGATCGGCCGGTGGCGAACGGATGGCCTGGCAGCGCCCCGTCAGCGGCTCGCAGACTATCATGTCAGGGAAGCCTGTATGCCATATGGCTTCCTGGCCGGCCCGCTTCTTGGATAGGAGGAGGAGGCCGCGGCGGCGCGGCTGTCGGCGACCTCACAGGAATGGCTGTCCGGGAGGAACTCGAGAGTCAAGTGACGACTGTCCACGACGGGAGGCGAGCATGGGACAAAGACGGCGCGCCTGCACTGGACCACTCCTCGTACCCCGGCGTCTGCGACAACAATGGCGTGCCACCGCTTGCACACGGCAGCGGCGCGGATGAGCCACATGCACGAACCGAGGCGGAGGAGGATGTGCTCCAGGACATCGTCGGAGAGGTCCTGCAGCTGCGGCCCCTCCTTCATCCCGAGCTTGATCTTGCGATGAGGACGGCTTCCCTCCATCGCCATATGGATATGGTACCCAGTCGGCCAAGTGAAATCTGTATATTGCGAGGGGACGCAGTCGGTCGGTATATAGACCATAGACCGACGATAGGTTACAAGATCGATTTGCAATCCGAGACCAATATTAGGGCCCCTTTTTTCAGCTTATTTTCCAGATTCTCCCAGAAACTACCCTCCATTAGCTTCTCCTATAATCTCGTTTTTTAAATTTGTTTAAACTTCTAAATAAGTATTGGGAAGACAAATTTAGAAGTTTAAACAAATTTAAAAAACGAGATTCTAGAAGAAGCTGATGGAGGCTAGCTTCTAAGAGAATCTAGAAAATAAGCTGAAAAGAAGGGGGCCTTACTCTCGTGCCGTGTTGGACTCAAACACAAGCACGCGCATATATGCATGCATGACTACCAGAAATTGCCGCATTATACATGGAAACAGATTAAAACAACGGAGTACTTTGCGTTTCGACTCGCACGGCCCACATTTTTTAGATAAAGAGTATATATTAATATCGCGGAGATACCAATTACATCCAGCCTCTGTAACAACGCAATAAACTAAACTATTACGGATGCACACAGCCGAAAAACAATAAGAAGAAGAAATAAAACGAAAAGTCCCGCTACAGAGTTGCAATCCTTGCAGCAACAGCAACACAACCACCACCAAGCCAACACCTGATGTCCAATTCTTCAAAAGCAACGTATTCAAGAAGGAAAAAAGTGCCAGACACAATCAATTAAGGGCAGACCTTGGGTTTTCACCCTGAAGATAGTCCCCGCTCTCAAAACAATGTCTTCACCAAGACCATTGCCAGACACAACCAATTAAGCCCAAACCTTGTATCCCAGATACCCTCGTCTTTCCAGCTCCACCCCCGCCCGCATCGTCGCCACGCACACAAACCCTAGCTAGCCGTTCGCAGCTTCCAGCTTCACCGGTGGACCTGCAGGTTGGCCGGCGATGGAAACGCGGGGAAGCAAGAAGAAGAGGGACAAGCAGAGGAGCCCTTTGTCCGAGCTCTCCGACGACCTCCTCGTCAAGATCATCTCGCGTGTGCCCTTCAAGTCCACCCGCTGCTGCAAGTGCGTCTGCAGGCGATGGCGCGACGTCGTCTCCCACCCCGACCACCGCAAGAAACTGCCCCGGTGGACCCTCGCCGCCATCTTCTACAAAACCGGCAATCTGTGTCGCCAACTTACGAACCGTCATTACGAAAGCTTAACAGGGAACTGGTGCCCTGGCATCGACCCCTCCTTCCCGTTCCTGCCCAAATACATACTTTGTGACATTCGGATTGACATGCTGGACTGCTGCAATGGCCTCCTGCTCTGCCGGCGAAAGGAGTCATATTATCCCATGACAACGGATTACGTGGTGTGCAATCCGGCCACTAAGAGATGGTTGCCGTGCCTGCATCAACTGGTCCAGCAAGGTGCAGGTCGCTCGCCTGGGATTCGACCCGATCAACTCCTCTCACTTCCATGTACTTGATTTTGCACTGGTGGCTGATACACGGGCCAAACCATTGGGGATCTACTCTTCCAAAGCTGAGTTTGGACACATCCGGCCGATTGGAAATGTCCAATTGATATAAAAACTTTTCAGGTAGCACATATTTCAGAGGAGAGTTATATTTATCTTCCTATTTTGATAAGGTTGTAGCTGCCGTGGACATGGAGGGAAATCGTAGGGTCGTTCCTATTCCTACGTCACATGGTTGTTCTCGTATGGATGATGATGTTTATGCTTCACAAGGACAACTGTATTTGAAAATTTCTAGTGCTTCTGAACTATCAATCTGGGTTCTTGAAAATTCTAAAACTGAGAATTGGACACTGAAGCACAATATCAGCCGCTTGCAATTGTTTGGAGCAAAGGATGCATATTATTCATGCATAGAAAAAATTATCATCCAGGCAGAATACAATGTGATACTTATATTGTTTACGAAGTTCCTTGGCAGCCGGCAACGATCGTGACGAAACTAATGTCATACGATATGGATTCAAGGGAGCTACATTTTATACGTGATCTTGGATATGACTGCAGGAGACCTTATCTTTCATATGTCCCTTTGTTCTCACATTCATTGGCAGATGGGCACTAGAAATTTTAATTATGTAGTGCAGTTTCACAATGGTGTATTTCTTGTTTTATTTTCGCCAATAGAATGTCTTGTAACTTTTGTATGAACATAATGGCGTGTATATTCTTTATGATATTTGAGTTAGGTCTTGAACACTATGATATTTGAGACCAGCCAGTACTTGGGTAGACCTTTTATGATGTTGTGCTAGTTTAGTGGTGCTTGTGCGCACTCATCTACTTCTTGTGCAGTAAATTAACAACCTACTAACTCTATTTTTCTTTCTACACTTGGAGCAACTCTAGTTGATTCTCTAAAAATATGCCCACCATTATTTCGTTAGAAGATCTTCCAAAATGGTTTTATAGGATACACATGGCCTCCAAGATAAAATCTTCTAAAAATACACATCTGCAATTATACAAATGTGTGGGCTCACTCGTCCGGTGGTTCCCACTTCTTTTCCTTTTGTTCCTTTTCTCCCTTTTTCCTTCACTCCACATATTTCCCACTTTCGTGTATTTTCCGATGGTAGATTTGTGTTTGGAGGGATCACGCTCGTAGATCGAGATGGTAGCACATATACACATGTGAAGTTCCCACGAAAATTGCTGATAGAGACCTTAATCAGCATGCCCATTTTGAGAAACTTTTTTTTTTTGAGTTTTCACCTGGATAGCCCCACCTGATTTTATATATAAATGATACGACCCAAGCGGTCGAGAGTTGTTACAGGGAAAGGCTTTACATCGAGGAGCAGGGGGTAATTTACTTACAGGTGAACTAAAGTAAAGACTTTCCAAGGATGTAGCCATATTCAGTTTTCGAGTAGCATAAAAAAAATCCTGAAAAAGAAATCAGGCCGGTTGCTCATTTGTTGGGAAAGGAACATGTTTGGAAACCAATTAAAACCAGCTATTTTCTGATCAGGCACGGGGCACGGCACACTTCATAGGGAGGTTAGTTGTGTGATTAATCTTTGATATAGAGACTTCCAATAAATCCTATCCATTTCACTGTACTTCCAATCGTTGATAACCTCACCAGGAGTGTGCAATGAGAAGAGCGCTCATCTGGAACATACTGATCCTGAAAGAGAGCTCCAAAGACAAATATTATCATGGGAACAAACTAGAAGATGTCAAAGTAAAAGAGCATGATAGGCCTCAAACATCTTCAAGCAAGAATGAATGGGTCCGTCCTCTTCATGTACAAACATTGTGCATCAAATTCATTCAAAATTGAGATAAATTGGTTTTTCATTATCATATTTCAGAACACTTTATTATAGGCTTAACCAAACTTTGAGAAAACAGACAGAAATATTTCCAACTTAGTCATAATTAATCTCATAAAAATAGACAAACATGATACAAAGCCAGGTATCTTTTCAGACTCGTCCTCTCTCTAGGTTATAGCTGCCTCAAAATCCTTGAGGGCGTGTTGACATCATATCAATAAGTATGTAGTGATGATTTATGTACCAGGTACTCCCCCGTCATGGAATAAGTGTAAATCTAGCATTTGTATCAAGTCAAAAAAAAATTGACCAACTTTATAAAAAAGAGTAGCAACATATGTAACATCAAATCGCTATATTTTGAAACTTTATTTCAAGACGAATCTAGTGATACCAATTTGGCGACATATCCAGTGAAAACCACCGTTGGGTGAAAACCTGAAAACTATCGGCCGTGGGATGGTCAATAGATTGAGCAGATTAGAAATGGATTCCCGATCAGCTAATTAACCAGGTTTTGCACGTAGACGTAACCCGCTGGCCTTACCCACGATCGGAAGCCCTTGACAACTTGAGCCTTCGATCTCTCGTGCCTGAAGATGATGCCACCGGCCGTGAGCCTAGCCCTCCGCCGGACGTGGTAGAAACTATCCGTTCAGATAATGTGCCGCCGCCAGCCCTTGCGCTCGACGCCGTTGCCACTCCATCTTGTCCCTGCGGCCATGCTCCTTCCTCTCCCTTCAGTCCGTCAAACCATTTGACTCAACCGACAGTTGTGCTCAACGCCCTTGCCGCTCCCATGCCCCTGCAACCTGCATCCGCATAGAGCTGAACTAGCAAGCAGTCACGTTTCTTGAGGTCGGCCGGCGACGAAAGGATGGCCTGCAGCGCTCCGTCAGCGGCTCGCATACCATCATGTCGGGGAAGCCTGTGTGCCATATGGCTTCCTGGCCGGTTCGCTTCTTGGATAGGATGAGGAGGCCGCCGCGGCTGTCGGCCACCTCCCAGGACTCACTGTCCGGGAGGAACTCGAGGGACAAGTGGCGCCTGTGATCCACGACGGACGGCGAGCATGGGACGAAGACGGCGCCGCCTGCGCCGGACCACTCCTCGTACCCCTCGTGCTCGTTGTCGACCGTGTGGTAGTGGCCAAGCACAAGCGGCACATGATGGAAACAGATTAAAATGTCCCGGCCTCTTAGGATCGTAGGCATGAGTTTGTTACCGTCAAACAAAATTATATTTCCAAAATCAAGTGTTTCCGTCTAACAAGACTTGTTTTCAGTTAGTGCAATTTGTTTCCAAAATATGTTCTGGTGCTTTGTTGCTTCAATCTTTTTTTTTTTTTTTGCTAAACTTTGTTGCTTCAATCTTCTAGTAGTCTTGTATACAAAAAAAGATGAGGAGTAGAAATAGAATCAAGTGTCCTGAATCTCCATGGTTTGCTAACACGGGTACATTACGGAAATTGCCTACATATACCGCAGATACCTGCCCCTCGTCTTTCCAGCTCCGCCTCCGTCAGCATCATCGCCGCGCACACGAACCCTAGCCGACCGTTCGCAGTTCGCGTGGTAGCACTGGTGGGGTGGACGAGTCTCTTGTAGTCTCCCCTCCTCTCTACGGCTGGTCTACCTGCAGGTTGTGGCCAGCCATGGAAAAGCGGGTCCCTGAGAAGAAGAGGGACACGGAGAGGAGCCCGTTCTCCGAGCCCTCCGACGACCTACTCGTCGAGATCATCTCGCGCGTGCCCTTCAAGTCCACCCTTTGCTGCAAGTGCGTCTGCAGGCGATGGCTTCACGTCATCTCCCACCCCGACCACCGCAAGAAGCTGCCCCGGTCGACCCTCGCCGGCTTCTTCTACAAAACCGGCGATCTGCGTTGCCAGCTTATGAACCGTCATTACCAAAGCTTAACAGGGAACTTGTGCCCTGACATCGACCCCTCCCTCTCGTTCCTATCTAAATACAGACTTTGTGACATTCACATCAACATGCTGGACTGCTGCAATGGCCTCCTCCTCTGCCGACGACAGGAGACTGATTATGACAGGACAACGGATTATGTGGTGTGCAATCCGGTCACTAAGAGATGGGTTGTCATGCCCGGCACCGACTGGTCAAGGGAGGTGCGGGTCGCTCGCCTGGGTTCGACCCGGTCATCTCCTCTCACTTCCATGTGTTTGAGTTTGCACCAGCTGATGATACACACGTCAAACCATTGGGGATATACTCTTCCAAAGATGGGGTTTGGACACATCCGACCGATTGGGAGTGTCCAATTGATATAGACAACTTTTCAGGTAGCACATATCCTGAAAGAGAGCTCCAAAGACAAATATTATCATGGGAACAAACTAGAAGATGTCAAAGTAAAAGAGCATGATAGGCCTCAAACATCTTCAATCAAGAATGAATGGGTCCGTCCTCTTCATGTACAAACATTGTGCATCAAATTCATTCAAAATTGAGATAAATTGGTTTTTCATTATCATATTTCAGAACACTTTATTATAGGCTTAACCAAACTTTGAGAAAACAGACAGAAATATTTCCAACTTAGTCATAATTAATCTCATAAAAATAGACAAACATGATACAAAGCCAGGTATCTTTTCAGACTCGTCCTCTCTCTAGGTTATAGCTGCCTCAAAATCCTTGAGGGCGTGTTGACATCATATCAATAAGTATGTAGTGATGATTTATGTACCAGGTACTCCCTCCGTCATGGAATAAGTGTAAATCTAGCATTTGTATCAAGTCAAAAAAAAATTGACCAACTTATAAAAAAGAGTAGCAACATATGTAACATCAAATCGCTATATTTTGAAACTTTATTTCAAGACGAATCTAGTGATACCAATTTGGCGACATATCCAGTGAAAACCACCGTTGGGTGAAAACCTGAAAACTATCGGCCGTGGGATGGTCAATAGATTGAGCAGATTAGAAATGGATTCCCGATCAGCTAATTAACCAGGTTTTGCACGTAGACGTAACCCCCTGGCCTTACCCACGATCGGAAGCCCTTGACAACTTGAGCCTTCGATCTCGCGTGCCTGAAGATGATGCCACCGGCCGTGAGCCTAGCCCTCCGCCGGACGTGGTAGAAACTCTCTGTTCAGATAATGTGCCGCCGCCAGCCCTTGCGCTCGACGCCGTTGCCACTCCATCTTGTCCCATGCGGCCATGCTCCTTCCTCTCCCTTCAGTCCGTCAAACCATTTGACTCAACCTGGCGTCGTGGAGAGAAAGGGAAGAAATACTTTTTGTTTTTCCCCACGTCACGTCATGCCATGCCTCGCAAAGGATTACCTGGCGTGGATCCGGACAGCAGCTTGCCGCCGCCGGCGATGGGATCGACGAACGAGGGCGGAACGACTACACTGCACTGCTCGCCTCGCCAAGTCCAAAGTCACAAGTCACGCACGCGCAACTCGCACGCGGCTTTGACGGCGAGGGGCTTGTATTTATAGAGCCTGCTGCTTGGAGATAACAGAGAGAGGTCATGCATGCGAGAGGAAGAAGAAGATGATGATGCGGTGTGTATTTCAATCTGTAGGTACTCTCTTCTGTCCGTCCATTATTTTGGAAGCCATGGAGGAGAGGATCGACGGATGGCCAAGATGCACAGTCTCGCGGATCGCTGACGTGGCCAGTGCGTGAAATCCCACGCGACCTAAGTAAGTAATATATGGTTTAATTACGTGATGTAATCTGAATGGCTCCGCCGCATGTGCCCACATTAAACGGTAGTAAATTGCAGGACGGCTCGGTTTGTATGGACCTCGTATTCCGGAGAGTACTGCTTTCTCGGCTCGGCTCTCCTCGTCTCCTAAGAACAAGTACAATAGAATAACGTGGGCGGGCTATAAGGATTAAAGTAGTATATTTTTGCTTAGTTGGAGGAGAGAGAAGAGGAGAGAGAAAATGAGTGGGCTCTCATACAAGAGTCAGCTCTAGCACGTGTTCCTAGGCACTTTGTGAGAATGGATGATGGGCCATGTATCAATAAAATAGCTCATCTTTACATCTTACTATTATACATGTTGGCTATAGAACTGGTTATAGATGACACACACTATCTTATAGCCAACGCTTGACTCTACTATTGTACTTGCTCTAAGGGTGTGTTTGGTTCCAGAACGGACCGGACCGGAATGGAACAGTTCCACACCCAGAGCCCATCCCTGTGTTCGGTTTTTAGGTGGAATGGAACGCACCCATTCCTCTGAATGGCATATTCCGCGTAGATGCGGAATCCACCCGTCCTGCCGATTCGGCCGGACCGAGTGGAACGGGTGACTGTCTCCTAAAAGAAAAAAGAGAAAGAAGCTGCGACGAAATCGACCGATGAGCGTGTGTTGGAAAAATGAAAGTTATCGTCTGAGCTCATAGACAATGGTGAGTTACCTGCACAACGAACGCGGAATATCGTCGTCTTGTCACAGTTGAAACTCAGCTCTGTTAACCACTTATTTTGGATTTTATTCCTTTATTATTTGCCTCATTCACTTCACAACACAGATAATTCAAAAGTTGAACTTGATAGCCCCCATGAGAAACCCAACGTGTCCTACTAGCTCCTATCCAGCTTCCTAACAACGTGCCTGTTTCACTGCTAGCTCTGGAAACACAATACTACCGGATTGCCACAGAAGATGAAACCACAAAATAAGATGAACGCTGCATGTACATCTGAATCTCTATCAGGTCCAACAGCCTGAAAACCAAAAAAATGGCAAAGGCACCACAAGCCACAACAACAGCTAGCTAGCCAAGTACACAAAGCAAATGCATCGGTCAGTTCCAGAGCTACAAATATACTAGCAGTCACCCAAACCCTCGCCGCCCCATCCCTCTCAATGCACGGTCCCCATACATCGCAGGCATAGATTTTTTTCTTCTTCTCAGCAGCAGTTTAGCCTCGGTATCAACCAAAACAGAAATAGCGCCAAGGCAGTCTGTCGCCCCTCTGTGCACCGCAGCGACTACCAGTACTACTGGCTGAAGAAGAAGCTCGCCTCAGTCACTCCATCACCTGCACGGCAACAGACCAGGAAAGGCTCACCTCCATGTATGGCACACGAAACTATTGCTCGACGCGCAAACAATACTTACTAAGTAAACTAGGCACAGCATCGACTTTTTCCCAATCATGAGCGATCATAACTTAACATATGATGGCTGGGAAGTATTGCAGCAAAACTATTAAGTGATCATGCAGACAGTCTAGATCGTATCGAATAAACGGCTAGACACTTTACAAGCCAAAAGGGACAACCAGGTAGGTAGATGGCGAGACCAACGCATCTCACGTGTCCCCTCGGTCCTCCAGCCTCCGACCAGTGCAGCTAGCTTGCCTGTCTTTTTGTCCTCCTCCTCGACCTTCAAGAAGAACAATCGCATGGACAGTACACTAAGTTTGGCAAAAAGAAACACATTACTCTAATAAGTAACAGTACAATAGTGGGGGATATCATCTCAAACAAAAACACAATGTGAATATCAATATGGTACAAGATTCTGCAAGTTGGGCTCTAGAAAACTTCAGCTAGTAGAATCAAACCCAGAATCAAAAGCACATTCTAGGAATCTACTATCTAGTCTATACAATAGCTATGTGAGAGGTTTCCCATAAGCAGCTTCAGGACAAATTAATCCTCCTTCATTTCCCTTCAAGAGTATAAGCACCACAGACCAATTCCAATGAGAAGATCATCACAATCACAACACTGGTGGCCAGAAGACCACCGCCACAGAAAATATGACCACAAAACTAGGCTCCAAATAATTGGCTAGATGGCCAGCATCATAATCGGCTATGGCTTGATATCCAGATCATACCAGAGAGGGAAGGAGACTAAGGACTCACCAAAATCGAAGATAAGGTGGGCAGCCCCGCCACTGTTGCATCCAAACCGTTGTCATCACACTGCAGGGAAACTAAGGTATATGAGTGTATTCTTTGTGACTGCACCATACCAGATAAGCAAGAAAAGCAAAAATATATAGGTTATACGAACCTGATTGAGAACATCAGAGTCAGAATCAACAAATGTTATTTGCAAGCCACTCGATACCAAAACGTCCAGCCCTTCCAACCTGTGGAGGTGAATATGTTAGTCCTAGGTAATAACACCAACCACAAGGAAGACAAACAGAGCAATTCATACTATTAGCAAGAATAAATGCAAGGAAAGATTCTTCCATCTTCCGAGGACGAGCCGACAATCTGTGGACCTTACATTCAAGATTGAAATAGCATGCTAAGCTTGAATACAATTAATAATCCGCAGGATACTTAGCGTGCTCCTCCCTACACCTCTTGCATAAATTGGAAATTGTGCAAGCATGAACAAGACATGAACAAGACATCAAGCACATGTAAATTGTGCATTTCCAGCACCGATTGCAACTCCCCTACACCTCTACAAATCAACATACACACAAAACTAGCTTTGCTTCTCACCATCAAAGCTGAACATACAAGCAAAACAACCATGGCTCGATGCCATGCTATCACAGATCAAGTACAAGGAGAGAATCACATACTCACCTAAACCATCACACTACAACGACCAAGGAGGTGAAGGATAATCTAGTCGAAATGCAAGCACATGAAACTATTGCTTGACACGCAAACAAGACTTAATAGGTAAGCTAGGAAGTGCATCGACATGGAATGTTAAGTAAGTGACAATCATGAACAATCGTAACTTAAACATGGGATGGCTGGGAGGTGTTGCATCAAAACTATTAGGTGGCACTAATGGTTCAAACTTTAGCATCCAGTGAACATGCCACATGTTTCACTTACATTTTTCGATGTTCCAGAGCTAAAAAATAGGCCATGTGCAACTGGAGGCACGTATTCACAGGAAGAGACTTGTGACATGCAAATCAAGATCAATAAATTGATGTACCAAGCAAAGATGTATGTACATCAACACTATATGATCACAGCAAATACACCATCAAAAAACCTAATATTGGAAATTATTCATGTACAAAATTCATGATTGATATTTACACAACGCACTGCACAATGCACATACATGAATAATCACTTGAACACAAAAATGAGACTTAAGGCTTGACCTTGGAAATCAGTAATCACCCAAGTTGCAACTGCCATACATGTACACCTACAGTCCACATACATGCACACCTAGCTTTGAGCAACACCGCCAGACTTGAAACGACAACATATCAAATATCCCATACGGACTCGCATTCCTAACAACCAGAAACAGGACACTAGCTAGCATCATAGTAATATTGTAAAGGCATTCCAGAATCAAGATGGTGGAAGCACCAAATTAACGCCCTACATGCAGATAAAACATGAATGTCTCAATGGTTCAAAGTGGCTTTCATAAGCTATACGAAGCTTACCATTAAGCAACTGGTGATTAGTGGGAGAAGGAAATGGCGAGACCAAGGCTTCTCACTTGTCCCTCAGCTTCCAACTTGTACAGCTACTCGGTTCCAGCCAGCATGTCATTTTCTCTTCCTCCTTTCCACTGGCGGAGCTCAGCTGAAAATTCTGGGCGGGCCAGCCCAAGTGGAGAGTGTATTTTTCTGCTTTTACTGTTCAATTTAGCCCACATCCTTCAGCATTTTGGGCTGGGCTGGGCGGGCCGTAGCCCAGTTAGCAATACACTGAGCTCCGCCACTGCTCCTTTCCCATCAAGAAGAGCAAAACATGCTCAGTGCATATACGGCAAAACAAATTCTAGGCAGGAATCATATCATGTCCAAGTACATGATGGAGAAAAATAAACATAAAACTGGCCTTGGAACAAACATCGTCCAAGTCTACTGTTGTGCCCAATATAAGCTTCAGGAGGCTGAAACAGAATTAACATGAACATCTAATATGAATATTCACCCATCCAAAATTTAGGAATCTTTCAGATTAGAAAAACATCAGGGATAATATTATAAGATTTAAGAGTACATGTTATACTATTGCATGCATAAAAGCTGCCAGATAGGAGTAGCAGACTAATAAACCACATGTGCGAACATTTATTCTTGCAAATTACAGCCAGTCAACAGCTCGATGGCCAGAACAGTACGCAGGCATGACATCATAGAGCACGTACAAGAGAAAGGAGAGGAACCACAAACTTACCCAAAACCACCTAGTCGAAGAAGATGGCCACCACTGCCAGCCAGCCGGCCTGATCCAGCGGCCATGGCTACCTCAGCTCCGCTTCTCCACTGAAATACAAAAACACAACCAAAAATAAAGTGCTTCGGGTGAAAACGTTTGCATCACCCTTTATTTTGGAGCTCAGGTTAAAAGAACTTACAAACCAGTGGTGGGCTCCACCTCAGGGTGCCCAGATCTTGTCGTACTTGAAAGCGATGAGCATCTGTCTGACATTGACGACGTTCAGCTCCCGTGGAAAAACCTGCCGATTGTGCATATGATAGGTAAGTTTTGATCCAAAAATAATAAGAAGAAACGACTGCACGATTGTGTATATGCTGGGCAATAACAACCAACCAAAGTTGGCCTCAGTCATTATGTATTGAACGGAGGAAAAAGCCTCTGTAATGGTTGGGCAGTAGTAAAAAATCATAGCAAAACCAGTAGCGACTTGTACTAGAAAACAAGTAAGTGTAATTCCCCCTAAACAATAAAATATGTTGACATGGGGAGGAACATATTTACTAGTTATATCATCTGCAATTGCCTGAATCTCAAGTCGTTCCTCAAACCAATCATATAGACACCTCTTCTTCGTTCAAACGATTCCAATATATAAAAATTATAAGCAGGCTGTTCAAAAATTCGACATGACCCTAAGCTGTTTTCCAGACATTCGGATCACACGGCAAACTAACAATGGATGCTAAAACTGCATAAAACAAAACTCATGTGCGATTCAAGCACACAAACCTCCAACTCTCAACTTCAGATGTCTAACCAAAAGAGAAACCCCACGTCTAACCAAAAGAGAAACCCCACGACACTGAATGACAAGCGAAGCCGATGAAACAATCCTGGGACAATACAACGCATCACGCTGTGATATGTGGTTCTTTCCGATCTGAATCTTGGTCAGAACCATATATATATATATATATATATATATATATATCACAGGCAGCATTAATCAAGGCGCCACAAAGAAATCAGCTGCATAGACAGATAATATCTCGACCAAAGCACACTGGTCTTCCATTTTCCAACTGATGTGCATCTGGGCAAAAGAAGCACATCAGGTCCAAGTACATGATGGAGAAAAATGAACATAAATACTGGCCTTGGAACAAACATCACAACCCAGTCTATTGTGCCCAATATAAGCTTCAAGACGCATGTTCTCGAATAATCAAACAGAATTAACATGAACTTCTAATATGAGTATTCACCCATCCAAAATTTAGCAATCTTTCATAATAAAGAAAAAAAGGTAATACATAATAAGATTTAATGCAAACACATGCTATCCTACTGCATGCATAAAAGCTGTCAGATAGGAGTAACTGATCTATAACCGCACACAGAGCCCATTCATTCTTGACTGACGGACCAACACCACACACACAATTATCACCATCCGCTTTTGTGCTTACATTATTACAGTCAGTCAATAGCTGACCATTCATACACAGTCCAAAATTTATCGATCGCAGCGTTGTGTCGAGTCACAACTCACAAGTGCGACCAACTTCACCACTTTGATCAGCTCCAACAAGTTTTACCAACCATATTATTTTACAGCAATCACAACACACAATTAACAAATATGTTATTGGAAGTTTTTATAAGGTGTATAGCACACCTCCTGTATAGAATGAGTTCACCAGACAGTTGCACCATGTAGCAATACACCTAACATGAGGCACTCAAGCACTACACATACAATAGGATTTCTAAGAAGGTTAATCTACTTCGAAATCAATTGTTGTGCCATGGGGTTAACTAGACCTTAGAAGCTGGATGTCACATGACCACCATCGCCATAAATCGAAACAAATTTCATCGGCTCCATGGCCAGATGCGAACACAGCCATGGCATCATAGAGCACATACAAGAGAAAGGAGAGGAACCACAAACTTACCCAAAACCACCAGGTAGAAGATGATGGCCGCCGTATCCGGTGGCCATGGCTACCTCCAGCTCCACTTCTCCGCTGAAATACAAAAACACAAACAAAAAAGAATGTGCTTAGGGTCAAGTTGTTTGCATCACCTTTATTTTGGAGATCAGGTTAAAAGGAATTAGGAACTGGTCCATTCTAACATTATTATTAAAAGAAAAAACTATGAATCTGAAAACAAGTACGAATCTGAAAACAATTCGGCAACAGTTTTAGGGGCAGAAAATCCATGTTTCTATAATCAACAGCACATGCATCGGTAAGGCAACATAATTCATCCTAGGCAACATTGTGTGCAAAAAACACAAACAGACCTATCCACAGGTCCATATCAGCTCCAACAAGTGCAAGCAGTGCCACATCATAGTAAATACCAAAGCCCTCTCAGCTAAGAACTCAAGCTCCAGATCAAGCCCACATTAAATAAAAATCAGGTGTAAGCTGGACATTAACCAATCTCACAACTTAACTAGAAAGACACATAAACCACATTAACCAACCGATGGCCGACACAAGAAGCCGGAGCACGATGGCTGCGGTACCACATAAGCATGAGAATGTTAAAGATTAATGGGGAACTCGAGGATTCACCTGAGAGAATTATAGCCGAGCCGAGATAGCACTGCCATCACAGTTGCGGCATGGTGATCTTGCCGCCACAGCTAGCCCAGCAGCAGTAGCACCACCAGAGGCCCAACATCGATCCCCGTCATTGAGAAGCTGCCGCTTCTCTCCCTGGTGAAAACTGTGGCACCAAATTAAATGCAGTCGAATCGATACAAGGAACAAGGTGAAGCTAGCTTCGAACAGCAGGAAAACAATGAATAGCACCATCTATGTATTTAATCTAGTGACATAGAAATGTACACAAAAAATGAAGTTTATCCTGTTTTCCGAAACCAAAGCATGGCAAATAATTATACCAAGCAAACAAGAAATTGCTGATCTAGAACTAGAACAATACCAAATAAATAAAACCGTTCATCCCTAACCAAGGCCTGGTTACGGTACCATCTAGTGCCATTCACAAGAAAATAGCATGCTATTTGAACCTAAAGGTCAAATTCAATGCAGACCACAGCCTGAGCACGTAGAGGAGATAATGCTTATGTGATCCAAAATGATCTAAATGAGCAGATATCAGAGTTAAATGAAGCAATGATGATTAAACGACCCTACATGTTAGGAAGTTTTCTCAAGATTTTAAAGATCAAACAAGTTTTAAACTTGGGCTAGGTAGTGAGTAAAGCTTGCAATCATCACAGCACTTGACCCAGGATGGATTGAAAGAAAGCAACCTTTCTCTTCTTCTTCATCATCTTTACAAAGTCGCGACACCAGGTCGGAGTTGAGGCTGGCAGCAGCAGCTCGAGGGCTTGGTCCAGGACTACGCTGGTAGTAGCTCCAAAGCCCTTGTTAGCAAGCGCAAGGCCACGACCAGTGCAGGAGCAGCAGCACCGATAATGATGGAGCCCTTGACGGCGGCAGGCTTTGTTCAATGAGGCGCACCGAGACCATTGTCAGACAAAAGCAAATGAGATCGAGAGCCAGAGTTTGTTCAATGACAACATTTCTGCTAATGCAAGAATGTTGGTTCACAGACACAGGCATGGATAAGATGAATTGGTGAAGCAAAGGGACACAATTATGACTAGCTGCGCTAGAGTGCATTCATTCATGACCAATATAAATCGACTGTTGGTAGAACTGGCAAGTCACAACAAAAAAAAGCCAAGAGCACACTTGCATTTGACGCAAAATAAAAAGCATAGCTTCTATTATTTTCCATTCATGATTTCCAAGGGAACCTAGCTACTAAACTGAAACGAAACACAGGAAGGAGGGAGGGACGGAAGGAAGAATCCTTGAACGACATCTAATTAGTTTCAGCAATGTTTCTCAGTCATTGCACACATGCTAATCTTGATAGTGCCAAAAACAGTAAAAAATACTTTTTTATCATGTCTTTTTTTTAGATAAAAGGCTCGAAGAGCCCGACTTCGAATTAACAAAGCCCTCAACCGGCAAGGAGTACAAAGTATTACAACCGAGGAACACCGCTGGGGTTGCCAGCTTACAAAGCACGCTCATCAGAGAAAAACAACACCCAAACACCTACAAACAACACCCACAGCAAGCTAAAAATAAAAAATAAAAAATCATGTCTCAACGGCACTTGATACAGCTAAGGAAGTTGCATTCACACGGACACACAAGAGTGACCAAGTGTTGATGGACCAACGTAATGCAGTTGATAAAAATCGAGATCGTCCATACACCTCATACAACTAAGTGCATGCATATGCCTACACAGTTGAGATTCAGTCACAGAAACAGGGGAAAATGTACAGGGCAGACGGGGAAGTGGCGGACTTGACCTTGTGTGAAGGATTCTCCTTCTCGTGGCGGCGCATCCGGGGCTCCTGGTGGTCCTTCTCTCTTGGGGTTTTCATTGTCCGACGGTGGCGACGGCAGCAGCAGGAGGGGGCGGCGGCGCTGCGAAAGGAGCTCGCTCCATGGCCGATCTCGATCTGCTACAACCGACGGAACCCGAAAGGGAAAAAATGAGGTTGAGGAAAGATGGGACGCGGCAGGCCTAGGAGAGTGGTGGATCGAGGCAGGGAGTTACCTGCTAGGTCGGGTCGGGGTCGCTTTCGCCGTCGTGGCGGGCTGTCTCCGGCGTGGTGTGGCGCGGAGGAGGGATCGAAAGGTCACGTTTTTTGGTTCGGGAGAGAGGTCGGCCGTCCCCGGCTGGACTCGGCTCCCTCCGGCGTGCGTCGTGGAGGGTTGTTGCAGCTCCCTCCGGCGCCTGGCTCCAATTCAGACGGCTCCAGCAACGGACGGCGCACAAGGGCGGCTCTCCGGGATACGCATGGTGCCGGCGAGAGGAACTCGTGAGGGGGCGCGAGAGGAGAGGATAGGAGGAGGCAGCGATAGAAATGGTGAGGGTGGAGGAGGGGGCGAGAGAGGTGAGATGATAGGAGGAGGCGGCGGCGGCGGGGGTGATGAGTGGGCGTCGGGAGTTGGAGCGTGGGCGGCGGCGTGGGAATCGAGGACCAGCTGCGTACGATATTACGATGTGTGCTTCCTTTTGGTTTTCGGGGAGGGGAGTTGGACGGCTTAGATCGATTCGTGGACGGTTGAGATCGAGTTCAGATGGAGCGATCCGCGTGGAGCTGGTTGCTGTCGTATCATTGGGCGGATCGAGAGGCCAAGGTAATTCCCGTGCCGCAACCATCAAATTCATCGTTTTCTTTGGAAACTAGTACGCCAATTGACGATCGTGTCTGGGTGTACGTACGAGTCCTAGTCGTGTTAGCATCCATATATTTCCTAGCTAATAACGATCAATTTTTTTTGAGTACAAGGGAATACAGATCACAAACGAAACCGAACCAGCAGTACAACCTCAAAAACAAGGAAATCTAACCTAGTTCTTGAAGTTCCAGCTCCACCGACGCCGTCTCACCACGGTGACTGCCGACCGCGCGCTGCCACCGCACTCCACCCGAGCCGGCGCACGCAGCGAACCGCGGCCAGGAAGCCGCCGACGAGGTCGCCGTCTTCAGTCAACCGCCTGGGTCTTAGCGGAGGCGACGAAGCTGGAAGACCACCAGAGCACGCCATCGCCTTGGATCTGCGCCACTGCTCGACGCCGGAGACGCCAAAGCTCGACGGAGAAGACGACTCTGTAGATCTGACATCCCGATCTCCTGCACCCCCAAAAGCCACCACCGGCACCGGAGAAGAGCACCGGTGCAGCGGGGACGCCCTGCAGCCCGCCAGCACCGTCGAAGACGCCGCCGTGGAGGGGAAGCCGCAGAGCATCAGATCACGCCGGCGTCGCCCTTCCCACCATGGCTCCGCCGCTCGCAGGCCCCGAGCTACGCACCGGAACGCAGATCTGGAGAGTCCCCGCTCTCCCGCCGCCGGAGCAGCCGTCGGAGGACGGGAAATCTCCAGATGCGCCGGCGGGAGCTGGGCGGCGCGGAGTCGCCTCCCCGTCGCCTCTGTCCACTGTAGCACGAGAGGGTTCCAGAAATAGATGGGAAGTGAATACTTTTTGCTAATAACGATCAATTTTGGAAACCAGTAGTACGGAGTATATATGTAGTAATGAAACATAGTCGACAATCTGAATACCACACTTCTCTACACCATCTCCGCAACACAACGTACACGACCAGATCCACTGCAATGCTTATGCGCTTGGGCGACACTGGGTGGACCATCGTCGAGATGGTACTTGAGGTGTGCACTGGTGGCTCGTTCCGCATCGTCTATCACGACGACAAGATCCTGGTCACCATGGGGGCTAGCCTCTGGCGCATCGTCATGCTGATCAATTGTGACGTGGTGGGGCACCAAGACTTGACGCGGCGGGACGAGGGCAGCCAATGCGTGGAGCATTACAGCTAGCTCCTAAAGTCCCGCGGTAAGATTGTGTAGGCGTCCCGAACGACCACCTAGCGACGGAGACCTTGCTTTTTTATGGCAGTGCTCGAGTCGAGCTTGGACGAGGAATTTGTAGTACGAAATGTGCAAATTCTTGACAATATGGATTTGAATCACTCACTACTAGCGGAATGACGCATCAAATGATGGAGAATAGTCGTCTCTTAACATAGAGTAATAACTTGTGACAGTGAAACGACACATGCAATGATAGGTAACAATCGTCTTATAGCACAGAATAATAAAGCGGGGCAATGAAGCAACACATGAAATTATAGTTAGTATTTATCTTAAAGTATAAAATAAGGACCCTATTAATTTGCAGGAATAAAATGACGCATGTAATGATAGGTAATAACTAACGTGAAAACATAAATTAGTCTATACTAGTGTGACGCGGTGGGGGGAAGGTGTCGACTTCATGGAGCATTTCAACTATGTCTTAAGAGCTCCGTAGCGAGCTTCCGTGGGCGTCGGTTTGGGTACACATGTAAAGGACCATTCTGAAAACTCCGGGTGTTGGTGTACGCAGAATTTTCATGGCATTTGTGATGTTAGGCCTCCGAACAGGGCTCGCGAGTTCAAAACAAAAGAAGTGATCGGAATCTTTCCAAAATGGATGGATCCTTTTTTTGTTTTGTTTGGTACTTATTATAACGTAGGACACATTGGCAATCTTGTGTCCGTGTGGAAAATCACCGTCACGGCGTTCTCCAACCTGTTTTCGTACTTTCCCCGCCCATTTTCTCTCTCCTTTTGTATTGGCATTCTTTCGCCCATTTTTCTAGTTTTGTCCGGCGTGTTAGCGTACGTAGGCATCCCAACATTTCACCATTATCGCCCGAAATTAGGTAACCACGCCACTGGAAATCTAACAATTGTCACCTCTCAAGTGGAAATCTTCCAAACAAAAAAAAAGGTGGTGTTGTCTTATTTGTTCTCATCGATCGAGATACTAGGATGTTTGAGTCATCCCTAGTGGGTTTTTTTCGTCTGATTTCACCGCCGGTTCAGAAAATGCCAGAAGGGAGCACTACAGAGTCTTCGGGAGTTTTAATCTTTGTGACGGGACATTGGTGGCCGATGGCGCTGTTTTTGGCTTCATCAACGTCACTCGGTTGTGTGCTTTCGGCTATATATGTAACCGGTGAGTTTTTATTTCCATGAACAAATTTCTAAGGAACATGTTATTTCTTGGTAGTTAGTTTTCATCACTCCCTCCTTTTTTTTATTTTATTTTTATGAAATGGGTGCTTCCCGAAATGAATGGTTGTACTTTTCGATTACGGTTACGAGGTTTACATGTTTATACACGCTTTCGGAAGGTTAGTTTTCATCCTGTATTTTCTTTTGTTTTGAATTAAAGTTTGGGTTGTCGATAATTGTTTTTGTATGTTGTATAGGGACGGTCACGTACGTGCATGCATACAAAAAAAGAAAAGAAAGGGAAAACCGATTTACGTGCGTGCATGCATATGCATCCCCGTTAGAGCTAGACTAGCATATTTATGGATTCAACTATCAGCTAGTAGTTGTAGGTGGAGACGTAGAAGCTCTCTATATATCGAAGCAAGCTAGTGTTCACACGACCGCGAGGGCATTCCAAATTCATGCATGCAAATACTTGGCTATATATATATATATATATTCAGCTGGACTCACTACGGGAGAATATGTCATTGCCGTGTGGGCAAAAGACACGGCAAAGGCGCTGCGGGCAAAATAGACACGGCATAGATCGGGACGGCAAAGTTTCTTTGCCGTGTGTTTTTGGCAAATACACGGCAAAGTCTATTGCCGTGTGTTTTTTCCACCACACAGCAAAATAAAGTTGTTTGATGACGGCAAGGTAGCTGACGGCACGGTGCTGGTCAATTTGCCGTGTTCAGAAGAAAAGCACACGGCAGCAAAACACACGGCAAAGAGGGATGGTGTCAGAAAAAAAAAATCCCCCGTCCCTCGCCGGGACAGACATTTTTGGCTTGAAACCTATACATATTTATGTATGACAGACATTTTTGTGAAGGAGTTTTTTGGAAAATTTGTTAAAACTCAAGTTTATCATTTTTCCTATCAATTAGTACACATAAAAGGACTCCATGCCAAACGATTTCTTTTTTGAGTAATGTTTCACTTTAGTTGAGATTTTTGAAAAAATGGTCAAAATGGTCACCATGGCTATGTACCTTAAAATGATTTCAGTATAATTTGAAGTAATGTTTCACTATCGACGGTTCTGTGATATAATCACTACCTATGTACCTTAAAATGATTTTTTGCAAAAATTCAAAGCAAACTATCACTCACTTGTAGTTCAAATTTGAATTAATTTCAGTATATCGGCATAACGTCATCTAAATAGACGAAATTCGGTAGAAAACGAGAAAATTCATAATATTTTTGGATTCTCCATCAAATAGGGACTACTTTGTGTGAAAATTGGATTGGTGCCGTTTTACACCATATTTTTTGCACTTGCTTCAAAAAAATGTAGAATAATGGCATATGATTCTTTGCCGTGTGTTTTCCAAATACACATGGTAAATAATTCTTTGCCGTGTGTTTTTCTTCTGAAAATAATAACTAGCTAGTCAACAGAAGTCATCTTGTTCGAGGTCGCCCGGCCGTTATGGTTTGAGTCCGGCCGGCCACGCAGGAGAATGCCGAGTTTCTTCAAGCGCGCGCGGCAACGTACTGGACTCGTGCCGTACGTCACTGCAGTTGGCGAGCATGCACGTACGTACGCATGTATTCATTTGAACTTGCATCGGTAATTAATAAACCTAGTACGTACAAAGAAGATGGAGTAGCTAGGTACGTACGCACGTACGGCCTCATCGATCGAGGCAGCGCGCGGGGCTGGTGACGGCGTAGAAGGCTCCTGCACCCGATCTGGCTCTGCATGCCTGCAGAAAAAAATAATTCCAACGCAGTTAGCACGCGCGTAGCAGCACGAGATTTCACACCAATCATCAAGAGAATGCGATTAATTAGGCGAAGGGGGAGGCTGGACTGGAATCGTCGAGGAAAAGCTCCGATTCTGTAACTAAGGACCCCGAATCCTGCTACTACTCCAGCACACACCCCCACGATCGATTCCTCCGTCCCGTCACGACGCGTCCGCCCTAGCCGTGCCGCCCAATCGACGGGGTAGCAAGAAAGGCATCGGATTTGACGCCGCTCACCTCAGGAACCGGTCCGCGAGGAATCCCCTCCCAAGAATCGGTCAGGGAGGCGCCACCGATCTAGCGACCTCGGCGGAGGGGTGGAGACAGCGGCGGAGGAAATTTTATGGGTTGGATTTACTTGGGAGGCGGACGAGAGGTCGGAGACGATGGAGGAGGAGGAGGAGACCGCGTTGCGTTGCGTCGGTCCCACTCTTCTCCTTCTGCTTTTCTTTTTTCCTTGTCTTTCGTCACATGTACTACGACAACCGTGTTGACAAATTAACCCCGTTTAGCCATACGCACGTACGGCCTCATCGATCGAGGCAGCGCGCGGGGCTGGTGACGGCGTAGAAGGCTCCTGCACCCGATCTGGCTCTGCATGCCTGCAGAAAAAAATAATTCCAACGCAGTTAGCACGCGCGTAGCAGCACGAGATTTCACGCCAATCATCCAGCACACACCCCACGTCCGCCCTAGCCGTGCCGCCCAATCGACGGGGTAGCAAGAAAGGCATCGGATTTGACGCCGCTCACCTCAGGAACCGGGCCGCGAGGAATTTTATGGGTTGGATTTATTTGGGAGGCGGACGAGAGGTCGGAGACGACGGAGGAGACCGCGTTGCGTTGCGTCGGTCTCACTCTTCTCCTCTGCTTTTCTTTTTTCCTTGTCTTTCGTCACATGTACTACGACAACCGTGTTGACAAATTAACAGCACAAATTAACCCCGTTTAGCCATATTTTTCCCTTTTAAATCCTTTTTTCCATGAAGGTAACAAGAATAACGTGGGGTAAATTCTCGAGTGAGAGTTGAGTTTTTTCGCAATCTATTTTTAGCCTCCTCAGAAGAGTGGTTTTACATGTAATGGTTGTCTACCAAATTCCATTTTAAAAGTGGCATGCTTAATTAGAAGCATGTAATAATTAAAGAACAAGTGCTTGCAAATTTCTCCGAATGACGATGTCATTGGATGATAAGATTATGAGCGTTGATGACGACGACGAGTAGGAGGACGAAGGGGACAGTGTTGTGTCGGACGTCCGTATCACTTCTCTCTTCCTCTTCTTTTCTTCCCATTTGTCAAATAATCACATGTTCCAAGAGGGGTTTTGGACGACCAAGTCAAGAAACACATGACTCAGCCATTTCCTTGTTGACTTTTCCGATTACATTTCTTCCTTAATAGACAAGGTTTTGTTAGAGAAAAATAAGTAGGAGAACTTTGGCAAAGGTTTTGGCTTAGCTTTTCTTCTTGTTCTTAGAGGGTGCACCCGCACGGCAACAAAACTCTCCTCCTCCCCATCGTCGTCAAATCTCGTAATATTATCTTCTCATCCAGTGACTTCGTTATTCAGAGATGTAGGGACATACGTATATCACGCGCCAAATATTTAATGGTGGCTACATATTTTTTCTTATTTTTCGGATGACTGACGAATAGTTCAATTCATATAGATGTATATATGTAGTTAGGTGGTTCCTCAGTGGCTAGCCGACAAGATGCTTTGTCATAAGGCGATCGTCGAGAGGTGGGTAAGTGAGGTGTACAGGACGGAACACACGGAGGCAGCGTCGCGGCGTGCCTTTTTTTTTATAGAATTCGTCCACTTTATTAATCAAAGCACATCGTAAGAGAGTACACTGTCAAAGCAACCTCACCCTCACTGGCGTCGTGGAGAGAAAGGGAAGAAATAGTTTTTGTTTTTCCTATACAAGTCACTGTGTAGCTGGAAGTCTTTTTTATTTGCTTTCAATTGTAGAAAATAAAGACATGAGTAGACCTTACTCACTTGGAGGCATTCTTTGAGACCCGGAAGCCAAAGAAGTTGGATCCGACTAAACTAGCGGATAAGCAGTGGATCAATAATTACGGACGGCACCCGCAGGGTATGGGTAAGGGTGGAGTCACCCCATATCCTTACCCGTCGATCCCGATCTTACCCGTCACCCTTACCCATACCCGTCAACGGGTATGGGTATAACTTTTTCCCATACCCGTCACCCGACAAGGTAGATGGGTACCCGCGGGTAAAAATAGCCACATTAAAAACACGTCAAATTGAACAAAAAATAGTCGTAAAAAACACATAACTCATCTAGAAGAGATATATATGTTGTTTTTCTCTATAGGGAGTCTAAGACGTGATCACGTGAATTGGAGAGATTAGATATGATATTAGAGATAACTAATTCATCGGTATTGTGAGGCAGTCGCCGGGTGGTCCCCCATCCACGGAGGGTGTAGCAAGCAATCCCTGACTATATATGTCACGCAACATACATTATCTTTGAATTATGATTGTATCCTCATGCATTTGTGCGTGAAGTTAAGACTCACATGTCAAATATTAGATGGGTAAATGGGTACGCGGGTATGGGCTATACGATATAATACCCGTATAGTCTCTACCCGATGGGTTTGATATTTTACCATTTATGTACCCATGGGTAATTTTTTATCCCATACCCTTACCCTATTTGGTTTTTACCCGCAGGGTAAAAGGGTAATGGGTACTAATTGTCATCCCTAGCAATGATAGATCCGGGTTGAAGTGGGACAAGTACTTCGCAAATTTCAATTAGGTCCACGAACCTGACTCTAATCAGGGACTGTGCCTTTTGATCACTGTGGTTGCTATGCAGGCAGGAGAAGGCCTGAAGAATCTGGGACCTGGGAACCCTCTAAGGCAAAATGTATGTCGAGCTTGCGTGGCACTCGACAAAGAGTGGACACGTAGCAGTGCGTGGACTCGGTAAGGAAGATGCTTAGTATGTCAGTGGCAATCGGAAAATATCTATACAAGATACACAGTAATGCACTCGGCAAAGGTTAGAACGTGTGGCGCCTTGTTGTGGTATGCCATTGTCATTTGACGAGTATGTGCGGCCATTAACGCTTGGCAAACTTTCTAACGGCCGTTTCCATCGGACGGTCTTCAACTACTTTTGGTTGCCGAGTGTACTCTTAAAATACATGGCAAAGTGTATACCAACATCCTGACTTTTGACATTCGGCAAACTATATGATTGTTGCCTGAGTATGGTTTGTCGTGTGTGATACTTGGCAAACTATATGTCGACACGTTCTTTCGTCTTTACATGCCGGTCCCAGTAGTGGTTGTTCCCCAAATCTCTGATACAAATGCCTATAGAGGGATGGCCTGGTGCCTACTAATTGATTTTCCAATGTGATTGTTAACTAGCAGGATCATACCGCTCCTCTCAGCCAAATCAGAGTTAAATCGCTTCTACCTAACATTGCGTTATTTTTTTTCCAAAACTATGAGATTGTTTGATTATGTACTGAGTTTAGTTTGCCTAAATACTCATTTAATTAGATTTGTTTGAGGATAATCAATTTTAGCATAAGATGTTCATGTAGAGTCGGTAATTTTTGTGGTTCATGTTGCTATGTTGACTTTTCACTATTAGGGCCTCATTATGGGATTGCCTTGTTGAGTGAACCACCAATGCATGGTAAAGCAGTAAAATGTTTTTTATATTTATAAATTTCAGTATTTATACCATTACTATAATTTTGAGTTGTTTGATGCATGAAATTGTAGCTATCTCCAATTTTCCTATACCAGTGTGGACTAAATTGCCAATCATTGTGTATTTATGTTGATAGTTGATTATTATTTTGCCTCTTAAAATATATTTAAATTGCCTTATGGTAGATTATTATTTTGCCTATCAGTATATGTCTATTAGGGTTGCCTCTATTAGTCTATGTCTAAATTGGCTGTTGGTAGATGACTATCTTGCCTACTAGTTATATGTCTAAATTGCCTACCTATGTATGTCTAAATAAATAGGAAATTCAATATAGCTCCCGAGCTCATGTACTCTTGTTTGAGTACAAAATTTGAAAAAGAAATAGAAAAACACTTCAAAAATAGGGATGAACATATTCAAAAGTTCTACATACGTGCAAAGTTTCGTGAAGAAATAACATTTCTTGTGCCCTATGCGGAAACACAAAAATCAGTGCCCAACGTAGGATTTGAAAATGTCTTTTTAGAGCACTGATTTTTTTTGTTGTTCCATGGACCATAAAAACAGTCATTTCTTTACGAATTTTTTCACGTATGTAGAAAAATTTGACATGTTTGTTTATGTTTCTTTCAGAATTTTTTATATTTATTTTTTGAATTTTGTACTCAAACAGGAGAATATGAGGTAGGTAACCAAAACTGCTCTCCCCAAAGAAATTTCTGTTCTAAATTGGTAGCTAGCTAGTACTACTATCTTGCCTACCTATGTCCTATGCATGTCTAAATAAGTGTCTATTAAAAATTGTTTCCGGCTAGTAGTAGAGCACGACAAATGGAGGCCGAGCTACATGAAGCTCTGTTTCGAAAAATTTGCATGAAGCCAACATCTGGATCGATGAACTTTACACTGTTTCGAAAAATTGAAGTGTTGCCATATTTTCCATTTTTGTGTAACCCAAAATAATACATTGGCCTCGAAAATTTACGTAGTGGTAAGTCTCAACATTATGTAGATCTAAGATATTTGTTTCAAAAAAATTGAAACAAAAAATACAAATTTATTTTTTTAAACCGAACTACAAGTTGTTATAAGTGATAGATAAATTAACGACGAAGAAAAGCAAGATCAACACAGGGGACACGAGATTTTTAACGTGGAAAACCCTTCCAAAGAGGAAGTGAAAAACCACGGACGCGAGCCAACAAATTTTCACTATGATCGGATGAGGTTATAAACGCCGGGATTTACAACTTGTGACTTATCCCAAACCAGCGACTTACAAGAGATATATAATGGTGGAAACCTAATCCAAGTCAGTAACACTCGTACCGTGATGGCCTCGCTTCGCTTCGTCTGAAGTTAGGTTTATTTTATATCTTAATCATATGAATTGGAATTGGATCACTCATCTTCTTCTTGTGCTAGTTTAGTGGTGCTTGTGCGCACTCATCTTCTTCTTGTGCAGTAAATTAACAACCTACTAACTCTATTTTTCTTTCTACACTTGGAGCAACTCTAGTTGATTCTCTAAAAATATGCCCACCATTATTTCGTTAGAAGATCTTCCAAAATGTTTTATAGGATACACATGGCCTCCAAGATAAAATCTTCTAAAAATACACCTCTGCAATTATACAAATGTGTGGGCTCACTCGTCCGGTGGTTCCCACTTCTTTTCCTTTTGTTCCTTTTCTCCCTTTTTCCTTCACTCCACATATTTCCCACTTTCGTGGTATTTTCCGATGGTAGATTTGTGTTTGGAGGGATCACGCTCGTAGATCGAGATGGCTGTTAGGATTGCCTCTACTAGTCTATGTCTAAATTGGCTGTTGGTAGAAATAGTTTTTGTTTTTCCTATACAAGTTACTGTGTAGCTGGAAGTCTTTTTTATTTGAAAATTTGACATGTTTGTTTATGTTTCTTTCAGAATTTTTTATATTTATTTTTTGAATTTTGTACTCAAACAGGAGAACACTACTAAAGAGAATGGAGCATTTTCCTGCACTGATAGCTTGGCCAGTACATCTTTCAAAAAGGCTCAGAGCCTTCTTAATCATTGTTTCTTGCTGTAGGTTAGCCTGAAAAAACAGAAGACTGTCATCCGCAAAAAGGAGGTGGGATATGCCTGGAGCAGTTCTGCAGATTTTCAGAGAGCGCACCTCAACAAGGAACACAGCCCTTTCCAGGATTTTTGACATACCATTGGCAACAAAAAGGAAGAGATAAGGGGATAGTGGGTCTTCTTGTCTCCTTGCAACAGTCCCCTTGCTACTTCTGTAACATTGATCAGTAACAAGCACGGCCACCAAATCCAACCATATGTGACTACTGCTTCTGCTAGTACTAGAGTACCAAAAGGAAAAATCTGTGGCCGGAAGGATGGCCTGCTCAATGGATCGGAACAATATCAAATCAATGATGACTGCTCGAGAAGATCCAATCGAACAAGACCGGCATGAATTACCTCTTGTTGTATCCAGAGAAGAAGCTCAAGTCGGTGACGAGGACGAGTGCTCCATCCCCACGTCACGTCATGCCACGCCTCGCAAAGGATTACCTGGCGTGGATCCGGACAGCAGCTTGCCGCCGCCGGCGATGGGATCGACGAACGAGGGCGGAACGACTACACTGCACTGCTTGCCTCGCCAAGTCCAAAGTCACAAGTCACGCACGCGCAACTCGCACGCGGCTTTGACGGCGAGGGGCTTGTATTTATAGAGCCTGCTGCTTGGAGATAACAGAGAGAGGTCATGCATGCGAGAGGAAGAAGAAGATGATGATGCGGTGTGTATTTCGATCTGTAGGTACTCTCTTCTGTCCGTCCATTATTTTGGAAGCCATGGAGGAGAGGATCGACGGATGGCCAAGATGCACAGTCTCGCGGATCGCTGACGTGGCCAGTGCGTGAAATCCCACGCGACCTAAGTAAGTAATATATGGTTTAATTACGTGATGTAATCTGAATGGCTCCGCCGCATGTGCCCACATTAAACGGTAGTAAATTGCAGGACGGCTCGGTTTGTATGGACCTCGTATTCCGGAGAGTACTGCTTTCTCGGCTCGGCTCTCCTCGTCTCCTAAGAACAAGTACAATAGAATAACGTGGGCGGGCTATAAGGATTAAAGTAGTATATTTTTGCTTAGTTGGAGGAGAGAGAAGAGGAGAGAGAAAATGAGTGGGCTCTCATACAAGAGTCAGCTCTAGCACGTGTTCCTAGGCACTTTGTGAGAATGGATGATGGGCCATGTATCAATAAAATAGCTCATCTTTACATCTTACTATTATACATGTTGGCTATAGAACTGGTTATAGATGACATGACACTATCTTATAGCCAACGCTTGACTCTACTATTGTACTTGCTCTAAGGGTGTGTTTGGTTCCAGAACGGACCGGACCGGAATGGAATGGAACAGTTCCACACCCAGAGCCCATCCCTGTGTTCGGTTTTTAGGTGGAATGGAACGCACCCATTCCTCTGAATGGCATATTCCGCGTAGATGCGGAATCCACCCGTCCTGCCGATTCGGCCGGACCGAGTGGAACGGGTGACTGTCTCCTAAAAGAAAAAAGAGAAAGAAGCTGCGACGAAATCGACCGATGAGCGTGTGTTGGAAAAATGAAAGTTATCGTCTGAGCTCATAGACAATGGTGAGTTACCTGCACAACGAACGCGGAATATCGTCGTCTTGTCACAGTTGAAACTCAGCTCTGTTAACCACTTATTTTGGATTTTATTCCTTTATTATTTGCCTCATTCACTTCACAACACAGATAATTCAAAAGTTGAACTTGATAGCCCCCATGAGAAACCCAACGTGTCCTACTAGCTCCTATCCAGCTTCCTAACAACGTGCCTGTTTCACTGCTAGCTCTGGAAACACAATACTACCGGATTGCCACAGAAGATGAAACCACAAAATAAGATGAACGCTGCATGTACATCTGAATCTCTATCAGGTCCAACAGCCTGAAAACCAAAAAAATGGCAAAGGCACCACAAGCCACAACAACAGCTAGCTAGCCAAGTACACAAAGCAAATGCATCGGTCAGTTCCAGAGCTACAAATATACTAGCAGTCACCCAAACCCTCGCCGCCCCATCCCTCTCAATGCACGGTCCCCATACATCGCAGGCATAGATTTTTTTCTTCTTCTCAGCAGCAGTTTAGCCTCGGTATCAACCAAAACAGAAATAGCGCCAAGGCAGTCTGTCGCCCCTCTGTGCACCGCAGCGACTACCAGTACTACTGGCTGAAGAAGAAGCTCGCCTCAGTCACTCCATCACCTGCACGGCAACAGACCAGGAAAGGCTCACCTCCATGTATGGCACACGAAACTATTGCTCGACGCGCAAACAATACTTACTAAGTAAACTAGGCACAGCATCGACTTTTTCCCAATCATGAGCGATCATAACTTAACATATGATGGCTGGGAAGTATTGCAGCAAAACTATTAAGTGATCATGCAGACAGTCTAGATCGTATCGAATAAACGGCTAGACACTTTACAAGCCAAAAGGGACAACCAGGTAGGTAGATGGCGAGACCAACGCATCTCACGTGTCCCCTCGGTCCTCCAGCCTCCGACCAGTGCAGCTAGCTTGCCTGTCTTTTTGTCCTCCTCCTCGACCTTCAAGAAGAACAATCGCATGGACAGTACACTAAGTTTGGCAAAAAGAAACACATTACTCTAATAAGTAACAGTACAATAGTGGGGGATATCATCTCAAACAAAAACACAATGTGAATATCAATATGGTACAAGATTCTGCAAGTTGGGCTCTAGAAAACTTCAGCTAGTAGAATCAAACCCAGAATCAAAAGCACATTCTAGGAATCTACTATCTAGTCTATACAATAGCTATGTGAGAGGTTTCCCATAAGCAGCTTCAGGACAAATTAATCCTCCTTCATTTCCCTTCAAGAGTATAAGCACCACAGACCAATTCCAATGAGAAGATCATCACAATCACAACACTGGTGGCCAGAAGACCACCGCCACAGAAAATATGACCACAAAACTAGGCTCCAAATAATTGGCTAGATGGCCAGCATCATAATCGGCTATGGCTTGATATCCAGATCATACCAGAGAGGGAAGGAGACTAAGGACTCACCAAAATCGAAGATAAGGTGGGCAGCCCCGCCACTGTTGCATCCAAACCGTTGTCATCACACTGCAGGGAAACTAAGGTATATGAGTGTATTCTTTGTGACTGCACCATACCAGATAAGCAAGAAAAGCAAAAATATATAGGTTATACGAACCTGATTGAGAACATCAGAGTCAGAATCAACAAATGTTATTTGCAAGCCACTCGATACCAAAACGTCCAGCCCTTCCAACCTGTGGAGGTGAATATGTTAGTCCTAGGTAATAACACCAACCACAAGGAAGACAAACAGAGCAATTCATACTATTAGCAAGAATAAATGCAAGGAAAGATTCTTCCATCTTCCGAGGACGAGCCGACAATCTGTGGACCTTACATTCAAGATTGAAATAGCATGCTAAGCTTGAATACAATTAATAATCCGCAGGATACTTAGCGTGCTCCTCCCTACACCTCTTGCATAAATTGGAAATTGTGCAAGCATGAACAAGACATGAACAAGACATCAAGCACATGTAAATTGTGCATTTCCAGCACCGATTGCAACTCCCCTACACCTCTACAAATCAACATACACACAAAACTAGCTTTGCTTCTCACCATCAAAGCTGAACATACAAGCAAAACAACCATGGCTCGATGCCATGCTATCACAGATCAAGTACAAGGAGAGAATCACATACTCACCTAAACCATCACACTACAACGACCAAGGAGGTGAAGGATAATCTAGTCGAAATGCAAGCACATGAAACTATTGCTTGACACGCAAACAAGACTTAATAGGTAAGCTAGGAAGTGCATCGACATGGAATGTTAAGTAAGTGACAATCATGAACAATCGTAACTTAAACATGGGATGGCTGGGAGGTGTTGCATCAAAACTATTAGGTGGCACTAATGGTTCAAACTTTAGCATCCAGTGAACATGCCACATGTTTCACTTACATTTTTCGATGTTCCAGAGCTAAAAAATAGGCCATGTGCAACTGGAGGCACGTATTCACAGGAAGAGACTTGTGACATGCAAATCAAGATCAATAAATTGATGTACCAAGCAAAGATGTATGTACATCAACACTATATGATCACAGCAAATACACCATCAAAAAACCTAATATTGGAAATTATTCATGTACAAAATTCATGATTGATATTTACACAACGCACTGCACAATGCACATACATGAATAATCACTTGAACACAAAAATGAGACTTAAGGCTTGACCTTGGAAATCAGTAATCACCCAAGTTGCAACTGCCATACATGTACACCTACAGTCCACATACATGCACACCTAGCTTTGAGCAACACCGCCAGACTTGAAACGACAACATATCAAATATCCCATACGGACTCGCATTCCTAACAACCAGAAACAGGACACTAGCTAGCATCATAGTAATATTGTAAAGGCATTCCAGAATCAAGATGGTGGAAGCACCAAATTAACGCCCTACATGCAGATAAAACATGAATGTCTCAATGGTTCAAAGTGGCTTTCATAAGCTATACGAAGCTTACCATTAAGCAACTGGTGATTAGTGGGAGAAGGAAATGGCGAGACCAAGGCTTCTCACTTGTCCCTCAGCTTCCAACTTGTACAGCTACTCGGTTCCAGCCAGCATGTCATTTTCTCTTCCTCCTTTCCACTGGCGGAGCTCAGCTGAAAATTCTGGGCGGGCCAGCCCAAGTGGAGAGTGTATTTTTCTGCTTTTACTGTTCAATTTAGCCCACATCCTTCAGCATTTTGGGCTGGGCTGGGCGGGCCGTAGCCCAGTTAGCAATACACTGAGCTCCGCCACTGCTCCTTTCCCATCAAGAAGAGCAAAACATGCTCAGTGCATATACGGCAAAACAAATTCTAGGCAGGAATCATATCATGTCCAAGTACATGATGGAGAAAAATAAACATAAAACTGGCCTTGGAACAAACATCGTCCAAGTCTACTGTTGTGCCCAATATAAGCTTCAGGAGGCTGAAACAGAATTAACATGAACATCTAATATGAATATTCACCCATCCAAAATTTAGGAATCTTTCAGATTAGAAAAACATCAGGGATAATATTATAAGATTTAAGAGTACATGTTATACTATTGCATGCATAAAAGCTGCCAGATAGGAGTAGCAGACTAATAAACCACATGTGCGAACATTTATTCTTGCAAATTACAGCCAGTCAACAGCTCGATGGCCAGAACAGTACGCAGGCATGACATCATAGAGCACGTACAAGAGAAAGGAGAGGAACCACAAACTTACCCAAAACCACCTAGTCGAAGAAGATGGCCACCACTGCCAGCCAGCCGGCCTGATCCAGCGGCCATGGCTACCTCAGCTCCGCTTCTCCACTGAAATACAAAAACACAACCAAAAATAAAGTGCTTCGGGTGAAAACGTTTGCATCACCCTTTATTTTGGAGCTCAGGTTAAAAGAACTTACAAACCAGTGGTGGGCTCCACCTCAGGGTGCCCAGATCTTGTCGTACTTGAAAGCGATGAGCATCTGTCTGACATTGACGACGTTCAGCTCCCGTGGAAAAACCTGCCGATTGTGCATATGATAGGTAAGTTTTGATCCAAAAATAATAAGAAGAAACGACTGCACGATTGTGTATATGCTGGGCAATAACAACCAACCAAAGTTGGCCTCAGTCATTATGTATTGAACGGAGGAAAAAGCCTCTGTAATGGTTGGGCAGTAGTAAAAAATCATAGCAAAACCAGTAGCGACTTGTACTAGAAAACAAGTAAGTGTAATTCCCCCTAAACAATAAAATATGTTGACATGGGGAGGAACATATTTACTAGTTATATCATCTGCAATTGCCTGAATCTCAAGTCGTTCCTCAAACCAATCATATAGACACCTCTTCTTCGTTCAAACGATTCCAATATATAAAAATTATAAGCAGGCTGTTCAAAAATTCGACATGACCCTAAGCTGTTTTCCAGACATTCGGATCACACGGCAAACTAACAATGGATGCTAAAACTGCATAAAACAAAACTCATGTGCGATTCAAGCACACAAACCTCCAACTCTCAACTTCAGATGTCTAACCAAAAGAGAAACCCCACGTCTAACCAAAAGAGAAACCCCACGACACTGAATGACAAGCGAAGCCGATGAAACAATCCTGGGACAATACAACGCATCACGCTGTGATATGTGGTTCTTTCCGATCTGAATCTTGGTCAGAACCATATATATATATATATATATATATATATATATCACAGGCAGCATTAATCAAGGCGCCACAAAGAAATCAGCTGCATAGACAGATAATATCTCGACCAAAGCACACTGGTCTTCCATTTTCCAACTGATGTGCATCTGGGCAAAAGAAGCACATCAGGTCCAAGTACATGATGGAGAAAAATGAACATAAATACTGGCCTTGGAACAAACATCACAACCCAGTCTATTGTGCCCAATATAAGCTTCAAGACGCATGTTCTCGAATAATCAAACAGAATTAACATGAACTTCTAATATGAGTATTCACCCATCCAAAATTTAGCAATCTTTCATAATAAAGAAAAAAAGGTAATACATAATAAGATTTAATGCAAACACATGCTATCCTACTGCATGCATAAAAGCTGTCAGATAGGAGTAACTGATCTATAACCGCACACAGAGCCCATTCATTCTTGACTGACGGACCAACACCACACACACAATTATCACCATCCGCTTTTGTGCTTACATTATTACAGTCAGTCAATAGCTGACCATTCATACACAGTCCAAAATTTATCGATCGCAGCGTTGTGTCGAGTCACAACTCACAAGTGCGACCAACTTCACCACTTTGATCAGCTCCAACAAGTTTTACCAACCATATTATTTTACAGCAATCACAACACACAATTAACAAATATGTTATTGGAAGTTTTTATAAGGTGTATAGCACACCTCCTGTATAGAATGAGTTCACCAGACAGTTGCACCATGTAGCAATACACCTAACATGAGGCACTCAAGCACTACACATACAATAGGATTTCTAAGAAGGTTAATCTACTTCGAAATCAATTGTTGTGCCATGGGGTTAACTAGACCTTAGAAGCTGGATGTCACATGACCACCATCGCCATAAATCGAAACAAATTTCATCGGCTCCATGGCCAGATGCGAACACAGCCATGGCATCATAGAGCACATACAAGAGAAAGGAGAGGAACCACAAACTTACCCAAAACCACCAGGTAGAAGATGATGGCCGCCGTATCCGGTGGCCATGGCTACCTCCAGCTCCACTTCTCCGCTGAAATACAAAAACACAAACAAAAAAGAATGTGCTTAGGGTCAAGTTGTTTGCATCACCTTTATTTTGGAGATCAGGTTAAAAGGAATTAGGAACTGGTCCATTCTAACATTATTATTAAAAGAAAAAACTATGAATCTGAAAACAAGTACGAATCTGAAAACAATTCGGCAACAGTTTTAGGGGCAGAAAATCCATGTTTCTATAATCAACAGCACATGCATCGGTAAGGCAACATAATTCATCCTAGGCAACATTGTGTGCAAAAAACACAAACAGACCTATCCACAGGTCCATATCAGCTCCAACAAGTGCAAGCAGTGCCACATCATAGTAAATACCAAAGCCCTCTCAGCTAAGAACTCAAGCTCCAGATCAAGCCCACATTAAATAAAAATCAGGTGTAAGCTGGACATTAACCAATCTCACAACTTAACTAGAAAGACACATAAACCACATTAACCAACCGATGGCCGACACAAGAAGCCGGAGCACGATGGCTGCGGTACCACATAAGCATGAGAATGTTAAAGATTAATGGGGAACTCGAGGATTCACCTGAGAGAATTATAGCCGAGCCGAGATAGCACTGCCATCACAGTTGCGGCATGGTGATCTTGCCGCCACAGCTAGCCCAGCAGCAGTAGCACCACCAGAGGCCCAACATCGATCCCCGTCATTGAGAAGCTGCCGCTTCTCTCCCTGGTGAAAACTGTGGCACCAAATTAAATGCAGTCGAATCGATACAAGGAACAAGGTGAAGCTAGCTTCGAACAGCAGGAAAACAATGAATAGCACCATCTATGTATTTAATCTAGTGACATAGAAATGTACACAAAAAATGAAGTTTATCCTGTTTTCCGAAACCAAAGCATGGCAAATAATTATACCAAGCAAACAAGAAATTGCTGATCTAGAACTAGAACAATACCAAATAAATAAAACCGTTCATCCCTAACCAAGGCCTGGTTACGGTACCATCTAGTGCCATTCACAAGAAAATAGCATGCTATTTGAACCTAAAGGTCAAATTCAATGCAGACCACAGCCTGAGCACGTAGAGGAGATAATGCTTATGTGATCCAAAATGATCTAAATGAGCAGATATCAGAGTTAAATGAAGCAATGATGATTAAACGACCCTACATGTTAGGAAGTTTTCTCAAGATTTTAAAGATCAAACAAGTTTTAAACTTGGGCTAGGTAGTGAGTAAAGCTTGCAATCATCACAGCACTTGACCCAGGATGGATTGAAAGAAAGCAACCTTTCTCTTCTTCTTCATCATCTTTACAAAGTCGCGACACCAGGTCGGAGTTGAGGCTGGCAGCAGCAGCTCGAGGGCTTGGTCCAGGACTACGCTGGTAGTAGCTCCAAAGCCCTTGTTAGCAAGCGCAAGGCCACGACCAGTGCAGGAGCAGCAGCACCGATAATGATGGAGCCCTTGACGGCGGCAGGCTTTGTTCAATGAGGCGCACCGAGACCATTGTCAGACAAAAGCAAATGAGATCGAGAGCCAGAGTTTGTTCAATGACAACATTTCTGCTAATGCAAGAATGTTGGTTCACAGACACAGGCATGGATAAGATGAATTGGTGAAGCAAAGGGACACAATTATGACTAGCTGCGCTAGAGTGCATTCATTCATGACCAATATAAATCGACTGTTGGTAGAACTGGCAAGTCACAACAAAAAAAAGCCAAGAGCACACTTGCATTTGACGCAAAATAAAAAGCATAGCTTCTATTATTTTCCATTCATGATTTCCAAGGGAACCTAGCTACTAAACTGAAACGAAACACAGGAAGGAGGGAGGGACGGAAGGAAGAATCCTTGAACGACATCTAATTAGTTTCAGCAATGTTTCTCAGTCATTGCACACATGCTAATCTTGATAGTGCCAAAAACAGTAAAAAATACTTTTTTATCATGTCTTTTTTTTAGATAAAAGGCTCGAAGAGCCCGACTTCGAATTAACAAAGCCCTCAACCGGCAAGGAGTACAAAGTATTACAACCGAGGAACACCGCTGGGGTTGCCAGCTTACAAAGCACGCTCATCAGAGAAAAACAACACCCAAACACCTACAAACAACACCCACAGCAAGCTAAAAATAAAAAATAAAAAATCATGTCTCAACGGCACTTGATACAGCTAAGGAAGTTGCATTCACACGGACACACAAGAGTGACCAAGTGTTGATGGACCAACGTAATGCAGTTGATAAAAATCGAGATCGTCCATACACCTCATACAACTAAGTGCATGCATATGCCTACACAGTTGAGATTCAGTCACAGAAACAGGGGAAAATGTACAGGGCAGACGGGGAAGTGGCGGACTTGACCTTGTGTGAAGGATTCTCCTTCTCGTGGCGGCGCATCCGGGGCTCCTGGTGGTCCTTCTCTCTTGGGGTTTTCATTGTCCGACGGTGGCGACGGCAGCAGCAGGAGGGGGCGGCGGCGCTGCGAAAGGAGCTCGCTCCATGGCCGATCTCGATCTGCTACAACCGACGGAACCCGAAAGGGAAAAAATGAGGTTGAGGAAAGATGGGACGCGGCAGGCCTAGGAGTGGTGGATCGAGGCAGGGAGTTACCTGCTAGGTCGGGTCGGGGTCGCTTTCGCCGTCGTGGCGGGCTGTCTCCGGCGTGGTGTGGCGCGGAGGAGGGATCGAAAGGTCACGTTTTTTGGTTCGGGAGAGAGGTCGGCCGTCCCCGGCTGGACTCGGCTCCCTCCGGCGTGCGTCGTGGAGGGTTGTTGCAGCTCCCTCCGGCGCCTGGCTCCAATTCAGACGGCTCCAGCAACGGACGGCGCACAAGGGCGGCTCTCCGGGATACGCATGGTGCCGGCGAGAGGAGAGGATAGGAGGAGGCAGCGATAGAAATGGTGAGGGTGGAGGAGGGGGCGAGAGAGGTGAGATGATAGGAGGAGGCGGCGGCGGCGGGGGTGATGAGTGGGCGTCGGGAGTTGGAGCGTGGGCGGCGGCGTGGGAATCGAGGACCAGCTGCGTACGATATTACGATGTGTGCTTCCTTTTGGTTTTCGGGGAGGGGAGTTGGACGGCTTAGATCGATTCGTGGACGGTTGAGATCGAGTTCAGATGGAGCGATCCGCGTGGAGCTGGTTGCTGTCGTATCATTGGGCGGATCGAGAGGCCAAGGTAATTCCCGTGCCGCAACCATCAAATTCATCGTTTTCTTTGGAAACTAGTACGCCAATTGACGATCGTGTCTGGGTGTACGTACGAGTCCTAGTCGTGTTAGCATCCATATATTTCCTAGCTAATAACGATCAATTTTTTTTTGAGTACAAGGGAATACAGATCACAAACGAAACCGAACCAGCAGTACAACCTCAAAAACAAGGAAATCTAACCTAGTTCTTGAAGTTCCAGCTCCACCGACGCCGTCTCACCACGGTGACCGCCGACCGCGCGCTGCCACCGCACTCCACCCGAGCCGGCGCACGCAGCGAACCGCGGCCAGGAAGCCGCCGACGAGGTCGCCGTCTTCAGTCAACCGCCTGGGTCTTGGCGGAGGCGACGAAGCTGGAAGACCACCAGAGCACGCCATCGCCTTGGATCTGCGCCACTGCTCGACGCCGGAGACGCCAAAGCTCGACGGAGAAGACGACTCTGTAGATCTGACATCCCGATCTCCTGCACCCCCAAAAGCCACCACCGGCGCCGGAGAAGAGCACCGGTGCAGCGGGGACGCCCTGCAGCCCGCCAGCACCGTCGAAGACGCCGCCGTGGAGGGGAAGCCGCAGAGCATCAGATCACGCCGGCGTCGCCCTTCCCACCATGGCTCCGCCGCTCGCAGGCCCCGAGCTACGCACCGGAACGCAGATCTGGAGAGTCCCCGCTCTCCCGCCGCCGGAGCAGCCGTCGGAGGACGGGAAATCTCCAGATGCGCCGGCGGGAGCTGGGCGGCGCGGAGTCGCCTCCCCGTCGCCTCTGTCCACTGTAGCACGAGAGGGTTCCAGAAATAGATGGGAAGTGAATACTTTTTGCTAATAACGATCAATTTTGGAAACCAGTAGTACGGAGTATATATGTAGTAATGAAACATAGTCGACAATCTGAATACCACACTTCTCTACACCATCTCCGCAACACAACGTACACGACCAGATCCACTGCAATGCTTATGCGCTTGGGCGACACTGGGTGGACCATCGTCGAGATGGTACTTGAGGTGTGCACTGGTGGCTCGTTCCGCATCGTCTATCACGACGACAAGATCCTGGTCACCATGGGGGCTAGCCTCTGGCGCATCGTCATGCTGATCAATTGTGAGGTGGTGGGGCACCAAGACTTGACGCGGCGGGACGAGGGCAGCCAATGCGTGGAGCATTACAGCTAGCTCCTAAAGTCCCGCGGTAAGATTGTGTAGGCGTCCCGAACGACCACCTAGCGACGGAGACCTTGCTTTTTTATGGCAGTGCTCGAGTCGAGCTTGGACGAGGAATTTGTAGTACGAAATGTGCAAATTCTTGACAATATGGATTTGAATCACTCACTACTAGCGGAATGACGCATCAAATGATGGAGAATAGTCGTCTCTTAACATAGAGTAATAACTTGTGACAGTGAAACGACACATGCAATGATAGGTAACAATCGTCTTATAGCACAGAATAATAAAGCGGGGCAATGAAGCAACACATGAAATTATAGTTAGTATTTATCTTAAAGTATAAAATAAGGACCCTATTAATTTGCAGGAATAAAATGACGCATGTAATGATAGGTAATAACTAACGTGAAAACATAAATTAGTCTATACTAGTGTGACGCGGTGGGGGGAAGGTGTCGACTTCATGGAGCATTTCAACTATGTCTTAAGAGCTCCGTAGCGAGCTTCCGTGGGCGTCGGTTTGGGTACACATGTAAAGGACCATTCTGAAAACTCCGGGTGTTGGTGTACGCACTTGAGGAGTAGGCATCCTCTCTGGAGAAGACGCGATGAGTAAAAAGCGATGGCCGAAGTGAGAATTAGGTCGTTGGTAGTGCTCGAGTCAAGCTTGGACAAGGAGTTTGTAGTAAAAAATGTGCAATTTCTATACCATATGGATTTGACCCATTCACCGATAAGGAAACAAGCATGACGCAGAATTTTCATGGCATTTGTGATGTTAGGCCTCCGAACAGGGCTCGCGAGTTCAAAACAAAAGAAGTGATCGGAATCTTTCCAAAATGGATGGATCCTTTTTTGTTTTGTTTGGTACTTATTATAACGTAGGACACATTGGCAATCTCGTGTCCGTGTGGAAAATCACCGTCACGGCGTTCTCCAACCTGTTTTCGTACTTTCCCCGCCCATTTTCTCTCTCCTTTTGTATTGGCATTCTTTCGCCCATTTTTCTAGTTTTGTCCGGCGTGTTAGCGTACGTATGCATCCCAACATTTCACCATTATCGCCCGAAATTAGGTAACCACGCCACTGGAAATCTAACAATTGTCACCTCTCAAGTGGAAATCTTCCAAACAAAAAAAAAGGTGGTGTTGTCTTATTTGTTCTCATCGATCGAGATACTAGGATGTTGAGTCATCCCTAGTGGGTTTTTTTCGTCTGATTTCACCGCCGGTTCAGAAAATGCCAGAAGGGAGCACTACAGAGTCTTCGGGAGTTTTAATCTTTGTGACGGGACATCGATGGCCGATGGCGCTGTTTTTGGCTTCATCAACGTCACTCGGTTGTGTGCTTTCGGCTATATATGTAACCGGTGAGTTTTTATTTCCATGAACAAATTTCTAAGGAACATGTTATTTCTTGGTAGTTAGTTTTCATCACTCCCTCCTTTTTTATTTTATTTTTATGAAATGGGTGCTTCCCGAAATGAATGGTTGTACTTTTCGATTACGGTTACGAGGTTTACATGTTTATACACGCTTTCGGAAGGTTAGTTTTCATCCTGTGAGTGAGCAGTGTATTTTCTTTTGTTTTGAATTAAAGTTTGGGTTGTCGATAATTGTTTTTGTATGTTGTATAGGGACGGTCACGTACGTGCATGCATACAAAAAAAGAAAAGAAAGGGAAAACCGATTTACGTGCGTGCATGCATATGCTAGACTAGCATATTTATTGATAGTAAATGGACGTGCATTGTGTGCAAGTACATGCATGGATTCAACTATCAGCTAGTAGTTGTTGTAGCCTTGTAGGTGGAGACGTAGAAGCTCTCTATATATCGAAGCAAGCTAGTGTTCACACGACCGCGAGGGCATTCCAAATTCATGCATGCAAATACTTGGCTATATATATATATATATTCAGCTGGACTCACTACGGGAGAATATGTCATTGCCGTGTGGGCAAAAGACACGGCAAAGGCGCTGCGGGCAAAATAGACACGGCATAGATCGGGACGGCAAAGTTTCTTTGCCGTGTGTTTTTGGCAAAATCCCCCGTCCCTCGCCGGGACAGACATTTTTGGCTTGAAACCTATACATATTTATGTATGACAGACATTTTTGTGAAGGAGTTTTTTGGAAAATTTGTTAAAACTCAAGTTTATCATTTTTCCTATCAATTAGTACACATAAAAGGACTCCATGCCAAACGATTTCTTTTTTGAGTAATGTTTCACTTTAGTTGAGATTTTTGAAAAAATGGTCAAAATGGTCACCATGGCTATGTACCTTAAAATGATTTCAGTATAATTTGAAGTAATGTTTCACTATCGACGGTTCTGTGATATAATCACTACGTATGTACCTTAAAATGATTTTTTGCAAAAATTCAAAGCAAACTATCACTCACTTGTAGTTCAAATTTGAATTAATTTCAGTATATCGGCATAACGTCATCTAAATAGACGAAATTCGGTAGAAAACGAGAAAATTCATAATATTTTTGGATTCTCCATCAAATAGGGACTACTTTGTGTGAAAATTGGATTGGTGCCGTTTTACACCATATTTTTTGCACTTGCTTCAAAAAAATGTAGAATAATGGCATATGATTCTTTGCCGTGTGTTTTCCAAATACACATGGTAAATAATTCTTTGCCGTGTGTTTTTCTTCTGAAAATAATAACTAGCTAGTCAACAGAAGTCATCTTGTTCGAGGTCGCCCGGCCGTTATGGTTTGAGTCCGGCCGGCCACGCAGGAGAATGCCGAGTTTCTTCAAGCGCGCGCGGCAACGTACTGGACTCGTGCCGTACGTCACTGCAGTTGGCGAGCATGCACGTACGTACGCATGTATTCATTTGAACTTGCATCGGTAATTAATAAACCTAGTACGTACAAAGAAGATGGAGTAGCTAGGTACGTACGCACGTACGGCCTCATCGATCGAGGCAGCGCGCGGGGCTGGTGACGGCGTAGAAGGCTCCTGCACCCGATCTGGCTCTGCATGCCTGCAGAAAAAAATAATTCCAACGCAGTTAGCACGCGCGTAGCAGCACGAGATTTCACACCAATCATCAAGAGAATGCGATTAATTAGGCGAAGGGGGAGGCTGGACTGGAATCGTCGAGGAAAAGCTCCGATTCTGTAACTAAGGACCCCGAATCCTGCTACTACTCCAGCACACACCCCCACGATCGATTCCTCCGTCCCGTCACGACGCGTCCGCCCTAGCCGTGCCGCCCAATCGACGGGGTAGCAAGAAAGGCATCGGATTTGACGCCGCTCACCTCAGGAACGGTCCGCGAGGAATCCCCTCCCAAGAATCGGTCAGGGAGGCGCCACCGATCTAGCGACCTCGGCGGAGGGGTGGAGACAGCGGCGGAGGAAATTTTATGGGTTGGATTTACTTGGGAGGCGGACGAGAGGTCGGAGACGATGGAGGAGGAGGAGGAGACCGCGTTGCGTTGCGTCGGTCCCACTCTTCTCCTTCTGCTTTTCTTTTTTCCTTGTCTTTCGTCACATGTACTACGACAACCGTGTTGACAAATTAACCCCGTTTAGCCATACGCACGTACGGCCTCATCGATCGAGGCAGCGCGCGGGGCTGGTGACGGCGTAGAAGGCTCCTGCACCCGATCTGGCTCTGCATGCCTGCAGAAAAAAATAATTCCAACGCAGTTAGCACGCGCGTAGCAGCACGAGATTTCACGCCAATCATCCAGCACACACCCCACGTCCGCCCTAGCCGTGCCGCCCAATCGACGGGGTAGCAAGAAAGGCATCGGATTTGACGCCGCTCACCTCAGGAACCGGGCCGCGAGGAATCCCCTCCCAAGAATCGGTCAGGGAGGCGCCACCGATCTAGCGACCTCGGCAGAGGGAATGGCGGAGGGGTGGAGACAGCGGCGGAGGAAATTTTATGGGTTGGATTTATTTGGGAGGCGGACGAGAGGTCGGAGACGACGGAGGAGGAGGAGACCGCGTTGCGTTGCGTCGGTCCCACTCTTCTCCTTCTGCTTTTCTTTTTTCCTTGTCTTTCGTCACATGTACTACGACAACCGTGTTGACAAATTAACCCCGTTTAGCCATATTTTTCCCTTTTAAATCCTTTTTTCCATGAAGGTAACAAGAATAACGTGGGGTAAATTCTCGAGTGAGGGTTTTTTCGCAATCTATTTTTAGCCTCCTCAGAAGAGTGGTTTTACATGTAATGGTTGTCTACCAAATTCCATTTTAAAAGTGGCATGCTTAATTAGAAGCAGGTAATAATTAAAGAACAAGTGCTTGCAAATTTCTCCGAATGACGATGTCATTGGATGATAAGATTATGAGCGTTGATGACGACGACGAGTAGGAGGACGAAGGGGACAGTGTTGTGTCGGACGTCGGTATCACTTCTCTCTTCCTCTTCTTTTCTTTCCCATTTTTCAAATAATCACATGTTCCAAGAGGGGTTTTGGACGACCAAGTCAAGAAACACATGACTCAGCCATTTCCTTGTTGACTTTTCCGATCACATTTGTTCCTTAATAGACAAGGTTTTGTTAGAGAAAAATAAGTAGGCGAACTTTGGCAAAGGTTTTGGCTTAGCTTTTCTTCTTGTTCTTAGAGGGTGCACCCGCACGGCAACAAAACTCTCCTCCTCCCCATCGTCATCAAATCTCGTAATCTTATATTCTCATCCAGTGACTTCGTTATTCGGAGATGTAGGGACATACGTATGTCACGCGCCAATATTTAATGGTGGCTACATTTTTTTCTTATTTTTCGGATGACTGACGAATAGTTCAATTCATATAGATGTATATATGTAGTTAGGTGGTTCCTCAGTGGCTAGCCGACAAGATGCTTTGTCATAAGGCGACCGTCGAGAGGTGGGTAAGTGAGGTGTACAGGACGGAACACACGGAGGCAGCGTCGCGGCGTGCCTTTTTTTTTATAGAATTCGTCCACTTTATTAATCAAAGCACATCGTAAGAGAGTACATTGTCAAAGCAACCTCACCCTCACTGGCGTCGTGGAGAGAAAGGGAAGAAATAGTTTTTGTTTTTCCTATACAAGTCACTGTGTAGCTGGAAGTCTTTTTTATTTGCTTTCAATTGTAGAAAATAAAGACATGAGTAGACCTTACTCACTTGGAGGCATTCTTTGAGACCCGGAAGCCAAAGAAGTTGGATCCGACTAAACTAGCGGATAAGCAGTGGATCAATAATTACGGACGGCACCCGCAGGGTATGGGTAAGGGTGGAGTCACCCCATATCCTTACCCGTCGATCCCGATCTTACCCGTCACCCTTACCCATACCCGTCAACGGGTATGGGTATAACTTTTTCCCATACCCGTCACCCGACAAGGTAGATGGGTACCCGCGGGTAAAAATAGCCACATTGAAAACACGTCAAATTGAACAAAAAATAGTCGTAAAAAACACATAACTCATCTAGAAGAGATATATCTGTTGTTTTTCTCTATAGGGAGTCTAAGACGTGATCACGTGAATTGGAGAGATTAGATATGATATTAGAGATAACTAATTCATCGGTATTGTGAGGCAGTCGCCGGGTGGTCCCCCATCCACGGAGGGTGTAGCAAGCAATCCCTGACTATATATGTCACGCAACATACATTATCTTTGAATTATGATTGTATCCTCATGCATTTGTGCGTGAAGTTAAGACTCACATGTCAAATATTAGATGGGTAAATGGGTACGCGGGTATGGGCTATACGATATAATACCCGTATAGTCTCTACCCGATGGGTTTGATATTTTACCATTTATGTACCCATGGGTAATTTTTTATCCCATACCCTTACCCTATTTGGTTTTTACCCGCAGGGTAAAAGGGTAATGGGTACTAATTGTCATCCCTAGCAATGATAGATCCGGGTTGAAGTGGGACAAGTACTTCGCAAATTTCAATTAGGTCCACGAACCTGACTCTAATCAGGGACTGTGCCTTTTGATCACTGTGGTTGCTATGCAGGCAGGAGAAGGCCTGAAGAATCTGGGACCTGGGAACCCTCTAAGGCAAAATGTATGTCGAGCTTGCGTGGCACTCGACAAAGAGTGGACACGTAGCAGTGCGTGGACTCGGTAAGGAAGATGCTTAGTATGTCAGTGGCAATCGGAAAATATCTATACAAGATACACAGTAATGCACTCGGCAAAGGTTAGAACGTGTGGCGCCTTGTTGTGGTATGCCATTGTCATTTGACGAGTATGTGCGGCCATTAACGCTTGGCAAACTTTCTAACGGCCGTTTCCATCGGACGGTCTTCAACTACTTTTGGTTGCCGAGTGTACTCTTAAAATACATGGCAAAGTGTATACCAACATCCTGACTTTTGACATTCGGCAAACTATATGATTGTTGCCTGAGTATGGTTTGTCGTGTGTGATACTTGGCAAACTATATGTCGACACGTTCTTTCGTCTTTACATGCCGGTCCCAGTAGTGGTTGTTCCCCAAATCTCTGATACAAATGCCTATAGAGGGATGGCCTGGTGCCTACTAATTGATTTTCCAATGTGATTGTTAACTAGCAGGATCATACCGCTCCTCTCAGCCAAATCAGAGTTAAATCGCTTCTACCTAACATTGCGTTATTTTTTTTTCCAAAACTATGAGATTGTTTGATTATGTACTGAGTTTAGTTTGCCTAAATACTCATTTAATTAGATTTGTTTGAGGATAATCAATTTTAGCATAAGATGTTCATGTAGAGTCGGTAATTTTTGTGGTTCATGTTGCTATGTTGACTTTTCACTATTAGGGCCTCATTATGGGATTGCCTTGTTGAGTGAACCACCAATGCATGGTAAAGCAGTAAAATGTTTTTTATATTTATAAATTTCAGTATTTATACCATTACTATAATTTTGAGTTGTTTGATGCATGAAATTGTAGCTATCTCCAATTTTCCTATACCAGTGTGGACTAAATTGCCAATCATTGTGTATTTATGTTGATAGTTGATTATTATTTTGCCTCTTAAAATATATTTAAATTGCCTTATGGTAGATTATTATTTTGCCTATCAGTATATGTCTATTAGGGTTGCCTCTATTAGTCTATGTCTAAATTGGCTGTTGGTAGATGACTATCTTGCCTACTAGTTATATGTCTAAATTGCCTACCTATGTATGTCTAAATAAATAGGAAATTCAATATAGCTCCCGAGCTCATGTACTCTTGTTTGAGTACAAAATTTGAAAAAGAAATAGAAAAACACTTCAAAAATAGGGATGAACATATTCAAAAGTTCTACATACGTGCAAAGTTTCGTGAAGAAATAACATTTCTTGTGCCCTATGCGGAAACACAAAAATCAGTGCCCAACGTAGGATTTGAAAATGTCTTTTTAGAGCACTGATTTTTTTTGTTGTTCCATGGACCATAAAAACAGTCATTTCTTTACGAATTTTTTCACGTATGTAGAAAAATTTGACATGTTTGTTTATGTTTCTTTCAGAATTTTTTATATTTATTTTTTGAATTTTGTACTCAAACAGGAGAATATGAGGTAGGTAACCAAAACTGCTCTCCCCAAAGAAATTTCTGTTCTAAATTGGTAGCTAGCTAGTACTACTATCTTGCCTACCTATGTCCTATGCATGTCTAAATAAGTGTCTATTAAAAATTGTTTCCGGCTAGTAGTAGAGCACGACAAATGGAGGCCGAGCTACATGAAGCTCTGTTTCGAAAAATTTGCATGAAGCCAACATCTGGATCGATGAACTTTACACTGTTTCGAAAAATTGAAGTGTTGCCATATTTTCCATTTTTGTGTAACCCAAAATAATACATTGGCCTTGAAAATTTACGTAGTGGTAAGTCTCAACATTATGTAGATCTAAGATATTTGTTTCAAAAAAATTGAAACAAAAAATACAAATTTATTTTTTTAAACCGAACTACAAGTTGTTATAAGTGATAGATAAATTAACGACGAAGAAAAGCAAGATCAACACAGGGGACACGAGATTTTTAACGTGGAAAACCCTTCCAAAGAGGAAGTGAAAAACCACGGACGCGAGCCAACAAATTTTCACTATGATCGGATGAGGTTATAAACGCCGGGATTTACAACTTGTGACTTATCCCAAACCAGCGACTTACAAGAGATATATAATGGTGGAAACCTAATCCAAGTCAGTAACAACTCGTACCGTGATGGCCTCGCTTCGCTTCGTCTGAAGTTAGGTTTATCTTTATATCTTAATCATATGAATTGGAATTGGATCACTCATCTTCTTCTTGTGCTAGTTTAGTGGTGCTTGTGCGCACTCATCTTCTTCTTGTGCAGTAAATTAACAACCTACTAACTCTATTTTTCTTTCTACACTTGGAGCAACTCTAGTTGATTCTCTAAAAATATGCCCACCATTATTTCGTTAGAAGATCTTCCAAAATGGTTTTATAGGATACACATGGCCTCCAAGATAAAATCTTCTAAAAATACACCTCTGCAATTATACAAATGTGTGGGCTCACTCGTCCGGTGGTTCCCACTTCTTTTCCTTTTGTTCCTTTTCTCCCTTTTTCCTTCACTCCACATATTTCCCACTTTCGTGGTATTTTCCGATGGTAGATTTGTGTTTGGAGGGATCACGCTCGTAGATCGAGATGGCTGTTAGGATTGCCTCTACTAGTCTATGTCTAAATTGGCTGTTGGTAGAAATAGTTTTTGTTTTTCCTATACAAGTTACTGTGTAGCTGGAAGTCTTTTTTATTTGAAAATTTGACATGTTTGTTTATGTTTCTTTCAGAATTTTTTATATTTATTTTTTGAATTTTGTACTCAAACAGGAGAACACTACTAAAGAGAATGGAGCATTTTCCTGCACTGATAGCTTGGCCAGTACATCTTTCAAAAAGGCTCAGAGCCTTCTTAATCATTGTTTCTTGCTGTAGGTTAGCCTGAAAAAACAGAAGACTGTCATCCGCAAAAAGGAGGTGGGATATGCCTGGAGCAGTTCTGCAGATTTTCAGAGAGCGCACCTCAACAAGGAACACAGCCCTTTCCAGGATTTTTGACATACCATTGGCAACAAAAAGGAAGAGATAAGGGGATAGTGGGTCTTCTTGTCTCCTTGCAACAGTCCCCTTGCTACTTCTGTAACATTGATCAGTAACAAGCACGGCCACCAAATCCAACCATATGTGACTACTGCTTCTGCTAGTACTAGAGTACCAAAAGGAAAAATCTGTGGCCGGAAGGATGGCCTGCTCAATGGATCGGAACAATATCAAATCAATGATGACTGCTCGAGAAGATCCAATCGAACAAGACCGGCATGAATTACCTCTTGTTGTATCCAGAGAAGAAGCTCAAGTCGGTGACGAGGACGAGTGCTCCATCCCCACGTCACGTCATGCCACGCCTCGCAAAGGATTACCTGGCGTGGATCCGGACAGCAGCTTGCCGCCGCCGGCGATGGGATCGACGAACGAGGGCGGAACGACTACACTGCACTGCTTGCCTCGCCAAGTCCAAAGTCACAAGTCACGCACGCGCAACTCGCACGCGGCTTTGACGGCGAGGGGCTTGTATTTATAGAGCCTGCTGCTTGGAGATAACAGAGAGAGGTCATGCATGCGAGAGGAAGAAGAAGATGATGATGCGGTGTGTATTTCGATCTGTAGGTACTCTCTTCTGTCCGTCCATTATTTTGGAAGCCATGGAGGAGAGGATCGACGGATGGCCAAGATGCACAGTCTCGCGGATCGCTGACGTGGCCAGTGCGTGAAATCCCACGCGACCTAAGTAAGTAATATATGGTTTAATTACGTGATGTAATCTGAATGGCTCCGCCGCATGTGCCCACATTAAACGGTAGTAAATTGCAGGACGGCTCGGTTTGTATGGACCTCGTATTCCGGAGAGTACTGCTTTCTCGGCTCGGCTCTCCTCGTCTCCTAAGAACAAGTACAATAGAATAACGTGGGCGGGCTATAAGGATTAAAGTAGTATATTTTTGCTTAGTTGGAGGAGAGAGAAGAGGAGAGAGAAAATGAGTGGGCTCTCATACAAGAGTCAGCTCTAGCACGTGTTCCTAGGCACTTTGTGAGAATGGATGATGGGCCATGTATCAATAAAATAGCTCATCTTTACATCTTACTATTATACATGTTGGCTATAGAACTGGTTATAGATGACATGACACTATCTTATAGCCAACGCTTGACTCTACTATTGTACTTGCTCTAAGGGTGTGTTTGGTTCCAGAACGGACCGGACCGGAATGGAATGGAACAGTTCCACACCCAGAGCCCATCCCTGTGTTCGGTTTTTAGGTGGAATGGAACGCACCCATTCCTCTGAATGGCATATTCCGCGTAGATGCGGAATCCACCCGTCCTGCCGATTCGGCCGGACCGAGTGGAACGGGTGACTGTCTCCTAAAAGAAAAAAGAGAAAGAAGCTGCGACGAAATCGACCGATGAGCGTGTGTTGGAAAAATGAAAGTTATCGTCTGAGCTCATAGACAATGGTGAGTTACCTGCACAACGAACGCGGAATATCGTCGTCTTGTCACAGTTGAAACTCAGCTCTGTTAACCACTTATTTTGGATTTTATTCCTTTATTATTTGCCTCATTCACTTCACAACACAGATAATTCAAAAGTTGAACTTGATAGCCCCCATGAGAAACCCAACGTGTCCTACTAGCTCCTATCCAGCTTCCTAACAACGTGCCTGTTTCACTGCTAGCTCTGGAAACACAATACTACCGGATTGCCACAGAAGATGAAACCACAAAATAAGATGAACGCTGCATGTACATCTGAATCTCTATCAGGTCCAACAGCCTGAAAACCAAAAAAATGGCAAAGGCACCACAAGCCACAACAACAGCTAGCTAGCCAAGTACACAAAGCAAATGCATCGGTCAGTTCCAGAGCTACAAATATACTAGCAGTCACCCAAACCCTCGCCGCCCCATCCCTCTCAATGCACGGTCCCCATACATCGCAGGCATAGATTTTTTTCTTCTTCTCAGCAGCAGTTTAGCCTCGGTATCAACCAAAACAGAAATAGCGCCAAGGCAGTCTGTCGCCCCTCTGTGCACCGCAGCGACTACCAGTACTACTGGCTGAAGAAGAAGCTCGCCTCAGTCACTCCATCACCTGCACGGCAACAGACCAGGAAAGGCTCACCTCCATGTATGGCACACGAAACTATTGCTCGACGCGCAAACAATACTTACTAAGTAAACTAGGCACAGCATCGACTTTTTCCCAATCATGAGCGATCATAACTTAACATATGATGGCTGGGAAGTATTGCAGCAAAACTATTAAGTGATCATGCAGACAGTCTAGATCGTATCGAATAAACGGCTAGACACTTTACAAGCCAAAAGGGACAACCAGGTAGGTAGATGGCGAGACCAACGCATCTCACGTGTCCCCTCGGTCCTCCAGCCTCCGACCAGTGCAGCTAGCTTGCCTGTCTTTTTGTCCTCCTCCTCGACCTTCAAGAAGAACAATCGCATGGACAGTACACTAAGTTTGGCAAAAAGAAACACATTACTCTAATAAGTAACAGTACAATAGTGGGGGATATCATCTCAAACAAAAACACAATGTGAATATCAATATGGTACAAGATTCTGCAAGTTGGGCTCTAGAAAACTTCAGCTAGTAGAATCAAACCCAGAATCAAAAGCACATTCTAGGAATCTACTATCTTAGTCTATACAATAGCTATGTGAGAGGTTTCCCATAAGCAGCTTCAGGACAAATTAATCCTCCTTCATTTCCCTTCAAGAGTATAAGCACCACAGACCAATTCCAATGAGAAGATCATCACAATCACAACACTGGTGGCCAGAAGACCACCGCCACAGAAAATATGACCACAAAACTAGGCTCCAAATAATTGGCTAGATGGCCAGCATCATAATCGGCTATGGCTTGATATCCAGATCATACCAGAGAGGGAAGGAGACTAAGGACTCACCAAAATCGAAGATAAGGTGGGCAGCCCCGCCACTGTTGCATCCAAACCGTTGTCATCACACTGCAGGGAAACTAAGGTATATGAGTGTATTCTTTGTGACTGCACCATACCAGATAAGCAAGAAAAGCAAAAATATATAGGTTATACGAACCTGATTGAGAACATCAGAGTCAGAATCAACAAATGTTATTTGCAAGCCACTCGATACCAAAACGTCCAGCCCTTCCAACCTGTGGAGGTGAATATGTTAGTCCTAGGTAATAACACCAACCACAAGGAAGACAAACAGAGCAATTCATACTATTAGCAAGAATAAATGCAAGGAAAGATTCTTCCATCTTCCGAGGACGAGCCGACAATCTGTGGACCTTACATTCAAGATTGAAATAGCATGCTAAGCTTGAATACAATTAATAATCCGCAGGATACTTAGCGTGCTCCTCCCTACACCTCTTGCATAAATTGGAAATTGTGCAAGCATGAACAAGACATGAACAAGACATCAAGCACATGTAAATTGTGCATTTCCAGCACCGATTGCAACTCCCCTACACCTCTACAAATCAACATACACACAAAACTAGCTTTGCTTCTCACCATCAAAGCTGAACATACAAGCAAAACAACCATGGCTCGATGCCATGCTATCACAGATCAAGTACAAGGAGAGAATCACATACTCACCTAAACCATCACACTACAACGACCAAGGAGGTGAAGGATAATCTAGTCGAAATGCAAGCACATGAAACTATTGCTTGACACGCAAACAAGACTTAATAGGTAAGCTAGGAAGTGCATCGACATGGAATGTTAAGTAAGTGACAATCATGAACAATCGTAACTTAAACATGGGATGGCTGGGAGGTGTTGCATCAAAACTATTAGGTGGCACTAATGGTTCAAACTTTAGCATCCAGTGAACATGCCACATGTTTCACTTACATTTTTCGATGTTCCAGAGCTAAAAAATAGGCCATGTGCAACTGGAGGCACGTATTCACAGGAAGAGACTTGTGACATGCAAATCAAGATCAATAAATTGATGTACCAAGCAAAGATGTATGTACATCAACACTATATGATCACAGCAAATACACCATCAAAAAACCTAATATTGGAAATTATTCATGTACAAAATTCATGATTGATATTTACACAACGCACTGCACAATGCACATACATGAATAATCACTTGAACACAAAAATGAGACTTAAGGCTTGACCTTGGAAATCAGTAATCACCCAAGTTGCAACTGCCATACATGTACACCTACAGTCCACATACATGCACACCTAGCTTTGAGCAACACCGCCAGACTTGAAACGACAACATATCAAATATCCCATACGGACTCGCATTCCTAACAACCAGAAACAGGACACTAGCTAGCATCATAGTAATATTGTAAAGGCATTCCAGAATCAAGATGGTGGAAGCACCAAATTAACGCCCTACATGCAGATAAAACATGAATGTCTCAATGGTTCAAAGTGGCTTTCATAAGCTATACGAAGCTTACCATTAAGCAACTGGTGATTAGTGGGAGAAGGAAATGGCGAGACCAAGGCTTCTCACTTGTCCCTCAGCTTCCAACTTGTACAGCTACTCGGTTCCAGCCAGCATGTCATTTTCTCTTCCTCCTTTCCACTGGCGGAGCTCAGCTGAAAATTCTGGGCGGGCCAGCCCAAGTGGAGAGTGTATTTTTCTGCTTTTACTGTTCAATTTAGCCCACATCCTTCAGCATTTTGGGCTGGGCTGGGCGGGCCGTAGCCCAGTTAGCAATACACTGAGCTCCGCCACTGCTCCTTTCCCATCAAGAAGAGCAAAACATGCTCAGTGCATATACGGCAAAACAAATTCTAGGCAGGAATCATATCATGTCCAAGTACATGATGGAGAAAAATAAACATAAAACTGGCCTTGGAACAAACATCGTCCAAGTCTACTGTTGTGCCCAATATAAGCTTCAGGAGGCTGAAACAGAATTAACATGAACATCTAATATGAATATTCACCCATCCAAAATTTAGGAATCTTTCAGATTAGAAAAACATCAGGGATAATATTATAAGATTTAAGAGTACATGTTATACTATTGCATGCATAAAAGCTGCCAGATAGGAGTAGCAGACTAATAAACCACATGTGCGAACATTTATTCTTGCAAATTACAGCCAGTCAACAGCTCGATGGCCAGAACAGTACGCAGGCATGACATCATAGAGCACGTACAAGAGAAAGGAGAGGAACCACAAACTTACCCAAAACCACCTAGTCGAAGAAGATGGCCACCACTGCCAGCCAGCCGGCCTGATCCAGCGGCCATGGCTACCTCAGCTCCGCTTCTCCACTGAAATACAAAAACACAACCAAAAATAAAGTGCTTCGGGTGAAAACGTTTGCATCACCCTTTATTTTGGAGCTCAGGTTAAAAGAACTTACAAACCAGTGGTGGGCTCCACCTCAGGGTGCCCAGATCTTGTCGTACTTGAAAGCGATGAGCATCTGTCTGACATTGACGACGTTCAGCTCCCGTGGAAAAACCTGCCGATTGTGCATATGATAGGTAAGTTTTGATCCAAAAATAATAAGAAGAAACGACTGCACGATTGTGTATATGCTGGGCAATAACAACCAACCAAAGTTGGCCTCAGTCATTATGTATTGAACGGAGGAAAAAGCCTCTGTAATGGTTGGGCAGTAGTAAAAAATCATAGCAAAACCAGTAGCGACTTGTACTAGAAAACAAGTAAGTGTAATTCCCCCTAAACAATAAAATATGTTGACATGGGGAGGAACATATTTACTAGTTATATCATCTGCAATTGCCTGAATCTCAAGTCGTTCCTCAAACCAATCATATAGACACCTCTTCTTCGTTCAAACGATTCCAATATATAAAAATTATAAGCAGGCTGTTCAAAAATTCGACATGACCCTAAGCTGTTTTCCAGACATTCGGATCACACGGCAAACTAACAATGGATGCTAAAACTGCATAAAACAAAACTCATGTGCGATTCAAGCACACAAACCTCCAACTCTCAACTTCAGATGTCTAACCAAAAGAGAAACCCCACGTCTAACCAAAAGAGAAACCCCACGACACTGAATGACAAGCGAAGCCGATGAAACAATCCTGGGACAATACAACGCATCACGCTGTGATATGTGGTTCTTTCCGATCTGAATCTTGGTCAGAACCATATATATATATATATATATATATATATATATATATATATATCACAGGCAGCATTAATCAAGGCGCCACAAAGAAATCAGCTGCATAGACAGATAATATCTCGACCAAAGCACACTGGTCTTCCATTTTCCAACTGATGTGCATCTGGGCAAAAGAAGCACATCAGGTCCAAGTACATGATGGAGAAAAATGAACATAAATACTGGCCTTGGAACAAACATCACAACCCAGTCTATTGTGCCCAATATAAGCTTCAAGACGCATGTTCTCGAATAATCAAACAGAATTAACATGAACTTCTAATATGAGTATTCACCCATCCAAAATTTAGCAATCTTTCATAATAAAGAAAAAAAGGTAATACATAATAAGATTTAATGCAAACACATGCTATCCTACTGCATGCATAAAAGCTGTCAGATAGGAGTAACTGATCTATAACCGCACACAGAGCCCATTCATTCTTGACTGACGGACCAACACCACACACACAATTATCACCATCCGCTTTTGTGCTTACATTATTACAGTCAGTCAATAGCTGACCATTCATACACAGTCCAAAATTTATCGATCGCAGCGTTGTGTCGAGTCACAACTCACAAGTGCGACCAACTTCACCACTTTGATCAGCTCCAACAAGTTTTACCAACCATATTATTTTACAGCAATCACAACACACAATTAACAAATATGTTATTGGAAGTTTTTATAAGGTGTATAGCACACCTCCTGTATAGAATGAGTTCACCAGACAGTTGCACCATGTAGCAATACACCTAACATGAGGCACTCAAGCACTACACATACAATAGGATTTCTAAGAAGGTTAATCTACTTCGAAATCAATTGTTGTGCCATGGGGTTAACTAGACCTTAGAAGCTGGATGTCACATGACCACCATCGCCATAAATCGAAACAAATTTCATCGGCTCCATGGCCAGATGCGAACACAGCCATGGCATCATAGAGCACATACAAGAGAAAGGAGAGGAACCACAAACTTACCCAAAACCACCAGGTAGAAGATGATGGCCGCCGTATCCGGTGGCCATGGCTACCTCCAGCTCCACTTCTCCGCTGAAATACAAAAACACAAACAAAAAAGAATGTGCTTAGGGTCAAGTTGTTTGCATCACCTTTATTTTGGAGATCAGGTTAAAAGGAATTAGGAACTGGTCCATTCTAACATTATTATTAAAAGAAAAAACTATGAATCTGAAAACAAGTACGAATCTGAAAACAATTCGGCAACAGTTTTAGGGGCAGAAAATCCATGTTTCTATAATCAACAGCACATGCATCGGTAAGGCAACATAATTCATCCTAGGCAACATTGTGTGCAAAAAACACAAACAGACCTATCCACAGGTCCATATCAGCTCCAACAAGTGCAAGCAGTGCCACATCATAGTAAATACCAAAGCCCTCTCAGCTAAGAACTCAAGCTCCAGATCAAGCCCACATTAAATAAAAATCAGGTGTAAGCTGGACATTAACCAATCTCACAACTTAACTAGAAAGACACATAAACCACATTAACCAACCGATGGCCGACACAAGAAGCCGGAGCACGATGGCTGCGGTACCACATAAGCATGAGAATGTTAAAGATTAATGGGGAACTCGAGGATTCACCTGAGAGAATTATAGCCGAGCCGAGATAGCACTGCCATCACAGTTGCGGCATGGTGATCTTGCCGCCACAGCTAGCCCAGCAGCAGTAGCACCACCAGAGGCCCAACATCGATCCCCGTCATTGAGAAGCTGCCGCTTCTCTCCCTGGTGAAAACTGTGGCACCAAATTAAATGCAGTCGAATCGATACAAGGAACAAGGTGAAGCTAGCTTCGAACAGCAGGAAAACAATGAATAGCACCATCTATGTATTTAATCTAGTGACATAGAAATGTACACAAAAAATGAAGTTTATCCTGTTTTCCGAAACCAAAGCATGGCAAATAATTATACCAAGCAAACAAGAAATTGCTGATCTAGAACTAGAACAATACCAAATAAATAAAACCGTTCATCCCTAACCAAGGCCTGGTTACGGTACCATCTAGTGCCATTCACAAGAAAATAGCATGCTATTTGAACCTAAAGGTCAAATTCAATGCAGACCACAGCCTGAGCACGTAGAGGAGATAATGCTTATGTGATCCAAAATGATCTAAATGAGCAGATATCAGAGTTAAATGAAGCAATGATGATTAAACGACCCTACATGTTAGGAAGTTTTCTCAAGATTTTAAAGATCAAACAAGTTTTAAACTTGGGCTAGGTAGTGAGTAAAGCTTGCAATCATCACAGCACTTGACCCAGGATGGATTGAAAGAAAGCAACCTTTCTCTTCTTCTTCATCATCTTTACAAAGTCGCGACACCAGGTCGGAGTTGAGGCTGGCAGCAGCAGCTCGAGGGCTTGGTCCAGGACTACGCTGGTAGTAGCTCCAAAGCCCTTGTTAGCAAGCGCAAGGCCACGACCAGTGCAGGAGCAGCAGCACCGATAATGATGGAGCCCTTGACGGCGGCAGGCTTTGTTCAATGAGGCGCACCGAGACCATTGTCAGACAAAAGCAAATGAGATCGAGAGCCAGAGTTTGTTCAATGACAACATTTCTGCTAATGCAAGAATGTTGGTTCACAGACACAGGCATGGATAAGATGAATTGGTGAAGCAAAGGGACACAATTATGACTAGCTGCGCTAGAGTGCATTCATTCATGACCAATATAAATCGACTGTTGGTAGAACTGGCAAGTCACAACAAAAAAAAGCCAAGAGCACACTTGCATTTGACGCAAAATAAAAAGCATAGCTTCTATTATTTTCCATTCATGATTTCCAAGGGAACCTAGCTACTAAACTGAAACGAAACACAGGAAGGAGGGAGGGACGGAAGGAAGAATCCTTGAACGACATCTAATTAGTTTCAGCAATGTTTCTCAGTCATTGCACACATGCTAATCTTGATAGTGCCAAAAACAGTAAAAAATACTTTTTTATCATGTCTTTTTTTTAGATAAAAGGCTCGAAGAGCCCGACTTCGAATTAACAAAGCCCTCAACCGGCAAGGAGTACAAAGTATTACAACCGAGGAACACCGCTGGGGTTGCCAGCTTACAAAGCACGCTCATCAGAGAAAAACAACACCCAAACACCTACAAACAACACCCACAGCAAGCTAAAAATAAAAAATAAAAAATCATGTCTCAACGGCACTTGATACAGCTAAGGAAGTTGCATTCACACGGACACACAAGAGTGACCAAGTGTTGATGGACCAACGTAATGCAGTTGATAAAAATCGAGATCGTCCATACACCTCATACAACTAAGTGCATGCATATGCCTACACAGTTGAGATTCAGTCACAGAAACAGGGGAAAATGTACAGGGCAGACGGGGAAGTGGCGGACTTGACCTTGTGTGAAGGATTCTCCTTCTCGTGGCGGCGCATCCGGGGCTCCTGGTGGTCCTTCTCTCTTGGGGTTTTCATTGTCCGACGGTGGCGACGGCAGCAGCAGGAGGGGGCGGCGGCGCTGCGAAAGGAGCTCGCTCCATGGCCGATCTCGATCTGCTACAACCGACGGAACCCGAAAGGGAAAAAATGAGGTTGAGGAAAGATGGGACGCGGCAGGCCTAGGAGAGTGGTGGATCGAGGCAGGGAGTTACCTGCTAGGTCGGGTCGGGGTCGCTTTCGCCGTCGTGGCGGGCTGTCTCCGGCGTGGTGTGGCGCGGAGGAGGGATCGAAAGGTCACGTTTTTTGGTTCGGGAGAGAGGTCGGCCGTCCCCGGCTGGACTCGGCTCCCTCCGGCGTGCGTCGTGGAGGGTTGTTGCAGCTCCCTCCGGCGCCTGGCTCCAATTCAGACGGCTCCAGCAACGGACGGCGCACAAGGGCGGCTCTCCGGGATACGCATGGTGCCGGCGAGAGGAACTCGTGAGGGGGCGCGAGAGGAGAGGATAGGAGGAGGCAGCGATAGAAATGGTGAGGGTGGAGGAGGGGGCGAGAGAGGTGAGATGATAGGAGGAGGCGGCGGCGGCGGGGGTGATGAGTGGGCGTCGGGAGTTGGAGCGTGGGCGGCGGCGTGGGAATCGAGGACCAGCTGCGTACGATATTACGATGTGTGCTTCCTTTTGGTTTTCGGGGAGGGGAGTTGGACGGCTTAGATCGATTCGTGGACGGTTGAGATCGAGTTCAGATGGAGCGATCCGCGTGGAGCTGGTTGCTGTCGTATCATTGGGCGGATCGAGAGGCCAAGGTAATTCCCGTGCCGCAACCATCAAATTCATCGTTTTCTTTGGAAACTAGTACGCCAATTGACGATCGTGTCTGGGTGTACGTACGAGTCCTAGTCGTGTTAGCATCCATATATTTCCTAGCTAATAACGATCAATTTTTTTTGAGTACAAGGGAATACAGATCACAAACGAAACCGAACCAGCAGTACAACCTCAAAAACAAGGAAATCTAACCTAGTTCTTGAAGTTCCAGCTCCACCGACGCCGTCTCACCACGGTGACCGCCGACCGCGCGCTGCCACCGCACTCCACCCGAGCCGGCGCACGCAGCGAACCGCGGCCAGGAAGCCGCCGACGAGGTCGCCGTCTTCAGTCAACCGCCTGGGTCTTGGCGGAGGCGACGAAGCTGGAAGACCACCAGAGCACGCCATCGCCTTGGATCTGCGCCACTGCTCGACGCCGGAGACGCCAAAGCTCGACGGAGAAGACGACTCTGTAGATCTGACATCCCGATCTCCTGCACCCCCAAAAGCCACCACCGGCGCCGGAGAAGAGCACCGGTGCAGCGGGGACGCCCTGCAGCCCGCCAGCACCGTCGAAGACGCCGCCGTGGAGGGGAAGCCGCAGAGCATCAGATCACGCCGGCGTCGCCCTTCCCACCATGGCTCCGCCGCTCGCAGGCCCCGAGCTACGCACCGGAACGCAGATCTGGAGAGTCCCCGCTCTCCCGCCGCCGGAGCAGCCGTCGGAGGACGGGAAATCTCCAGATGCGCCGGCGGGAGCTGGGCGGCGCGGAGTCGCCTCCCCGTCGCCTCTGTCCACTGTAGCACGAGAGGGTTCCAGAAATAGATGGGAAGTGAATACTTTTTGCTAATAACGATCAATTTTGGAAACCAGTAGTACGGAGTATATATGTAGTAATGAAACATAGTCGACAATCTGAATACCACACTTCTCTACACCATCTCCGCAACACAACGTACACGACCAGATCCACTGCAATGCTTATGCGCTTGGGCGACACTGGGTGGACCATCGTCGAGATGGTACTTGAGGTGTGCACTGGTGGCTCGTTCCGCATCGTCTATCACGACGACAAGATCCTGGTCACCATGGGGGCTAGCCTCTGGCGCATCGTCATGCTGATCAATTGTGAGGTGGTGGGGCACCAAGACTTGACGCGGCGGGACGAGGGCAGCCAATGCGTGGAGCATTACAGCTAGCTCCTAAAGTCCCGCGGTAAGATTGTGTAGGCGTCCCGAACGACCACCTAGCGACGGAGACCTTGCTTTTTTATGGCAGTGCTCGAGTCGAGCTTGGACGAGGAATTTGTAGTACGAAATGTGCAAATTCTTGACAATATGGATTTGAATCACTCACTACTAGCGGAATGACGCATCAAATGATGGAGAATAGTCGTCTCTTAACATAGAGTAATAACTTGTGACAGTGAAACGACACATGCAATGATAGGTAACAATCGTCTTATAGCACAGAATAATAAAGCGGGGCAATGAAGCAACACATGAAATTATAGTTAGTATTTATCTTAAAGTATAAAATAAGGACCCTATTAATTTGCAGGAATAAAATGACGCATGTAATGATAGGTAATAACTAACTTGAAAACATAAATTAGTCTATACTAGTGTGACGCGGTGGGGGGAAGGTGTCGACTTCATGGAGCATTTCAACTATGTCTTAAGAGCTCCGTAGCGAGCTTCCGTGGGCGTCGGTTTGGGTACACATGTAAAGGACCATTCTGAAAACTCCGGGTGTTGGTGTACGCACTTGAGGAGTAGGCATCCTCTCTGGAGAAGACGCGATGAGTAAAAAGCGATGGCCGAAGTGAGAATTAGGTCGTTGGTAGTGCTCGAGTCAAGCTTGGACAAGGAGTTTGTAGTAAAAAATGTGCAATTTCTATACCATATGGATTTGACCCATTCACCGATAAGGAAACAAGCATGACGCAGAATTTTCATGGCATTTGTGATGTTAGGCCTCCGAACAGGGCTCGCGAGTTCAAAACAAAAGAAGTGATCGGAATCTTTCCAAAATGGATGGATCCTTTTTTGTTTTGTTTGGTACTTATTATAACGTAGGACACATTGGCAATCTCGTGTCCGTGTGGAAAATCACCGTCACGGCGTTCTCCAACCTGTTTTCGTACTTTCCCCGCCCATTTTCTCTCTCCTTTTGTATTGGCATTCTTTCGCCCATTTTTCTAGTTTTGTCCGGCGTGTTAGCGTACGTATGCATCCCAACATTTCACCATTATCGCCCGAAATTAGGTAACCACGCCACTGGAAATCTAACAATTGTCACCTCTCAAGTGGAAATCTTCCAAACAAAAAAAAGGTGGTGTTGTCTTATTTGTTCTCATCGATCGAGATACTAGGATGTTGAGTCATCCCTAGTGGGTTTTTTTCGTCTGATTTCACCGCCGGTTCAGAAAATGCCAGAAGGGAGCACTACAGAGTCTTCGGGAGTTTTAATCTTTGTGACGGGACATCGATGGCCGATGGCGCTGTTTTTGGCTTCATCAACGTCACTCGGTTGTGTGCTTTCGGCTATATATGTAACCGGTGAGTTTTTATTTCCATGAACAAATTTCTAAGGAACATGTTATTTCTTGGTAGTTAGTTTTCATCACTCCCTCCTTTTTTATTTTATTTTTATGAAATGGGTGCTTCCCGAAATGAATGGTTGTACTTTTCGATTACGGTTACGAGGTTTACATGTTTATACACGCTTTCGGAAGGTTAGTTTTCATCCTGTGAGTGAGCAGTGTATTTTCTTTTGTTTTGAATTAAAGTTTGGGTTGTCGATAATTGTTTTTGTATGTTGTATAGGGACGGTCACGTACGTGCATGCATACAAAAAAAGAAAAGAAAGGGAAAACCGATTTACGTGCGTGCATGCATATGCTAGACTAGCATATTTATTGATAGTAAATGGACGTGCATTGTGTGCAAGTACATGCATGGATTCAACTATCAGCTAGTAGTTGTTGTAGCCTTGTAGGTGGAGACGTAGAAGCTCTCTATATATCGAAGCAAGCTAGTGTTCACACGACCGCGAGGGCATTCCAAATTCATGCATGCAAATACTTGGCTATATATATATATATATATTCAGCTGGACTCACTACGGGAGAATATGTCATTGCCGTGTGGGCAAAAGACACGGCAAAGGCGCTGCGGGCAAAATAGACACGGCATAGATCGGGACGGCAAAGTTTCTTTGCCGTGTGTTTTTGGCAAAATCCCCCGTCCCTCGCCGGGACAGACATTTTTGGCTTGAAACCTATACATATTTATGTATGACAGACATTTTTGTGAAGGAGTTTTTTGGAAAATTTGTTAAAACTCAAGTTTATCATTTTTCCTATCAATTAGTACACATAAAAGGACTCCATGCCAAACGATTTCTTTTTTGAGTAATGTTTCACTTTAGTTGAGATTTTTGAAAAAATGGTCAAAATGGTCACCATGGCTATGTACCTTAAAATGATTTCAGTATAATTTGAAGTAATGTTTCACTATCGACGGTTCTGTGATATAATCACTACGTATGTACCTTAAAATGATTTTTTGCAAAAATTCAAAGCAAACTATCACTCACTTGTAGTTCAAATTTGAATTAATTTCAGTATATCGGCATAACGTCATCTAAATAGACGAAATTCGGTAGAAAACGAGAAAATTCATAATATTTTTGGATTCTCCATCAAATAGGGACTACTTTGTGTGAAAATTGGATTGGTGCCGTTTTACACCATATTTTTTGCACTTGCTTCAAAAAAATGTAGAATAATGGCATATGATTCTTTGCCGTGTGTTTTCCAAATACACATGGTAAATAATTCTTTGCCGTGTGTTTTTCTTCTGAAAATAATAACTAGCTAGTCAACAGAAGTCATCTTGTTCGAGGTCGCCCGGCCGTTATGGTTTGAGTCCGGCCGGCCACGCAGGAGAATGCCGAGTTTCTTCAAGCGCGCGCGGCAACGTACTGGACTCGTGCCGTACGTCACTGCAGTTGGCGAGCATGCACGTACGTACGCATGTATTCATTTGAACTTGCATCGGTAATTAATAAACCTAGTACGTACAAAGAAGATGGAGTAGCTAGGTACGTACGAGAGAACTTGCCTGTGGCAAGATGGTTAGTTGGGTGGTTGTACCCCTAGCCCACCAGAGTTCAAACCCCAGGTTTGACGCTGGTGTTTCTCATTTAAGGCGGAATATTCTTCAGTGGGAGGCGACGTTCCCGTCGACAGCGAGGCGCCCGTGGTGACTTCGTCAATCTCAAGACTCGACCCGCCGACTCAGTCTCTCGGAGGTGCTCATAGGGGTAGGGTGTGCGTGCGTGCGTTCATAGGGGTGAGTGTGTGCGCGTGTATATGAGCGCTTGCGTTGTACTGTGTTTCGCAAAAAAAAAAAAAAAAAAAAAAAAAGCTAGGTACGTACGCACGTACGGCCTCATCGATCGAGGCAGCGCGCGGGGCTGGTGACGGCGTAGAAGGCTCCTGCACCCGATCTGGCTCTGCATGCCTGCAGAAAAAAATAATTCCAACGCAGTTAGCACGCGCGTAGCAGCACGAGATTTCACACCAATCATCAAGAGAATGCGATTAATTAGGCGAAGGGGGAGGCTGGACTGGAATCGTCGAGGAAAAGCTCCGATTCTGTAACTAAGGACCCCGAATCCTGCTACTACTCCAGCACACACCCCCACGATCGATTCCTCCGTCCCGTCACGACGCGTCCGCCCTAGCCGTGCCGCCCAATCGACGGGGTAGCAAGAAAGGCATCGGATTTGACGCCGCTCACCTCAGGAACCGGTCCGCGAGGAATCCCCTCCCAAGAATCGGTCAGGGAGGCGCCACCGATCTAGCGACCTCGGCGGAGGGGTGGAGACAGCGGCGGAGGAAATTTTATGGGTTGGATTTACTTGGGAGGCGGACGAGAGGTCGGAGACGATGGAGGAGGAGGAGGAGACCGCGTTGCGTTGCGTCGGTCCCACTCTTCTCCTTCTGCTTTTCTTTTTTCCTTGTCTTTCGTCACATGTACTACGACAACCGTGTTGACAAATTAACCCCGTTTAGCCATACGCACGTACGGCCTCATCGATCGAGGCAGCGCGCGGGGCTGGTGACGGCGTAGAAGGCTCCTGCACCCGATCTGGCTCTGCATGCCTGCAGAAAAAAATAATTCCAACGCAGTTAGCACGCGCGTAGCAGCACGAGATTTCACGCCAATCATCCAGCACACACCCCACGTCCGCCCTAGCCGTGCCGCCCAATCGACGGGGTAGCAAGAAAGGCATCGGATTTGACGCCGCTCACCTCAGGAACCGGGCCGCGAGGAATTTTATGGGTTGGATTTATTTGGGAGGCGGACGAGAGGTCGGAGACGACGGAGGAGACCGCGTTGCGTTGCGTCGGTCTCACTCTTCTCCTCTGCTTTTCTTTTTTCCTTGTCTTTCGTCACATGTACTACGACAACCGTGTTGACAAATTAACAGCACAAATTAACCCCGTTTAGCCATATTTTTCCCTTTTAAATCCTTTTTTCCATGAAGGTAACAAGAATAACGTGGGGTAAATTCTCGAGTGAGGGTTTTTTCGCAATCTATTTTTAGCCTCCTCAGAAGAGTGGTTTTACATGTAATGGTTGTCTACCAAATTCCATTTTAAAAGTGGCATGCTTAATTAGAAGCAGGTAATAATTAAAGAACAAGTGCTTGCAAATTTCTCCGAATGACGATGTCATTGGATGATAAGATTATGAGCGTTGATGACGACGACGAGTAGGAGGACGAAGGGGACAGTGTTGTGTCGGACGTCGGTATCACTTCTCTCTTCCTCTTCTTTTCTTTCCCATTTTTCAAATAATCACATGTTCCAAGAGGGGTTTTGGACGACCAAGTCAAGAAACACATGACTCAGCCATTTCCTTGTTGACTTTTCCGATCACATTTGTTCCTTAATAGACAAGGTTTTGTTAGAGAAAAATAAGTAGGCGAACTTTGGCAAAGGTTTTGGCTTAGCTTTTCTTCTTGTTCTTAGAGGGTGCACCCGCACGGCAACAAAACTCTCCTCCTCCCCATCGTCATCAAATCTCGTAATCTTATATTCTCATCCAGTGACTTCGTTATTCGGAGATGTAGGGACATACGTATGTCACGCGCCCAATATTTAATGGTGGCTACATTTTTTTCTTATTTTTCGGATGACTGACGAATAGTTCAATTCATATAGATGTATATATGTAGTTAGGTGGTTCCTCAGTGGCTAGCCGACAAGATGCTTTGTCATAAGGCGACCGTCGAGAGGTGGGTAAGTGAGGTGTACAGGACGGAACACACGGAGGCAGCGTCGCGGCGTGCCTTTTTTTTTATAGAATTCGTCCACTTTATTAATCAAAGCACATCGTAAGAGAGTACATTGTCAAAGCAACCTCACCCTCACTGGCGTCGTGGAGAGAAAGGGAAGAAATAGTTTTTGTTTTTCCTATACAAGTCACTGTGTAGCTGGAAGTCTTTTTTATTTGCTTTCAATTGTAGAAAATAAAGACATGAGTAGACCTTACTCACTTGGAGGCATTCTTTGAGACCCGGAAGCCAAAGAAGTTGGATCCGACTAAACTAGCGGATAAGCAGTGGATCAATAATTACGGACGGCACCCGCAGGGTATGGGTAAGGGTGGAGTCACCCCATATCCTTACCCGTCGATCCCGATCTTACCCGTCACCCTTACCCATACCCGTCAACGGGTATGGGTATAACTTTTTCCCATACCCGTCACCCGACAAGGTAGATGGGTACCCGCGGGTAAAAATAGCCACATTGAAAACACGTCAAATTGAACAAAAAATAGTCGTAAAAAACACATAACTCATCTAGAAGAGATATATCTGTTGTTTTTCTCTATAGGGAGTCTAAGACGTGATCACGTGAATTGGAGAGATTAGATATGATATTAGAGATAACTAATTCATCGGTATTGTGAGGCAGTCGCCGGGTGGTCCCCCATCCACGGAGGGTGTAGCAAGCAATCCCTGACTATATATGTCACGCAACATACATTATCTTTGAATTATGATTGTATCCTCATGCATTTGTGCGTGAAGTTAAGACTCACATGTCAAATATTAGATGGGTAAATGGGTACGCGGGTATGGGCTATACGATATAATACCCGTATAGTCTCTACCCGATGGGTTTGATATTTTACCATTTATGTACCCATGGGTAATTTTTTATCCCATACCCTTACCCTATTTGGTTTTTACCCGCAGGGTAAAAGGGTAATGGGTACTAATTGTCATCCCTAGCAATGATAGATCCGGGTTGAAGTGGGACAAGTACTTCGCAAATTTCAATTAGGTCCACGAACCTGACTCTAATCAGGGACTGTGCCTTTTGATCACTGTGGTTGCTATGCAGGCAGGAGAAGGCCTGAAGAATCTGGGACCTGGGAACCCTCTAAGGCAAAATGTATGTCGAGCTTGCGTGGCACTCGACAAAGAGTGGACACGTAGCAGTGCGTGGACTCGGTAAGGAAGATGCTTAGTATGTCAGTGGCAATCGGAAAATATCTATACAAGATACACAGTAATGCACTCGGCAAAGGTTAGAACGTGTGGCGCCTTGTTGTGGTATGCCATTGTCATTTGACGAGTATGTGCGGCCATTAACGCTTGGCAAACTTTCTAACGGCCGTTTCCATCGGACGGTCTTCAACTACTTTTGGTTGCCGAGTGTACTCTTAAAATACATGGCAAAGTGTATACCAACATCCTGACTTTTGACATTCGGCAAACTATATGATTGTTGCCTGAGTATGGTTTGTCGTGTGTGATACTTGGCAAACTATATGTCGACACGTTCTTTCGTCTTTACATGCCGGTCCCAGTAGTGGTTGTTCCCCAAATCTCTGATACAAATGCCTATAGAGGGATGGCCTGGTGCCTACTAATTGATTTTCCAATGTGATTGTTAACTAGCAGGATCATACCGCTCCTCTCAGCCAAATCAGAGTTAAATCGCTTCTACCTAACATTGCGTTATTTTTTTTTCCAAAACTATGAGATTGTTTGATTATGTACTGAGTTTAGTTTGCCTAAATACTCATTTAATTAGATTTGTTTGAGGATAATCAATTTTAGCATAAGATGTTCATGTAGAGTCGGTAATTTTTGTGGTTCATGTTGCTATGTTGACTTTTCACTATTAGGGCCTCATTATGGGATTGCCTTGTTGAGTGAACCACCAATGCATGGTAAAGCAGTAAAATGTTTTTTATATTTATAAATTTCAGTATTTATACCATTACTATAATTTTGAGTTGTTTGATGCATGAAATTGTAGCTATCTCCAATTTTCCTATACCAGTGTGGACTAAATTGCCAATCATTGTGTATTTATGTTGATAGTTGATTATTATTTTGCCTCTTAAAATATATTTAAATTGCCTTATGGTAGATTATTATTTTGCCTATCAGTATATGTCTATTAGGGTTGCCTCTATTAGTCTATGTCTAAATTGGCTGTTGGTAGATGACTATCTTGCCTACTAGTTATATGTCTAAATTGCCTACCTATGTATGTCTAAATAAATAGGAAATTCAATATAGCTCCCGAGCTCATGTACTCTTGTTTGAGTACAAAATTTGAAAAAGAAATAGAAAAACACTTCAAAAATAGGGATGAACATATTCAAAAGTTCTACATACGTGCAAAGTTTCGTGAAGAAATAACATTTCTTGTGCCCTATGCGGAAACACAAAAATCAGTGCCCAACGTAGGATTTGAAAATGTCTTTTTAGAGCACTGATTTTTTTTGTTGTTCCATGGACCATAAAAACAGTCATTTCTTTACGAATTTTTTCACGTATGTAGAAAAATTTGACATGTTTGTTTATGTTTCTTTCAGAATTTTTTATATTTATTTTTTGAATTTTGTACTCAAACAGGAGAATATGAGGTAGGTAACCAAAACTGCTCTCCCCAAAGAAATTTCTGTTCTAAATTGGTAGCTAGCTAGTACTACTATCTTGCCTACCTATGTCCTATGCATGTCTAAATAAGTGTCTATTAAAAATTGTTTCCGGCTAGTAGTAGAGCACGACAAATGGAGGCCGAGCTACATGAAGCTCTGTTTCGAAAAATTTGCATGAAGCCAACATCTGGATCGATGAACTTTACACTGTTTCGAAAAATTGAAGTGTTGCCATATTTTCCATTTTTGTGTAACCCAAAATAATACATTGGCCTCGAAAATTTACGTAGTGGTAAGTCTCAACATTATGTAGATCTAAGATATTTGTTTCAAAAAAATTGAAACAAAAAATACAAATTTATTTTTTTAAACCGAACTACAAGTTGTTATAAGTGATAGATAAATTAACGACGAAGAAAAGCAAGATCAACACAGGGGACACGAGATTTTTAACGTGGAAAACCCTTCCAAAGAGGAAGTGAAAAACCACGGACGCGAGCCAACAAATTTTCACTATGATCGGATGAGGTTATAAACGCCGGGATTTACAACTTGTGACTTATCCCAAACCAGCGACTTACAAGAGATATATAATGGTGGAAACCTAATCCAAGTCAGTAACAACTCGTACCGTGATGGCCTCGCTTCGCTTCGTCTGAAGTTAGGTTTATCTTTATATCTTAATCATATGAATTGGAATTGGATCACACCAAAATAACATTAGCTCGGCCTCCAAAGTCCAAATGCACTTTCCGGCTAGTAGTACATTAATTGTGATAAATACTATAAGTACATGCATGCTTGGAGGCATGGCGGCCACGGCAATTGGTAAGGGTATGCTTCCCCGGGGAACGTGTTCCTCTCATGCTGGCTCTCTACCTGCATCGTGTCGAGCTCGGCCGTAAATAGCCACGTCGTGCAGGCTGGTGTGATGAGGACATATCTCTCATTTGCGGCGACTATCACAGCAGCTCCCCTAAAGAAATGGTCCTGATACCCTGGTAGGCTACGGGTGGCCTCTGGTAAGCTCAGGAGCTTCTCCAGCGTCCACTCGCCGCCGCCGGCCGGCTCCTGCACAAACACTTTGATGTCGTTGCCACGCGTCACCCGGACAGCATGTACTGCGCCGCCGTCCTCGCGGCCGCCTACCATACGATGGGTCCATCTGTCGCAGCCGCCGTCTCCAGGTCCCCACATGTTCGCCGGAAAATTGCTGAGCGAGAACGCTTCGGTGGCCTCGTCAAGAACGAAAACGTCCTTGTCGCCTTGGCCCTCAGCTGCCAGGTAGAGACGGCCATTGGCGCGGCCTAGGAAGTTCTGATAGCCGCCGTGTATTCCCTCCGGGACAAGGAGGTCGTTGCGCGCTAGGCGCCAGCCGCCCGAGGAGGAGCAGAAGACGGGGACCAAGGGTACGTCAACGGCGGCAAGGACCCTGAAGTTGGACATGTGGATGCCGCCACCACTGCCGTCGCCGTCGAGCAGGAGCATGGCGATGTAGTCATGTTTCTTGAGATCGGCCGGCGGCGAACGGATGGCCTGGCAGCGCCCCGTCAGCGGCTCGCAGACTATCATGTCAGGGAAGCCTGTATGCCATATGGCTTCCTGGCCGGCCCGCTTCTTGGATAGGAGGAGGAGGCCGCCGCGGCTGTCGGCGACCTCACAGGAATGGCTGTCCGGGAGGAACTCGAGAGTCAAGTGACGACTGTCCACGACGGGAGGCGAGCATGGGACAAAGACGGCGTGCCTGCACCGGACCACTCCTCGTACCCCGGCGTCTGCGACAACAATGGCGCGTCCTTCGCCCCTGCTGCCTGGGCACCGGGCCGATCGCTCACGGATTGGCTGCTTGGCCTCTCCTCGGGCTCCACGGCTTCGACGAAGACCTGCAAGTCCATGGCGCTAATGGTGATCTGGGCCATCTGGCGCGAGCGCAATGCTCGTGTATTCCGAGAGACTGATCGTCCTGCGACGGCGATCTTGCAAGACGTCACCGACGAGCGATCTAGCTGGGGGATGGCAGGGTGTCGCCACCTACGTGATCGCGAGTAGTTCCCGTGTTCAGCTAGGGCGCCTGCCGCCTAATTTGTGTTACTGTTCTGTAATAGTTCTCTGTAACTCCTTCTCCTATCAATGAAATCGCAGCTCTCCTGCGACTTTTCAAAAAAAAAAACAATGGCGCGCCACCGCTTGCACACGGCAGCGGCGCGGATGAGCCACATGCACGAACCGAGGCGGAGGAGGATGTGCTCCAGGACATCGTCGGAGAGGTCATGCAGCTGCGGTCCCTCCTTCATCCCGAGCTTGATCTTGCGATGAGGACGGCTTCCCTCCATCGCCATATGGATATGGTACTCAGTCGGCCAAGTGAAATCTGTATATTACGAGGGGACGCGGTCGGTCGGTATATAGACCATAGACCGACGATAGGTTACAAGATCGATTTGCAATCCGAGACCAATATTAGGGCCCCTTTTTTCAGCTTATTTTTCAGATTCTCCCAGAACCTACCCTCTATTAGCTTCTCCCAGAATCTCGTTTTTTAAATTTGTTTAAACTTTTAAATTTGTCTTAGACAAATTTAGAAGTTTAAACAAATTTAAAAAACGAGATTCTAGAAGAAGCTGATGGAGGGTAGCTTCTGAGAAAATCTAGAAAATAAGCTGAAAAGAAGGGGGCCTTACTCTCGTGCCGTGTTGGACTCAAACACAAGCACGCGCATATATGCATGCATGACTACTAGAAATTGCCGCATTATACATGGAAACAGATTAAAACAACGTAAGTACTTTGCGTTTTGACTCGCACGACCCACATTTTTTAGATAAAGAGTATATATTAATATCGCGGAGATACCAATTATACCCAGTCTCTGCAACAACGCAATAACCTAAACTATTACGGATGCACACAGCCGAAAAACAATAAGAAAAAGAAATAAAAAGAAAAGTCCCGCTACAGAGTTGCAATCCTTGCAGCAGCAGCAACACAACCACCACCAAGCCAACACCTGATGTCCAATTCTTCAAAAACAACGTATTCAAGAAGGAAACAGTGCCAGACACAACCAATTAATGGCAGACCTTGGGTTTTCACCCTGAAGATAGTCCCCGCTCTCAAAACAATGTCTTCACCAAAACCATTGCCAGGCACAACCAATTAAGCCCAGACCTTGTATCCCAGATACCCTCGTCTTTCCAGCTCCGCCCCCGCCCGCATCGTCGCCGCGCACACAAACCCTAGCTAGCCATTCGCAGCTTCCAGCTTCACCGGTGGACCTGCAGGTTGGCCGGCGATGGAAATGCGGGGAAGCAAGAAGAAGAGGGACAAGCAGAGGAGCCCTTTGTCCGTGCTCTCCGACGACCTCCTCGTCAAGATCATCTCGCGTGTGCCCTTCAAGTCCACCCGCTGCTGCAAGTGCGTCTGCAGGCGATGGCGCGATGTCGTCTCCCACCCCGACCACCGCAAGAAACTGCCCCGGTGGACCCTCGCCGACATCTTCTACAAAACCGGCGATCTGTGTCGCCAACTTACGAACCGTCATTACGAAAGCTTAACAGGGAACTGGTGCCCTGGCATCGACCCCTCCTTCCCGTTCCTGCCCAAATACATACTTTGTGACATTCGGATTGACATGCTGGACTGCTGCAATGGCCTCCTGCTCTGCCGGCGAAAGGAGTCATATTATCCCATGACAACGGATTACGTGGTGTGCAATCCGGCCACTAAGAGATGGGTTGCCGTGCCTGGCATCAACTGGTCCAGCAAGGTGCAGGTCGCTCGCCTGGGATTCGACCCGATCAACTCCTCTCACTTCCATGTACTTGAGTTTGCACTGGTGGCTGATACACGAGCCAAACCATTGGGGATCTACTCTTCCAAAGCTGGAGTTTGGACACATCCGGCCGATTGGAAATGTCCAATTGATATAAAAACTTTTCAGGTAGCACATATTTCAGAGGAGAGTTATATTTATCTTCCTATTTTGATAAGGTTGTAGCTACCGTGGACATGGAGGGAAATCGTAGGGTCATTCCTATTCCTACGTCACATGGTTGTTCTCGTATGGATGATGATGTTTATGCTTCACAAGGACAACTGTATTTGAAAATTTCTAGTGCTTCTGAACTATCAATCTGGGTTCTTGAAAATTCTAAAACTGAGAATTGGACACTGAAGCACAATATCAGCCGCTTGCAATTGTTTGGAGCAAAGGATGCATATTATTCATGCATAGAAAAAATTATCATCCAGCCAGAATACAATGTGATACTTATATTGTTTACGAAGTTCCTTGGCAGCCGGCAACGATCGGTGACGAAACTAATGTCATACGATATGGATTCAAGGGAGCTACATTTTATACGTGATCTTGGATATGACTGCAGGAGACCTTATCTTTCATATGTCCCTTTGTTCTCACATTCATTGGCAGATGGGCACTAGAAATTTTAATTATGTAGTGCAGTTTCACAATGGTGTATTTCTTGTTTTATTTTCGCCAATAGAATGTCTTGTAACTTTTGTATGAACATAATGGCGTGTATATTCTTTATGATATTTGAGTTAGGTCTTGAACACTATGATATTTGAGACCAGCCAGTACTTGGGTAGACCTTTTATGATGTTGTGCTAGTTTAGTGGTGCTTGTGCGCACTCATCTACTTCTTGTGCAGTAAATTAACAACCTACTAACTCTATTTTTCTTTCTACACTTGGAGCAACTCTAGTTGATTCTCTAAAAATATGCCCACCATTATTTCGTTAGAAGATCTTCCAAAATGGTTTTATAGGATACACATGGCCTCCAAGATAAAATCTTCTAAAAATACACCTCTGCAATTATACAAATGTGTGGGCTCACTCGTCCGGTGGTTCCCACTTCTTTTCCTTTTGTTCCATTTTCCCTTTTTCCTTCACTCCACATATTTCCCACTTTCGTTGTATTTTCCAATGGTAGATTTGTGTTTGGAGGGATCACGCTCGTAGATCGAGATGGTAGCACATATACACATGTGAAGTTCCCACGAAAATTGCTGATAGAGACCTTAATCAGCATGCCCATTTTGAGAAACTTTTTTTTTTTGAGTTTTCACCTGGATAGCCCCACCTGATTTTATATATAAATGATACGACCCAAGCGGCCGAGAGTTGTTACAGGGAAAGGCTTTACATCGAGGAGCAGGGGGGTAATTTACTTACAGGTGAACTAAAGTAAAGACTTTCCAAGGATGTAGCCATGTTCAGTTTTCGAGTAGCATAAAAAAAATCCTGAAAAAATAAATCAGGCCGGTTGCTCATTTGTTGGGAAAGGAACATGTTTGGAAACCAATTAAAACCAGCTATTTTCTGATCAGGCACGGGGCACGGCACACTTCATAGGGAGGTTAGTTGTGTGATTAATCTTTGATATAGAGACTTCCAATAAATCCTATCCATTTCACTGTACTTCCAATCGTTGATAACCTCACCAGGAGTGTGCAATGAGAAGAGCGCTCATCTGGAACATACTGATCCTGAAAGAGAGCTCCAAAGACAAATATTATCATGGGAACAAACTAGAAGATGTCAAAGTAAAAGAGCATGATAGGCCTCAAACATCTTCAATCAAGAATGAATGGGTCCGTCCTCTTCATGTACAAACATTGTGCATCAAATTCATTCAAAATTGAGATAAATTGGTTTTTCATTATCATATTTCAGAACACTTTATTATAGGCTTAACCAAACTTTGAGAAAACAGACAGAAATATTTCCAACTTAGTCATAATTAATCTCATAAAAATAGACAAACATGATACAAAGCCAGGTATCTTTTCAGACTCGTCCTCTCTCTAGGTTATAGCTGCCTCAAAATCCTTGAGGGCGTGTTGACATCATATCAATAAGTATGTAGTGATGATTTATGTACCAGGTACTCCCTCCGTCATGGAATAAGTGTAAATCTAGCATTTGTATCAAGTCAAAAAAAAAATTGACCAACTTTATAAAAAAGAGTAGCAACATATGTAACATCAAATCGCTATATTTTGAAACTGTATTTCAAGACGAATCTAGTGATACCAATTTGGCCACATATCCAGTGAAAACCACCGTTGGGTGAAAACCTGAAAACTATCGGCCGTGGGATGGTCAATAGATTGAGCAGATTAGAAATGGATTCCCGATCAGCTAATTAACCAGGTTTTGCACGTAGACGTAACCCCCTGGCCTTACCCACGATCGGAAGCCCTTGACAACTTGAGCCTTCGATCTCGCGTGCCTGAAGATGATGCCACCGGCCGTGAGCCTAGCCCTCCGCCGGACGTGGTAGAAACTCTCTGTTCAGATAATGTGCCGCCGCCAGCCCTTGCGCTCGACGCCGTTGCCACTCCATCTTGTCCCATGCGGCCATGCTCCTTCCTCTCCCTTCAGTCCGTCAAACCATTTGACTCAACCGACAGTTGTGCTCAACGCCCTTGCCGCTCCCATGCCCCTGCAACCTGCATCCGCATAGAGCTGAACTAGCAAGCAGTCATGTTTCTTGAGGTCGGCCGGCGACGAAAGGATGGCCTGCAGCGCTCCGTCAGCGGCTCGCATACCATCATGTCGGGGAAGCCTGTGTGCCATATGGCTTCCTGGCCGGTCCGCTTCTTGGATAGGATGAGGAGGCCGCCGCGGCTGTCGGCCACCTCCCAGGACTCACTGTCCGGGAGGAACTCGAGGGATAAGTGGCGCCTGTGATCCACGACGGACGGCGAGCATGGGACGAAGACGGCGCCGCCTGCGCCGGACCACTCCTCGTACCCCTCGTGCTCGTTGTCGACCGTGTGGTAGTGGCCAAGCACAAGCGGCACATGATGGAAACAGATTAAAATGTCCCGGCCTCTTAGGATCGTAGGCATGAGTTTGTTACCGTCAAACAAAATTATATTTCCAAAATCAAGTGTTTAGACGACAGTATCTTCTTTGCAAGAAGCGATAATAGGAGTGTTGATGCTCTCAAAAATACTCTCAAGTTGTATTGTGATGGCTCGGGTCAAAAAATCAACTTAGAGAAATCTTCTGTCTTCTTTGGTCGGCATTGTTCGGTTCAAGTGAAGAACAGAGTGAAGGAAAAGCTGGATGTTCAGAGTGAAGTTCTTAATGATTTCTATCTTGGAATGCCTACTCATGTAGGCCGCTCTCCTGCTGCAACCTTCAAGTTTATCTTTGACAAAATTTGGAGATACATTAATAGCCTGTCAAACAGACCGCTTTCGAGGGCGGGTAATGAGGCATTACTCAAGGCTGTAATCTAGGCTATACCAACCTTTGTCATGAGCTGTTTTGAACTCCCGATTGGTACTTGTGATCAGATTAAATCGATGATTGCCAACAGATGGTGGGGAGTCGAAAATGGCAAGAAGAAGATGCATTGGCGGTCGTGGTCATGGTTGTCAACACCAAAGGCATTAGGGGGCATGGGCTTCCGAGATCTAATTCTTTTTAATCAAGCTATGTTGGCGAAACAAGGGTGGCGACTTCTCACTGTTCCGGACTCGCTATGTGCTCGTGTTCTTAAGGGAAGGTACTTCCTGACACTGATTTTTGGCATGCTGCAAAACCGAGATCAGCTTCATACACTTGGAGGAGTCTTCTTCATGGCAGGGAGCTACTCTATCAAGGAATTCATTGGGGTATCGGTGATGGCAAAACCGTCAAGATCATGACAGATAATTGGGTACCTCAGTTTCCACCTGAGGTGATCCGGTCTGTGACTCCTATTCCGGCCTCAGCTACCGTACATTGCCTGATGAATGAAGAGGAAGGGACATGGAATCAAGAGAACGTGCGCGCCTTCTTTAATCCAGAGACGGCGGAACAAATACTCCAAATTCCTATCTCTCGTCGTATCGGCGAGGATTACGTATGTTGGCCTTTTACACGGCATGGTACGTTCACTGTGCGGTCTGCTTATTTTCTAGCTAGATCAGCAAAGTTCATTCAATCAAGGAGCAAAACTGGTATGGGCATCAGCTCTAATTGGATGGAGGGTGAAAAGGAGTGGAAGTCTATTTGGAAGATCAAGGCACCGGGCAAAATGTTGATTCACCTCTGGCGCTTCGCGCACGATTGTCTTCTGAGTGGTTTCCAGCTTTGCAAACGGCGAGTTAAGTCGATTACATGCATTTTTTGTGACAGAGTGGAAGGGATTGAGCATTGTCTACTCACTTGCCAGTTTGCACGGACGGTGTGGAGGGAAGTTAAGCTGCATGTTCCAGTCAAGTTGGACAGGAAAGTTTTCGCAACACATAGGCAGTGGCTATTTGACTTTCTTTCTCGGTCAAGCGATCTTCAGGCGACAGTCTTGGCTGTTGGTTTTTGGCATATTTGGGAGGCACGGAATGATACTCGTAATGGAGGCCCAAACCTGATCCAAAACGAACCTGTGGTAAGATCTTGGCCTATGTTGATCTAATCAGGGAGCATCTGTATAAACCTACCCCGGTTCCTAGGTGTGAGTCTAGTTCTCCGACTAGATGGACTCCACCGCCACCGGGTACAGTCATGATTAACTCTGATGCAGCTCTTTTTGAGGATACCAAATGTATGGGGGCAGGAGTGCTGATTCGTGACCATCGTGGTGTCTGCATTGGCGCTTGCCATCAACACCTACAAGGTTTCTCTTCACCTGAATATGCTGAAGCACTGGCTTTGCATCGGGCAGTGTCCCTCGCGCAGGAAAGGAGGTTGGACAAGGTAATTTTTGCCACTGATTGTCTCTCGTTGGTCCAACGTCTTCAATCCTTGACCTTGGATCGATCCGTGGTGGGCATTCTTGTTGGAGAAATCAAGTCCTTGGTTGATGTCTTCACGGAGGTCTCTTTCATCCACGTGAAGCGTAATCTCAATGTAGCAGCGCATTGTTTAGCGAAGTCTTGTCGTATTTTTCCTTCTAGTGAGGTTTTTAATTCTGTTCCGGATTGCATCCGGGGAACTTTTTGTATTGATACTTTTTAATCAATAAAGTGGTGTTATATGTCAAAAAAAAAGTGTCCCAAATCTCCACGGTTTGCTAACACGGGTACATTACGGAAATTGCCTACATATACCGCAGATACCTACCCCTCGTCTTTCCAGCTCCGCCTCCGTCAGCATCATCGTCGCGCACACGAACCCTAGCCGACCGTTCGCAGTTCGCGTGGTAGCACTGGTGGTGGTGGACGAGTCTCTTGTAGTCTCCCCCTCCTCTCTACGGCTGGTCGACCTGCTGGTTGTGGCCAGCCATGGAAAAGCGGGTCCCTGAGAAGAAGAGGGACACGGAGAGGAGCCCGTTCTCCGAGCTCTCCGACGACCTACTCGTCGAGATCATCTCGCGCGTGCCCTTCAAGTCCACCCTTTGCTGCAAGTGCGTCTGCAGGCGATGGCTTCACGTCATCTCCCACCCCGACCACCGCAAGAAGCTGCCCCAGTCGACCCTCGCCGGCTTCTTCTACAAAACCGGCGATCTGTGTTGCCAGCTTATGAACCGTCAGTACCAAAGCTTAACAGGGAACTTGTGCCCTGACATCGACCCCTCCCTCTCGTTCCTATCTAAATACAGACTTTGTGACATTCACATCAACATGCTGGACTGCTGCAATGGCCTCCTCCTCTGCCGACGATAGGAGACTGATTATGACAGGACAACGGATTATGTGGTGTGCAATCCGGTCACTAAGAGATGGGTTGTCATGCCCGGCACCGACTGGTCAAGGGAGGTGCGGGTCGCTCGCCTGGGGTTCGACCCGGTCATCTCCTCTCACTTCCATGTGTTTGAGTTTGCACCCGCTGATGATACACACGTCAAACCATTGGGGATATACTCTTCCAAAGATGGGGTTTGGACACATCCGACCGATTGGGAGTGTCCAATTGATATAGACAACTTTTCAGGTAGCGCATATTTCAGAGGAGAGCTGTATTTATCTTCCTATGAGGACAAGGTTGTAGCTGCCGTCGACATGGAGGGAAATTGTAGGGCCATTCCTATTCCTACTTCACATGGTTCTTGTATGGTTGATGCTCTTTATGCATCACAAGAAAAGTTGTATTTGGAAACCTCTAGTGCTTCTGAACTATCAATTTGGGTTCTTGGAAATTCAGATTGGAGATTGAAGCACAATGTCAGCCGCTTGCAATTGTTTAGAGCAGATTATCCATGTTACGCATGGATAGAAAATGTTATCATCCACCCAGACGACAATGTGATACTTCTATTTTATAGGAACTTCCACAGCAGCCGGCTAGGATTTGTGACGAAACTAGTGTCATACGATATGGATTCGAGGAAGCTACGGTTTATACGTAATCTTGGATATGACTGCAAGAGCCCTTATCTTTCATATGTCCCTTTGTTCTCACATTCACTAGCAGATGGGCACTAGAAATTTTAATTATGTAATGCAGTTTCAGAATGGTGTATTTCTTATTTTATTTTCGCCAATACAATGTCCTGTAACTTTTGTATGAACATAATGGCGTGTATATTCTTATGATATTTGAGTTAGGTCTTGAACACTATGATATTTGAGACCAGCCAGTACTTGGGTAGACCTTTTATGATGTTGTGCTAGTTTAGTGGTGCTGGTGTGCACTCATCTACTTCTTGTGCAGTAAATTAACAACCTACTAACTCTATTTTTCTTTCTACACTTGGAGCAACTCTAGTTGATTCTCTAAAAATATGCCCACCATTATTTCGTAAGAAGATCTTCCAAAATGGTTTTATAGGATACACATGGCCTCCAAGATAAAATCTTCTAAAAATACACCTCTGCAATTATACAAATGTGTGAGTTCACTCGTCCGGTGGTTCCCACTTCTTTTCCTTTTGTTCTGTTTTTCCTTTTTCATTCGCTCCACTTGTTTCCCATTGTTGTGATATTTTCTGATGGTAGATTTGTGTTCGGAGGGATCACGCTCGTAGATTGAGATGGTAGCACACATGATGACTTGAATGGCACATATACACATGTAAAGTTTGCACAATAATTGCTGATACAGACCTTAATCAGATGCCATTTTGAAAAACTGTCAAGATATAATTTACTTGCAGGTGAACTAAAGTAAAGATTTTGCAAGGACTAGCAAACTTGCCCGTGCGTTGCAACGGTAGTGAAAAAAAATAAACTATCCAAGTTTTACCTCGAAGTCGATCGACCTGCCTAGAATAATATTATTTTTCTGTAGCGATGAGCATCAAGTTGACACAACAATGAATGGCTCGAAGGGTAAGAAATATATGTTGACACATTTATTATCTATGATAACTTAATATATTACTCTCGATCATATGGCCTACTGCTATACTTAGGTGCTGCCACTGCAATTTCTAGCTATTTGAGAAACACCACTACAATTTTTAAATTGTAAAAAACGTCACTCCAATTCCCTGTACACTCCATATCTGCCATTACGCCCAGTTTTTTTTTTGTTTTTTTTTTGCATATCATTACGCCCAGTTAAAGCCCAGTTAAACACATATACTGGTCAATATATTGATGTATTCATATCGTATATACGTATAAAGGGTGGTCCCTGCCCATTCAGCGTTAGAAAAAAGATGCGGAAGAAAATAGAATAGGAAAGAGCATGCGACAAAATTGTGACATGATATAATTGGAGAAAACAATATAAGAAAGTTTAAGCTACAGGTTCAACATATCAATTACATATCTCCGGGTTCAGTATAAGATTCAAGAAACTGTCACATGCAACTACATAAACAGTAGCACATGCGTACAGGAACATAGCTCCAGATTCAAATGCCATCACAAAAAATTAACACAGCTGGTCGATCTGTCCACGCGGTTTAAACGCTAATCACATGATGCTCAGCTTCAGCTTGCACAATCAGGATCGATGTCAGCATAGTGGATCACCGGCTTGAGCGACTGCGCTCTTAGCTTTGACATGTCCAGAACTGCATCCAGCTCGACGCCGTCGGCCGTCCGCGCTACCATGCTCGGTGCCTTCAGCCACGAAAGGGAGAGACGATTGGGGGAGGATCCGTACGGTCTGAGAGGAAGGGAGGGATGCGGGAATCAGGTCCTCGCCCCTGTAGTGCTCGCCAAGTTCCACCGGCACCAACGCCGCCATGGGTAGGGAGGCGTCTGAGGGCGAGTGGTGGTGGAGGCCGCGCTCTGCGAGGGCGATCGTTGCGCGCCACTGGCCGGGGAGTGCCGCCGCGGTGGCACCACGCAAGCGAGACGAGCCTGCTCCCACACCGCTGCTTCTCCCTCGGCCTCGAGAGCAAGATGGAGGGCCGCGCCGTCCTTGCGCGCGCCCCGGCGGCCAACCCGTCCGGCCACTTTCACATACTGCTGGCACCGCCGGATAAGCTGGCTCCCGGGCGCATCCACGGTTTCCCGTGCACACCACTACCGGAAAACCGTTCTTTACCGTGCGGCGCATTCACAGGGCAAAGGCGATGCGGAACACGGCAAACACTTCGTCGTGTGGAACCGCACCGCAAAGGCCCTTTGCCGTGAGCTTTGGGTAAATAGCACGGCAAACACTTTGCCGTGTGCCCATCTCGCACAACACGGCATATTACTGTCAGAATAGGGTCAACCCTCTACCCTCTAGTTGTCGTGCGGCGTTCTTTGCCGTGAGCCGGGACAAACTGTCCCACGGCACACGTTCAATCTTTGCCATGTGCTCTGCGCCGACGGCACGGCAAACATCTCCTCTTTGCCGTGTGCTTGGTTTTCGCTGGGCACGGCATATATTGGATCTTTGCCGTGTGCATGGTGGTCTGTGTGCACGGCACAGATGCTTTGCCCAGACCCCACCCTCCACCCCTTTGCCGTGCGCCTGTGTCACACACTACACGGCGAAGGTGTCATATGGTCACCCCGATGCTGCCAGGTTTCACAAGTGCGGGTCACGTGTAGGCTTTGCCGTGTGCCTTTGCCGCAGACACGGCAAAGTGACCATACGGCACCTTTTTATACTGAATTTTTTTTAATTCCTGCATTTTACAGATAATACACAAAATAATTCACAGATGACAAATTCTCACACAAATATGACTAAATAGTGCCCCATAACATATATAAACAAGATCAAACTCCTCCATAAGACTAAAATCATTCAAACTCCACAAACATAAGACTAAAATCAACGTGAACTCCACAAACATGAACTCAACATAGTTCAAACTCCACATAGCATAGACATAGTCTCAAACACCACATGAACTCCACGACGATGGACGGATGGCGAAGATGCACGTCATTGTTGATCCTCCTACAAGTTCATACAAAAATCATGAGTTTTACAACTAAAGTACCTAAGTGTCAATGGCATAAGCATAGTTCAACTAACTAAGTGGAAATGACAATTTTGACAACTAAAATAGCTAAGTGTAAATGGCATAAGCATAGTTCAACTAACTAAGTGGAAATGGCAAATTCAAGAATATGCACAAGTTTAAATGTAGTAAACCAAAAGACATGATCTAATTTAGATGTAGTAAACAATAAGACACAAGTTGATCTATGTGGTAAACCAAAAGACACAAGTGACCATTGGAGATTCATTGATTGGCTATATCGATCTAAGTGAGACATGAAGTAAGTTTTCGAACGAGAGTGGTAGCAAGTTGAAATGGTATCTAACCTGTACTGGCCTTCTGGTGGCGGAGTAGGTCCTCAACATCATTGAGGAGCATCGTCCTACACGTTTGCAAAAAAATGATGAGTTCGACAACTAGGTGGAAATGACATAGTCATGGCATTAAAAGAAGCTAACTAAAATTTGATGAGTTGAACTAACTAAAATTTGACAAGTTCAATTAACTAAAATTTGACAAGTTCAACTAAAGTGGCAATGGCATGGCAAGCTAAATTATGAGTCATGCGAGCATACCAACGGGAGCCTCCGGACAACGTTAGGGTTGGAGATATGAAGCTGCCCCTCCGGATTGTCCTGGCCACCAAGCGGCGGCGCCATGAAGCTGCCCCTCCGATTGTCCTGGCAAGCTAAATTATGAGTCATGCGAGCATACCAACGGGAGCCTCCGGACAACGTTAGGGTTGAAGATATGAAGCTTCCCCTCCGGATTGTCCTGGCCACCAAGCGGCGGCGCCATCGAGTGAGATCCACCCGCCGATCCTGGATTCATCTACAACATGAAAAAAGGCTCGCATTACACAAATAATTTAGTTACAACAATAAGGTTGATAGAATGACAAGTTTGACAACATACCCATGGAAAACCGGTGGAGGGAACAGTGCCATGGCAACAGCCCCGTCCGCAGGAGCAATGCGCTGCACCGTGCTCATCATCCACTCCATCATCTGCCTGGAATGCTCCTGTTGCTGCCGTTCAGCTCCTGCTGCTGCTCCTGCTGCTGCTCATAGAGCAGCTTCTTCTCACGGAGCTGGTCGATAGTTTGACTCGAAACTCCTGGGCGGGTCTCCACAGCAGGCGCACCTGGCGCCCTCCCACGGCGGACCTGGCGTAGAGACGGGAAGGTGCGAGGGTCGACGGAGCCGTCACATAGCCACAAGCGGCCATTCGCCGCACCTTGCCCCGCAAGCACGACAGCCTCGACGTCAAGTGGACTGGTGAGAGGGTCAGCTTCCTCACCGTTGCGCTCCTTGAACTTCGTCGTGTACCCTTTGCTCCGGAGCTCGGCGCCACCGCTGATCCACATCGACCCTGTCTGAGGATCCGGCTCATCCCTGGTACGCATCTTTGCCCAAACGGCGAAGGTCAAGGGGTCTACGCCGGTCTTCAATTTCTGCAAAGAGAGCACAAACATAAGTGAAAAGGAGACGATATTGCAAAAGAGAGCACGGACATATGTGGATTAAAGAATGCATTTGCTCACCTCCTTTTCTATGCATTGGGAGAGGCTGAGGCTGCCTTGGCGGTGTGTTCCACCCTTGTTGTGCGCCCGCTTTGCCTTTCCTTCCGCGTGTATCTTGAGGTACGCCGGGCTAGTCCACCACGCTACCATCGCGAGGTGGCACGCTTCGTTGTTACCGACGTACGGAGGAGGCACCTACGTACACAAAACACACATATTAATGATATTACACGGCGGTCAACAAAATCGATAATATAGAAATGAATCTACCTGCAGGTACTGCCATGGCTGCATCAAGATGTCCCGGGCACGCTTCTTGCTCAGCGCAATCATCTTTTCGGCGTACCAATTGCGGACAGAGTACACGCGAGCCTCGTAGTGCATGTCCGTCACCATCTTAGAGGCCATCGCCAAAAGGATGTTCGTGCACTCGTTCTCGTCCTCCTTCTGGTAGGAGAAGTTCTACAAGCATGCACATAGGTAAAATAGGGTCAAAGCCATTAGTACAATCTCGGATTTATAGAATGATGAGAAGTAAAACAAACTTACCTAGAAAATACTGGAGTGTCTTCTGCGCCATGTTGTTGTACTCGCCCTCGGGATCTTCCGCGTAGCTGTAATGCCTGAAAGTCCAAGCTACACTCTGGCCACCCTTTGGGTGGGTGACAATCCCAGGGAAGAACTGCCTGATACAATATCCAAGGATGCTCGCGTAGGTACGCTGCCCCTTCACTTTAGGAGGCACATACTCAAACGACCTACACAATGAAGAAACCAAAATTAGTATGGTTAGTGGGTCAAAACGCAATGAAAAGCTAAAATTGAACATAAACTATAATAAGTATATTTTCCCTTTGGGCTTGAGAAGCGTGTGACTGTAGGCGTAAGGAAGATCGGGGAGTTTCGCGGCCCCCCGCTGATACGTCGGCCTAATCTGTGGCTCAGGGATATCTTCCTCAGTCTCAACCCACTCCTCCGGTGGGTCCCACTGCAGCGTGGGTCAAGCTCATACGGCTCCTCCCTAGGTGTGTCGTCCCCCCCTCCTCCTCGCTATCCTCCTCCTCGCCCTCCTTCTCGCCCTCAGAATTCAGCGACTCGTCCTCAGAATCCGGCTCCTGCTCTGATCGTATTCCACGTCATCCTCGTCGGACTCCTCGGCCGGGGGAGGACTAGGAGACCTCCTCTACTCGTACTCCCACGCCGTGCACTCCTCGCACGTGGAGGTGAGGGTGGAGGTGAAGGTAGTCGTGGTGCCAAACTCGATCCCACCAGGAGTTTCTTCACGCTGACCACCTTTTTGATAAGGCCTTCTTCATGTTTCCTGCCTTCTTCATGTTTCCTGCATTGACAAAAAATGGGTTTCATCAGTATACATGATCCAAAATTAAGGTAAATAGATGAAACAACAACGAGTAAAGTAAAAATGAATACAATTAGATGAAGCAACAATTAGAATAAAACAAAATACATGGAGTAGCGACAATGAGTTCTCACAAAATAAGCTAGACTGACAATCACTATTACATAGAGTAGCATTGACCTATTACATATAAGCTAGACTGGCAATTACTAATACATGTGTCCTCATCGCTATCAGTAGCCTGTGTCGAGATCATCGGGACCAACTATTGGACCACCCGTGTCGTCATCACTGTCAGCCACACCACCAACCATCCACGGAACCTGGAGGTGGTCCCTGTGGCTAGTCGACGATTAGTCCTGCGTGGAACCGCTCTAGCAAAGTCACATCGGCTTGGTTATGAACCTCCTCGACTTCATCATGCGCGGTGTCTTCCTCCATTCCGCATCTTCGTTTTCTTCGCCGTATTCCATGTCATCATCGGTCGGCAAGTTGATAGTGAATTTCCCAGGGAGCCCTCCATCCTGATAGAACTCGCCGTCAGATGTTGAGGGGTCTAGGCGGCGGTAATCTTGACTGTTAGGCATAGCCGGCCTACTGTGCGACGGTACCGTCATCACAACATCCCACCCCTGTAGACGCTTTTGATATGCTTTTGATGTTTTCTTGCACGGGTACGGGAGATAGAATACTTGGAAGGCCTGGGTAGCCAAAATGTAGACGTCGTCTCCCGAATACTTGGAGCTTCGTTCAACTTCGACCAATCCAATTGTAGGATCCCGTCTAACCCGATGCGGGTCTAACCAATTGCATTTGAATACAACGGGATTTAGCCCTTTACCAAAACCATAATTCAACTCGTATATAGCCTCAACTCTTCCATAGTAATGGAGTTTATCTGAGCCTTCACATAACACCCCACTATTTATTGTCTTCCGGTTGCCCGGTTTGTTGTGTATTCATGGGTATGGAAGCGATATCCATTCACGTCATAAGCATGGAATGAGTTGACGGAATGGCTAAAGCCATGGGCAATGTTTCTAAGCTCTGGCTTCATCTCTTTGTCCTTTTTTGCCTACAAGTTTAGCACGAGAAGTTTAGAACGAGGAATGATCGATGAATGTCCACGGTACTAGAAAAGTTAGATAGAACAGTACCAAACCCGCGAACCAGCTAATGAAACCACCACCCTTGCCAAAACCACCACCCTTGTCAAAAAGATCCTTCGACTCTTTCGGGTAGGGTCCCTTCTCAGCTTCCAGTTTTCACGAGTGAATCGTCTACGCCAATGAGAAAAGAGGAGTTAGCCACGAATATAGGAGTGAATGTTTGTGAAATACTAAATGGTGAAAGACTTACTTGATGTACGGCTTCACTTCTCCATACTCATCAAGATATACGAGGAGATCATATCCCGCTCGAGCTTTTTCATGATGAACTTCTTCGTGCCACTTGATTTGCCACCGAGCCCTGTGAAGATGCTAAGCTTGGGTACATCTTCAGGGTTGGCTGCATTGTAGCGAACGACTGGATTGTGATTGTGGGAATGTTGGCATCATAGTACCTTGTCGTGAAGTTTGACACCTCCTCGTTAAGGCATGCCTCGGCCATGGATGCCTCGATCTTGCATTTATTCCCGCAATTGTCACGTAGCTTCTTCATTTTCTCTCAGGCCCAAACTGCCAACGGGTCGACACAGGCCCCCCAGTAAAGCCTCGTGCGCGAGATGCAAGATCATATGTTGCATCGGATTAAAAAACCCTGGCGGAAGTATCGTCTCTAGCTTGCAAAGCAACTCGGGTGCCTGTTCATGCAGCTTCTGAACCACTCACGATCTAACTCCCTTGCACAAATCTGGCGGAAGAAAAAGCTCAACTCCGCCAGTACTCGCCAAGTCTCCTCATCGACATAGCCTCGAATCATCACCGGCATTATGCGCTCAAGCCACACGTGGTAGTCATGACTCTTCAGCCCTCCTACTTGCGTTTCCAGGTTCACACACCTCGCCCAGTTAGCTGCATACCCATCAGGGAAGTACAAACACTCCACGAGCCACTGTAATATTTCCCTTTTTTCCGGCCTTGTAGGGCAGAACCGAGCCTTTGGCTTAGACCACCTAGTGCCGTTGACTCCAGGAGGCTGCATATCAGATTTGGCCTGTCACAAAGTTCTTCTTGGTCAATTCGAGCCTTGACGTTATCCTTCGTCTTCTCAGTCTCCATGATGTGCTATAAAGAGCCTCGGCGATATTCTTTTCGGTGTGCATTACATCAATGTTGTGTGGAAGCTCGACATCCTCCATGTAAGGGAGCAGCTTCCAGAAGCACGGAATGTGAGTCCACTGGTGCGTCTCCCCATAACCCACGAAACCATTCCCATCGGGGTTAGGCACGAGAGCTTCTAGCTCAGCCTTGATTTCTCTTCCGGTCATCAGACGTGGTTTCGGAGCATGGATCTCGACTCCTTTCTTGAACTTTACGTCACTCCTGTATCTATGATCTGGTCAAGGAACTGTCGATGTTGATCAAAGCAGAATACTTGCCTCCCTTCTTAAGCCAGAAGAAAGTCACAGCCTGTCTGCACTGTGGGCAAGGCCACTTCCCATGTGTACACCAGCCGCAGAACAAAGCACGCGCTGGTAAGTCATGCAGGGATGTGTGGTACCAGACATACATATCGAAGTGATCATTTGTTGAGGCGTCATATGTTCGGACCCCGCGACCGTTCCAGCCAACAACCAAGTCTTCAACCAGCGGTTCCAGGTACACGTTCATGTTCTTACCCGGGTATTTCGGTCCTGGGATTATCATCGACAATAACATGTTATGTGATCTCATGGACTCGCGGGGGGGGGGGAGGTTCTGGGGATGACAAACACGGGCCAACAGCTGTATGTTGCCGACATGCCATACGGATTGAACCCATCGGTTGATATAGCAACAGCTACGCTCCTCGGGTCGCCCGCTTTCAGTGGATACTTCGCTACAAAGTTCTTCCATGCGTCACCATCCGACGGATGTATCATCTTGTCCGTGTATCTCTCCCCTAACGCGGCCCATCGCATCTGCTGGGCAGTGTCTTTGTTCATGTAAAGCCGCTGGATCCTCGGTATAAATGGAAGGTACCGGAGAATCTTTTGGGGAATCCCGGTCTGCCTCTTCTGTCCACCACCGAGGTCGACCTCGAAGTACCTAGAGGAATTGCAATGGATGCAATAATTTTTCCAGCATGTTCTTTCCTGAATAGCATGCATCCCTTTGGACAGGCGTCTATCTTCTCATATGACATCTTAAGGTCACGGAGAGTTTAGTCGCCTCGTAGAAGCTCTTCGCCAAGATATGCCCTTTAGGTAGAAGGCTGCCAACGACGGCCAGAATATCATCGAAACCATCCCTGCATATCTTCCTCTGGCACTTCACGACCATAAGGCGAGCGATGGCATCTAGAAGGGTAACATTGTATGTTGATGAAGGGGTTTCTGCGAACCAAACATAGTCTCGTAGTACTTCTTCGTGTTTTCATCCGGCTGCTCACTTGTCTCCACCTCCTAAGGTGTCTCCGCCTCTACATGAGGGCTTTCAGGCGCATTACCATTAACAAAGTCGTCTAAGCAGTTGTTGAACCCAGTGTCAAAAACTGCCACTGGCTGAATCCGACGTGGCTCGGTCCTAGGACGTTTTGCTAACTGTTCACCATGGAAATTCCAAACATGGTAGAACAGTGTGAACCCAAACTTGACAGGTGCGTACTAACATCTACCTTCGACTGTCGCTTTCGGTTATCGCATTTGCTACAGGGGCAAAACACTTTCATGGGTCTGCTGGTGATGTCAAACGCCTTGTTCACAAACTCCTCGGCCTTATCTCTCCATTCATCACTAAACTCCCACTGACTCTTTCTGCCAGCATACATCCACTGACGGTCAGCATGATCAGACATCTTGTTCTGCTCTTTGGGTGACAACGGTGACGCAATTCATTATATGCAGGAAGTAATAATAAATTTATTCAATGTCGTTAGATTAATTACGGCCAAATTTTATCTCTTACAGCATGCAAGGGTTCACCTACACTTCTAATACGTAGGAGCCTATCCCGCCTGAGTACGTGTAGATCGAGTCGTGTCCCATATTCTACCCCGACCCGAGACGGAATTTCGGCAGCACCTCCTCGTTGTTCTTCAGAATACACGTCTCGAGCTTGTCAAGCCGAGAGGGTGTGCATCCGAAGAACAACGGGGAGGTGCTGCCGAAATTACGTCTCAGGAAGGGGTAGAACATGGAACACGACCCGATCTACATGTACTCGGACTGTCCAACATGGACAATCCGAAAGTGTTACGGTTATAAATATGCAAAGATGGACAATCCTGCATATTTATAAATTTCTAACCCTTCCGGATGGGATCTGACTCGGGTTACGCGACTCGACTGACTTGGTGATCTAGACTAAAATAAACCTATGTAGCAAGAGAGGCGAAAGATGTATACCCTAGAAGCATGGTCGATCACCGCAGAAGGTCGGGGACGCTCTCCGCAGGGGGGACGGAACAGTGGCACCGAGGCGGCCCTCCTCAGGTGGAGAAGCCCCCATAAACTACGACATCTGAAAAACCACAAAAACAACATATATATAAGAACAGATGTACCACAACTAGAACAATTACCACAGCTAGACATACACCATATTGTAGACCACACCTAGAACAATTACCACAGCTAGAACAATTATCACTAGAATCAGAACCAGTCCATGTACAAGTTCTATTGCTAGTATGCAAAGGTCACTAAATTAAGTATTTTTTTTGAAATTCCTCTAAAATGGTGCTTTTTGGACTTACCGAGTTGCGCCGGGAAGAGGACTCCGAGCTGCGCTGGGGAGAAGACGACGGCGGCCGGGATTGCCAGCCGAGGGCTGCTGGCGGCGGGATGCGGCCAACGAGCTCACCCTGGTCCGGATGGCGAGCTCATATGTTCGTCCTGGCTCGTCCCCGACTCCGGAGGCGGCGGCGGCCGGACGGGCGGAGTAGGAGTGGGGGTGGGGTGGCCGGAGGCGACGGCGGCTGGAGGGGGCGGAGTGGGAGTGGGGGCCGGAGGCGGCGGCGGCCAGAGGGGGCGGAGTGGGAGTGGCGGTGGCCAGAGTCGGCGGCGGTCGCTGGGGGCGGAGTGGGAGTGGGGGTGGCCAGAGGCGGCGGCGGCCGGAGGGGGCGGAATGGGAGTGGTGGCCGGAGGCGGCGGTGGGCATGTGTGTGAGTGCAAGTGCGAGTGGATGAGGGAGAGTGGTCGGGCCGCGCGTGTTGGGTTAGGGTAGGGTCTTTGTCGTGTTGGTTCTTTGCCGTGAGGGTGCCAGTAACCTACACGACAAAGAAGTCCTTTGCCGTGATGGACTGAGAGGGAAACACGGCAAAGACAGCCTTTGCCGTGTGGGATCCCCTTTGCCGTGTGCCTTTTTATTTTTATTTTTTCTTTCTATTTATTTTTTCTTTTAATTGTTTTTCTTCTTTACTATTTTTGTGGACTGTTTATTAGTATTAGTTAATACCATTGTTGGTAGGTTGTGGCAACCAAGATATAGCTCCGTGGTGCGACCCGCTTCACCGACCCCGCTTACTCCGTAGTATATATGTTCCGACACTTAGAAGTGAAAACTCCCGTTTCGGGTGCCGGGCATGGAATCATGCGATGGAGTAAAATCTTGGACATTTACAACACCCAACACACTTGTATACATATGTTATGGCAAAGCCTAGGTTTGGGTGGGTTTCCGACGCTCCGGGGCCACGATTCGGCGAAACACTAGATCCGCTGGAAAAACCCTAACGTTTTCATCTACCCCCTTGAACGGCGTCGAAAGGGGGTAAGCCAGTGTAATTTTTTCCTTGGCTGTGTTAGGTTATGGCATAGGAACATGGAAAACCAACTATTATCACAAGTCCTCACAAGATTGCCCCCGGTTCCACCGAAACGGGAGTTTTTAGCTATAAGTCAAGAAACTTAGAAGAGAGAGAGAGTGCGTTCGGCGGAGACGGTCACACACCGGAGTAAAATCTTGGATATTTACAACACCGTACCCAACACACTTGTACACACATGGTATGGCACAACCTAGGTTTGGGTGGGTTTCCGACGCTCTGGGGCCCTGATTGGGCGAAACCCTAGATCCGCTGGAAAAACCCTAACGTTTACGTCTACCCCCTTGAACGGCGTCGAAAGGGGGTAGGCCAGTGTAATTTTTCCTTGGTTATGTTAGGTTATGACATAGGAACATGGAAAACCAACTATTATCACAAGTTCTCACAAGATTGCCCCCGGTTCCCCCGAAACGGGAGTTTTCAGCTATAAGTCAAGAAACTTAGTAGAGAGAGAGTGCGGTCGGTGAAGACTGTCACACACCGGAGTAAAATCTTGAACATTTACAACACACAACACACTTTTACACACATGTTATGGCACAACCTAGGTTTGGGTGGGTTTCCGACGCTCCGGGGCCCCGATTCGGCGAAACCCTAATCCGCTAGAAAAACCGTAACATTTACGTCTACCCCCTTGAACGGCGTCAAAAGGGGGTAGGCCAGTGTAATTTTTTCCTTGGCTGTGTTAGGTTATGACATAGGAACATGGAAAACCAACTATTATCACAAGTTCTCACAAGATTGCCCCCGGTTCCCCCGAAACGGGAGTTTTCAGCTATAAGTCAAGAAACTTAGTAGAGAGAGAGTACGGTCACACACCAGAGTAAAATCTTGGAAATTTACAACACACAACACACTTGTACACACATGTTATAGCAAAACCTAGGTTTGGGTGGGTTTCCGACGCTCCGGGGCCCCGATTCGGCGAAACCCTAGATCCGCTGGAAAAACCCTTACGTTTTCGTCTACCCCCTTGAACGACGTCGAAAGGGGGTAGGCCAGTGTAATTTTTTCCTTGGCTGTGTTAGGTTATGACATAGGAACATGGAAAACCAACTATTATCACAAGTTCTCACAAGAATGCCCGCGGTTCCCCCGAAACGGGAGATTTCAGCTATAAGTCAAGAAACTTAGTAGAGAGAGAGTGCGGTCGGTGAAGACGGTCACACACCGGAGTAAAATCTTGCACATTTACAACACCCAACACACTTGTACACACATGTTATGGCAAACCTAGGTTTGGGTGGGTTTCCGACGCTCCGGGGCCCCGATTCGGCGAAACCCTAGACCCGCTGGGAAAACCCTAACGTTTTCGTCTACCCCCTTGAACGGCGTCGAAGGGGGTAGGCCAGTGTAATTTTTTCCTTGGCTGTGTTAGGTTATGATATAGGAATATGGAAAACCAACTATTATCACAAGTTCTCACAAGAATGCCCGCGGTTCCCCCGAAACGGGAGTTTTTAGCTATAAGTCAAGAAACTTAGTAGAGAGAGAGTGCGGTCGGTGAAGACGGTCACACACCGCAGTAAAATCTTGGACATTTACAACACCCAACACACTTGTATACATATGGTATGGCAAAACCTAGTTTTGGGTGGGTTTCCGACGCTCCGGGGCCCCGATTCGGCAAAACCCTAGATCCGTGTGGCGCCCCGACCCGACTGCTATACAGTGATGCTGAGTGTCACCGGTTAAGCGATACAACGGGAGGTTACGGGTTTACCAATCCCGGCCAAAACCTTTGGCAGGCGTTGCTCGGAATTGATCATCGGTAACGCAACACCCCGATTGATGCCTTAACACATGCTCAACTATCAATGCATAATAGAGAGATCAAGACTTGTGGAACAACTGGCACATCACAGACTCTATGACACAAATCATTATAATTCAACTCTTATAATAGAGAAAGATAGCAAATTACAACTAGAGGTCACAGACCCAACAATACAACATGCGGAAGCGAATTAGGTTGTTCTAAACAACAAGAACCAAATTAGGGCCTAAGAGGCCTACAAATAAAAATCCAGCGCCAGCTGTTTCGGGATGTCCCAAGCTGCCACCTGGGAACCCCAGACTACTCGTCGACGTCCACAAAGAACCCACCTTCGAGGTCGGTGAAGTCCTCCTCTGAAACAAAGCAAACGACGTTGAGTTCGACAAACTCGCAAGATTATATATAGAGATTTAGCTCGATGAGGCTTTCAAGGTTTTATGGCTGTTTTGCATAAAGCTGATTTTATTTATGAAAACATAACTCAATGGCATCGACTATTCAGAGTATTTTTTTAAAAGAGGTAAGAAGTAACTCGTTTCTTCTGATCACCTTTCTCAACATCAACCATCATCATCCTTGTACCTGTTCTACTAAGGCACCTCCCCGAATCACCCTCGAGGAAGTCAACCTTGCATTCTTGAGTAGTACCTTTAGTACCCAGTTTTTAATCATTCCGTTCAAGTTATTCTAAGGTCTTATCGTCCTTTCCCAAGTTGTCCGTAACCGTGGACACAGCTTTTCGAAAAGATTTAACCCTGCAGGGGTGCACTGTGTTTACCTTCGGTACCACCCGGCTCATTGCCTACGCTTAGCTCTCTTCCGGGGAAAGCCGGCTGAGTGGGAACGGTTACAACCTTTACCTTGTTAAGGACTAACCCAGGATCATCAGTGAGGACGGGACAGGTTCAGTGCCTCCAACAACCTGCCCCGTGGCCACTCATTTTCCTAAACACCACCATCCTCATTTCTGTCTTAGCCACCATCTCAACGCACGCGCAAATGGAAGCTCAAACTAGAGGACCCTGGCTAGTCCCGCCCAAGTTAGTTGGTCGATGAGGGCTCCATATACCCCACCGAATGGAAGCGCGCTCATTCTTGGTTCAAGAGGTAAAGAACTCGCACCTAGGCGGCGAGAGTGAGACAAAACACCAGCATACCAAAGTGGCCTCTCATCCCCACCTTTAAGCATTTTATTACCTGTCTCCACAATTCCTCCACCATCAACCATTCATCTCATCACCTGTTTCCAACATGAACCATCCATCGGACGGCTAAGCATTTAACTAAGCATGGCTAAGCAACAACATAGCATAGTTAGGTATCTCAGGTCAACAATACAAACCTATGGATAGTAGGAGGGAAACAGGTATTGGCATCGGAATCTTAATGCAACTATGGGATACTCTAATCCGAACAAATTGACATTTGAACCGCATGCAATATTATAGTGGAGAAAATAATTGTGGAAAATAGGATAAGACATGCTCAGAGGGGGATTACGCTTGCCTTGCTCAACGTGCTGGTAGTACGAGTCGTCGGGGTATTGCGGTGTAACCCCGGCTGCTTGATCTATCGAGCATAACAACGGGAGAACAATCAATCACCACACGAGCTTCAACAATTGCAATGCACAAACACATGATGACATGTCATTTTAATTCCCCGGGATGAGGATGATTCAAACTATTCAATTTAACGGAGTTCGGATGCTTAGAGGGGCACATCTCGAATACACCGTGGAGCTAAGTAAAGTAGCCTCTTGAGTTGTTAGTTGGAATAGATGACATCCTAGGGTTAACTTGCATATGAGATGACATGAACATGTTAGGATGCATGGTTTAGGTGATTAAACAATCTTGTAACAAGTACTAAGAGTGAGCTGAAGATTGGGGTTGAAACAGGTTAGAAAGGAGTATCCGGAATGAAATCCGGAAAATTCCGGGTCTGGTACCGGGAGCAATCCGGTTTCAGGTCCGGATAATTCCGGGTGTGGCACCGGAGAAAAACATCCGGAATTATTTCCGGGCCAATTCTGGGTGTATACCGGGCGAAACTGAAGGAGTCCAGTAGCTATTTCCTTAATCCGGAATAGAATCCGGAAAATTCCGGGAATTGCACCAGATTTTCCAGTTCGACGGAGAGCTACGGTGAAATGACGAACTAGCGAGAGAGGGAGGGAATGGAGATGTCCATCTGGACCGGAAGCTCACCCTGAGCTTGTGGATGTGCTCAGCGGAGACGGAGATGGACGGAGATGGCCGGAATCGCTTGGCGCGGCGGCGGCCGTGGCCGGGGAAGACGAGGACGGCGCGGTCGATTGCGGCTCTCCGCGTCGATTCCTTCGGCGGAGATGAGGAGGACGACACGGCGGAGCTTTTGGCAGGCGTCGATTTGCTCGGGAAGGTCCTCAGCAGTGGCACTAGGCGGCGACCATGGCGGCTCGGGTGCGGCCGTGTGGAGAGGAAGAAATGGGGAACGGGGTCGGGCGAGCAAGTGGATAGGGTAGCAGAGGCCTCGAGGTGCTCCTCTTCTTCCTCACGTGCGGCAGGAGGGCGCGGGGGTCCCATGGCGACGAGCTGGTCCGGCGGGAGCTGCTGGTGCGGTCGCTACAGAATGAGGAAGAAGACATCTTTGCGAAAACCCCCTTGCAAACTCTTGACCATCACGGATAGGTCCTTCTCCCTTTTCTTTTTAAAACCAGCAGTATTTTACCTGATTTTATTTAGGCACCAAAACATTTTAGAAAAATATGACAAAATTTGAGGAGGCTCCCCTTAGCCTGTAGAGGCTCCACAAATTTTGGTGTCTCAAAATAAAATAATTTGAACCACTTTTGTCTAGAGGGGTTGGATATGGCATTTTTGCTAAAACCAAAATGATAGTACTTTGGAATTTTCAAAGCAAGTGCAAAATATTAATTTGAACTCCTGGAACTTCCTTGACAACTATAAGATGTCAAAGTGATTTTGTTTTGCAAGTTTGAGTGCTTTCATTGTTTTGAAGTTTGTTAGAGCAAGTTTGGCATTTGTTTTTGCAATGCTGCCAAACCAATAAGCATGTGGTTTAGCAAGTTAATATGGATGCCATGATGCAATGGAACACAAAAGCGAAAATTTTACACAGGTTTTCAGGTTCTCAAAAGTGGGCTGTTACAAATCTACCCCCCTTACAGGAATCTCGTCCCGAGATTCTAAGATTGCGAAAAGAAGTCGGAATACTCCTCGCGAAGACTAGACTCTCTTTCCAAGTTGCTTCTTCTTCGGAATGGTGAGACCACTGAACTTTGAGGAACTTGGTAGTCTTGTTACGGGTGTTTCTTTCGGCTTCATCCAGGACACGGATAGGATGCTCGCGATAAGTGAGATCTTCCTAGAGGTCTAGCTCTTCATGATTGACTTCATGGATAGGATCTTTAAAACACCGGCGAAGTTGGGAGACATGAAACACATCATGTACATTTGGGAAGATCATCGGTAACTCCAGTTGATAAGAAAGATCTCTTCGCTTGGCCAGAACGGTGAAAGGGCCAACATAGCGAGGGGCCAATTTTCCTTTGATACCGAAGCGACGAACGCCACGAAGGGGAGAGACGCGGAGATAAGCTTTATCACCAATTTCATAGTCAACTTCCTGATGGTGCTTATCATAGTAGCTCTTCTGCCTAGACTGAGCAATCTTCAGATTCTCCGTATGATTCTAACCTTCTCCTCAGCTTCATTGATAACATCCGGACCAAAGAGTGCTCTCTCTCCGGTCTCGGACCAATTTAGAGGAGTGCGGCATTTTCTTCCATAGAGAACCTCAAATGGAGCCATGCCCAGACTCGCTTGATAGCTATTGTTGTAGGAGAACTCCGCGAAAGGGAGAAACTTTTCCCAACCCTTGCCAAAAGAGATTACACATGCCCTAAGCATGTCTTCCAACACTTGGTTCACTCTTTCGGTCTGACCATCAGTTTGAGGATGGTAGGCGGTACTGAAGTTGAGACGGGACCCCATAGCAGTTTGGAAACTCTGCCAAAACTTGGATACAAAGATACTTCCACGGTCCGATATGATCCTTAGAGGGACCCCATGCAATGGAACAATACGAGCCATATATAAGTCAGCCAGTTGACTCGCACGTATATCATCACGGACTGGTAGGAAGTGAGCAACCTTGGAAAGACGATCAATGATTACCCAGATTGCATTGTTGCCCTTTTGAGATCTGGGAAACCCGGTGATGAAGTCCATCCCGATTTCATCCCATTTCCACTCGGGGACTGCAATAGGGCGGAGAGTGCCGGCAGGCCTTTGGTGTTCAGCCTTTACCCGTCGATAGGTGTCGCATTCAGCAACAAACTTGGCAATTTCTCGTTTCATCCGAGTCCACCAGAATTGTGACCGAAGGTCTTGGTACATTTTGGTACTACCGGGATGAATAGAGAGAGGTGATTCATGAGCTTCGTGTAGGATGAGCTCCCTCAAATTCCGGTTCTTTGGCACTACCAAGCGGTCACCAAAGTAAACGGCTCCGGATTCATCTTCCGAGAAACATTTGGCTTTTCTGCTAGCAATGTTCTTCTTGATATTCAGGATACCCTCATCCAGCTTCTGAGCATCCTTAATCTGGTCTACAAGAGTAGATTTGATCTCCAGATTTGCAAGGTAGCCGGAGGGAACAATTTCCAGGTTCAAACGAGCGAACTCTTCATGGAGGGCAGGTTGGGCCTTTTCAATCATCAGATTGTTGCAATAGGTCTTCCGACTAAGCGCGTCAGCCACGACGTTTGCTTTGCCGGGTTGATAGTTCAGGCTCACATCATAGTCCTTGATTAACTCCAACCAATGCCTCTGCCTGAGATTTAAATCCGGCTGGGTGAAGAGGTACTTCAGACTCTTGTGATCCGAGAAGATCTCACAACGGTTACCAAACAGGTATGGTCTCCATTGCTTCAAAGCATAGACCACCGCGGCAAGTTCTAGATCATGAGTAGGGTAATTGTGCTCATGCGGCTTCAATTGGCGAGAAGCATATGCTACCACATGGCCATCTTGCATTAGCACACAGCCCAAGCCTTGCAGAGAGGCGTCACAGAAGACGACGAAATCCTTGCTCGTGTCCGGCAGGACAAGCACAGGAGCGGACGTGAGTTTGGCTTTCAGTGTTTTGAAGCTCTCTTCAGCTTCGGCCGTCCATACAAACTTTCTATCCTTCTTGAGAAGGTCAGTTAAAGCCTTGGCTATCTTGGAGAAACCTTCGATGAATCGGCGGTAGTAACCCTCCAATCCGAGAAAGCTACGGATGTCCTTGACTGACATTGGAGTTTTCCAATCCAGAATGGACTGAATCTTGTCGGGAATGACAGCCACACCATTAGCGGATATCACATGACCAAGGAAGACAAGATTATCCAACCAAAACTCACACTTGGAAACTTGGCATAGAGGCGGTGTTCTCGAAGTCGGGTCAGAACCAACCGAAGATGTTCGGCATGCTCTTCATCGGTTTTGGAATAGACGAGGATGTCATGAAGGTAGCTGGAGCATTGGTGAGTCCAAAGGACATGACGGTATACTCATATGAGCCATAACGAGTAACAAAAGCCGTCTTTGGGATATCCTCCTTTCTGATTTTTATCTGATGGTAGCCTGACCTCAGATCCATCTTGGAGAATACCATTGCACCAGCTAACTGATCCAACAGATCATTGATGCGAGGAATAGGATATTGTTCTTGATTGTCACCGCATTCAACGGTCTATAGTCAGAGACTAGACGAGGCACGGTAGAATCCCTCTTCTTGACAAAGAGTACCGGACAACCCCAAGGTGAACTGCTAGGCTGAATGAAATCCTTCGCTAACAGCTGATCAATTTGCTCTTTCAACAGAGCCAACTCTTCCACCGGCATACGGTAGGGCTTCTTGGAAATCGGAGCGTACCGGGAAGTAGATCTATGACAAACTCCACACTTCGGTCAGGAGGCATGCCAGGCAATTCTTCCGGGAACACATCCGGGAAGTCACACACCACGTGTATGTCCTGGATTTCAGGAGGGGATTCGCCTTCCATAAAGCAAAGGAGGATCTCGGGGAGTTAGGTATGACTGAAGATGGGGGCCTTGATAGTGCAGACCAATACTCAACAATGTCACCGGAAGAGTGGTCACGGTAATGGTCTTGGCAGCACAGTCGAGATTAGCCCGGTATTTTACTAACCAGTCCATGCCCAGTATGACATCAATGCCACTTGACTCAGGCTACCAAAGCAAAAGGAAAGGACGAGTAACCGATAGTAATCTGGACTTCAGGAGTAACCCCATCGGTTTGCCATTTGGAGCCAGGAGTGGAGATCACCAAGGGACGTCTCATTTTCTCAAACGGTATTTTGTGGTCTTTTGCAAAAGCTATGGATATGAATGAATGCGATGCTCCAGAGTCAAACAAAACTGTAGCAAGATTGTTGTTGATTCGTAGCTCACCCATAAGGACGCCGGGGTCCTCTTCAGCTTGCTCAGCAGAGACGTGGTTCAGGCGACCACGCACAATAGGTCCAGCCTTGCCAGCTGGAGTGGCAGGGGCTCGTGCAGGAGTTCCCGTGAGAGGTGCCTTCTGGGGGCACTCCCTGGAGTAGTGGCCAGCCTGGCCACAGGTGTAGCAGGTGAGTCCAGGTGGAGCAGGTAGCATAGGACGGTACCCACTCCGCCTACCCCAAGTGTCGAAGTAGTGGGGCGCGGAGGGGTGGCCTGTATCCCGCGGCCCTCGGCATGAATGGAGCACGCGGCACAGCGCTGTAGGGAACAAACACCCTGCGCTTCTTGCTCTCAGAACCCGAGGAACTCTGGTGGTCCCCGTGTGCGGGCCTCTTGGAAGCCTCAAGTTCCTTTCTTCCTGCTCAAGAGTAAGAGCCTGGTTGAACAGCTCCTGGTAGGTCTGGAACTGAAGGGCAGTACTCATAGCGGAGCTGCGGAGCTAGACCCTTGCGGAACAGCTCTTGCTTGTCAGCATCAGTGGTCACGTCCCTTGGGGCGTAACGAGAGAGATGGTTGAATTCACGACCATAAGTGCGGAGGTCCATCCGTCCCTGTTGCAAATCCAGGAACTCCCTCCTCTTCAAATCCATGATCGGCTGGGGAATGTACTCCGCACGGAAGGCAGTGCGGAAATCCGCCCAAGTGAAGACATGGTTGGCCGGAACAAGCCACATGGCTTTCCCACCAACAGCCAGCGCACCAACCAAGAGGTAGGTGGCAAGTTGACTTGCTCGGCCACTGGGACATGCAGCGCGGAGAACTTGCGCTCCAGGCGCGAAGCCAATCATCAGCTTCCAGTGGCTCCTTAGCATCAGCAAAGGTGGGTGGCTGCGAGCGCAGGAACTCAGTGAGAGTGTTGCAGCCATTCCTCTGTGCATTCTGCTGCACCAACTGCTCAAGCAAGCGCTCATTGCGCCCACGGTTCTCCTCAATGGCCATCAAGACCTGAGCCATCGAGGGTGGTGGCGGTGGTTCCTCATCATTGTGTGTGGTTACCACGGCCTCCTCGAGCCATTCTGGAGATTTGACAATGACACAGTTAGTATCTCTCCGAATGGTTAACAATAGCATTAGCGTCTCTCAAGTACACAGACTAGGGACGATAATACATTGTGTAACAACTAACAAGGAATCAACAAGATAGAACTTGGGTCAAAGATCAGCATCATGTGCTACTAGCGAGATTGCAATGGTTAAGAACCATATGATTCAACACACTCTAGTTGGCACAATCCGGGACCTTTGTTCAAGTCCTTGGGTTAAAACCCAAAAAGAGGATAAATATTCCTGTTGGTAACATGTTCAAACATCTGAGTTGATTTGGATTGCAACGCAGCGGGAGCAACGTGACACATAACACTAAAGGTAGAACCCAACCACGTGATCTAATCATTTTGAAGTAACAGACGAGAGTAAAACTTTAACTCAAATCGAGGTAAGATTGCTCCGAGATTAGAGGGTAACCAGATAAGGAGTAAAAAGAATCCTAAGATGGTTTTCACAACTCATTTTTAGGTTAAAAATATTTTCACAAACACTAGACTCAACGTCGACCAGTAGAAGGGTTTCCTACAGGCAGTACTGCTCTGATACCAACTTGTGGCGCCCCGACCCGACTGCTATACAGTGATGCTGTGTGTCACCGGTTAAGCGATACAACCGGAGGTTACGGGTTTACCAATCCCCGGCCAAAACCTTTGGCAGGCGTTGCTCGGAATTGATCATCGGCAACGCAACACCCCGATTGATGCCTTAACACAGGCACAACTATCAATGCATAATAGAGAGATCAAGACTTGTGGAACAACTGGCACATCACAGACTCTACGACACAAATCATTATAGTTCAACTCTTATAATAGAGAAAGATACAACAGAGGTCACAGACCCAACATTACAACATGCGGAAGCGAATTAGGTTGTTCTAAACAACAAGATCCAAATTATGGCCTAAGAGGCCTACAATAAACATCCAGCGCCAGCTGTTCCGGGATGTCCCAAGCTGCCACCTGGGAACCCCAGACTACTCGTCGACGTCCACAAAGAACCCACCTTCGAGGTCGGTGAAGTCCTCCTCTGAAACAAAACAAACGACGTTGAGTTCGACGAACTCGCAAGATTATATATAGAGCTTTAGCTCGATGAGGCTTTCAAGTTTTATGGCTGTTTTGCATAAAGCTGATTTTATTTATGAAAACATAACTCAATGGCATCGACTAATCAGAGTATTTTTAAAAGAGGTAAGAAGTAACTCTTTCTTTGATCACCTTTCTCAACATCAACCACATCATCACTGTACCTGTTCTACAAAGGCACCTCCCCGAATCACCCTCGAGGAAGTCAACCTTGCATTCTTGAGTAGTACCTTTAGTACCAGTTTTTAATCATTCCGTTCAAGTTATTCTATGGTCTTATCGTCCTTTCCCAAGTTGTCCGTAACCGTGGACACGGCTTTTCGAAAAGATTTAACCCTGCAGGGGTGCACTGTGTTTACCTTCGGTACCGCCCGGCTCATTGCCTACGCTTAGCTCTCTTCCGGGGAAAGCCGGCTGAGTGGGAACGGTTACAACCTTTACCTTGTTAGACTAACCCAGGATCATCAGTGAGGACGGGACAGGTTCAGTGCCTCCAACACCCTGCCCCGTGGCCACTCATTTTCCTAACACCACCATCCTCATTTCTGTCTTGGCCACCATCTCAACGCACGCGCAAATGGAAGCTCAAACTAGAGGACCCTGGCTAGTCCCCCCAAGTTAGTTGGTCGACGAGGGCTCCATATACCCCACCGAATGGAAGCGCGCTCATTCTTGGTTCAAGAGGTAAAGAACTCGCACCTAGGCGGCGAGAGTGAGACAAAACACCACCATACCAAAGTGGCCTCTCATCCCCACCTTTAAGCATTTTATTACCTGTCTCCACAATTCTCCACCATCAACCATTCATCTCATCACCTGTTTCCAACATGAACCATCCATCGGACGACTAAGCATTTAACTAAGCATGGCTAAGCAACAACATAGCATAGTTAAGTATCTCAGGCCAACAATACAAACCTATGGATAATAGGAGGGAAACAGGTATTGGCATCGGAAACTTAATGCAACTATAGGATACTCTAATCCAACAAATTGACATTTGGAACCGCATGCAATATTATAGTGGAGAAAATATTGCGGAAAATAGGATAAGACATGCTCAGAGGGGGGATTACGCTTGCCTTGCTCAACGTGCTGGTAGTACGGGTCGTCGGGGTATTGCGGTGTAACCCCGGCTGCTTGATCTATCGAGCATAACAACGGGAGAACAATCAATGACCACACGAGCTTCAACAATTGCAATGCGCAAACACATGATGACATGTCATTTTAATTCCCCGGGATGAGGATGATTCAAACTATTCAATTTAACGGAGTTTGGATGCTTAGAGGGGCACATCTCGAATACACCGTGGAGCTAAGTAAAGTAGCCTCTTGAGTTGTTAGTTGGAATAGATGACATCCTAGGGTTAACTTGCATATGAGATGACATGAACATGTTAGGATGCATGGTTTAGGTGATTAAACAATCTTGTAACAAGTACTAAGAGTGAGCTGAAGATTGGGTTGAAACAGGTTAGAAAGGAGTATCCGGAATGAAATCCGGAAAATTCCGGGTCTGGTACCGGGAGCAATCCGGTTTCAGGTCCGGATAATTCCGGGTGTGGCACCGGAGACAAACATCCGGAATTATTTCCGGGCCAATTCCGGGTGTATACCGGGCGAAACTGAAGGAGTCCAGTAGCTATTTCCTTAATCCGGAATAGAATCCGGAAAATTCCGGGAATTGCACCGGATTTTCCAGTTCGACGGAGAGCTACGGTGAAACGACGAACTAGCGAGAGAGGGAGGGAATGGAGATGTCCATCTGGACCGGAAGCTCACCCTGAGCTCGTGGATGTGCTCGGCGGAGACGGAGATGGACGGAGATGGCCGGAATCGCTTGGCGCGGCGGCGGCCGTGGTCGGGGAAGACGAGGACGGCGCGGTCGATTGCGGCTCTCCCTCGTTGATTCCTTCGGCGGAGATGAGGAGGACGACACGGCGGAGCTTTTGGCGGGCGTCGATTTGCTCGGGAAGGTCCTCAGCAGCGGCACTAGGCGGCGACCATGGCGGCTCGGGTGCGGCCGTGTGGAGAGGAAGAAATGGGGAACGGGGTCGGGCGAGTGGATAGGGTAGCAGAGGCCTCGAGGTGCTCCTCTTCTTCCTCACGTGCGGCAGGAGGGCGCGGGGGTCCCATGGCGACGAGCTGGTCCGGCGGGAGCTGCTGGTGCGGTCGCTACAGAATGAGGAAGAAGACATCTTTGCGAAAACCCCCTTGCAAACTCTTGACCATCACGGATAGGTCCTTCTCCCTTTTCTTTTTAAAACCAGCAGTATTTTCCCTGATTTTATTTAGGCACCAAAACATTTTAGAAAAATATGACAAAATTTGAGGAGGTTCCCCTTAGCCTGTAGAAGCTACACAAATTTTGGTGTCTCAAAATAAAATAGTTTGAACCACTTTTGTCTAGAGGGGCTGGATATGGCATTTTTGCTAAAACCAAAATGATAGTACTTTGGAATTTTCAAAGCAAGTGCAAAATATTAATTTGAACTCTTGGAACTTCCTTGACAACTATAAGATGTCAAAGTGATTTTGTTTTGCAAGTTTGAGTGCTTTCATTGTTTTGAAGTTTGTTAGAGCAAGTTTGGCATTTGTTTTTGCAATGCTGCCAAACCAATAAGCATGTGGTTTAGCAAGTTAATATGGATGCCATGATGCAATGGAACACAAAAGCGAAAATTTTACATAGGTTTTCAGGTTCTCAAAAGTGGGCTGTTACAATCCGCTGGAAAAATCCTAACGTTTTCGTCTACCCCCTTGAACAGCGTCGAAATGGGGTAGGCCAGTGGACTTTTTTCCTTGGCTATGTTAGGTTATGACATAGGAACATGGAAAACCAACTATTATCACAAGTTCTCACAAGATTGCCCCCGGTTCCCCGAAACGGGAGTTTTTAGCTATAAGTCAAGAAACTTAGTAGAGAGAGAGTGCGGTCGGTGAAGACGGTCACACACCGTAGTAAAATCTTGGACATTTATAACACCCAACACACTTGTAAACAAATGGTATGGCAACACCTAGGTTTGGGTGGGTTTCGGACGCTCCGGGGCCCCGATTTGGCGAAACCCTAGATCCACTGGAAAAAGCCTAACGTTTTCGTCTACCACCTTGAACGGCGTCGAAAGGGGTAGGCCAGTAGACTTTTTTCCTTGGTTGTGTTAGGTTATGACATAGGAACATGGAAAACCAAATATTATCACAAGTTCTCACAAGATTGCCCCCGGTTCCCCGGAAACGGGAGTTTTCAGCTATAAGTCAAGAAACTTAGTAGAGAGAGAGTGCGGTCGGTGAAGACGGTCACACACTGGAGTAAAATCTTGGACATTTACAGCACCCAACACACTTGTACACACATGGTATGGCAAAACTTAGGTTTGGGTGGGTTTCCGACGCTTCCGAGCCCCGATTCGGCGAAACCCTAGATCCGCTAGAAAAAAAGTCAAAGTTCCCATCTACCCCCTTGACCGAAGTCTAAAGGGGTAGGCCAGTGGACTTTTTTCCTTGGTTGTGTTAGGTTATGACATAGGAACATGGAAAACCAACTATTATCACAAGTTCTTACAAGATTGCCCCCGGTTCCCCGAAACGGTAGTTTTCAGCTATAAGTCAAGAAACTTAGTAGAGAGAGAGAGTGCGGTCGGTGAAGACGGTCACACACCGGAGTACAATCTTGGACATTTACAACACCCAACATACTTGTACACACATGGTATGGCAAAACCTAGGTTTGGGTGGGTTGCCGACGCTCCGGGGTGTCAAAGCCGGTCAAAGGGGTATATCGCGAGGTTTGACTTTTTTCCAGCGGGTGTAGGGTTTCGCCGTAGCGGGGTTACGGAGCGTCGGAATCCCAACAAAACTTGCATGGGTCCCTAATATATGTATAAGAGTGTGTTGGTAGGTTGTGGGAACCAAGATACAGCTCCGAGGTGCGACCCGCTTCACCGACCCCGCTATCTCCGTAGTAATAAGTTCCGACACTTAGAGGTGAAAACTCCCGTTACGGGTGCCGGGCATGGAATCATGATTTAATATGTGCCCAAAGTTGGGTTGAGATGTTTATATGATCTAACCTAACATAATCAAGGAGTAAAGACTACCGAGAAACCCCTTTTCGACGCCCTGGGTCCGGGGTAGACGACGCCCTGCACGTTCGGTACACTTTTTCGGGGTGTCGAACGCATGCGGCCCGCACCGGAGGGTTTATATATATAGTATAAATAAATATAATTAAGTGAAGTAAATGAATATGCTAGAAGCCTTAACAAAGAAAATAAACAAGGAAAGCATATAAAAAAAAGAAGGTGATACATGCTTTGCCGTGCACCTGACAGAAAGGCGCACGACAAACACACTCTGTGCCGTGTGCTGACCTCAGGGCACACGGCAAACACACTCTGTGCCGTGTGGTGCCCTAAGGGCGCACGGCAAAAACTTAATTCAGATTGCGGGAAATTGGCCGCCAAAATGGGGACAAAATTTGTCAAGTCTTTGCCGTGATTTCTTCTAATGACACACGGCAAACATGTTCCCGCCAATTTATTGGAAGCGCGGGAAAGTTGCCGATTCTGGTCGTGGCGGGTCCCACAAGACGCACGGCAAAGATTTCTTTGCCGTGTAGAGTTTCTGTGCCGTGTGTTATTTGTGCCGTTTGCCGTGTGCAAAACTTTGTCGTGCGCCTTGTCTGTACTGTGCCGTGATGGTCGTCTTTGCCATGCGCGTTGTGTGTCTAGCACGACTAATTTCTCTTTGCCATGTAACGAGAGACTGGGGCACACGGCAAAGAAGTGTCCTCACGGAAAAGACAGATTTTCCGGTAGTGCACGTAACAAAGGAAATAGAGGAAATTGCAATGGAGACGAACCGTTTTTTTAACTTAGTGGTGGCAGAGGTGGGTAATTATTAACAATTTCAAGGGTAAATCAGTTGACCTACCAAATCAAACGGCGGAAAGATGTAGCCTATGTTGATTTTCAAAAGTCCTACTCAAACATTGATGAATTTTCGAGTAATAAAACTTCATGCATACTGGAATAATTTTTAGTCGTAATTCTCTCGTTTTTGAGTTCCTAGAATTGAACCGTGTAATTAGGAGATGATCTGGATCGACGCTCCAAATCGTGAGTTAGCTTGCAGGTAGTAAACTCCATGTCCATGTGCTCCTCCTCCAAGAATTAAGATGCGGGTGGAGCATAGGCAAGAATCAAGATGCGGAAGGGCAGCTCCGAGTTTCCACCATCAGCCTCGGTACGGTGCACCCAGCCTCATCCGGCATCCAGTACGCCCATCCCCGCTCCACCCTCTCCTCTGCAAACGCCGGCGGGGGAGGCAGGGGGAGTGGATGGAGTGACTTTTCCTCGGAGGGTGAATTCGGTTGTGACTGGAGCAGATGTCCTCGCCGGTGTCAGCGGGCGTGGTCACGAGGACGGCCGCCGGCGGCATGCTGGTGGAGCGCGGCGGCGTCGCCCTGCAGGGTCCGTCCGGATGGCGTGGGCTGGCTACACACGACGTGTATCCTGTACCGATTCCGACTAGTACGACCCACATATATGCTAGCAATAATCTTGCTTAGTTAGTTTTTTTTGGAAAGCGTTCAGTTACCTAGTGCTTAGTTAATTAAGCAATAATCTTGCTTAATTATGTGGTTTGTAATCCGGCCACTAAGAGATGGGTTGCCGTTCCTGGTACCGACCGGTCCAGCGAGGTGCGAGTGGCTCGCCTGGCGTTCGACCCGGTCGTCTCCTCTCACTTCCATGTGTTTGAGTTTGCCCTCGCGGCTGATACACTTGGGATATACTCTTCCAAAGCTGGAGTCTGGACACATCGGAGGGATTGGAAATGTCCAATTCATATAGGCAGATATTCAAGTAGCACATTTTTCAGAGGGGCGCTATATTTATCTTCCTATGAAGATAAGGTTGTGTCTGTCGACATGGAGGGAAATTGTCGGGTCGTTCATATTCCTACGTCACATGGTTCTTGCGTTGCTCGTGAAGTTTATGTATCACAGGGACAATTGTATTTGGTAATTTACAGCGATTCTGATCAACTATCAATATGGGCTCTTGAAGATTCTGGTACTGAATTCGCAAAAAAAAAAGATTCTGGTACTGAAAACTGGACACTGAAGCAGAATGTCGGCCATTTGCAGTTGTTTGGAGAAGATGATTCATCTTATGAGCATGACTATGATATTATCATCCACCCGGAAGATAAGATGATATTTATAATATGTACAACATTCTACTCGAAACGCGTACCAGTGACAGAACTAATGTCATACGACATGGATTCTAGGGAGCATTCTATAAGTGACCTTGGATATGGCTGCAAGAGTCCTTATCTTTCATATGTTCCTTTGTTCGCACGTTCATTGGCTGATGGGCACTAGAAATATGAATTGTGTAGTTGTGAATGCACAACTGTGTATTTGTTTGTTTGCCAACAGAATTTTATGTACCGTTTGTACGAACATGATGGTGTGTATATTTTTTATGATATTTGAGTTAGGTCTTGAACCCAACCAGCTGGGACTTGGCTAGACCTTTCATAATGTCGTGTTAGTTTTTATCGATGCTTAATTATGTGCACTTATGTATCTCTTATGCGGTTAGTTATTGCAGTTAATTAGCAACCTAGTAAGACTATTCTGCTTTCTAAATTGTTTTTACACTCCTAGATCAAATCAGCTAAAATGCAACTCTAAAATGTATGTATGTCAAAAGGGTATTTAAATTTATTGAATGGGTGGTGTTATAGGATCTGCTAGCCTGCATTTATTCCACAATCTTTAGGGATCGGAGGGACTAGTTTCAATGGACTATTGTTGTCTGTGACATTTATTTTCAAATGTGCTATGCTTATGAATAGATAGCAATAATTTTTTGCTGGATTTATCTAGGGTGATTGAGGAGAACGATGAAAGTGGGAGTGTTGTGTCAATCTCACTACTATCTTCATTTCAATTTATTTCATCTAATAACATGTTATAAAGTATTGGACAACTATGTCTTAAATGAACAACCAAAGCCAACCACATTCTCCACTCGGTCATATAATTCTGATAATTTGTTTGGTATTTTATTGAAATGTGTTTGTCTTGCGGGATAATGCCGGGTTGGAAGCACTTAATTATAGAACAAGTGCTTGCAAAATTTTATGAAAAATGATTTCAGTGAATAGAAGGTAATATTGTGAGAAGTTGATGATGATGAAAAGAGGAGGGACGGGAGAGTGTTTGAAAGATTGCGGAACTATTGTTTCTCATTGATTGATTTGGTGCAGCGTACATGGCCTTATATATTGGTACAAACTGACTTAGGCTAGGTATTACAAACCGACTATGAGTCCTATTAGGAAACCAAGAACAACCGACTTTATCCTATACTCTAACAGTGTTGTGTCGTTCACTTATCTTTTTCTCTCCTTTCTTTTCCCATCTGTCACGTGTTTGAAGACAAATCTTGGACAAACATGTCAACAAACAAATAAATTATTAACTTTCCTGTAAATTTCTCTCAAAATCAATCTTATTCAATAAACGAGGTTTTCTTAGAGACAAATAAATAGGAGAACTTTTCCATAATTTTTTGTTCGTAGACACAAACCATTTTTCAATAGTACATAGTTGTGCACCAGGTGCATCTGGTCACAAACGTTTTTTGAAGTCACCAAAATAATGAGAAAATGATTGAGTTCGTAGACACAACATACACCTAACATGTCAAAATAAAATAAAACTATTTCCATTTGGACTCACGCACATCTTTTATTATCACTAACTTGCCAAATTATTAATTACTTAGTCGCCAGACTATAATAAGTTTGTTGTGAGGTTCCTATGTCATTCTACATCAATACAAAGGCTACATCATACTACTTTATGCGCATATTGTAATGTCTAAAAATGTGTTAACCGAGAACCATGCACAACTATTGGCCCAGTGGTTAGAGGCGCGGTGACGCTCCTAGCAACCGTGTTTGACTCTCGTCGGGAGCAGAATTTCGGGAATTCTCACAAATTTGAATATCTACTATATCAACGCCACCAAGTACTATATCAACGCCACCAAGGGCTAATTTTGGTAGGCTTTCATTTGATAACCATGCACAACTATTGTGCTATACGTGCGTGTTGCTTGCTGATATGACAACAATATTAACGTAATTTGGTAATTAGTAACACCTGTTATGCAGTTCTGTATACTAAAAACATGTACCCCTCCATATCAAAATATAAGACTTTGTAACTATTTTACACACACATGTATCTAGACATGTTTTAGTGCAATATTCGTGTGAATCTTGCACTAAAATATGTTTAGATACATGTGTGTGGAAAGTAGCTACAAAGTCTTGTATTTTGATACAGAGGGAGTAATAGTTATATGATTAGCATGTAGAATTATCATGGTAACCGTTTGTGTTAACATGACACATATGTCACTGTAATCTGGCAACTGATGTGGCAGAAGTTTTTCATACATGCATGTATGTGGGAAAACACATGCAAATTTCCGCTGCATGAGGAGAAAAGTGGGCGGTGCCTCAAAGTAGTTTTTTTTAGCGATACTTCAAAGTAGATTTTCCCATGAAAAAACTAGCCACGGGAAATGACCAGTTGCCCCTGGGCCATGAAGGAAAAGCCCAAGTATGACTACTTTTTCTTGAACACAGCCCGAATAAGACCACCTCATGGTAAAGCCCATGTACCACACAACCGACCTTACGTGCTGTAGCCGACTGCGCTGTCACAGAAAACCCGTCGCTCGCAAAATAGTCCCCCCGACACGCTCCCTCCATCCATCCCTCTCCTCGGCGGCGGCGGCGGACTCCGGCGGACAAGGCGTCACCGGTGGAAAGGTAGACAGCGCCACCCCTTTCCACTTCCCATCCCCCGCTTTCCCCGTCCCGTCTCGTCGTGTTGATTGACCGAACCCTTCCGTGAAACCCTAGGTTCTGATTCGAGATTCGTCCGCGTCGGCATCTCAGGTCATGGAGGAGGACGCCGAGGGCATGGACCGCCTGGACATGGACGGCGACTTCGTGGGCGGCCGCTTCGACCGCGACGGGGAGTTCTACTACCGGAGCCGCCGCGAGCGGGCGCCCCAGACCCGCGACGACGCGCTCTACGGCGTCTTCGCCGAGGGGGACTCCGACTACGACTCCGAGGAGGACGAGGCGTCGCGCCGCCGCCGGCGCAGCAAGCGTCGCAGGGACGAGGCCGGGCCAGACCTCACCAGGCCCGTGCAGTTCGTCTCCAAGGGCATCAGTGAGCAAAAGCCAGAGGAGGAGGAGGAGCAGAGGCCTGGGCTTGGCCAGGCCGCGTCCTCCTCGCACACAGCTGCTGCTGCTGCCGCCTCGGAGGAGGACCCGGAGGAGGAGTACATCGACCTGCCCATGGGGTTTGGGCAGCGAATCGCCGAGGGTGCGCGCGCGAGGCGGGAGGAGAAGGAGCGGCAGCAGGAGTCGGCCAAGCGCCAGCGCAGTGCATCGGGAGCAGCAGGGTTCGAACCGGGAAAGCCGGCGCCGGCCCCTGGGAGCCTGGAGTCGAACACCAAGGTGGCTAAGATGATGGCTATGATGGGGTACAAGAGAGGAGCAGGCCTCGGTAAGAATGCGCAGGGGATCACCGCACCAGTGGAGACCACCTTGCGCCCCAAGAACGCCGGTCTCGGCAGCGTCGAGGGGTTCAAGGAGCCCAAAGCTTTCACCCCCAAGGAGAGCTTGCCAGCCCCGCCTCCTCCACCGCCTGCCAAGAAGGAAAAGCAACGGTGGTCCAAGAAGGCCAGCGCGAAGAAGGATCAGGTCTTGACGAAGAATGAGCTGCTGGCAAGGCGCGCTGAGCAGGAACAGGATGAGCAGCCCACGTTTGTCCAGAAGGTGCTTGACATGCGAGGGCCTCAGGCTCGTGTGCTCACAGACTTGAAGGGGCTCAATACTGAACATGCGATGGAGGCGAATGACGTGCCGATGCCGGAGCTGCAGTACAATGTGCGGCTGCTTGTTGACGAGGCTGAGGCTGATATTGTCAGGTTGGATGGGCAGCTGCGGCGGGAGCAGGAGAAGGTGGCTAGTTTGGTGCGGGAGAAGGAGAAGGTAGCAAAGCAGGAGGGTTTCCAGAGGCACCAGCTGCAAGTTATGGAGACGATTGCAGGTGTGCTAGAGCAGGTCCGGGTTGATGACACTGCTGGTTTGCTCACTTTGGGGGGTTTGCTCAAGACCTTCCAGGAATTGAAGCTGCGCTATGAGGAGGAGTTCAAAATGTGCAGTGTTGCATGGGTTGCTTGCCAATTTGTGCATCCACTGCTTATCCGGGTCTTCCAGGAGTGGCAGCCGCTGCAGAATCCGTTGTTTGGCTTGGAGGTCATGTCATCGTGGAAGGATTTGCTGCAGGGAGACCAGCCATATGATTTCTCAGATGCTACTGAATCAATGGCTCCATATGCACAGCTGGTCAGTGAGGTCATTCTACCAGCTGTGCGGATATCAGGAACTAATTCATGGAAGGCTAGGGACCCAGAACCAATGCTCCGTTTTCTTGAGTCGTGGGAACAGTTGCTGCCCCCTATCGTGCTCCATTCAATATTGGAGCATGTAATAATGCCAAAGCTCACAGCTGCAGTCGACTCTTGGGACCCGCGGAGCGAGAATGTACCAATCCATGTATGGGTACACCCGTGGTTGCCAACTCTAGGGCAAAGGATAGAGACATTGTGCCACTCTATTCGGTACAAGCTGAGTAGTGTCCTCCAGTTATGGCAAGCTCACGATTCATCAGCTTATGCTGTGTTATCTCCATGGAAGGGTGTATTTGATCCAGCAAGTTGGGAAGACTTGATAGTGCGTTATATCATTCCTAAACTGAGAATGGCACTCCAGGAGTTTCAGATCAACCCAGCAAGCCAGAAGTTCGACCAGTTTAATTGGGTTATGATTTGGGCTTCTGCTGTCCCGGTACACCATATGGTCCATATGTTGGAAGTTGATTTCTTTACCAAGTGGCAGCAGGTTTTGTATCATTGGTTGTGTTCACCAAATCCTGATTTCAATGAAATAATGAATTGGTACAAGGGCTGGAGGGGCCTTTTTCCACCAGAATTACTCGCCAACGAACGCATACGGATGCTTCTAACGTCTGGTCTTGAGATGATGAACCAAGCTGCTGAAGGACTTGAGTTGGTGCAGCCAGGGGCTAGGGAGAATGTTGGCTACTTGAGAGCAACAGAGAAGCGGCAATTTGATGCAGCACAGCAAGCATCGCAATATGCATACCATGCTGGGCCAGGAGCAGCCATGTCAGATATGACCTTCAAGGACTCTATTCAGGAATATGCAGTTGACAAGGGTTTGCTGTTTATGCCCAGGGTTGGCAAATTCTACAAAGGCTTGCAAGTGTATGAATTTGGTACCGTGAGTATCTGCATAGATTCTGTCAAGCGACTACTCTATGCACAAGTTCAAGAGGGAGCTGAAGGGTGGAGTTCTGTGTCTCTTACGCAATTGCTGGAAATGAACAGGATGGCAAGACGCTAGGAGATCATCTATAGCTTGCAAGTTGCATGTGATCATTTTTCCGGCCATATAGGTAGTCTTCAAATGTGTCTTGCGAGCATTGCTGTAGAATTACTTGATAAAGAACAAAGTTTTTGATGATGTATCTGAATGTGATTTTCCACATTTCAACATGGAACTCGATTGTTATATTATTTCTTGTGGTTTTTTGTTATTTTGGCAAGTTCATTTCTTTTTGTGTTTCCTGACATAACGAATGCCCTCTCACTAGGATTATTAGTGTGCATCTAGTTGTTTTCACTATGTATTAAAGACTCAGGAAACTACCACATGTAATGCTCCTACTTTTGGATAGATGATTTTTTTTGCCTGATGCCATGTTCAGCTGATAATATGGCATTTTGGATATAAGTTTTAAAATTGTTGGTTGTAGCTTTTTATCCAGTACGTTTCTCTTTTACATACGAAAAGGAAGATGACAGTAAGTTTTTGCTTAAGTCAAGCTTACCCGTACTGTTTGTCTCGTATTTGACTTCTTTTTAAGGTTTGGAAACTAGATGCCCTGTCTATTTACATGCAAGGTGGTTTCCGCTGGAATTTAGGGAAGTTTCGTCAAGGCTAATTTGATAATGCTTTTCAGTATTTTGAAGGTTGTCAACCCTTGCTTTCAGTGTTCGAGCTTCATCCCGAGGTCATTATTTGTTGGAACTGCAGTTTGGAGGTTCCTCTTTATCTCGGGGCCTGATCTGGTAAGAGATATTTTACATTGAAAATGTCTACTCTTCTTTACCTAGATATCTTCACTTATTTCGCTCTACGGCTGTATTGCTAAAATCATAGTTATTGTCAATAACCTGCTGATGCATTTGATGGACAGAGTTGACATTGTCAGTTTGAAACTATCAACATTTCGGAATGCCATTTTTGTCTGTTTCATGCTGTGGAATTCACCTGTTCTTCATTGTCCGTGCGAGATTTCATGTAGCTTTTTATATGCACACAAAAAGGAGTCAATTACCGTTGTCATTGTCTGACTAGTTTTTCCATGCGATCTAGTTCCTATTCATGTTCTGTGGATAACTAACTCTCATATATATGATTTATATTACCATAACTACAATTTATCTCAAAACAACCGCTTGAATTGCCTGAGGAGCCAGATCAATCATTTATTCTGGAATCAAACTATTGTATTCAGAGTACTGTTATGTTATTAATGGTTCCCGAATGATCATTTTATGCATTTCGGAGTGGTTTTTGAGTTTTGTTATGAACCTAATCTTATTCCAGCATTGGTTACTTCTGTAAGTCGGTAGGCTCTTCCTCAGATACACCGCGGGAGAGCAACGATGCCGTGATCTATCAAGCAAGACTGCCGCTGAATGACGACGACTCTCGCGTCGCCCATCGCCGCCGCCGCCCACCGCCCCTCCCTCCGCCCTCCCACAGCTTCTGCTAGGGTTGCCCGGGAGCTCCAGTTCGGGGTGACGGCGGGGCCGCTGCTCTCCTCGCTCCGAGAGGGCTCGGCGAGATCGTGTGCTTCGACCGCGTCCTCGGTTGGGGACTCGCCGGGGAAATCTCCTTCCCGTGATCGATCCATATGGAGCGGTGGCGCAAGCGAGTTCTCGGGTGGCCGGATTGCGGCTTGGATCTCGCGCTCGCGATCGGAATTGCCGCCATATGGCCTGGTGATCTACAGGAATTCCCCAGGATTGGTGATGGCGGGGGAACGCCGAGTTCGAATTTGGGTGGCCCGCCTGCCAGTGCCACCTCACCGAAGCTTGGTCCCGCTGCTCATGGGGTGCGGGTGGATTTGGGTGAGGTTGAGTCCATGGAGGACTTTTACGGACAGCTCTGGGTAGTTCCGTCATTTCCAAACCAGCAGAGATCTAATCTCCTTTGCTGGGTTAGGAAGGGGATCCCAGATTCCGAGATTTCCATAGCCGATTGCATCCCAGCTTCTCGGTCTGCGTTGATTCATCACCGATCTCGGCGGCTGGTGATTTCTCCCCAGGTCGGGAACCCTACTTACGCAGAGATGGTGGTGAACGCTGGTCCTGCCCAAGGACGCGGTCGTGGGAGAGGTGGACAGCCGCCTCCCGGAGGCGGGTTCCCGCCGCCGCCGTTGGCTCCTCCTGTGCAGCCAGTCGCTATGGCAGGTGGTGCCGCCAATAACGCTCCTCAGCGCCGTCCCAATCAAGCGCGCGGGCCCAAGCCGGGCAACCAGCGATTCCAGAATCAAAGGTATCCGCCTCAGGTTCCCGTGCAGAATCAACAGAATCAACAGCTTGGGTATCCTCCGTTTCTGGACAATCCTGCTATGCCTGCTGGGTACAACTATCAGGGGGTTCCTATGCAGTCACAGCAGCCTATTCCGCAGGTGCAGGTGTTCGTCCCTCAGCAGATTCCCCAGCCCCAACCGCAGCAGCAGACTTCTGGAGGTGGTTCTTCTCATTCCCAATCTGGTAGTGCTGAGACTCCTGCACCTGTGATTCTTGAGCAAGTGCTTGATCCTAGGTATAGCAAACTGATCTGCTTCAATTGTAGTGAGCCTGGTCATTTTGTGGGCAATTACATCAAGCCAAAGCTATGCTTCATCTGCAATTTGTCAGGGCATCCAGTTCATAATTGTCCTGATTGGTCTAAAGAACATCCTTCGGCTGCATACTTTGGTAGCTCCAACTCTGGGATGGGGTTTTACCATTTGGATGTCCCTAGTGAAGCTGATACTAAGTGGCTCAATTTTAGCAACTGTGGGGTGGTTTTTGTGAAGAAAGGAAATATCTCTTTGATTGAGTTGGAAAAGGACTTCTCTGCTATTTTGTGCAAGACTAAGAAGTGGCCTTGGCAGATGCGGGAGTTGGACCCTGACTCCTTTCTGGTCAGATTTCCTCCATGGAAGAGTGTTAAAGAATTGAGCGAGTTCCCTGCTTTTGATTTAGAAAAGGATGGTGTTACTATCAAGATCACTGCTTGGTCTGGAGAAGTGAAGCCTATGGGTGTGATTGATAATGTTTGGGTTGCTGTTAGGGGTCTGCCTCCGAAATGGTGTGCCTGGAAAACATTCGGACAGCTTGCTTCACTGTTTGGTATTCTTATGGACGTCGATTGGTCTTCCCTTTTCAATAGCTTTTATGCTGAAGTGAGGCTGCTGATAGCCTGCAAGGATTCGTCCAAGATTCCTCTCCAGAGAGTGGTGGAAATGAATCAGGAGCTCTATATGATCTATATCAAGGTGGAGCATGCTTCTGGTGTGGAGTCCAATGGATCGGATCCTAGCCCTGGTACTGGGGGTGCCAATGGGGGTAATGATATCCCGGAATCGTCTCATAACATGGAAACAGACCTCGAATGGTGGGCCAGCTGCTACACCACGACAGAGTCCTGCTGGCCCCACCTCTGGAAATGTGGTCAATCAGCGCACAGTGCCTATGCTTACTGGTGGTGCTTTGAGCTGGCATGGTCGCCATAATATCCTGGAGAGTCCTGTGGTTTCCCCTGCTAAGTCCTTACCTGAGAAGCTGAACTATGACCAACTTGATGATAAAGTCTGGGATGGTCTTGATGATACTCCTTTTCACATTGATGTTGATGAGGTTGAGGACTATGCTCTGTCTCAAATGGGTGAGAGGTCTGCAGGTTTGGAACATTGTACCCAGATACTATAGGATTTCCAAGATGTTTCTGATGAAGAGCAAGAAAAGGTGGTGGATGATGATGATCAGATGGTTCTTTTGGATAGAGAGATGTGTGACAAACTGGGTAGCGTCAAGAAATCCTTACTTCCTTTCCTTCATGATGTCTCTGGTCAGACCGTGGTCCCTCCTATCCCTGCACCTGTTCAGAAGACCAAATGGGGTCCTGTGGTTGCTAATAGGAGGAGTTCAAGGAACCATGGTAATGTTAGTGTGATGGACAAAGCTAAGGAATATCAGAAGAAACGAAATTTGGAGATTCCTCCTTATTTCAAAGGTAATTCCTTTGCTGTCCTTGGCTCTGATGCCTTGATTAATTTAGCTGAAGCTGTGGATTTGTCGTTGGGGTGTGACCATGATGGAAAAATTAATAATACTGTGCTTTTATGTGATAAGGAATTGCTTCTTAATCATAAATTTGCTAAAAGTAATCCTGAAAGTGTTTTGCCTTCTGGTGAGGATTTATGTTCTCCTAGTACACATGTAAACAACACTTCTAAGCTAAAAAATTGTGCCCAGGGGTCTGGTCAGCTTGATTCCCCTCATTTAAATGATCCAGAATCAGGTGTTCATGCCACTCCTTGGACTGTTGTTGTTGGTAGGAAAAACAAAAAGATTAATCATGATAGGAGCATTTCTAAACATTAGAGGCACAGGTAAAACTGGCCGCAAACAATATCTTGCTGACTTGATTTCCAAAAACAAACTTGAGTTTGTTGGGATTCAAGAAACTAAATGTAGGAAATTTACTAGTCATTTCCTTTCTTTTATTTCTGGCCGCTTTGCTTTTTCTTGGCTGGAACTTCCCTCAACCAAAACCGCTGGTGGGATTTTGGTTGGTTTTAGGGATGATTTATTTGGAGTTTTGGACCATAAGTTGCACAAGTATTGCCTAGTAGCTACTGTTCTCGATAAAAGGGAAAATGTTGTTTGGCAATTAGTTATGGTTTATGGTACATGTTATTATGATTTCAAGTTAGAGTTCATTGCTGAACTTCATGACATTATGGAGAGGCGTGGCGGTTCCTGTTGTCTTTGGTGGCGAGGGACACTGCAGATAAGAGTAATGGTCAGATTAATGTTAATTGGGCCTACCTCTTTAATGATTGGATTAATAAGTGGTCTTTAATTGATCTTAAAATTGCTAACAGGAGCTATACTTGGTCCAATAATCAGGATAACCTGATCATGGCCACTCTCGATAGGGTTTTGGTAAGTACTGATTGGGGGAGTTTATTTCCTCTTGCTTCAGTTCGAACCTTGCCTAAACCTGTTAGTGATCACACTCCCCTACTGCTAGATACTGGTTCGAATAGTAATGCTCCACCTAGAATCTTTCGGTTTGAAAAATGGTGGCTTGATCATGTGGAATTTATTAGCCTTGTGGCTAAGGTGTGGAACACATCGTGTAGATTTACTTCGGCTGTTGATATTTGGCAGTTTAAACTTAGGCTTCTTAGGCGTCATGCGAGGGGGTGGAGTATTAATGTTGAATCAGCAAACAAGAAACTTAAAAATGAGCTTATGCTGGAATATGATATTTTAGATACGTTTGCTGAATCAAATCTTTTGTCTGACTCTGAAAAAATGAGAATGTCTCATATCAAGTTAGATATAGATAGAATTTTAAAACATGAGGAAACCAAGGCTTGGCAGCGATCTCGGGATCGTTTCATTTTGGAAGGAGACCGTAATACTTCGTATTTCCATGCCATGGCCAGTCATCGTAGAAGGAAGAAAAGAATAGCAGTGCTTGATGGTCCTTGTGGTCCAGTCGATTCTGATTCTGAAATGCTTAAAGTTGCTGCAGATTTCTATAAAAACTTGTTTGCTAAAGAAGAAAAAGTTGACATATCCTTGGGGTCTCATTTCTGGGATCCTGAAGGTTTGATCACTCATGAGGAAAATGATATGCTACAGAAACCTTTCTCTGTTGAGGAGATTAAGGCTGCGGTGTTTGATTCTTATGCTAGTGGCGCTCCCGGTCCCGACGGGTTCTCCTTTCTTTTTTATCAGAGGTTTTGGGACCTTATTAAGGATGATTTTATGGCCCTTGTAAGAGACTTTGAGTCTGGTAATCTTAATGTTGCTAGGTTGAATTATGCCATAGTTACCTTAATTCCGAAAGAACCTGATGCCAGGGAAATGAGGAAATTTAGACCTATTAGTCTGGGAAATTGTAGTCTAAAAATTATTTCAAAAGCTATTACTAATAGGCTTTCTCCTGTTGGTGATCGTATTATTGCTAAAAACCAGACTGCGTTTATTAAAGGGAGGTTTATTCTAGAGAGTGTTGTGGCAGCACAGGAACTAATACATGCTGCCCACTCCAGAGGAGAGAGTGCTCTAGTTTTGAAACTGGACTACGAGAAAGCGTATGACAGGGTGGATTGGGAATTCCTTGAGGAAATGCTCATATTCAGAGGCTTTGGTCTGGTTTTTGTTAATTGGATCAAAAGTCTTCTTGTTGATGGGTCCTTCTGTGTTCGGTTAAATGACATGAACAGTTCCTTTTTTAAGGCTGGAAAAGGGCTAAAACAAGGAGACCCTGCGTCGCCTATTTTGTTTAACCTGGTTGCGGATGTGTTTACTAAAGTTCTCTCTAAAGCTGCCATTAATGGCTTGATTAGGGGGGTTGCTTCCGCAAGTTGTTCCTGGGGGTATTATTAGTTTACAGTACGCCGATGATACCATCCTGTTCCTAGATAATAATATAGATTTTGCTAGGAATCTTAAGTGGTTTTTGGCTTATTTTGAATATATGTCTGGGTTGAGAATTAATTACCACAATACAGACCTGATGACTATTAATGTTGAGCCAGAAGAGGCTAGAGTTTTTGCTCAGATCTTTTGCTGCCAAATTTCTTCTTTCCCGTGTAAATATTTGGGTGTGCCTTTGCATTACACTCAGCTTAAAAAGAAGACATTCAACCTATCATAGATAAAACTTTTAAACGTTTTGCTGGCTGGAGAGGGAAGCTTCTTAATTATAAGAGTAGGCTTATCCTCCTTAAGTCCTGTATTGCCAGTATACCGATGTCGATGTCCCACTTAATTCTCAGATGATTAAATCCCCTAAGTGTGATTAAAGCCCTTAATTCTCAGATGTCCCACTTTTTATGGAGTGATGAGGAAGACAAGAAAAAATACCATCTAGCTAATTGGGACCTTGTCTGTCTAAACAGGAATTTGGGGGTTTAGGGGTGCAGAATCTCGGGAGTTTAATCTTTGTCTTTTGGCTTCCTGGATTAAACGTTATCACCTAGACCAAGATAAAATTTGGAGGAAAATAGTCGACTTTAAGTATGACCTTTCCCCCAACATTCTTTGTGCCTCTCCTCAGACCTGTTCCCCCTTTTGGAAGGGTGTGATTTGGGCAGCTAAGGCAGCTAAAATGGGTTATAGATGGAAACTTGGGAGAGGGACAAAAATTAGATTTTGGAGTGATGTGTGGGTTGGGAACTGCAGTCTTGCCGTTCTCTTTTGGGACTGTTTGTTATTGTTAATGAACAGGACTCAACTGTGCAACAGGTTTGGGATGGTGTTGATTTGAAGCTCACCTTTAGGAGATGTGTGTCTCTTGAGATGATGGAGCTATGGTTTGAGCTTTGTCAGTTAATAAGCACTGTCTCCCTTTCGGATGAGGAGGACATGCCTATTTGGGCATTAGAATCTTCTGGCCTTTATAGTGTTAGATCTTTTTACGCTGTGATTAACAATAGGGGTATTGTGCCTGTGCACACGCCTGCGGTTTGGAGTCTAAATGTCCCTCCGCGTATTCATGTTTTCTTGTGGCTTTTAGCTAACAATAAAACTCTTACTAGGGATAATTTAGCGAAACGCAGACCTGTTGATGATCAGTCTTGCTTATTCTGCTCTGAACCTGAAACTTGCCACCATCTGTTCTTTGGCTGTTTTGTTGCTAAATTGATTTGGCCAGTGGTTTTTGAGCTTTTTGGTGTGCATGTTGGTGCTGATTTTGAATCGGTTGCCAGGTGGTGGATAAGCAATACCAATAATTCTGCCCTTAATGTAGTTTGGACTGCTATTTTGTGGGCTCTCTGGAAATTACGTAATGATATGTGTTTCCAGGGAAAACCGTGGCCGGGGTGAAGGACATCTGGAGAAGGGTGGCGACGGATTTGGAGCAGTGGAAAATTCTCTCCAAGGATGCAGTTTCCGTTCTCTTGGCAAGGTGCGCGCTCGTGTTGAACAAGAAGCGGGGCGAGGTGATGCGCATTGCTTGGCGCTGACCTCTAAGATCCAGAAGACGGCGGGTGCTACTCAAGTCCGGCACATGATGAAAAGTTCGACGGGTTGCACTCTGTTTCTGCCTGGGTGCTGTAAAACTCTGTTCCCTGTGTTGATTTCAATGAAATCGGGGGGGGGGGGGGGGGGGGGGGTGACCCTTTAATCTAAAAAAAAAAACTTATGTTTCCTGGAATTCCAAGTTGATCTCGTTTACTTCTAATTGCTGGATTTGCTCCTTCACCAAGACGTGCGAACTTTCTGTTTCATTCCATTTATATTGTGAGTTGTCCATTCCTGGTTTGTTTGTTATAGCCTTGCAGCCTCGACCATGAAATTTAGGCAATACCTTACTTTGGTCATGTAACCTATACCTAACTATATTAAGTTCAACCAGATTCTCGCCTCCGCAGCGCTCCACCGCAGCGGGCACAGTAAAAACAGTGCCTGCTACAGTGTAACAGTGCCCGCTGCGATCTACACCGTTCGCTGTCAATCCGACGGACCACGCGCGTTCCCCCGGTTGTTTTGCAAAAAAACCACTTGAAAACCTAGAAATTACTCCGCGAACCCCCACTTTTCGAAGGAACAGTGCACGTGAGTACTTTTTTGTAATTTCTCGCAAACTGAAGGGCTTCCTTGCTAAAAAGACTCACAATCCCCTTCTTCCTCCTTTCTCGCGCGCGCGGCCGGAGAACACCGCCGCCGACGCTCACCACCACCGCCTCGCACCTTCCCGGGCAAATCGACGCCCACGGAGAGCATCGCCGTCATCCCCTCTCCTTCCACGCCGAGCATCGGCTGCCGGGATGGCCAGAATCGCCGCCGCCGTCTGCTTCTTCCTCGCGTCCGGCCGACGGATGCCGCCGTCGACACCGCCGTCTCCGGCGACCATTTGGCCCCAGCTCCGCCGGAATCTGGCTCGCCGCACGCCGCCGCGTCAGACGTGCGCAATCGCGCTGCCCCGCTCGCCCTCCTTCGAGCTCTGCGTGCTCCACATAGCCACAGCAGCCATTGATGACGTCAGCCCACGACGTCATCTCGGCCCACTTTTTTTTTTACACGAAAATTCTAATAAACATACCCCTGTCGTGTGGGCCCCACTGTCAGCATTTCCATAAATACAAACTACCATAAAATTTGTAAATTCCATAACTTCTAATCTGCATTTCAAAATGAGATATATGCATGGTTGGTCACTGAACTTGGCCGAGATGAGTACTTTGGTCACTGAAGTTGTAAGATGTTGCCCGCGGGTCACTCAACTTGGCAGAGATGAGTAAACCAGTCACAATCGTGAAGTGGCACGCTAAGTGGGACGTTGACCACATACTTTGACCAAATTGTTTTTGCAAAAACAACCCTATGAAATCACAAAATCAAATTACCCTCTCTATTTTCATGTTTGTCTTACTTACGAATTAAATTATTTAATTCTACAGGGTTGTTTTTGCAAAAAAAAAATTGGTCAAAGTATGCGGTCAACGTCCCAGTCAGCGTGCCACTTCACGATTGTGACCAGTTTACTCATCACTGCCAAGTTGAGTGACCCGCGGGCAACATCTTGCAATTTCAGTGACCAAAATACTCATCTCAGCCAAGTTCAGTGACTAACCATGCATATATCTCTTTCAAAATATTGCAACAACAAAAATCCAAATTTGCATGAACTCAACATTCTTTTAATCGTGCATTTTTCCCGAATTCAAACAATGTTCACATCTCATTTTTTTTAATGTTTAAAATTAATCAAACGGGCACGGTATTTTGACAAAAAAAATTAAGTTCGAATACTACAAAATGGCCTACATTTGAATAATTTCAAAAAAAAATTCAACGTTCCAACTCAAATTATAAATCTAAATATTTCAGGAATTTAAATGCCCTACAAGCCTGACCATTTGGTAAATACTAAAAGAACTCAAATTTGCATGAATTCCAAACTGTACAATTTTCAAAACCTATCTAATCATTCCAACTCAAATTTCACATTTGCATATTCCATTTTCTCCACAGGCGCGACATAACAAAGTGGCCACAGAAAAATAAATGCTCACTATTTATTCATATGATCGAAATACGAATCTGAATACTCCAAAAATTTAAGTGCCTTCGAAATTTACCCATTTCATATACGTCAAATAATTCAAAACTGTATAACCTCCCAATTTGACCGACTTTCAAAATTTTGCGTTTCAATAATTTCTAACTCCACGCAATTTTCTAAATGTGGACAGTTCCAAAATTAAATTTTGTGACCTGAAAAAAAAATATGAGGAATATATCAACATGGACACACAAAAAAAACTTCGCCTATTTATGGCATACAATCAAATTCGGCATGAAAATATTCCCGAATTTCGAATACATTTCAAATATGAGTTTTTAATAAACGAAAAAAAAACAAATACAACAAACGGTACCAATGCAAGCACACAGAAAAAAGGCTGGCTGTTTACGCCACCTGATTAATTGCCATATTCAAATGTTCCAAAACTTTGAATTCCTTTCGAATCTGGGCATTTAGAAAACATACAGACAATTAAAGTGTGGAAAACTTCCCAGATGTACCAACTTTTCAAATTTGAAAACTTACAAATACAAACTTCCCTTCGCCTTCCAACAAATTTAAATGCCAAAAAAATTTGAATGCGGGCATTTACAAATTTGAATTCTTTACACCGCGAAATATGATCAAAATGCGTACTTGAATATTACAAAAAAAACATATGCCTTAGCTTATAAGTACAAACCTTTTTCCCCAGTCCCGACAAAATTAAATATGAACAACTTTTAAATGCGGACATTTACAAACTTAAATTTTCCACGCCTCGGTATTTTCCTTCATAAAAAAAGGAATTCAATAATTCACATCATTAAAATTTCCAATTTTATGAATTACAATAATGAAAATATCATGTTTACAAAGATGCACAACAAATGTATTCCCACAAATAATTCTTCTTCTCCAAAAATATTTAATTTCTTACTAACTTTCAAAATAGAAGCTCTATGAATTACCATAATACAATTCATGCATAAACAGAAAAACACACTCAAATATATTCTTCCAAAATAATTCTTCTTACCAAAAAATATTCAATTTCTCTCCAAGTTTGCAAAATATATTTCGATAAAACACAGGAAATTTAAAAAAAATAAACAACTCAACCCTCCAACAATTCTTCACAACATTTACCAATTACAACAAAAATACTAAAATTAGAATTTTAAAAAAAATTAAACAATATATCAAAATCATCTGGATTTGCTAAATTTTCAAACTCCCTGACATACGAGCCCATTTTGCTCACACAATATCTAGGGAAAAAAACAACAATTAAAAATCCATCAGAGAAATATGACAAAGAAAAAAAACAAAATGTCTATAAAAATACGTGCTAAGTACTTACAACTATTAAATGCTCAGATGACACATATTCTAATTACGTAATTTAAATCAACAAATGTATAATCCCACCCCCTATAGACTTAAGTTAAATATTAATGTAAAAAATATAATTTTAACATTTCAATACATTAGGTATTTAGATATACTCCACACAACAAATTTCATCACATTTCAACATTTTGAAACTTGACAGGTGCGGCGTGCGCCGCGCCAAATTTACCTAGTGATGGCATTATGAGCCCCTAAATCTGGTTATGCTGAAACAGTTTATCAGTCGCAAAAACTGAAACATGTGACCTCAGGATCTTCAATTGTTGATCGTAAAAACATCAGATACTATATGTACAAACAACTGACAATATATCTAACTGGCACCCTACTTATACAAACAAAATTAAATGCCTATCTTGGCATTCTTTTGGTCATCCTTTCAATCTACAGCCATTGTTACATTGTTACCCATATGCATATGTTCCTTCACATGTCTAATTTTTCATCAGGGGCTCTCTCTTATCACAGTGCTACCGGCGAATGCAAGTGTAGAAACCCGTGAGTTATCCATAGGAGACATTGACGGAGACACATTTAACTGGGGCGGCTCAATTGTTCTGACTTTCAGGTCCATGACATCTGTGATCAGGCCTGGCCTCATGATCTTGTCGCTGACAGTGCACTCGCCCTTTAGCATCTTCGCGACTATCGACATGGAAGGTCTGATCTTCGCGGTATCCTGGGTGCACAGAAGCCCTATTCTCAAAAACCGATGTGCTTCCTCGGTGCTGAAACCATCTTTTAAGGTCTTGTCGATGATGCTCTCAAGATCACCAGACTCATAGAGTGTCCAAGCCTGGTAAAAACAAAGAGGAGATTTATGTTACTCATGCTTTAGTCAAATATAAGAAATAATAATCCCCATGCCATGAATTGAGTGCTTCAGCTATTTCTCTGATAGCAACTTTTCACTTTCCCTACAGAGCAAGAATTTAAGTAGAACCGCAAGCCCTACTGCCCCTGCTTTCGCCCACGATCATAGCTGCGACCAGGCCTCGGCTCTGATCGTGTCAAACAAGCTGGCGATGTTGGACAGCGCGTTGCCAAAGACTGTTGCTGCTTCCAGTTAGATGATTGATCTTTCTAAAACTGATATGCCTTAAGAATGGTCAATGCAAGTGACATGGAACGCATTTTTTGAAATAAATCCAGACCCAGTTGACAAAATATAATAATCATAAAACAAGTCACGCTAGCTGACTTTGGACAGAAAAGAAACTTCCTGGTACCTTCCTTTTGAATACTTTCACTTCTGGCAGTATATTACATATGATTATCTAAACTGATCAATCGTGTGAACAGAACCGCTCTATGTCTCCCCTAATTCCTGATGGTCTAACGGGGAGCATCTGGAATCTGTCATAGCTGTATTCCTGATCTTTTTAATCATGTACTTGAGAAAATAATTGTTCTGCCTGATCTTTTTTGGCTTAACTTTCTCAAGATTCAGACACTAGACCGGCAAGATCATACAGGATGTTTATAATGCACAATTAAGTAAATATTTTCTGAAAGTGCTCTTTACCGTTTCTAGGAGGAACTGATCTTGAAGAGGCAATCTTGGGTCAGTATGCCACCTGCCACTGACAATCTCCAGGAGCAGTACTCCAAAGCTGTAGACGTCAGCCTTCTTCGTCAGTTGACCTCGGATCGCATACTCTGGTGCCAGATACCCTCTGAGAAATAGGCGTGTGAGCTTGTCTTAACCACACTGTAAGTATGCAAGATTAAATCAGAGCAGCAACAACAAGTGCCACTTTGCTTACAGTGTTCCTGCAACCCTGGTGCTGATATGTGTCATGTTGCCCGGGAAGAGCTTTGCTAGCCCGAAATCCGATATCTTGGGGTTTAGTTCCTTGTCAAGGAGAACGTTGCTTGCCTTGATGTCACGGTGGACGACATGTGGCCGGACTTCTTCATGCAGATAAGCGAGACCGTCGGCTACACCGGTGCAGATCTTGACCCTTGTCCTCCAGTCAAACCGTATTCTACCACGAGAATTGCCTTAAGAAAATGAAAATTCAGAATGTCGGAATCCTGAGGAATGAACAGATCACCAGAATTTGAGAATCCACTGTAAACTCGAAATATGGTTAAGACATACCAAAGAGAGTCTTTGCAACGCTGTTGTTCTCTAGATAATTGTAGACCAGCATCTTTTGACCTCCATCAACGCAGCAGCCATACAGTTTAACAAGGTTAGGATGGGTTATGCTGGATATGACACTCAACTCATTCAAGAACTCCTTTGTCCCTTGCTTTGACTCCGAGGAGAGCACCTTGATGGCAACTTTCTGGCCATTCTCCAGTTTTCCCTGCATAATTCAAACCAGAGCCTGAGCACTCATGATACAGTACTCATGTTTGGATTCAATGGCTGGTCCATGTGCTACAGTGACATTAATCACCTCAGTATGAAGAGTGTAATCTGTTTATTTGCAATAATCCAGGATTTTGGAGTAAATTATTGGTGCATACGGCATGCTATAGGAGAGTATGAGGCTGTGGTGTTTGGGATTTGAAATATCAAAGCTTCTAAGGTGCAAACTGGCAACTAAACCTACCAGGTAGACGCAGCCGAAAGAGCCCTGTCCAAGTTTGTTTGCTGAGCAGAAGTTCCTTGTTGCCTTTTTGAGCTCCTTGGAGGAGTAGATCTTCACGTTTCCGTATGCTGGCATGTCTGTCAACAGAATAGTGTGAATCTGAGGGTTTTTGGATGCTTCAGAAGAACAAAAGCTAATGAGATATGCAGGTTTACGTATGACTTGCTGCACAGCATGTCTGCAGTTTTTCTTCCACCAGAATGTTGGAACAGTTTTGCTTTCGGAATTTTTCTTCCACCGGAACATAGGAAAGCAAGTCATTGCTAGGTATGGAAATTTGCTTCTTAGAAGCTTCAGATATGTCTTCAGAAGCTCATGCTAAGAAGAGTTCGATAATACCCTGAGGAAAAGAAGACGAGTCAAATGAATCAAGTAAGTATCATTTAAATTGTTTCCTTCCCTTTCAGCCGCAGAAAACAATTCTAGTAAATAAGACAAGATAAAATGAAGCTAGCTATCTATCTATTTCTAATGTAATATAAGAAAGTAGCTCAAACAGATAATCCAGAGAGGTGTTTTCTTCCTCTTGAGACCCAGCAAGTTATCTTTTTCTAATGTAACTTCAAGAAACTAAGCTGGTAAGATGCCCTCAAAGAGAACAAAATAACAGATGGTTCTCATGACTACAGATAATCTAGAGATGGGCTTTCTTCCTCTTGAGACCCCGCAGTAACAGACAAATAATGTCGAGATTAAGTAGGCTGATTACCACTAAAGAGTTTACTTGTTCAGAGCACTAGTGACTAGTCAAATAGTTGCAGTTAGTGGACAGGTGAAGAATATCCTGTGCTAAGACCTCTTTGCTTGAACAACAAAATCAATGGGAAAAGAAAGTCATTATGCAGAAAAAGGAGCATTATCAGCATGACCCCGGATCCTTAAAAGTTCAATAGGCAACTGAGGTCATTCTAAAAGAACCAGATGAACTATTGATTAAATAAACCACAAAAAATGAAGCAACTAAAAACAATTCAAATGTTTTCAACAGCCCCGGTTGAATTGCAACACTCGGTGAAGTTAGAACAATCAAAATTCTCAAAACAAAATCTAGCCAGTGCAGTTGAGTAGATTCAGCAAAGGAGAGAAAGAAACCAAGAAACTGAACTCACCCAGGATTATGAGCAGTTCCTCTGTGGGAACTCCACTTTTGATGTGCTGTAGTCTGTGTGAAGAGCCAAGAGCATCTACCAAGTCCTGGATGGCTGGTGGTATGAAGAGCGGTGTAATTTTAGAAGCAAAAGAGTGCTACCCGGTGGTCTATATATATGGGACTCAAGGTCCCACTGGGATTGACTTGACCTGTTACTCACCTTGGAGAGCTGCTGGGCTGGTCACCACTTGAGAACTAGCAAGGAGAGACTTGTGCTCAGCTCCCACCAGAAAACAAATAAAAATACGAGCGAGACTTGGGACGAATACTTATTTTCTTCTTCATTTAAGCTTATTGCCCAAGTCCTGACTTTATTAGTATATCACTATAGTTTGACAGATCCAGCGTTACCAAGTCGTTGTTAGTACACCGTGTTTGCTGTTCATCAGCGATAAACTTTTTTCAAGAACATGCAAAAGATTTGCATGTCATGTCATTAAGATAGTTAGCGCTAAAAGACTTGCTCTTAAAGAAAAGAAAACATGCATACTTACTTTACATTACTGCGGTAATAAACTCCATCATATCGGCGTAAACTCCATCGTACGGTAATTTAGTGAGGTAGTAGGCTACATGCTTTGCAGTTTATTTTTACCTCAGAAGAAAATTACAAGGACAATGAGAAAGGTCCTGAATGCCCCCGTTCTCCTTCCAGAATGGTTGTCTTCACCAAACCCACTGACTCTTATCTGCTCCTTAATTGCAGCTTTGACATGCTGGTTTTCACGGTGACCGTTCCATGATTGGGACTAATACAAGTTGACAAGAAGTTGAGGTGAGGCCTCCTACCAGATCTGAAAAGGTATGCCTAGATTTATCAACATGATTGTAATAATAGATGCCATGCATTTATCGAAATGGAAGGAGCACTTGAAACTTGAAAGGACATATGTCAGATCTTCCATTGACCGGTACATATTAGATTCAGTGGTCGTATGATCATGAAGCTCCAGCTGTAAAAAAAAACTTACGTCTGTTTAATTTTGTTGTGAACACTCTTTTTCTACCTTAAAGTAGCATAATTATTATCGGCATCAGCTAGCCGTGACTTGTAAATTTTCTTACGCTGCACTCAAGTGTTAGACTTGAGTCTACACTCTTGAGCACCCTTTCCTGGCTCATGATGATCTCAGCTCGACCTAAGAAATCTTCAACATTTCTCATTTGTACAAAAAAACTGAAATAGAAAGGGATCAGCTATCTACCACATCTGATGGTAGATCGAGTCCTCCTTAGTTCTCTCCCAATCTCATTTATGTTATTGTACTGGTGGTCAACATTATGACCATGTTGGCAAGGATACTACATGTTTTGGTTTTATCAACAATAGTCCTCTTGAATTTTCGATACAATGTAACTAACTAGTTTCAGTGCTTCCAATTTTCTAGAAGTACAGGTGCAGGTCAAATATAATTTAGCTCTTCAGATTTCAAAACCTGTATAGCAGTTAACTTAAATTGGAAGAAACCTCCCTTTAAAGTTGCAGTTGTCACATATAGGCGACGGACATCGAAAGTATACTTGATGATGAAACGACAGAACTGTATGCATCAACGAGACAACAAGTCTCTAAGCCAGCTGTATTCTAACCAGCAGACTTGTCTGGGTCAAGGAGTGTCCATCAGAACGGTTCCTCTCAAGTTGGTTGTGTTGAATGGTCCCAAGATTTTCTTCTCATGCAAGTCAATAAACCAATTTCAGCCTGAATACTTTGAGAGATAAAACAAAATGTCATGACACGGTTACGACTCATTTTTGGAATGGATCATACATGGTGTAGATCATGCTCACTGCTCAGTTATTTGCCTACAATATAATTCAGTCCAAATCCTCTGGCCATGCAGTTTCTTCATTATAATGTAAAATGTGTCGAAATGGTCAAGCATATAATTCTTATATCATGTTGAGGGAGATGGAATAAATTAAGGTGATTATATTTCGTCAACCAAAGTTGTAGAACTGATTTGAGTACACAAAAAATATATTGGGTGGTAGTAGACAATGGAGACGCTTGCACGTGCTGCCTCGTTGAAATAAACAGGAGTCACTGTCATCCAGCTAGAACAAAGATAGTAACCAGGAGTCACTGTCATTTACTAGTGGAAAGATGCACACGCATGGTGGTGTCATCATGTGCCCTCTGGAGCCAATCGAGCCTCCCTTCTTTTGTTCTGATAAGAGCAAACAACTCTCTGTACTCGGGGTTCAGAGCGACGATCTTGGTGGCCGTATAGAAGAGGTGGGTTCCTTCCAATGCTCCGCATTCCCGAATGAGCCCTACTGCTTCCCTTATAGTCGGGACAACAGTTGCAGTAAGGTCATTGTTTGCCTTTTTGTACTTCTGCCAAACGGGGTTCTTATCCTCCTTTGTCGTCAACACAGCAACCATTGGGGAGGAGACCTTGCAGTCCGCCAATCTTGCTTTCTTCATGGCAGATGGTGTGAGTTCAGCATCCTCGTCCAACCCATCAATACTAACTCGAGTAGCCGCCTCCTTGTCTTCACCTAAGTCCTAAAAAGCATAGCAAAACTAAATTAGTTATGTTAGAACACAAACAAGTAATGAGGAACTCAGGATTAGTACAATTCATTCTAATGCTTCAGCAATTGCAGTATGATCATTGCATGCCTCTTTGTACTCCAGCAGAAGCGGGTTCCCATCCTCCTGTGTCAACACATCGACCATTGGGGAGTCCTTGCGGTCCACCAATTTTGCTTTCTTCATGGCAGATGGTGCTAGTTCAGCATCCTCGTCCGACCCATCAATACTAATTCGAGTAGCCTCCTCCTTGTCTTCACCTGAGTCCTCCTGAAAAGAATAGCAAAAACGAATTAGTTACTTAGAACACACACAAGTTATGAGGAACTCAGAACTAGTACAATTCATTCTAATGCTTGAGCAGTTGCAGCAAGATAATTACATGCCTTTCTGTACTCGTCCTCGATTGTCAACACATCTACCACTGGGTAGGAGACCTTGCGCTTTGCCAAATTTGCTTTCTTCATGGCAGATTGTGTGAGTTCAGCATCCTCGTCCAACCCGTCAATGTTGTTAAGGCCCAAGGCCCATGTTGGCCCATGCCATACTATATACTGGGACTGGACTGCATCGCATCAGTGTGACTCGCATCCCAGGTTCGTAACTTGGTATCAGAGCAGGTTAGGGTTCCCAGCCGCCGTCGCGCTCCTCCCGGCCGCCGGCCGCCGTCGCGGCTCCTCCCGGCCGCCGGCCGCCGTCGCGGCTCCTCCCGGCCGCCGTCGCGGCCACCATCCCGGCCGCCGTCGCGGCTCCTCCCAGCCGCCGTCGCGGCCACCATCCCGGCCGCCGTCGCGGCCACCATCTCGGCTGCCGTCGCGGCCTCCCTCTCAAGCAGCCGTCGCCGATCCTCCTCCGGATTGCTGCTGCTGCTGCTGCTGCCCCGGTCCTCCAGCTTCCTCCTGCCTTCTTCAACTCTTTGCTGCCGCTGCTGCTGCCCCGGTCCTCCAGCTTCCTCCTGCCCTCTTCAACACTTTGCTGCCAGAAGGTATCACTTGTGCATCATGTCGGTCAATGCTATTGCTGTCAACATCGTTCTTGATGGTCAGAACTATCCGGAGTGGGCTTTTTGTGTTGAAACTGCCTTGCGGGGTCATGGATTATTGTCTCACTTGTTTGAAACTCTCCAGTTCTTAGCAATGACCGTAGTAATGCTACTGAAATTAAAACATGGCAGATTAATGATGGAAAAGTAATGGCTGCCATTGTCAATAGCATCAAACAGTCCATGATTATGAGCTTGTCCAAGTTTAAAACTGCTAAGAGCATTTGGTCTTATTTGAAGGAACGCTTTGTTCAGGATAGTGGTGCTCTCTTACACACTCTCATGCAGCAAACTCATGTCATTGAGCAGAATGACATGTCTATTGATGAGTATTATTCTGCTTTTGATCGTCTGATGGGTGCTTTGACCTCCATGGTGCCTGAATGTACTGCTGATCCTTGTCCAGCGCATGCGTTCATTGAGAAGTTCCTCACATACAGATTTGTTATGGGAGTTCGGGCTGAATATGACTCTCTTCGTGCACGATTGCTTCATAGTTCTGATAGTCTCACCATGGCGAAGGCGTTGTCTGATTTACTTGCTGAAGAGACTCGCCTCAAGTCCTTGTCTTCTGCTGCTGGTTTGGGTTCTCACAGTGTCTTGGCTGCTGCTCAGAAGCCCATGCAGCAAGGACTACCTCTTCAGAGCTATGCGAGTATTGCAAGAAGCCTGGTCATAGGTCAGAAAATTGCTTTGGTAAATTCCCAGAGAAGTTGGCTGATTTTCGTGCTCGTCGTGCTGCACGTGGTCGTGGTACCGGATCTGCACCTAGAGGCTCAGTGGCTGCTGCTGCTACTTCACCTGCTGCTACTTCATCTCCAGCTTGGGTTCTTGACTCTGGGGCATCCTTTCACGTAACGTCTGATCAGTCACAGTTAGCTTCTTCTAAGCCAATCCTCGACGGTGCTTCTGTTCAGACTGCTGATGGTACTTTATGTCACATTACTCATGAGGGTTCCCTTTATAATTCTCAGTTTACTGTTCCTAATGTATTCTTTGTACCTGAGCTGTCTATGGATCTACTCTCAGTAGGACAGATTACAGATCATCATTGCTTTGTTGGATTTGATGACTCATCTTGTTTTGTACAGGATCGTCGAACAGGGGTTGTGATTGGGACTGGCCGTCGCCGTAAAAGTGCTCCTCGCCTCTACATATTGGACACTTTGCGTCTTCCTTCATCCACTGCATCTCCAGCTCACGTGCTCTCCGCTGCATCAGCTTCCGCTGCGTCTTTTGCCCAATGGCACCATCGTCTTGGTCATTTATGTGGTTCACGGTTGTCGACATTAGTAAAGTCAGGTTGTTTAGGTCATACATCTGTCGAGTCTAGTTTTCATTGTAAGGGTTGTAAGCTTGGAAAACAAATTCAACTTCCATATTTTTCTAGTGATTCTCATTCTGCTACACCTTTTGATCTTGTTCACTCTGATGTATGGGGCCCTGCTCCTTTTGTTTCAAAAGGTGGTCATAAATATTATGTTATTTTCATTGATGATCATTCTCGTTATACTTGGATTTATTTCATGAAACGCCGCTCTGAGTTGACTTCCATTTACAAGTCTTTTGTTCGCATGGTTCACACTCAATTTTCTACTCCAATCAAAATTTTCCGTTCAGACTCTGGTGGTGAATATTTATCTGATAATTTTCGCCAGTTTTTGAACTCAGAGGGTACTCTTGCTCAGCTTTCTTGCCCTGGTGCTCATGCGCAGAATGGTGTTGCTGAGCGCAAGCACCGTCATGTCATAGAGACTGCTCGCACTCTTTTAATATCTTCTTTTGTTCCTTCACACTTTTGGGGTGAAGCTGTTTCTACTGCGGTTTATCTTATCAACAGACAACCGTCATCCAAGCTCTCTGGAAAATGTCCTGGTGAAGTCCTTTTTGGTACTCCTCCGCGATATGATCATCTTAGAGTCTTTGGATGTACGTGCTATGTCTTGTTGGCACCTCGGGAGCGAACTAAATTGACTGCCCAATCTGTTGAGTGTGTTTTTCTGGGATATAGTCCTGAACATAAAGGCTATCGGTGTTATGATCCTTCTTCTCGTCGCATTCGTATTTCACGGGATGTCAGTTTTACTGAAAACCGTCCTTTCTTTTACAATTCCTCCACACACTCTTCATATTCTCCCATAGAGTCTACCTCTTTTATGTGTCTTCCCCCCACTCATGACGCTCCATCTGTGCCACCATCATCCACCACATCACCATCTACTACATCCATACCAGATGTTCCTATTCCCATCACTCCACCCTTCCATGTGACACCACCTTCATATTCTTTTTCTAAACCACCTATCACACAAACCTACACACGTCGTCCTTACTCTATCCCCACGGCAGTCCTGCGGAACCTGTTGTTGATGATTGTACTAACATTGATGAGTCTCATATTGTTTCTGATGAGTTACAGGTGATCAGGGATATGCTCTCCGTGATCGTGCTACCATTGCACCTCCGGATCGATTAGGCTTTCCACGTGTTGGTGCAGTAACTGTTGAACCATCCTCTTATCAGGAAGCTTCTAGTATTCCTGAGTGGCAGCTAGCTATGACTGAAGAATTGGCTGCCCTTGATCGTACGGGTACGTGGGATATTGTTCCTTTACCGTCTCATGCAGTACCTATCACATGCAAATGGGTCTTCAAGGTTAAGACCAAATCAGATGGGTCTATTGAAAGATATAAAGCTCGTCTTGTGGCCAGAGGTTTTCAGCAGACTCAGGACAAGACTATGATGAGACTTTTGCACCAGTTGCACATATGACTACTGTTCGTACTTTAATTGCTGTGGCAGCTAGCTCTTCTTGGACTATCTCTCAGCTGGATGTCAAAAATGCTTTTCTTCATGGTGATTTGCATGAAGAAGTTTATATGCACCCACCACCTGGTGTCGATGCTCCTTCGGGACATGTCTGTCGCTTCGTCGGGCTTTATATGGTCTAAAACAGGCTCCACGTGCTTGGTTTGAGAGATTTGTTTCTGTTATACGAGCTGCTGGTTTTTCTCCTAGTGATCATGACCCGGCTCTATTTATTCATCTCTCTCCGCGAGGACGCACTTTGCTTCTTTTATATGTTGATGACATGCTGATTACGGGTGATGATCCAGAACATATTTCTCATGTGAAGAAGCACCTTGGTGAGCAATTTCAAATGTCTGATTTGGGTCCTCTCAGTTATTTCTTGGGCATTGAGGTTCTGCAGTCTCCCAAGGGCTATTATCTTTCACAGTACAAGTATATACAAGATCTTGTTGCTCGTTCTGGTATTAGTGATAATCGTACAGCTACAACACCTATGGATCTTCACTTACAACTTCGTCCAAGTGATGGTCCACCTTTACAGGACCCATCTCGATATCGGCATATTGTGGGCAGCCTTGTTTATCTCACTATTACCAGACCTGATATTGCACATGCAGTTCATATTTTGAGTCAGTTTGTAGCTGCGCCTACTTCAGTTCATTATGGTCATTTACTTCGTGTGCTGAGATACTTACGAGGAACAGCAGATCGATGTTTATTCTATGATCGTGATAGCCCACTTCAGCTTCATGCTTACTCCGACGCCACTTGGGCGAGTGATCCTGTTGAGCGTCGCTCAGTTACTGGTTATTGTATTCTTCTTGGATCTTCTCCTATTGCATGGAAATCAAAGAAGCAATCAGCTATATCTCGATCTAGTACTGAGGCAGAACTTCGAGCTCTTGCTACTACCACGGCAGAGATCATATGGCTGAGATGGCTATTAGCTGATCTTGGTGTCTTTTGTGATGCTCCTACACCTCTTCTTTGTGACAACACTGGAGCTATACAGATTTGTCATGACCCTATAAAGCATGAACTTGTAAAGCACATTGGTGTTGATGTCTCGTTTACTCGGTCTCACTGTCATCAGAAAACAATTGATCTCCAATATGTACCCTCGGAACTGCAATTGGCAGATTTCTTCACAAAAGCACAAACTAGAGCACAACATCAGTTTCATTTGATCAAACTCAATGCTTCAGATCCTCCGCTTCCACCTTAAGTTTGAAGGGGGGTGTTAAGGCCCAAGGCCCATGTTGGCCCATGCCATACTATATACTGGGACTGGACTGCATCGCATCGGTGTGACTCGCATCCCAGGTTCGTAACTAATGTTAACTCGAGCAGCCTCCTCCTTGTCTTCACCTGAGTCCTCTACAGGGATGGCAGGTGATTTGCCGACATCATGTGCCTTCCCGAATAGTTCGTCCAACAAAGATAAGTTGTCCGGCGGCCCGTTTCTGAATTTTACATGCCATCGGTTGTTCTGAAAAGAATAGCAAGAAAAGCAAATGAGTCAGTCAGAACAGAAACAAGCAACGAGGAGCTCAGAATCAGCACAACCCATTCCAATGCTTAGAACATCACCTGAATGTGGTTCATCCACCAATCCTCGTCGGCCCCAAAAGTTCCTGCTTCAGGATCCCACCCGTGCCCGGCAGAGGACAACAGTTCCAACCACCTCCCGTACCACATCTTCAGCGAGTTCCATCTATACTTGAAATGCTTCTTAACATACCCTCTCTGGGTCCTAGCGTTGAATTTGAGCTGGAGGTTCGTATAACCTTGGGCGCTGAGGTACCCGTCGACCGTGTTGCCGGCGTCTGTCTCCTCTTTGCACATCTCGCAGAAAACCTTGGTGTCATGTTCGTTCCAGAAGAACGCCCCCTTGCGCATCTCTGTCAGTTGGAAAACTTGCGTGAAATTAACTGCAAGCATTAGGAACTAGGAATTTCTTGACTAGTAAATTCAATCAACTGCAAGCTATTCTAGAAACACCCCGCAGAAAAACTATTCTACAAACAATGTGTGGTGAATGGAAGCAATGACCACCCTTCCTGCACAGTACTACTGCCATGAGCAATGGCCGCAGTGAGCCACGATACGCAGTTATTTCGCCATTGAGCTGCTGCTAATCAACCACAAGCACAGTAAAGAGGACGGTGGCGGCATACCGTGGGCGGGAGAGGATGCTGGCCAGACGGACGGGTAGGTCAGGTGGAGGAAGCTGCAGATCCGGGAGGGTGTGGATCTGGGTGGCCGGCGCTCCACTGCAGGTCCGGGAGGGTGGCGCAGTGGAGATCCGGGGACGGGGAGGAGGAGCCGCACGGCCGGTGATGTGCCTGGGGGCTGGGGACGACGGTCTCGGTCCGGTGCAGGGCGGTCTGGGGAGGAGCTCGTCGGCTCGGAGTTCCAGGTCGCTGGCAGGGGAGGGGATCCGGCGGCCGGCGGCGCTCTCGCGGGACTAACACCTGAAAGCCCAAAGGCCTAGACGTCGCACACAGCTTGTTTAGAATTGGATTTCCTTGACTCTGGATTTTCGTTTTGGAATTCTCAGAACAAAATATGGCGGGAATGGCAGCGCGCGCGGGGGAGGCGCGTGGAATTCGCGGTGCTTTGCCGTTTCTCTGTGTTTCTGTTCTAGGGCCTCGGAGAGGGTGTTTCGAGCTCGTCTTTTCAAAAATATAAAAATTACATTTTTACGTTTTAAAAAATTCGGCAAAACATCACTGGTGTAGATAGTAATATGATCTACAAGGGTACAAATTTTCAACTCGAAATTCGTTATATTTTAGGCTGGATAAAAATGAAAAAATCGGTGTATCTGGGTGGTGGACTGGTGGTGAGCACACAGTTTCAGAAATTTGAAATTTTGTCACTTTTGTCTTTTTTGTGTAGCCAAGAATAATACTCCCTCTGGCCCGAAATGGTTGTCGTGCAATGTATTACTAAATAACTACGGATCTGTTTGTGGTTGCGTCAATTAAATCCGACCAGAGGTAGTACGACTTTTGGATTCAAAATTTGCACACCGCTAGATATCGATATTATCTGCATGTAGCATTTTTGTTTCGAATATTTTGACACTAGAAAATGCCGATTTTAAATTTTGAAATAAATGAGCCGTATGTAGCTCGAGCTATATTAGCACTTTCCGCTCTTTAGGCCTCTTTGGTTCACATGATTTTATTTTATAAACATAGGAATACAGATATTGCAGAAGTAGCATATCATGACACTTCAAATCGGACTAAAAAACGTAGGAATTCACCAGCAGGTAATATTTAGTGGCATCGCAGGAAAAAATGTAGCAACGTTGTATAGAGATTGAGTGCATTCAACGTTATGTGTTTGGTTAGGCTTTTTTCCTGGCTTTTAGCTTTCGCTTATAAGACACAAAAGTAGCTAAAAAAAAGGCCAAATAGTGCAACATAAGCCAAGAGCCAAAAGGCAAAAGCACCTATTGAGGTGCTTTTTCGGCTTATAAGCCGAAGTTAAAAGCCAAATAAAAAGGCTAACCAAACACCCTTTAGAAGTTTTTCTTCCAAGAGACAATCCATGAAATACACTGCAAAAGTAAAAAAAGGCATTGTAACAGATCACAAAACATTGATTGAAAAGTAAAGACAAAAGGCACGCAAACATTGACTGAAAAGGTAGGCATCTAAAGTCTAAACGTGGTGCAAAATTGCAAAAATAAAATTCGGTGTAATCGATGGCTAGGAAAAACATGCACTTCTTGCATCTGGCCAACAAAAGCAAAAGGCCCAAGCCAGTTGCCGCGAGCATGTACTCTCTCCGTTCCATAATATAAGATGTTTTAGCATTTTTACACATTCACACGTGTATACATGTATCTAGACATGTTTAGTGTCTATGTACACTTATTTTAGTATGAATGTAGACAATATGTGTAACACTTAAAACATCTTATATTGTGGAACGGAGGGAGCACCCTTTCTCTAATTTTGTATGTTGTGGAATAATAAGGACCGAAATGTCAAAAACACTTCTTCATCCTGATCTCGAGTGCTTCCTTAAAAAAAAGTTTATTTCTTCATCTCGGAAAATTCTGAAAAATCATACACATACATATACATGTGTACTATGTAAGACTAAATTTTTCAGAAAAATATCTTTTCATACATGATCTGTATAAAAAAGAAAAATTTATCAAATAAAATGAGTTATTTTTCATCCTTTTCAGATCCATGATTTTGTGATTATTGTGTAGCCTACAATACAACGTTTCATTGGGCGAAGCTATGAAGATATGTAGATAATAAGTACATGTATCCACGACTTTTTTGGAGATTTTTTGAAACTTCAAAACACCATTTTCGAATATTTTGAAAAGGCAGGAGCACTGGGAACACGGCAGCCAAAAGTCCTCTCTCCGGAAACCCTAAAAAAAGAACTGGTTTCCGTGGCGGACCCGAAACCACATCATACATACTCGGGCACGACTCCAACCGGTCTGGATGGAAAGAAATCTACAGTTCTACACCTACGACGGGCCGGCCGTCAATTGTCAACAATCACAACCGAAACAAGTGCAAGAAGCGCGGCTCGCGCCCGGTTGCGGCGCAATGGATCCGTTCGCCGCGGACGTGCTCGTCGAGATCCTGCAGCGGCTCCCGGCCAACACCCGCCGCCGCTCCCGCCTCGTGTGCCGGCGCTGGCGCGCCCTCGTCGACAGGCGCACCACGACGAGCCTCCGGAGCCGCACCAGGACCCTGCTCGTGGCCTCGGACAACACCGCGCTCGTCCTCGGCGATGACGTCCACCAGAAGCCGAGGAAGGTGCTGGCCAGCGCCAAGGGCCGGAGGATGTCCGTCATCGGGTCGTGCAACGGCCTCATCTGCCTCTGCGACGACACCAAGCCCCCCGGCGCCATCGCCCTCGCCAACCCGGTCACCGGCGAGCGGCTCCTCCTCCCGCCGCTGCCGGGTGCCGACACCATCGCGCGCCACCCTCATCAGAAATGGCACGCTGCGTACGGCTTCGCGCACGACCAGACGACGGGGAGGGGAGGTACAGGGTGGTGCACCTCCCGTGCCGCTTCAAGCGGGTGGTCTACGAGCGCGACACGCTGCAGGTGTTCACGCTCGGCGAGGCGGCCTGGCGAGACGTGCCCTTGCCCAAGCTCCGCGGCGGCGCCACGTGCCGCTTCGACGCCGGCGTCGTCGGCGTCGACGGCGCGGTCTACTGGGTCGCGGAGGGCACGGACACGATCATGTCCTTTGACCTTGGGGAGGAGCGTGTCGCGACGGTCGCGCCCCTGCCCGTGGAGGCCAGGCAAGTGCAGGCCAGAGCGTGTAAGATCCACCTGGTCGAGGTGCGCGGGAGGCTGGGCATGGCCATCTTCTCCGGCGCGGCGATGGTGAGCAGGACCGACGTGTGGGTGCTGGAGAGCGCCCGGGGCGAGCAGACGTGGGCGCTGCACTGCACCCTGGAGATCAACAAGGCGGAGGTCTGGGGGTGGCTGGCGACGAACCAGCTCATGCTGCCGCACTTTGCGCACGGCGACCTCCTCCTGTGTGCCAACGACCGTGACTTGGCCGTGTACGCGCCGAGGACGTCGCTGTACGACGCCGTGCTCCGGATCGGCGGGCAAGACGTAGGCAACGTGATTGAAAGAGAATGCCATGTGCGTCAGGCATTCGCCCACCTAGAGACCACGGAGCCGTTGAGTATGTACAGAGTGTGGTGAATGAACAGGTTGATCTAGTGAATGACAAGATCAACAAATGACGAGGGAGTAGGCAGAATGAACTTGTTCATGTAGTCTCGGGAAATGTTTCTTTTAGTTCCTTCTTTTGTTCCATTTTTCCATTGTATTCACGTTTTTGCAATTAACCTTGATTTAAGATTTGTTCCTTAACTTCCACCGTTTCTGTTGTAATTTAACTTAACAACATTCTTTGTACTCTACAAATTTTGTTGTTGGAGACTTGTGAAGTTGTTCCATCCTTCTCGAACTCTGAGTTCGTGGAGACACGGGAATTTGTTCCTCCTATATTTAGTTTTTGTTCATGGAGACTTGGAAAGTTGTTCTATCCTTCTGGAAGACTTGGGAATTTTTTCCTCCTATATTTACTTTTTGTTCATGGTGACTTGGGAAGTTCTTACATCCTTCTTGAACACTATCTTGCTGGAGACTTGTGAATTTTTCCTCCTAGATTTATATTATGTTCCTGGAGACTTGGAAAGTTGTTCCATCCTTCTAGAACTTTGAGTTCCTAGACACGCCAAAATTTGTTCCTCCTATATTTATTTTTTGTTCCTGGAGGCTTGGAAAGTTATTCCATCCTTCTGGAACTCTTTGTTCCTGGAGACTTGGGAACCTTTCCTGCTAACTCTAGTTGCGAGCACTTTGTTATCTTTCAAATATTATCATTTGTTCCACTATTATGAAATAGTTGTTCCGCTAGATTAAAGAACTTAATTTGAAAATAACAAAGTTGTTCCCCTCATGATAATATACTACTCATTCTTATTCTATTCAAAGTTTTGTTCATATATTTTTTCCTAAGTTGTTCCTTTTCTTCCATCTTTTTTTTGCTTATAAATATGTTGTTCCTTGCAAGGCATGCCGCCGCCGCCGCTAGGTGCTAGGTTGGGGAACGACCAAAACAGCGAGGCACCGAGCGTCCGAGCGGGCTATCGATTGGAGGCGAATGAATCGACGAAGCGAGATGGTCGTGTCTGCACGCCTGGGCTGTGGGCTTGTGGAGTCGTAATATTTTGGGCCAAATCTTGGGTATTCACGTGAATACAGGGGAATACCCTGTCGCCGCCACTGCTTGCAAGAGTGTACATTTGTTCTGGCCTTCTTGGACTCTATTTCTGGAGTTTGGCAGATTTTGTTCCTTTCAACAGGAAAACTAGTTCGTAACTATTTTTGTTCCCTAGATCTTTTTTTGGTTCCATAGTGAAAAAAACATGCTCCTAAAAATTATAAGTACATGATCATGACCTCTCTATGTTTTTCCAGGTTTCACCTTATTGGTAATCTTGCAGAAGGACCACTTGGTGTTTCATGAAACGAGTATCAAGAAATTTCGCGGGAGTTGATCTTGTTTCTTTGTCGAGTCATATAACTCATATATTTTTATTGAGTCTTTTTCGGTGCAATTTGTTTGAGTGGATCCTCTATTTCAGCAGTGTTAGTTGTAAGAAAATATTAACAAGTTCAGAATTATTGTTTAGTTTCTCGAACCACGTAATACTTATTCCTATTTCATGTCTATTTATTCAATGTAAAATCGGCAGACTGAATCTGTATTTCATTAATGTTAGTTTTAAAATTTATGCACGTGAATCGAAGTACATGGATTTTTTTTTTAGATTTTCGCACAGCAGACAGACGATGAGAAGAAGTGAAAGAACAGGGACTGGCTTCAACATAACACGTAGATAAATATATGTAGGACAAAACGAAATTTTACGGAAAGAAATAGCCAAAGCCAGACCGCGTGAGCGTGTCTCCGTAAGTCACACAAGATTAGTCCGCTACCGCTAGTGGACACACTCTGACACCTGCTTAAAAACTCTGCCGCATCGACCAATGCAAGAGCAATGTGAACGAATTGTACGTATCTAAAAAAGAAGGCCCACGCGAAGTCTACGATCATGGCTGTGAACACGAAAGGAAAGAAGCTAGCATTGTTAGCTTGGATTTACGAGAGGTTGGCTGGGTGGCAGTTCACTTGGGTGAATAGTCTTCTAAAGCCGACAACAAGAAGTTGTACCGCGTACTTATGGATACCGACTGGGAGTTGAAATATCCCATGATCGCGGTTTGCACTCTCGAGTGTATTGAGGCTTTTTCCGACCATGTCTCTAGTCTTTTATCATCCGGCGCGCCAAATCTGCCTGATAAGCACCAATTCAAGTTCGAGCTGGGATGGCTTCATCGTGAGGGTTTTGGCGAGTTGGTAAAGGATGTATGTTCTAAACTAGTTGTGATTTTGGTGAGTTGGTAAAGGATGTATGTTCTAAACTAGTTGTTGGAGACAACCCAATCCAAAGGTGGAATAACAAACTTCCTACAACGGGATCCTTAAGAAATAGAAAATACGGATGTAGGCCATTATTGATGAACTCGAGAAAATCCCTAAAACAAGATGGATTAAGAACTATGTATGTGTCTCCTACATGGCCCCACACAACCCCTAATTCGCATTCCCGACTGCCACACACCTCTCTCTCTCTCTCTCTCTCTCTCTCACTCAGTGAGTACGGGTGCGTCGTCCTAAACCTCTACCGACTTCCTTCGAGACATTCTATAAAGCAGAGGAGTATTACTAAACTCTAAACCCTAACACCTGCCTATCCACCACCACCCCCCAGCCCAACATAAAACCCTAGAACTGAGAAAGCAATGCACGGGCTCCGGAGGTCAAGCTACCGGACGGACGACCGATCCAAACACAAGTTAGGTTTGATGCACACTAAATATTATAATCTGTACTCAATATTTAAAAATTAAAATTATTTTTTATGCTACAACATATTATGATTAGAAATTTCTATTATTTATTTGCAATGTTGACCATATAAAAAAGCTTCTAAAATTTCTTTGTAATGATCCTTTTTATGAATATGTGCACACAAACTTGATTACGATAAAGTTAAATTGTAGTTTACAGTAAATTTTTGTTTTCAAATTATCTTTCAAAAAAATTACAAACTATATAGTTTACACTTCTTCATAATTAAATATCTAAAGATCATATTGACCTAACAAATATCGTAATAGTGTTATCTGGTTTTTGACTTTGTAACCATATTTACTGAAAACTCTAGAAAAATAAAATTATTATTATGCTTATTTGTTGATATTTCCTCGGTAAAATATGTGTTATAAATTAGACGGGCGTGTTCATCAGTTGAAGTTTGTACATGCCACCTATATTGCAGTAGATCGCTTGTAATTATAATTAGCGAACATAAAATGATGCTGATTCTACTAGGGGACGTATAATTTAATTGTTTTCTTACATGTAATATCGTGTTTTTTATAGCTTATGCAGCCGAGGCGTTTGTTTAGTTTAACTAGCTTTTTTTGTGTGTGGAAAGAACCTAAAAGGCCAAACAAACACACCCTTTATATGGTAATCTTGTTAGTATAGATTCAGCATGACCTAATGACCATGTTGTCACCGATATGACTTATTTGCTTCTACTTGGTACACGGTTAATGCACCTTCTGCAATAAATCGAGAATTTGGTCAACTATTTTTTTTGTGGAATGAATTTGCTCAACTATTCGATAATGAATGAATGGATATACTGTATATATATCTTGCGTTGCCGCAAACATGCAACTTTCACTTATTTGTGCGTTGTGTATATGCCTTTTGATTGCATCGGCTGGAACAAGCGCAAGATGGAAATGCTAGACCCTGGTTTCCGTGACCGACGAAACCACAACATACTCGGGCACGACTCCAATCCGGTCTGGGTCCAACGGGCCGGCCGTCAAGTCTATATAATCATCACAACGGAAACAGACATAAGCACGGCTCGACCGAGACGACACACAGACTCGCGCGCGCGGCTGCAGCGATGGATCCGTTCGCCACAGACGTCCTCGTCGAGATCCTGCAGCGGCTCCCGGCCAACTCCCGCCGCCGCTCCCGTCTCGTGTGCCGTCGCTGGCGCGACCTCGTCGACAGGCGCACCACGACGGACCCCCGGAGCCGCGCCAAGACCCTGCTCGTGGCCTGGGACGGCACCGCGCTCGTCCTCGGCGACAACGTCCACCGGAAGCCGAGGAAGGTGCTGGCCAGCGCCAAGGGCCGAAGGATTTCCGTGATCGGGTCCTGCAACGGACTCATCTGCCTCTGCGACGATAGCAAGCCGCCCGGCGCCATCGCGCTCGCCAACCCGGTCACCGGCGAGCGGCTCCTCCTCCCGCCGCTGCCGAGCGCCGACATCATCGCGCGCTACTCTCAAGACTGGCACGCCGCGTACGACTTCGCGCACGACCAGACGACGGGGAGGTACAAGGTGGTGCACCTCCCGTGCCGGTTCAAGCGGGTCTACGACTTCGACACGCTGCAGGTGTTCACGCTCGGCGAGGCGGCCTGGCGAGACGTCCCCATGCCCAAGCTCCGCGGCGTCGGCGGCACCACGTGCCGCTTCGACACCGGCGTCGTCGGCGTCGACGGAGCGGTCTACTGGGTCGCGGAGGGCACGGACACGATCATGTCCTTTGACCTCGGGGAGGAGCGTGTCACGACGGTCGCGCCGCTGCCCATGGAGGCCAGGCAAGTAGTACAAGCCAGAGCCGGTACAATCCGCCTGGTAGAGGTTCGCGGAAGGCTGGGCATGGCCATCGTCTCCAGCTTGCGGAAAGGCGCGGCGACGGTGAGCAAGACCGACGTGTGGGTACTGGAAAGTGCGCGGGGCGAGCAGACGTGGGCGCTGCACTACACCCTAGAGATTAACATTGACAAGCTCATGCTGCCGCACTTGGCGCACGGCGAGCTCGTCCTGTCTGCCAATGACCATGGCTTGGCAGCGTACGCGCCGCGGACGTCGCCGGACGACGGCGGCGTGCTCCGGATCGGCGAGCAAGACGTAGGCAACGTGATTGCGAGAGAATGTCATGTGCGTCAGGCGTTCGCCCACCTAGAGACCACGGAGCCGTTGAGTGTTTTCAGAGTCTGGTGAATGGATATACCTTGATTTGGTGAATGACAAGATCAACAGACCATGAGGGAGGGAACTGAAGTACTTCAGCAGATGGCCATGGAGGAAGATGGTTGGGGGGGGGGGGGTCGACCAGGGGACCTACAACACAAAGCGTACCTGCAATAACTAATGCCGAGCAGCGGACTAGGGGAGTATGTCTGTAGGTCAAGATGAAGACAAAGCCTGAAGATGCTGCAAAATCATATTTTTGTTACTAGCGTTCTGCTGGGAGCAGAGTTGGTGTTGTTGGATAGTTTGCTTCCAGTTCAAAAAATTCTGTCAAGTCTGAACCTGTAATGGATCTAGCGTTAGCAGTAGGCGGCGCGGGCTAAAGACTCCTGATGATTACTTGGATGTTGTTATGTATCTTCCATTATCTTACTGATAGTGGAGCTTGGTCTCAGTTCGGGAGCCGCGTGGAAAAAGAGATTTACCTATCGGTATGCTTATTTTGAATATTTACGAATAAATTTTTGGTCATTTCGTAGGTTTCAACATTTAATCAAAATGCACGGTTACTATCTACTTACCTTGATGTGGAAGTATTCATATTGTTGATGCATTTGACAGGGAATTGCTGATGTGGAATTTCACTCGAGGAAGTAGTACTTTTTTTTTTTTGAGATCGAGGAAGTAGTACTCGAGATGTCGAGGATGGTAGAACATCACTGAATGATGTAGTTCTCAAGGTGCCAAGGCAAGGGGACGACTGAGGCCAAGGACGGCTGTACTAGGACAATAGAGTAATTAAACTGAGGCCGGCCAAAAAAAGGGTTTGTTTGCAGGATTGACTCGGCATAGCTATTGACCCACTGTGATTCTATTGGTTTTGATCTCGTATGCTCCCTCCGTCTCTGCATATATGTAGTTTTAGTATTTTCCCAAATCATTTTTTAAATTTTGACCAACTTCAAAGAAAACTTAGCTATTAAGGATATAATCCCATCTTATGATGAGAGCAATATAATAATCTACTCTAACCTTGAGTAAAATTCACCCGCGGTATATATGACTCCCGAGTATCAGAGCTCCCTCCATTTTAAAATATTAAAAAAATTACATTTACAGGTTTCAGAAAGTTGTGAAACATAGCCAATGCATTATTGTCTACATAAAAATGATAAAATTTAGAGATTTGAAAATATGATTTTCAGATACACACATTTTTCATTTTTTGTGTGTAGCTCTAAATACAAAGCATTTTGAAATTGATATTTTGCACCTTTATGGGATACACCATTGGCAACATCCAGATTTTTTTAAAAAACCGAACCTCGTAAATATGCTTTTCATTTTAAAAAAAATAATAGAACCACTTGAGCTCTGAGGGTAGAAATCTCCGCTCGGTGTCGCTCGGTGTGAGCGCAAAAAGCTTGCTCCTTGGGAGTAAATATGGTCCAGAAATGCAGCCTACAGAATTAGTAGGTGGCAAAAAACATGGTCTTACCAAGCATTGCAAGAACTGTAACGGGGCCAGATAAAAAAAAAAGAGTTGTAACAAAAGGAAAAGAGCAGAAGCTGCAGAAGCAGGTGATGCTTCAGAGATTTTTTTTTTTTTTTTTTTGAGTGGATGATGCTTCAGAGATTCAAGATGAAGTGGAAGTCCCAGAGCTGTTTTGGACCGTCTTCTCGGGCAGCCCATGGATGCTGTAGCCCAAGGCTTCTGGTCACAGCTGCAATATGCCACGATGAGAGCCCGTGAACGAAACTGCATGGGCCCAAAACAAAAGCCTCACCAATCCATTTTACCAAGATTATCTAAAAAAAAAATCCATTTTACCAAGAGCTGTCCGGTTGATCGGTGGTTCAGTGAGCTAGCCCGGCATTTCTTTTTGACATGGCTAGTCCGGCATTTCGTAACTCCCTATAAAAACCAAAAAAAAGGCATTCATAAATCATAACAGTGGCTTGATTGCATCTTTGGGCGCATGCATGCATCCACCGGATAGTCAAACAAAAAAGAGACAATCAAACCTATCCTAATAGGATAGATATTCTATGTATATATGTGCACGCTTGTTTGCTGCATTATTCGCGGGTTGCATCTATTCGGCGAATGCCTGTTCATATCTTTTGTACTCTTCTGGAGTTAGTTGTTGCAGGATTCCTGCGAGTGATGCCGACACATATGCATGATTAACTGATCAGACATGCATGATAGTACTAGCTACTATCTAGCTAGGCAGATTATTCCTGGTGATTAACAGTGCAAAATGTACACCATGTCATCCTTGGTGATCACGTTGTTAAGCAGGATTGAGCTACAAGAAGGGTGACTAAGTAGGATTACATGCGTTGGCAAGTAGTAGTACTTACTTTGCGTGATTTAGCTAGTGTGCCTATTTAAATATATGCTACTTCCTCCGTATCAAAATATAAAAGATGTTCTAGATATTGACTATTCTTCTGATATGAATGTATCTAGAGTCTAGACACGCATTAGTGCGTGAATTCACTCATTCCAATCCGTATGTGGTACATACTGAAATATCTAAAACTTCTTATATTTTGATACGTACACGGGGAAGTAGTTTTTTTTTCGATTATGGGAGAAAAGCGAACAGTATGACAGAAACATTACAAGGACATCGGTGTGAATGCCTTCTGCTTACTTTTTGATAGCGGGCAGAGCTAGCATATGTAGAGAGTCAAAAGGCGGTCTCAGCGATCGACAAGGACAAAAAGTTTGCATCATGCTTAATTGGTGCCTTTCTGGTTTGGTTGATTTGGTTTTGGCATGGTCTCTAATAAACAGAGATTAAGAGCTAGTGCAACACCCCACTAAGTGCACGGCTGCTAATTTGTCTTGTTTCGTTGCATCTATATACCTACCCTAAGCATGTGTTCTTCTCTTCTAGTGCTGTCCGCCTCTTCGATTATTGACCAACTTGATTAATTACTTAGTCATTATATAAGAATGTGCTAATAAGCTTTCTGAATTCTTATCTGTCCCCTATTATCACCAGCCTGACGTACGTGTCAGAAATAAGCTAGCTGACTGAAGTAGATAGATATCAATTAGTAATTGGTTCCAGTTGTCAGGCATGCCTGAACATTGGTTTACCGTATATGTTTCTGCATTCATTAAGCAAGCTACGCATCGGACCAAGAATTAAGTTGAAGAAACTAATTTATTCATGAAATTAACTTCAAGTGTATATAGAGTAATACTGTCTTTGCTGGATATGAAAGTGACATGTACTATATATATATGTTGATTTGGGACTGAGGGTTGCTTAATTAGTGGTTTGGTCAGCCATGCATATCATGGATGGGTTGCTGGCATTTGTTTATGTTTCACATCGGATGACACGTTCAGACCTGTTAAGCACCGCCGTACTACGGGGTACTATTATAGATATGTCCGACGTGGATATAAAAGAAGTACAAGTTCGAAGGATATCCGACATCTTTTATTACTCTCTCCGATCCATAAAAAATGTCGTGAGTTGTGTAGCAGTTTGTACTAGTTTAGTACTGTTTCCACGACGTTAATTCGGACCGGAGTTAGTAATACTTGTGGATTTGCCTTTTAATTTTTGGATAGTTAATGGACCGAGGCCCGCCCCCACCCCTACAATTTTTCTTGTCTTTTGAGTGTAGTCTAAAATACAAAGTTTTTTATACTGTACAAAACTTCTGTGACAGAGATGAGTTTCTGCGTCAGCTGGAACCTCCGAGGTGCAAAAATGTTCTAGAAGCTAGCATGTGCGCACGCACGGGTTGCTGTTGATTGTTGGCTGCGGGTTTAGCTAACCAGCAGCTTGGTGGATGGATGATGTTGTAATTAGTTTAGACGACACGGATGGAATCGAATCGAATCTGCACCGTCCGTTATGTTCCTGAAAGCGGAGGAGAGAAAGGGATCTTGGGCACCGCTGGTGGCTGCCGGACTTTGACAAGAAGAAGAAGCTGTCCGATTCTATTCGCAGATTTTTAGCCAGAATATATGAGCACGTGCGTGTGTGTATGCGTGGTGCTGATTGGTCAGTATGCATGTTCTCTTCTGTTGGGTGCCTGCTGCAGGGACACGGATCCGGTGGCATGTCACCGATGAACAGTGCCGTGACTTGCACTCTGGGCCGTTGGATCAAAAATGAGCAGACCAGATTAAAACACTGTAGCAGATGGTTCTGTAGCAGATGCACTGTGGCGGAACCCCTGTAGCGCGTGCACTGTAGCAGACGCACTGTATCACATCCTGTTCATGTTCATCTATCCGTCGATTTTGATCTCGATTGCCATTGACAATGCCAAAAATATCAACATCTATAATATATAATATGAAATAGATATAGTAGGATTATATATTTTATTATGATCTCGATAATATTCATTTTGTATTATAAATATTTATAGTTTAATGAGATAATATTAATGAGATATTTTCTTGCGAAAAGGCCAACAAATCTATTGATCATCAACAACGGTACAAAGAATTCCAAAAGTAATAAAAATTACAAATAGATCTTCGGACCACCTACCGACGACTACAAACACTGAAGCGAGCCGAAGGCGCGCCGCCGTCCTCACCCCTCCCTCACCGGACCAGGGTAAAGCTTGTCGTAGTAGAGCTTGTTATAGTAGACAGACGGGAAGTCGACTACCTCACTACGAGCACAGCTGCTAATTTGTCTAGATCCGTTCCATCTATATATCAGTCCAGTACCTACCGTAAGCATGTGTTGTTCTCTTCTAGTGCTGTCGTCCTCTTCGCTCCAATGTATTATTGACCAAATCCATTTGGACTGCAACATCAACATACTTTGTTTGGGAGAATTAGCCACGTAAAAACTTGCATTTAGGCATGGCCCAATTATCCCACACCGACGGTTTTAAAATTGAAGTGGGTGGCTGCTCAAATTGCACCAAGTATGGCGAGGCGTATAGTAGATACTGGAGCTGGTAAGCTTCCAAGATATGGTGTCCAATGAGTTTTCAACAAGTTCAATCTCTTGAATCCTTTCCCATAGAAGATAAAATTCTTGGATGCGAAGGGTTGATATGCCAACCTCAAAGGAAAGGTTTTGGATCCCAAAATCTTCACTTAAAGCCTTTTGTACGGTGGAAATTTTCTTTTTGGAGATTAAAAAATAGTGGGGGCCATCTCCCTTCGGTTTGACCCCGCCTAGCCAAGGTGCATGCCAAAAGTTGACAATCTTTTCCATTGCCATTGACAATGCCAAAAATATCAACATCTATAATATATAATATGAAATAGATATAGTAGGATTATATATTTTATTATGATCTCGATAATATTCATTTTGTATTATAAATATTTATAGTTTAATGAGATAATATTAATGAGATATTTTCTTGCGAAAAGGCCAACTAATCTATTGATCATCAACAACGGTACAAAGAATTCCAAAAGTAATAAAAATTACAAATAGATCTTCGGACCACCTACCGACGACTACGAACACTGAAGCGAGCCGAAGGCGCGCCGCCGTCCTCACCCCTCCCTCACCGGACCAGGGTAAAGCTTGTCGTAGTAGAGCTTGTTATAGTAGACAGACGGGAAGTCGACTACCTCACTACGAGCACGGCTGCTAATTTGTCTAGATCCATTCCATCTATATATTAGTCCAGTACCTACCGTAAGCATGTGTTGTTCTCTTCTAGTGCTGTCGTCCTCTTCGCTCCAATGTATTATTGACCAAATCCATTTGGACTGCAACATCAACATACTTTGTTTGGGAGAATTAGCCACGTAAAAACTTGCATTTAGGCATGGCCCAATTATCCCACACCGACGGTTTTAAAACATCAACATACTCCTTCTCCTTCACGTCAGCTTCCCTTGCTCTTACCTCGACCTCCTTGGCCCTAGCCTCGGCCTCCTTGGCACTAGCCTCGGCTTCCTTGGCTCTAGTCCGAGCGTTTTCCTCGTCTATATCGAGCCTCTTCTTTTGCAATTCGAAGAAGAGCTTGGAAGACGTCTCTCTCTCTATGCGTTCCTTTTCTCTTCTTTCCTCCTTCTTGTCACATGACTTGTCCTTTTGGGAGAGGAACCCGTTCAATGTCTCTTGCAACGCAAGGGTTGTTGCATCGCGTTTCAACTCGGCCTTCGAGTTTTTCTTCCGCCTTGGCCTCCCCTCCTTCTCCGTTGTGGCCTCTTCCTTATCATCTGGCTGCCCACCTTGCTTGAGGGAGGCGTAGAGGTCCTTCCACTTCTGTTGGTTCTTGAGTGCCCGGTAGCAATGGGTCAAGTTGAAGGTCTTCTTATGTTGAGACTTGAAGGTTTCCAAAGCTTGCAACACCTGTGCATACAAGGTTATAGCAACCACAATCATTGCAACGAAAATGAATAAGAAGGGAAGATGATTTACCAATTCCTTCACTCCATAGCCACTTTGCGACCGGGCTTCAACGTTTTCAACGGAGCTGCAAAACTTGCTCATCTCCGCTTGTATGTGGAGCCACCTCTTGGAGATAGATAGCTCGGTCCGCTGCGTTTGAATGTTATTGGGCGGAAGGATTCTGCACTCATTGTAGCGCTTGGTGAACCGACCCCAATATGCCGACCCCTTTGCTCGGCCCCGAGAATTTGGTTGGTTCCAACCTCGATCCAGTACTCGCAAATGAGCACGTCTTCCTCGGGCGTGAATGAGGCGCCCCTTTGGCTGACCTTCCTCTTCATGGCCTGGGCTTGGGTATCGAGCTCGTCATCAAAAACCGGCTCAGCATCGATGTTGATCACATCAGGGCCGGTTGGCGGAACTTCATCGTCTCCGGCATTGTAGTCATCGTCGGCGTACTGATTGTTGTCCCTGACCATGTCCTGCAGGACGTCCTCCCCGTCGTAGACGTCCTCCTCATAGTACCTAGGGTCACCCGGCGACGGCCTGGGCAAATCGCCGAACAGGTTACGTGCGGCCTGGGCGACGACCACTGCCGGGCAGCTGCACGCGCTGCCGCACTCTGCGGCACGGGCGAGTGTGCGGCCGCATTGAGATCAAGAGGAGGTAGGGGGAACCCTGCAAGGATAGGTACCTCGACCAATGATTCGGCTGAGGTAGGGGAAACCCGCGGCGGCATGGTTCCTGGGAGGTACCCGTACACAGGCGATGGTGCCGTCGCGGAAGATCTCGACCTTGGCTGTCGTGCCGCCGAAGCGTTGGAGCTGGCCGCCGCAGTCGCGACCCCGGCCGCGGCCGCAGCCGCGACCCCGACCGCGGCCGCAGTCGGGGTAATCCCTATCAGGAGGAGGGCAGCGGTCGCGGCCTTGGACACGAGGTCAGATTCGTTCGCCTCGCCCTGCTGCTCGGCGGCGGCCTTCTTGGCGGCGTCGAGCTGGTCTTGCTTCAACCTCTTCCTCCGCTCGCCCCGCTTCTTGGTCTCTGCGGCCCTCTGCTTAGGCGTGAGTTCCTTCTTTGCTTTCTTTTTAGCTTGGGGGCGCAGGTCCAAACTCGAGGGCGGCCGCCGCGGCGGCGGCGGCGGAGGCAGCGTCGGACATGGCTAGGGTGGGACTGTGGACTGGGATTTTGGGAGAGGAGAGGCCGGAGTGTGAATTTCGCCCAGAGAGCGGAATGGAGGAGGACACAAAAGCGCTCCGTCGCGCGTCCAGGGCCGACGCATCGGTGGCCCAAATTTGGCCAGGAATGCGTCGCGGCGGACAAAAAACGGACCGCGATCCGTTTGCGTCGCCCCGTTGGGCCGTGTTTTTGGCCCCCGCGGACATGAGCGGAGACGCGCGGACTCGATGCGTCGGCTCGTTGGAGTCATCCTTAGTTGGCAACCTCGATGCGATGGACCGCCGCAGAAAAGGAAAAGAAGATGAGATCGAGTGAGCGGCCGAGAGATTGCGCACGGTGGAAATGGAAACGGAAACGGAGCAATCATTCATGGGTGCACGTTGGTTCGCGCGACGGACAGTGTGAGAACGCTCGCCGCGGCAAGCAATTTCGTCAAACGCGGCGGCGGCTGGCTGGCTCGATCGAGATGGGTACAGCGCTAGCACTAGCGGAGCGGCGTGTCTGCGTCAGTCTCAGTCAGCTCGACCCGACTCATAAAAGTGATCTGGATCGTCTGTCTGGTTCTGCCGTCCACCCACCTCACGCATACAGTTCAGTGAGCTAGTGACCACCAACGAACACATCACCCCGCTCGCACATATCTCGTCCCTCTTGGTTTCTCCATGTACGTGTTCATAAAGTCGTTTCACCAAAAATCAACATTTTCTAGTGCATGTCCCAATGCTAGCTTAAAAACATTTATTTTAGCACCAAATTTTATTTTTCTTACACAGCCCATAAAAATCTCGGTTTTCGCCAAACAATTTTGGGAACACATAGGATGTAAAGTTCTATGCGCGAATGTTTTTTTTGGACATTTCGAAATGCAATTTAAAATAAAGTTTGCATATGTACCCACAAGGGAAAATACATATGTCGTCCCACGAGGCGTACTATCGGACTACAAGAAATATAGTACATGGAGAAAACTCTCTCCACCGACCCCTTCTCACCCCCATTTGCTCAGATACTCGATAAATCATATATGGCTCCTCTCCCACATTTCTCCGACAGCTTCGCTGACCGGATCGCAGGCGGCAAAGGAGGCTGACGCCCTTGTATATGGGCTAGCTAGCTGTAGTTGTGGTAGGTGGTGTGTTGCCCTAGTAGCGTTTGGCTCTGTGCCGAGGAGGATTTGCTCACAGGTGCCGTCGCACGTTCACGCGTGACACTGGGTCTGCTCTCCGCGATGCTGTCGTGGCCGTGGCTTCGCATGGTAAGATCCGACGAATCCTTCGTCAATTAGAGCGTGACAGAGCCCGAGATCAATGTTGCTTCGTTCGTTCCGGTCGCCTCATCGGCAAAAAGACTGGTCATCATGAGATCGGAAGCTTCACAGGAAGATCTTTGAGTTGCGACCTGCAGAGTTACTCAACAGAGACGAGGTGCCATCACTGCTATCCCTGGTTGCCGATGCCACTCCACGCCAGGGGTGTTGGTCGCGCAATAGTACCTCCTTGCTCCCGGCGAGTCCGCCACTTCGGAGGATCTACTGTAGCTCGGTCATGGCGTTCATCGTTGGCCTATCTCCAAGTGGGTTCGTTCCCGAAGTAGGCGCTGACGGCCAAGGTGTCAAGCTCCATCATGGCGTCGGTGGAGTTGGAGTCGATGTAACTTTTGTTTTTGTGGAGGTTCTCTTTGTAATTTGTATTTACTGGTCATGTCCCTTGTTAAAAGAAGGCCTACTATCTGTATGGAGCGGCACCATAATACATATACGCCCTCCGTTTTTATTTACCTTTTTTGAAGCTAAACTTTATAAGTTTTTAAAGAAACTTTAAAAATTTGGCCAAGCATATATAGAATAATTTATGATGATTCTAATAATATTAATTTATATTTATATATTGATATTTCTTTCTATATTTTGTTCAAATTTTACAAGTTTGATTTTGAGTAAATTCAGAACACAATAATTGTGAACGGAGAGAGTATGTACATTCGTCTACCATTTAACATGCTCCACACATCGACAGTCTGCGCCATGCACATATACTTGATTTTGTCACGCATCGATTTCGATCTCACTGTCTCGATCTATCGGGGATTTGTCATTTGTATTATATATACGCAGTGACAAAACAATCCCACTAGTAGCATCGTCGTCAAGCTTTACTTACTAGTACCACTACTTTTTGTGCGTGCTTTGCATAAATATATCAGATTAAGACAAGCACGATTGCATGGGCTAGTGGTATATCAGACTGGGATGCTCGAATTGAGATTGAGTTACCCCACTCATTTTCCCCTTCTTTTCTGCACCGAATTACCCCCAGACTCCCTTCGTCGTAGTAATCAAACATCATCAACAATTAATTTCAGTTAAATTGAATGGATTCAAATTGATAAGCATCTGAATTGAAGGGATTAATTCATGAGTACGTACAGTGTCCAATCGTTCATGCTTCCGAAAAGGACATAACACCGAAAAGATACATATTGGAAGCCACGCAAAGAAAAGCAGATACATGATCAATCAATTACACTAATTAATTAGCACGCTTTACACATATATTTGTTGATGGATTAGTAGCACCCTTTCTATAATCCTAGCCTCACAACACTTGCTAACAACCCAATAATCAGCTTCAACCGAAGACGAAACGATGTCTTTTACTGCCTCAGTTCGAATGGATAAGACATATACATTTTGTTAGAATTAAATCTTACTAATTTTTACTAAATATATAGAACAAAATATCAACATTTACGTTAATCAGTGTGCTCATTACATATTGGATAACACTGTCCAACTGTTCATGCTTTCGAAAAGGACACTTCACTGAAAAGATACATTGTCTGCTAACTAGTTGCAGTATCCCAATTAGCATGCTTTACACAATTGAGCCTACAGTTTGACGTTCAGGAAGTCCAAAACTATTGCAGAAATATTCAGAGAAACTACAAATTGTTCCATGAATCAGAGCGTAGCAGTTACACAGTAGGAGAGTGTATCCACAGAACAGATGCTGACCATATATTATTTTCTAAAACCAGACCCGTTCATGCTTCCGAAAAGGACACTATAAATAAAAATTGTGAATTAGCTCATGGTTCCGAAACTAAAACCAGACCGTTCATGCTTCCGAAAAAGTGTGCTCATTAGCATGTTTTACACAATTAATCGTGAATTAGCTCTTATCCTAAACAACAGTAACTAAAAATTCCCAAATGGCTTCTTTTTTCTTTACCTGCAGGAAGTCCAAAAATATTGCAAACATTCAGAGAAAATACAAATTGTTCCATGAATCAAAGACTAGTGATCAGATAGTAGCAGTTACACACTAGGAGAGTGTATCCACAGAACAGAGGCATGGCCCACCGGCTAGCCGTCCTTAAAACTGAATCGGTCAGCACAAGTCCAAACACTGACAGAAACCAAGAACCTTCCGTCGTCTCCTCCCGCCATGCCGCCCGTCCACCTCCACCTCGCCGTCGCCTCCCTCCTCCTCACCCTCCTCCATGCCGCCTCATCCTCCGAGCTATCCGCGCTCATGGCCTTCAAGGCCTCCCTCACCATCCCTTCCTCGGCCACCGAATTCTTCTCCACCTGGGACGCGGCCGCGCCGTCCCGTGCAACTTCACCGGCGTCACCTGCAGCCGCTCCGCCGTCACGGGCCTCTCATCCCAGGTCTGAACATATCGTCCGCCTCCGTCCCGTTCGACACGCTGTGCAGCTCGCTGAGCTCCCTCACGACGCTCTCGCTGCCGGCGAACGAGCTCGCGGGCGGCATCGACGGCGTCACGGCGTGCGTGGGGCTCCAGGAGCTCACCCTCACCATCAACGCCTTCTCCGGCGCCATCCCGGACCTCTCTCCGCTCTCCGGCCTCCGCGTCCTCAACCTCTCGCAGAACGCCTTCTCGGGACGCTTCCCGTGGACCGCGCTGCGCGCCATGCCGGGCCTCACCGTGCTCGCCGCGGGCGACAACCCTTACCTCGCCCCGACGGACACCTTCCCAGCCGAGATCACGGAGCTCGTCAACCTCACCACTCTATACCTCTCAGCAGCCAACATCGGCGGCGTCATCCCGGTGGACATCGGGCGGCTCACCAGACTCACCGACCTCGAGCTCTCCGACAACCACCTCACCGGCGAGATCCCTCAGACGATCTCCAAGCTCGTCAACCTACAGTCTCTCGAGCTCTACAACAACTCGCTCACCGGCGCGTTCCCGCCGGGGTTCAGCAAGCTCACGAACCTCCAGTTGTTCGACGCGTCCATGAACGCGCTCACCGGCAACCTCTCGGAGCTCCGTACCCTCACGCGACTCGTCTCGCTGCAGCTCTTCTACAACAATTTCTCCGGCGAGGTGCCCGCCGAGTTCGGCGACTTCAAAGAGCTCGTGAACCTGTCGCTCTACACCAACAACCTCACCGGCGAGCTGCCAAAGAACCTGGGCAGCTGGTCAGACTTCAACTTCATCGACGTGTCGACCAACGCGCTCACGGGCGCCATCCCGCCGGACATGTGCAAGCGCGGCACCATGCAGAAGCTTCTCATGCTGGAGAATAAATTCTCCGGCGCGATCCCGGCGAGCTACGCGAGCTGCACGTCGCTGCTGAGGTTCCGGGTCAGCACGAACGAGCTCTCCGGCGAGGTGCCCGAGGGGCTCTGGGCGCTCCCCAACGCCGATATCATCGACCTTGAGGCGAACCGGTTCACCGGTGGCATCGGGGACAGCATCGGGAAGGCAACGTCGCTCACGAGTCTCGTCATCGCCGGGAACAGCTTCTCCGGCGCGATACCGGCATCAATAGGCGACGCTGGGAATCTCCAGAGTATTGACATTTCATCCAACGAGCTCTCTGGAGAAATCCCCGCGAGCATCGGGAGGCTCGTTCATCTCGATAGCATCGACATCTCGGGAATGAGATTACCGGAGCCATCCCGGCGAGCCTCGGCGCGTGCTTGGCGCTCAGCACGGCGAACCTCGCGAGCAACAAGCTCGTCGGCGCGATCCCCGCGGAGCTGGGCGACCTGTCGCGGCTGAACTCGCTGGACATTTCGAGGAACGGTCTGTCCGGCGCCGTGCCGGCGAGCCTCGCCGGGCTGAAGCTGAGCTACCTGAACCTGTCGGACAACCGGCTCGACGGGCCCCTGCCCGTGGCGCTCGCCATCTCAGCCTTCGGCGAGAGCTTCCAAGGGAACCCCGGTCTGTGCGCCACCAACGGCGCCGGCTTCCTCCGGCCCTGCTCGTCCAGAGGCGGTCGCTCGGCGAGCACCGCGCGCACACTCGTCACCTGTCTCCTCGCCGGCATGGCGCTCGCGCTGGCCGTCCTCGGCATGGCGATATTCATCAAGAAGCGGCGCCTCCACCGCGCGCAGGCAGCAGAGGCGGAGGCCATGGCGAGTGGCAAGCTGTTCGCGAAGAAGGGGTCGTGGAACGTCAAGTCGTTCAGGATGCTCGCGTTCGACGAGCGCGAGATCGTGTGCGGCGTGCGGGACGAGAACCTGATCGGCAGCGGCGGGTCCGGGAACGTGTACCGCGTGCAGCTGGGCACGGGCGCCATCGTGGCGGTGAAGCACATCACGCGCACGCGCGCCGCCGCGAGCACGGCCGGACCCACGGCCGCCATGCTGCGCCGGTCGGCGTCGTCGGTGCGATGCCGGGAGTTCGACGCGGAGGTGGGGACCCTGAGCTCGATCCGGCACGTGAACGTGGTGAAGCTGCTGTGCAGCGTGACGAGCGAGGACGGCGCGGCGAGCCTGCTGGTGTACGAGTACCTGCCCAACGGCAGCCTGTACGAGCGGCTGCACGGGCCGGCGGCGCGGAAGCTGGATGGAGCCGGGCTCGGGTGGGCGGACCGGTACGAGGTGGCGGTGGGGGCGGCCCGGGGCCTGGAGTACCTCCACTACGGGTGCGGCGACCGGCCCATCCTCCACCGCGACGTCAAGTCGAGCAACATCCTCCTCGACGAGGCCTTCAAGCCGCGCATCGCCGACTTCGGCCTCGCCAAGATTCTTGATGATGTTACGGTTAACAACGTCGCGTCGTCGGGCGGCGTGGTGGCGGGCACGGTTGGGTACATGGCGCCGGAGTACGCGTACACGCGGAAGGTGACGGAGAAGAGCGACGTGTACAGCTTCGGCGTGGTGCTGCTGGAGCTCGTGACGGGGCGGGCGGCGATCGTGGACGGGAGCGACGTCGTGGAGTGGGTGGCGAGAAGGCTGGACGGGCGGGAGAAGGCGGTGCAGCTGCTCGACGGGAAGGCGATCGCGGAGGAGTGGGAGAAGGAGGAGGCGGTGCGGGTGCTCCGCGTGGCGGTGCTGTGCACGAGCCGGACGCCGGCGATGCGGCCGTCGATGCGGTCGGTACTGCAGATGCTGGAGGACGCGGCGGTGGGCTCGCGGGAGTTCGGCTCCTCCGGCAAGGCCGTGGAGGTCAAGGTCGTCGCCCCCTAGGCCGTTGCGAGTTGCGAGGAGGGTGAACAACAGTGATGAGCGGCCGTCTGATCAGAGAATGGACGGCTAGGATGTTCTAGTACACGTAGTAGAATGTTAGTGAGAACGTTTTCAGAAGAATAATTACAGAGACATGGTAAAAGGACTAGGTAATTGCAGCTGGTATCGATTATTCGTGCAATCCAATGCCAAGTAGTAGACAGTAAGGAAAGAGAAGTACACTTCTAGTAACCTTCTGGAACCGTTCCGATCAATGATTGGATGGCAGGTCAATGCATTGGAAAAAAAACCTGCCAAACATAGGAACATTCTCTTGGACTCTCTGCCTGAACTTGTTATCTTCAGCGCAGAGGAAAACAATTTCTTACCTTCTGATAAAAATACTAGAGTATAGTATACTCCCTCCTTGCTCGATAGAGCTCTTTGAGTCCGCTTACCACTAGTAGCAAAATGATGATTCTTGGGATAGACAAAGACGTGTCCACCTGCTGATCAAGCTGTGTGATTTCACTCAGAGGTGGACGGTGAGAAAAGAGAAGTATTTTTCTGGTAACCAATCATTGGCAGGTCAAAGCAGTGAAAAGAAAAGAAAATACTCTGGTCTACATTCTCTTGGACTCCGCCCGAATTTCTGCAGAGAGAAAACTAGTAAAATTATCATGATTCTTCAGATGAGACACCAGGTCAGCTTCAGCTGCACATGCTCCAATCCAAACCGTGGCAGGGATGGAATTCGGTTTGGGTTTGGTTCGGTTGAGACGAGATGAGAACAAGGCGTGTGTATGTATGATACATACGTCACCATCGCGGTTGGGAGGCGTTCCGGGAATCAATGCGGAGATTTGTGAACGTTTTTCAGGCGAAGCCGTAGACTTTCTTGCACGCCTGAACAGTGACTTGAGCGAGTGATTGATTGCCGGATTGCTGTGCTGTGACGAGTACTGTGGGCTTTCTGAAGCATTTCTTAAAAAATGAACAATTTTCAGTTATGAAGCTTTTTCAAAATATGAAACATTTTAAAAACATATTTTTTTAAATATGAACATTTCTCAGAAATTTGAGCATGTTATTAAAAAATGAACCGTTTTCTCAATCTGACCATTTTAAATATGATTATTTTCCAAAATCTGGAACATTTTTGAAAATGAACATTTTCAAAATCTATTAAAATTTGAACATTATTCAAATCTGGACATTTTTTAAATCTCAACATTTTTCAAAAATATAAAAGGAAAGTCATGAAAAATTAATAAATAGAAGAAGCATAAAACAAGGAATGCGGTAGGGGAAGCCCCACATATTTTTTAAATTATAAGAACCGAAATTTCTGGCCGTGAGAACTGGAACCTTAATTAGTGTCTGGGTTCCACTCCCCTAACCAACTGAGTTCTTTAGAACAACCCACTCACTTATGTGATATTAGAGGATGATGTGTGCCATCATCTTAATATTAGGATATGATGCTCATATGAATGCTATCAATGACTTGACAAATATGGAACTTGCTGACTGTATTTATCTTTGGAAAAATACCTAGTGTGCATGAGACACACTAACATTGATCGAAACTTATGTACGACGGTAAAAAAGAGATTGATACAATTATTAGAGTTGATACAATTATTAAAAGTATTTCCATATAAGATGGTACCTCTAAAGCATACATTTAAGCAAATATCTTAGTGGTGATTCTAGTATACTTAGGTCGATACAATTATAAAAACTTACAGAGTAAATTTAAATTTGACAAAAGGGATTTTAAAAGTTGGGTTAAGAGAGAACATGTGAGTGCTATTGATGAAAATAAATTTATAGAATAATCTACTTTTGAGCATTTCACATCTTCGTCTTTAATGTGTCTTGTTTCATCATCACTACTAATATAAAAAAGAGCCAGAGTGTCAGATCCGGGCGATCTACACCCGTCCATGGGTCTGGACATAAAATGGTGCCCTAGTAGGCATTATCTTCCCATTTCACCTGTCATAGGAGTACTAACGCATTCCGGAGGACCAATACAAATACGATACACTTCGCGGTCAAATCCGTTAGGATTCGACTCTTGCTCAAATCCTCACTAGTTGTCGGCAGTGTTATCCGTTAGGTATCCTGATACATCTCCAATTGTGCTCTTATTCGGTGTGACTGCATTGATCTCACACATGTTCTTCAAGACCCCACTGTCTTATGATAACCACAAAGCATCAATATGATCATCGGGGCATTATAACCATCAAATAAGGCACAACTATGTCGAATTACAGCACACAGTATAGCTCAAGTCGCACTAGATATTGTGACAATCAAGAAGTCAGGCACAATGCATATAATCCTACAGTACTAGACAACGGATCGTTCAGTGGGAAAACACCACCTTCAATGTTATAAGTCAACCCAAACAGGTTCATAAACTAAGATAGGATGGCTTCTACAGGTACAGTGATAGTCAACTTCATTCAGTCAATTTCATTCAGATTCAGAATCAGATCCAGATGTATATCTACTCTCCATATCACATTCATAGCGGGGTTCTCTTGAAAAACCTTCACACTCGACCTTTTCCAGAACGTCAGGATCGTACCAACATGGACTCGGTACAGGCCAGCTGTGATTCAGTAATTTGCCCACAATGTAATGTGATCCACAAATTAATGAGAAATATTTGAGTTGGTGTTATTGAGATGTATCAGGATACCTATTACAGATAACACTGTTATCTCCTTCTTTGGTCCAGTCAGGCTTATCGGATGGATTGCCGTAATCACCACCTTCAGCAACAGTCCTATGAACAGACAACAAAGAGCATGTCGATTTGTGGTTACGCATAACTGAACCTGCATGCTTCAATAATACTATAATACACTTAAACTGAAACCTAAATACATTACAACCACAGGCACTTGAATACCCAAAAAGAAATCAGGACATACCCTTTTGTCTCGAAATGTTCCAGGAGAGGGAGAATCTCCCGCCATGATAGGTACGGTGTGCGACCTACGTACTTGTCGTAGAAGTTCATGCCGACAAATTTTCCGTCAAGATCAAGAAGGGGACCTCCAATCCCTGCCTAACCACAAGACATGGAGAAAAACTTGTCGTCATCGGTAACGCAAAAGAGATATGGTAGCTTAACTCATATTCTTACAGAACTATTTAGTTCAATCGTGTAGAAGTAGGTAAGGAAAATAACAGCCATACCTTGGTGATTTTGCAAGTAGAGTATCCAAGATATTTGCAATCAAATTTGACACCCGGCCTGGAATACCTGTGCCCTATTGCAGCCATCAGTATACCGGAACTGAAGCAGCACCCTGCAGCTACTACTTTACTAGAATAATCAGGCCACCGATGTTCAACTTTTACTGCTGGTCGGCGAGCAAAGAAATCCTTGACGCTGACCAGAGCGACATTGTAATGTAAATTAACATGTTGCAATTTCCCTTCTGCGCGATCTTTGTTTGGAAGCAACACTTCAATCTGCAAATGGCACAGTTGTCACTTAAACAGTGCTCTAAAATAACAGGGGTTTTCTAAGCAGGTTTTCATAGCCAGGTTTTCTAAGCAGGTTTCTAAAATAACAGGGGTTTGCAAATGGCAACGCAGGTTCTCGATAAGAAAATAACAGGGGCCGCCGAACAATTAGAAGCACCAACCCTTAAGTTCTCAATAATCTTCTGGTCTTCATAGCCAGGTTTTCTAAGCAAGCTCGCTGAAGTTAAGATTGTTGTATACCCGTTCCATTCAATAAAAAGACCTGTGCATGCAAAAAACCTTTCCCTTCCTGCATGTCATAATTTCATCATCAATTATATATGACCAGCTACAAATATGATATAGTAAACATCACAGAACTGTAGAATCACCACGAAATGATGCGAGTGCAACAATGTTTCTCTTTAATATGTCGGAAGTGGTTTCACTTAGTTTAGTCCATACACCTTCACCACATTCATCGCCGAAAGGCTCTTCAAAAGTATTTACCAAGATCATGTCATCTGGTTGAAGATATAACAAGGTCAACAGTTTGTTTCTTGAACATTAGAACGTAGAAGGACGCAACGCATGAAAAGTCGCAATATTTCCAGGCCACTCACCATTTAAAGGCTTGGGATAACCCAAGGATTCTAGATCCCCAAACTGATCCTTGTTGAGACCATTTCTGTGGAAGAGTGTCAACATGAGTACTAACTCAAAAGTATAATGGATCAAACCAGCACATTCATTAGTATGTAACATCGACATTCAAACCAGCGCATTCATTAGTAGGAAAAGAGCAATATAGGGACAAGAGTGCCTAAAGAAGTACATATTTAAGTATTTCAAGGAAACAACCGAGAAATAGAGCAAATATAATAAAACCTACAGTGAGGAGACATCGTTGGATATGTATGACATACCTGACTGCTGCCTTTGAAGAATTTACTGGTGCAGGAACTTTAACATCTTCCAGGGGTCTACAACTCAAGATCAATGGAAGAATTGTAATCCTTGGCAGGAAAGGAGTCGTTTCCGTACCCAAACAAAGGTTTATGCCAACAAAGTTTCCATCAAAATCAAAAAGTGGCCCACCGTCCCAAACCTAACACCCAGAAAAAGTAATAGCAATAAAGGGAAATCAAATAAGAGATGCATAGAAAAAACATCATTTTATTTCCTCTGAGGTATACTTTACTGCATGTAGTTACAAAAACAGATTAAAACACGACGACGAAATAGGCCGTAGCCCCGCTATATAAATATAGCAACATCCCGATACAACCAACAGTCACGACATGCTGGGGCGGCAGCAAACATACACCCAAAGCAAGGGGAAGAGAAGAAAAGAGGAGAAACAAAATGGAGACATAGGCGGATCGACTAAGTGACGGTGACCCGCAACCGCTGCGCCCTCTTCGAAGAAGTACCACCACGCTCCTAGCACCGAATCGACGAGTACCAAGCAGCACCTTCAAGAAGGAAAGCCACGCCACTGCTCGGACCAACACACTGGTCCTAGGGTTTCCCCCGGCACCTAGGGAAGCGGATGAGGGTAGCCACGACGCCCTTCAGGAAGGAAAGATGCCACCCCGGAGGCGGCACCGCGTCGGTGTCGAACAAACTGACAAGGATTTCTCCCGAAACCCCTTCCACAACCCCGGACGATCGATAACACAGAAGCCTCGCGAGGACGAGCCTCGAACCCACCAGACTAGCCGCCCACCACCATGCGCCAACGAAACCGAAGTCACCACCAACGTCATCTCACCGAAGTAGCCGTCACAAGGTCTGCAAGCCGGATGTGAGGTGTAAGAACCGGGGGCAGCAGTACCGCAGCCGAGCGGGAGGGAACAACCTCCACCGCCAAAGACGGTAGTCGACCGGACGCGACAGCAAGGCACACCAGTCTCCGTCAGGTCCGGCCGAGCCCAGCGGGCCCGTAAAGCCCCACGGGGGCATACCAGTCCTAATAGAGTCCGGCCGGGCCCAGATCCGGGGGATCCGGGCCCGTGAAGCTCGCCGTCACGCTGCAACCAGGTCGGCCGCAGTCGCCGTTGCACCTGCAACCTCCACCTCCCCAACATCTGCAAATCGCACTGCAGGTCAAACCGGCCCGCCCTGACCCAGATGGGCCCGATGGGCCCAGATCTAGGCCGCAAGGGCCGGCCGGCAAACACCGCTGCACGCCAACACCCGCAGCCACGCGCCGCCCCGCAGCAGGCCGTCGCCGTCGATCCGCTACCCCCGGCCGGAGCCGGGCCGCCGCCACCCGAGGTTCACCGCAGCCGAAGATGAGCCGCCCCGCGAGGCCAGCTACGACGCGGGTAGAGGCCAGCCGCCGCCGCCGCCGGCCCCATCCCGAGCTGCGCTCGGCCGGCGCGGCGACGGCGGCAACAGGGGAAAGGCAGGAAGTGTGACGGGCGACGAGAGCTGGGGCCGCGCCGGCCGCCGCGGGGGCGGCGCGGACGCGGCGGGAGGTGGGGAGGGGGGGGGGGGGAAGGAGGGGGGAGGGAGCCGCGCGGCGGCGGGGAGGGCGCCGGAGGCGAGGTCGGCGGCGGCGCCGCCCTAGGGGCTAGGGTTGGGACGGGTCGCGGTCGCGGGAGCTCGGGTCGCCTCTTCTTCTGTTTAGTCCACAGATTAAAACACTCCTATGCAATGCAAGCGCACCTCGGAGATTTTGCAAGTGGACGAGTTAGAACAAGATACCAGTATCCCTCCTGTGGATATTAAGTTGCCATCGACGTCACGGCCCACAGCTACTACTCTACTATGGGTCAAAAATTTCACACCATGACTGAAAAATACGGCGTGAAGATCAGGCAAGTCCATGACATTGACAGCAGCAATGCCGAGATGTGTATCACATTTTTCCAAAAACCCAGTGACAACTTTGTCTTCATGGCGCACTAACACCTATAGCGATGAAAAAAGTAAACAACGGTCACGATTCTCTCACGCTAAAGGAAAAATAAATAAAGGGTAATTAGCAGCACCACCTTCAAATCATCATGGTCTTTTTTTCCATCGTTCAAAGCTTTTGCCAGTCTCGCTGAAGTCAGAAACGTTGTAACATTCCCGTGACGTCGTATAGGTATACCTGAGCTTGCAAATAACACCGTTTGTCCTATACAAAATCATAACACAATCGAGTTAAATTAGCAATGCTTAGCTATATATCTGGAAGTGTAAGAAGTGTATAACCGCTAATATAATTGTTAGACATGTATAGTCTACTTTCCTGTATATCCCCATTGTATAAGGGTTTTCTGCATATTGCACACATGTACATGTAATGGCCTTTGGCCCCTGTGAATGTCAGTTGTTCATTCCTAACATGGTATCAGAGCTCCGGTTAGCTCTCCCATTCCCCGCACGTAGCAACTCCGTGCAAATCCACTGCCGCCGCCGTAGCTAGGCTGGTCGTCGTTGCTTCTCCTTCTTGCTCGAAATCGAGCTCTGCTTGCCCGGCCGTTGTTTTCTGGCCGTTGTTTTCTCTCGCACGACCTTGTTCGTGCTGCTGTCCGGCCGGTCGAGGCTGCCGTCGCTCCCCTGACTTGCAGCCCGCCGCCTCTCCTCCGGCCTTCCACGGCCTGCTGCACCGCCGCCCTCCAAGCTTGCCGCGCCGCCCTGTCCGGCCGCTGCCCTCCGGCCGGCCCGTCGTCCTGCCGGCCCCCGTAGCGGCCTGGCCCCGTCCGTCGCGGTCCGTCCTCCGGCCGCCCACGACCGGCCTGCTGCGGCCGCCGCTGCTGTCTCCCTCGACTCCGTCCGTGCGCATCGGGCCGGCGAGCTCGAGCTGAGGTGATCCACATTCTCTCTCCCCCGTTGACTTCAAAAAAAAAAAATCAGCAGAGAGCCCGTGATGTCTCCGGTGGGCTATGTTGCTGTTCCTCGGTGCTCTGTGATATTTGATGGCACCAACTACGCCGAGTTTGTGGGCTTTATGCGTATCCACATGCGCGGCCTCCTGTTGTGGGGCGTTCTCTCTGGCGAGGTCTCTTGTCCGCCATGCCCCGTTGCTCCTATGGCTCCTACTCCACCGGTGCCACCTGTTCTTGCTGCTGATGCTTCTCAGGCTGACCGGGATGCTGCCAAGAATGCTGATGATCATGCAGTTGAAGCCTACGACCAGCAGGTATCGGATTATTCTGAGTCCCTTTCTATTTACCGGGATGATCTGTCTGTTTACACTTAGTGGTGCAATGATGATGTCTCCTTAGTGCGTGCTGCTATGCAGGATCAGGTTCTCGCTCTTCAGTATGTGCCCTCTGAGTTACAGTCGGTGGACTTCTTCACCAAGGCATGTATAGTCTACTTTTCTGTATATCCACCATGAGTTTGAGGGGGGGGGGGAGTGTGTTAGACATGTATAGTCTACTTTTCTGTATATCCCCATTGTATAAGGAGTTTCCTGCATATTGCACATATGTACATGTAATGGCCTTTGTCCCCTGTGAATGTCAGTTGTTCATTCCTAACAATAATCACCATCGAACAGAGCAATTGAAACAACACTTTTGGACAAATTCGATGCAACTTCTTCTCTTAGCTTACTCAGGACACCTTGATTTGTGTTCCGGTGCAAGTCGCCTAGGTTAAATAACGTGATAAAGCAATGACTGTGAGTGCTCAGATAAAGCTATAAAAAACATGCGCGTAAAAGAACAAGGACCAGCAGACCTGAAATCAGTAACTCAGTTGGCTCTCCTCCAATGCAAATCCTATTTTTCTTTGCCGAGTTCGTCGTGAGATCATCGGTTCTTTCATCCCTCTTCGAGCTTCTAGTGAAATCAGCACCACCCTCCTTACTTCTCGGCATCTTTCCAACAATGAAGCTGCTGCTCTATTACAAAAGAAACTATCCAAAATATGCCGCGCTCAGCACTAACGAAGACGATTAATTACTCAACACAATGCAAATACGTATGGTGGTATAGATACGAAAAATCAATGAAGTGTCCTGTATATGAGAGTTTGGAGGTTTCACATCCTGCTCCCAGTTAAACAAGGTAAATGCAGTTAATTTTTGTGCAACCGGAACAAGTTCAGTGTAAATTTTGCTACTACCTGTACATGTTTGATACTAACACGCACTAGACATCATGCCGGATTCCTTGAGCAGAATTCTGACTGAATGCAGTATAGTGATCACATTGTAGCACCTAGCCAAGCGATCATTTTCAGTATTTTTTTTCAGGGTAAGAAGAGAGATAGTTCAGAGATTGCCGAACTGCTAGCCAGATCTACCCAATCTTGAACAAATCAACACGTAACTTCTGCAGCTACCGACAACCAACGCCTTCCAACCTCCATTACCACGAGGATTTGAGGTGCCAAGGGATTGAATTTCATCTAGGGTTTCCGTTTCAGGTGTCCGGCGTGGCGAAAAGGGAGAGGGTTGGGGTCCTACTCCAGCCGCCGGTGAAGGATCTGGCTGACGGCGTCGCAGCAATCGCAGTGGTATGTCTGGCCGTCGGATTGAGCACGATATAGAGATAGGAGGGGGTAAAGGAAGATTGAGAAAACGTTATATACTCGCCGCCCGGTTTGAGTCATCCATGCTGCGCTGCAACCGGTGAACGTCTTGCGCTGCTCCCCAGTTTGATCGGGATCGGCACGACCTAATTGACGATTTCAGGGACTGAATCCAGCGACCGCGTGACGTCATGGATCAGCACGTACGCAAACGCACATTCTTGCCTAACCTTGTACGTACAGATCCGGCCGGTGTTGAGTGATCCGGCCGGAGAAGGAGTCCTACATACCTCATATAGGCGCTCGGCGGCCACCCGTCGCACGTCCGGAACTCTGCGCGGCGGCCGAGCCTCTTCGCTAATAAGCTTCTCCGATGCGAAGACCGACGGCCCAGCTCACATCACCACTCACCAGTCGCCGCAGCGGGAACCGGCAGATGGACTGCATAAGCGACCTAGAGCATGCCGTCCTCTCGACGGTGACCACCAAGCAGTAGGAACCCACGTTCGACGTTTGCCCAGGTTCACCTCCAGGCAGCTCGGCTAGCCCTCGGACTCGAGCGCCATGACAACGAGGCTGTGCACTTGGGAAGCAGGAGGAGCTGATCGTCAGCAGCCAACTCGCACAGGCACACAGCGCAGTCCGTCGGGTCGCTGCCGCCGACGTTGCGGTAAAGGAAAATCTGGAGGGCGTTCCCATCTTTAAAATCTTGAGGCCAGGCAATGGAGCTTCGAATCCATCCAGGTTATCCTCATGCATAAACTCTGGAACATTAGAACAAGGTTGCTTCTCCGGGAGGAGGTAAATCGTTTGAACTGAACCTATTTCTGCAACTGTCTAGAAGTCCCAAGATTCGGTTTTCATCGTTTTAGGAGACGTCTAGTGAAGATGGACGGAGTAGATGGCGACTACCGCTTCACCCCTGATATGAAGGTTCACGTTCAAAGGAGCTGCGTTTGCCACGCTTGTCAAAAAACGAAAGTCACTCACACTTGTCAGAAAGAAAACAGCCACACAAAAAGTTACACACACACACCGGAAAACATTATACACACGTATGAAAACTTATACTCACTCTGTCCAAAAATAAGTGTCTCAAGTTCGGCAAAAAGTGGATGTATCTATACATGAAGTGTCTCAAGTTTGGCAAAAAATGGATGTAACTTGAGACACTTATTTTTGAACGGAGGGAGTAGCAAAGACAATACGTATCTATAAATAGATCCGGTAGCTATTCCCACTAAATGAAAAACAACACTTTTGCTGGAAAAAACAAAAACCCTCGAGGAATTTCAAATGATTATTCTAGAGTACATGTTTCTCTAGAACTTCTTATTTTATGCAGGATTTAAATTTAATTAAAAACGTAGACTACTTTGTAAGAGATATCGCCACTAGTTCCAACATATGACAAGATATTTATACTGGCAGGTGCAAGGAACGATTCCATGGACGTTATACCCGATTCTGAATCGACTTAAAAAGATAACATTGTTTTAGAGAAATGGGGTTCCCTGGTTCCATTAAGAAATGCAGCCAAAGTGAAACAACTACAGAAAGTTAATTATTTTCTCAGCTTTAGCTCACTAAGAGCACACATCACGCTTACAACATCACAAAATGATCATTTTCACATGGAATCTAAACTAAAAGAGTGGACATCTGTAGGATCTTCTTTTAAGATATTTGCTAGGTCATATGCGTTGGAATCTCTGTCAAATATTTAATAATATTAATAATAGATAAGAACATCCACTAACAATATACATATAGGCAAGGGCGGATCCACCTTGACCCAGCCGGGTGCACAGGACACCGGGAGGAGAAAAATTCCTTTGTAAATTAGCAATTTTTCACCACATATGCACCCCCAAAAATTGTTTTAAATGTGTTATGGAACCATGTGTGCACCCTGGTTCAAGATGTTCTAGCTCCGCCACTGCATATAGGCTATATAATTCATCAATTGTAAGAACATTAAGGAACGGGGAGTTTTTCCTTTTTTGTTTGTTTTCGCAGTTAATATGATTTTATATATGTTATTAAGGACAATATCTCACAAGGGAAAAAAACTTTGTGCGTAACTCAGATGTATTTTCAATGATAAACATTACAACAATAATGGAAAAAATATAAAAATATTTATGGTTAACAATGCTAACTAAGTACATAACATATATTAAAATAACACATGGTGAAAAAAACTAAAAAGAGGTATAAAATTCAGTGTAATTATGTTTATTTAACAAAAATTTATTTACTCAGCTCTAGCTCACTAAGAGCACACATCACGCTTACAACGTCACAAAATGATCATTTTCACACGGAAGCTAAACTAAAAGAGTGGAGCTCTGTACGATCTTCTTTTAAAATATTTGCTAGGTCGTATGTGTTGGAATCTCTGTCAAAATATTTAATAATAGATAAGAACATCCAATAGCAATATACATATAGGTTATATAATTCATCAATTGTAAGAACATTAAGGGATGGGGAGTTTTTCCTTTTTTATAATTAATATTATTTTATATATGTTATTAAGGACAATATCTCACAAAGGAAAAAAAAAAGCTTTGTGTGTATCTCGAATGCATTTTCAGTGATAAACATTACAACAATAACAGAAAACAATCTAAAAGTATTTTATGGTTAACAATGCTAGCTAGTATATAACATATATTAAAATAATCACATGGTGAAAAAACTAAAAAGAGGTAGAAAATTCAGCGTAATTATATTTAAATAAAATAAATTCAAAAATTAATTAGAATAGCCGTGCCTTGAGGTTGTGAAGAATGTGCATGGGAGCCTGGGGGCCGCAGTAAGCATTGTCGCGGACAAGGGCGTTGCAGACAAAGAGGTAATCGTCAACGGGAGCCTAGGCGTCGTGGCGGGAGTGGTCACGGACGAAAGGGTCGAGTATGTCGTCGACGAGGTCCTTGGGGCCGCAGATGTTGGCAGAGGCTTTCTCCGGCGGTGGGTGGCCACCCTCGCCATGCGCAGAAAGAACCAGGCGACGGGCGGGTACGCCTTGTCACCGCGGACGAGCAACTCTGTTTAAACCGAGGTAAATATTTTACGGGCCTATCTGGGTCCGGCTGAGCCTAGGAACAGAGTGGGTAGCGGCGGTGGCGGCCTACGTGCAGCAGCATGGCGGCGGGGACTTTACGAGCCCCCGGGCTCGGCCGGGCCTGCTTGGCCTGGTGTGTCCCTGCTGCCGTGTCCGGTCAGCACCCGCCGGTGGCGGTGGAGGACGTCCTCCAGGTGGTTGCGCTGCCGCCGCCCTCCAGTTCCAATGTGGCTCGGTGTGCTCTTGTCGTAGCGTCCGGTCGGCTATCGTCTTTGACGGTGGAGGTTGTTCCCTCCCGCGTGGTTGTGACTCTGTCGGACCCTGTCTACGGCTGCTTCGTCTCGGGCTGACCGGCCCTACTATGTTTGCCATGGTGAGACGACGATGGTGACTTCAAGACCGTGGTGGCATTTGTTGGTGGGCGGCAAGTTGGGTGGAGCGCTACAGATTGTCTGAGACGTGGTTTTTTGGGGGTTGGGAGAAATCCCTGCCTTTTTGGCACCGGCGTGGTGACGCTTGTGAGTGTCACCCTTCCTTCTTGAGGGCGTCGGGTATACCTCTTCCCCATTCCTCGGAGCATACCGGGGGAAACCCTAGGTCTGTCCGGGCAGCAGCGTCGTCGTCGTCGCTTTCCTTCTTGGAGGTGTTGTTTGGTGCGCGGTGATTTAGAGTGCTAGGTTTGTGGTGGGACTTCGCCGGAGAGGGCGCAGCGGTTGCGGGTTACTTTCGTTTTCGTTGATCCGCCGGTGTCGGCTTTGTTTTCTTTTCTTTTTCTCTTCCTTTTCTTTTGGGCATGATGTGCTGTTTGCCCAGCGGTGGCCTCAGTGTTGTATCGGGTGGTTGCTATATTAATATAACGGGGCGAAAGCCTATTTCTTCAATGTACATTTTAGCAGAACAAATCATGGGAGTTTGGGGCATCCGTGCCTGCCCAACACATTCCGAAGTGTGGCGGTGGATCATGGGTGTGGAGTGGTTCGATGGGAGCGTCATTTGTTATGTAATACTCCTTCCCATTCACAAAAGGATGTCTCAACCTAGACCAAATTTGTATGGACTCTTTATCATGAGCATCTGGTGGTGCGTGCTTGCTCGAAGCCAATGGAGCTTCGCATCCATCCAGCTTGTCATCATCCATAAACTCTGGAGCATGAGCACAAGGTTGCTTCTCCGGGAAGAGGTAAATCGTCGAGTAAAATACATCAATAGTCACTGTACTTATGTCCAAAGCTCACTTTGGTCACTATACAAAAAATGGTTAATACAGTCACTGTATACACATGCATGTAGGTGATTTATGGTCACTGGGTAACCGTATAGCTCCGTATGAGACTAAGCTGACCGGTCAACAGCCAAAACTGACCCGCGGACCCATCTGTCAGCCGCAACTCCATCTTCAGCCGCCCCGGCTGCCGCCTCACTGCCGAGATAAGGTCCTCGAGATAAGGTCCACACCTCCCAAGCTACCTTTCCAACCTCGTTGGTTTCATCTCGTTTGGAGCTTCTTGCAAAAGTTATTGCATTTCAGGATTTGCTGTTTTGTGTTGCTTTTCCTGTCCGGAGTCTCCGGCCTTAGGGGTGCTCAGGGCCGGAGTCTCCGGCCTCCCTGTTTTGGAGCAAAGTGCCCCGCGGACGGCGCTTGTTGTATAGCGTCTGGAGTTGGTCCGGAGTATCCCCGGAGTCTCCGCCCGGCCGGAGTCTCCGGCCCTCGTGGTCCGGAGTCTCCGGTATGAGTTTTTCTGCATCGGCCTTTTTCCTGACTTTCTGCGTCCGGAGTCTCTACCCTTTTGGTCCGGAGTCTCCGCCCGGGCCGGAGTCTCCAGCCTCCCTGACCGGAGTCTCCGGACTAAGTGGCTGCAACGGTTCTTTTTCTGGGACCTACCTTCAGCCACTTAGCTTTTCCAAGCACGTTTTCCCCCCTCTCTCTCCTCCATTGTTGACCTTGGAAAGCTTGCCCCTCTCCCAATTCCTCCCATTATTCTTGCATATCTTTGAGAGATTTGAGAGAGGAGATCTAGATCTACATTTCCACCAATTCATCTCTCCTCTAAGTGAGGGGAACCTAGTAGATCTTGATCTTGGAGTTCTTAGTGTTTTTCCTACTTTGTTCTTCCTCTCTTCTCCCCCCATAAGCATTAGTTTCTTGTGGTGGGATTTGAGAGTGAAGGATTTGAGCACTTGTGCTCTTGGCTTTTGCATTTGGTGCATCGGTGTGCTCTCCACGAAGATTCGTGGAAGTTGAAAGCTTGTGAACTTGTTACTCTTGGGTCTTTGGATCCTAGACGCCCGTGTGGTGGTTGAGACCCTTGTGTGGTCACTTGTAGCTGTTCGGGAGCCCCCAATCCCGTTGTGGGTTGTGCCCCGGATCGTTGCTGAAAGGCTCCGGATTTCCGCCTCGAAGGATTCCGATAGTGGAAGGTGAACCAAACCTTTGTGATGCGGTTCATCGGAGAAGAAGGTGAAACCTTTGTGGTTGTTGAACCATTGTGTTGGTTCACACCTCTCCAACGAGACGTACTCACCTAAAAAGGAGGAACTCGGGAATACATCCTCATCTCCGCGTGCCTCGGTTATTTCTATACCCGAGCTTTTTACTTATGCACTTTACATTGTGATAGCCTTTGTGCTTGAAGTATTCTATATTGCTATCACCTTATTGCTTGTCTTGCTTAGCATAAGTTGTTGGTGCACATAGGTGAGCCTAGTTTATTTAGATTGTTGGGTTGTTAATTTAAACACCTAGTTTTATTCCGCAATTAGCAAGCCTAAACCGGAAAAGTTTTAATCGTCTATTCACCCCCCTCTAGGCGACATCATTGTCCTTTCAGCGGCGCCTGCGCTGCTGGCACATGCATCATGGTGGTCGGGTTCACGGTGGCGCCGGGTTTTAAGCTGGGCAATGCCGCCGTGGTGCGCGCTGCGCGCGGCGGACATCCCCGCGATTAGCAGGGTCAGGGGCGCTCACCCCTCCTGCACTGCTTGCGACATCGCACGCACGACGATTGCGCGTGCTGGCGAGTGATCGAAGGGCCTTCCCACGCCGACAGAGTGTGTCCCGTGCATCTAGTGGGTTGTGGCGACTTGCTTCTACAGGCTCCGGTGGTCCATCCTCTGTATCCCAGCGCAGCGGCGACTCCTGACGGGAATGAAGAAAACGGTGGGGCGGCCCATTCCGGGCCTCCCGGTCCAATCGCTTCGACGTGGATGGTGAGGAGGTCGAGCCAGCGCGGCTCAGCTCTCCTCATCCTATCGACGTCGCGCGGGGGACAGGAACGAGATGGGTGGTGCCTTCGGCCGTGGTTACGGTCGGCTGGTGGTCCGAGCCTTAGTTAAGTTTTCAATTTCACGTCAGTTTGGGCTGTTGACCGGTCAACTTAGTCATATACCGAGCTATGACGGTATTGACCAGATTTTTAGTATAGTAACCAAAGTGAGATTTCGACACAATTACATGGACCATTGATGTATTTTACTCTAAATCGTTTGAATTGAACCTGTTACTGCAACTGTCAAGAATTCACAAGATTCATCGTTTTAGGAGACTTGAAATCGTCTAGTAAATATGGACGGATGACTTGCTTTCTATCTAATGAAATGGTCGAGCGCCTTCCTTAACCCTCAAAAAAAGTTGGTGGTTTCGTGTGAGCATCAAATTTGATCTCATCCTTAATCCTCAAAAAAAAGTTGGTGGTGTCGTGTGAGCATCAAATTTGATCTCATTGTTTTGTCGAAAATAATCTTATCTCCTCGGTGTCTCTACCAATGGAAAGCTTGTATCTTAGCTTCTCATGTTGTTATCCACCTCTACTTACGTTTGCATGCGCAAATTAGAAACAGTATTGATGAAACAAATTCTTTTAACAATGACACTATGAATCTTGGTGCAGTTTACATACTTTGTTTTCTTTGTCTGGTTCATCTTTCACAAAGGAAAAAAAAGACATGTAGATGTCATTTGAGTTAAAATATACCCCCTTTATCTCACTGCGGCTGACCCAGGCCACTCGTCCAAAAGTCATCGGCACTCGGCAGGCTGCATGTCATAATAGTTTTTTTTCTTAGAGAGAGGTTGCCGGGCACGAGGCGGACTCGATTCCGAGTAGGACTAGACGCGTACGGTGCTGGGCTGTCCCGGTTAGTCCGTCTGATATGATGGGCTGAAAGCGTAGGCACAACGATGGGCCGAAAGCAACAGCCAGAATGAGTTTATATAGGCCCGTATCTACACTACTATTAAACAAGCCAACATGAGTTTTTTTAAAGCCACCCGGGGAAACGTACCCAGACTAACTGGCCTCGTCGGATCAGCCCCGCTTGATAAAATCTAATGGTCCCGATTAAATTAGGGGTGCAGTTAGCAATTTACCACGACGGAACGCACTTCACCTCGGAGGAATTCAGCCTCGCGTCCGCATACAGCATCATCAACGCAAACTGCTCCATCTCGGCCGCCATCTTGTGCGAGCTCCTCCGGCCGCGGGTTGGGCCGGGCTCCTCCGGCCTCTGCCTCGCGTGGGTGAGCGGCTCTAGCCGTGACGGAACCCGACTGCCGCCGCCGTCGTGTAGGATTCGTCAGCGTTGCGGGGAGCGGAGCCTCGACCCCAATCGAGGGAGCCAGCAAGCAGCTTCGTCCAGATCGAGCGACTTCGAGCGCACGGAGAGGCGAGCAAGCAGCGGAGGCACAGGTTACTCGACGACTTTGGGCATGTATGGAGCTGTTTCCGGCGGCGAGGACGCACGGCTCGCAGGGTTGTGGTGCGTAACTGCGGCAACCGGAGCGTGGGACCCTGTCGGCGACCGGGAGGCGCGTCGTGTCACGCCGGCCGCCGGAAGGTGGTGAGGCGCGTGTGATCCCGCTTGCGGCCGGGAGGCGGGGAGGCGTCGGGGATCCCGACGGCGGCCGGGAGGAGCGTTGGAAGCCGCCGGCGGCCAGGACACGGGGAGGCGCTGGGCTCACCCCAAATCCTCTCCTACTCGAGCCCAGCGCCACCGCCCACACCATCATTACAACCATATCCCCCCTTTTCCTCCTAAGCCTATATTGTTCTTGGGTTGTTGGAACATTGATTAATTAGGATGGGAGAAGAGATACATAGGCCAGAGATCGATGGAGATGCATGAATACTTCTCCGGCGAGACGATCACGGTGGCAATTGAGGTGAGTGTGAGCACGAGCAGCAGGCACGCGCTCAAGTGGGACCTTGACAAGTTCGTGCCCGGAGGCCAGATCCTCTTCCGGATCCTGCATTCCCTCTCCGTTGCTGCATATTTTCTGAATGATTGTAAACTGTATGAATTTATCTATGATTAAAGTGGCACATGGTCACACCTACGGGAGTACCAACTAGAGAGTGCAGACTTAGTCCCCTGGCGTAAAACATTATTATTATGTTGATGAATAGGAGTTCTAGAGCTCTTTTCTGTTGCACTAAGTGTGGGTAATAATTAATGAAGAATTTAGATGCTGCTCTTTAGTAAAAATTTAGAACACTGACCTGCTCTTCTTAATCTTATGACAGCGGGCAATTACATAACAATTTTGCAAGTGCAAGAAAAAGTAGCATCTGCTTACATGGAAGAACTGGAATTGCAAGAAACGAATATGTTGCTTCCATTCAGGAAGTTGTGCGGTGAAAGATAGGTTCATCGTCTTGTGTAATATAAGTAGTTTAGATTACTATGTAGAGCAGTTGTACTGCAAGTACAGGGGATATTATCACTAGAACTGAGAGGCTATAACAAGAATTTGAGGTTATCATTCAGCGCCAAAAAATTGTATCGTGTTTCCTCTGGAATTACCAACCATGTGATTTCTTACTCATTTTGTGACGACAATCCTAGGCATGGTTCATGGAATCTTATGTTTATAGATACATACACTCCGGGAAGAAGATATAGATGGAAAATTCTTTAAGGCAGAGTTGCATGTCTAAGAATTCCATTCGAACTGCAAGGTTCAGCTGCGAACACACCACCAGGTATTTTTACCTATGTCGATGAGTTTTTTCTTGCCTTTGTTTTCTAGATCACAACAACATTAACACTTCCTATTTCCTGTCCTTCAAACCAGTTAGAAGAATATATTTTTAGCTATCTGTCTTAAATATGCTCTTGCTCAGGAAGCAAATAAGAGTACTTTCTCAGAAAGGAAGCGGTTAATGTGGTATCTTAATTTGAAATTTTAGCTTCGAGTTTTCAGAAATATGGAGTTGTATCAATCCATTTATTGTCAGCTACATAGCAGGCTTATTGATTTGACCCAATGCTTCACCAAGAACTGATGCTTTTTTTTGTGAGAGAGAACTAGATGATTTGATACCGGGAACTTGTAATAGCTGATGTCCTAGAGGCATTTTTGTTAATTTCCTTTTTTCAATTTATTTAGCGTACTGGTTTGGAACAACCTCTTCCTGCTTAGCATGTGTCGTTTTTCTGCAGTGTGACAGAACATCTAGAACATTTTTTCACTAGCAGTTCCAGTAGTCCTATTGCTTCTTGAATGAGAACAATCTCAGGTGCAGAGAAGATGTGCACACCCAAAGTAAAGAGCTCATGTTTGTCCCTACGTTATTCTTTCTCCATTCTTCATTTATCAAATAATGCTCCCCACTGACAACATTTAAGTGAACATTTTTGCAGGCCCGGACATTTTGTCTGATGGTAATATGTTACTCTATGTATTACGAGATGGAAGTCAGATGTAGGCATATACGCTCCAGTTATGTATCATTTGTGTCAGCTCATAGCTACTTCTGATTACGAAAACATTCTTACCAGTTCATTTTTCTTATTTCTCATATAAACTGTTATATTATGCAGATCTTTGACAACAAGCAGACGTGTAGCTAAAGGTTGAGGCGGTAGCACAGACAGAGGGAAGTGGAGCTGGAGGCGGCCTTCACAGATCATTGCCAGAGGTGATGGGTCGAGAAAAGTTAACATTGCCTGCCATTTGCTGCTATACGTATATTTATTTGAATCAAAGATAATGGTGGAGCGACAATGGGGCTGTTCATTGCACTGGTCATGGCACTGAAATATGTTGTGTAAACTTCATTGAGATCTTCTGAACTTACGGATTTCTTTTGTTGTGCATCACGTACCAATCTGTACTGCTGGTTGTTTATCCTACATTCTCTTTGTGCATATAGTAGGTCGGTACACATAGCTGATACTTGTATTGATCATATACCAGTGCTGCACTTTTGCTTTTTCAAGTTCTGTTTCAACCCCTTTGCGTTGCTTGGTGAGGTTACTCTTGCGAACTTTTAGGTGAAAACCCATAAGAGACGTTAGGGATAAGGGAAGAGAAGAAGGGAATGAGAACTGAGACAGATGGATCGATGCAACTGGGTGTTCAATCCGACTATAGCAGTATAGCTACGGAGTAAAATGACTTAGAAGTGAAAGTGGATACTATTGTTTTGAGTTTAGTTTCAAACGGAGGTTGGATTGTAATATTTTGCAAATAAAAATACTCTATTTTTTATTCTTTTTTGAATTTTACATATATGGATCAATTGTAGGGTCGTGCGTTGCACGTGCACATTTACTAGTAAGGAAATAAGGTTCAGCTGCTTACCTTTCCCAAAAAACAAAGTTCAGCTGGTCCGTGTCATCTTATCTAGTCTCTACCTCCCGAAAGGCACGCCCACGAGTGTTGTTTCCTAGCCCTAGCACTCTCGCTCACTGTCACTCGAACGGAGGGGGAAGAAAGAGATGCACTCTGAATTTTTTGGTGCACAAACACCACGTCGCAGTGACGGCGCTTTTCTGTATTTGCTGCGAGCTTGAACTCGAGTCACTGCAGCAATTTACACAAGGGAGGGGGTACTTACGCGCGCACGCGTCACGCCGTGCTCCAGATGCAACCCACTCACCACGATCCGCACGCCCCCGGCGCTCCCGCACGACGCGCTCTGACGCGATCGGCTCGGCCGGATACAACAGCTGGACGTGGTCTCTACCGCTAACAGAACACACACATGCACGCATGGCCGTGACCCAGCCCCGCAGACTCGACCTGGCGCACTCACGTCGGTCTGCACCGCCACGGACCCGACCTTGGCACATTGACGTCGGTTGTCACCATGCTCTGTCACAGCTTATTCCCAACAACGAGCAATGATTCTCGCCAGTCGCCACGTAAGCTCATCTGCCGTGATGCTCTCGTGCCTTGTGCAGGTCCGGTCCACACATTTTTGGGGCCCTAGGGCGATATAATAAAATGGGCCCTTGTAGGCGAATAAAAATTTAGAACATATTGTACTTCAAAAGCATTTCAGATCATCGATCTATGGTACTGAACGAGGATAATAAAGCACGCACCAAAAATTATTTATTTGTAATGATCTATAGAACTACATGATAATGGTAAGGAAACTATATATTTCTATAAAATGTGGCTCTTCTAAGCGGCACGAAGAGACCATAGTCCAGCTCGCTTTTTTATCTCTTCCTTTTCTGACTACTAGAAAATAATTTTTAGAAGACAGGAACAAAAGCACCTGTACATGAGCATATGCTCGATGTTGAATTGTCGATTTAGGTTCCTGAGCACAAAGACGAAGGAGAAGATTGCTCGCTCATTCCTCGTGCCCCTTTTTCATCTCTTGATATGCTGACTGCCGAGCACTCTCTGTCTCTCTCAGATCAATGAAGCTTTGAGGAAGAAGGGCAGAGAACTGGAGATGTCATATGTGGAGGTGGAGCAATCAACAGTGAATCAAATCGAGAAACTATATTTGGGGAAGGAGAGAGACCTTAGAGCATCTTCACCGGGGGACTCCAAATGACCCCACACAAGTCCATTGGGGGTCCGGACGCAAAAAACCGCCACCAGCGGCACCCCCAAAGGGTCGCCCCAAGCAATTTTGTGTCCGGCTGGAGGCCCTTTCGGGGGTGCCGGACATGGAGCGGACATGCGCCTTACAGGGGTGGCCCACCCGTCATAGAGACAGCGCCCCGCGCCCGTGTTAACTTGGGCTGTGCAGGAGACCGTTCCACCGCGTTTAATGGCGAGGCGATGAGACCCCGGCTCGCCTGTCAGCACGCGTCGCAATAACGCCACGCCCGTTCCCCTGGCGGGCACAGAGCGAAGCGACGCGTCGCAATAACGCCGCGTCGGTTACCATGGTGCAGACTGAAGCGACGCGTGCTGAAGTCGCAGCGGCTGCCCACGGCGGTGCCCTGCACACGCGTCATCAGCGTCAATACGTGGCCATGAGAACCGGTGGCCGCGTTAATGCAGGCCACCCAACCCCGCTCCTCCGGCCGCCTTTAAAACCCGACGTGTCGCAACCCTCCTCTCCCCACACCACCACATCTCCCTCTCTCTCACTCGCTACAAGAAGATCGGCCGCCATGGCGGGCAGCCACGACGAGTGTCGCGGTGAGCAACGCCGCGAGCAGCTGCAGGAACGCCGCCATCGCAACGAGGAGGCGGAGATGGCCAAGGCGTTCCAGCGAGACATGTGGCGCGAGGAGGCCGGGAACGCGCCTCCGTACGTGCTCTCGCTGGAGACCGTGCGGCTGTGCAGCCGCCACACGGTGCCGGTGGAGAACTTCGCTACCCTACCGGACGGGTGGGTGAGGAGCGCCGTCAACGTTCCGGTGGCGCTGCGGCTCAGCGGGCAGGAGCGCATCGCCTTCCTCAAGCGAAAGTGGATGGAGATGCCGTACGAGCAAAAGCTCGACCCCAAGTATTCCATCTAGGCGCCCTACTGGCACGTCATGGTGGACGCTGAGTACGAGGCACGTCGTAGCGGTGGAGGAGAGCCAACGCCGGAGTTGTCCGCAACGGACGACGAGCATGACGGCGAGGACGACGACGATGACCCCGAGCTGCCCGGTCAGCAGCGTCGCCGTCACCGAAGAAGGGGGCACCGGAAGCCGGAGAGGCTTCCGATCAAACGCCCCGCCGCCACGGCGGTAGATCAAATGCCAGCACGCGCCGGTGAAACCAGAAGCCTCAACCGACTCAGCCGAGGCTACGGGACGTTCCTCAAGGCCGGAGACGACGCACTGGCCGCCGGGAACGTTTCAAAAGGCCATAGCCGGCGGCAATAGCAGATGAAATTTTCGGCGCCGGATCATCGAGGCATGCAAGTCTGTTGATGATTCCGGCGCTTGGTTCACATCTTCTTCCCCGTCGCTAGGCCATGAAGCGGCATTTCTCCTCGCTGCCGACGCGTGTAGCTGGTACCGGCGTAGTTTAAGTTTAGTTTGTTAAATCTCGTTTATTTGTTAAATTTCGCCAGAGTTTTAATGAATGAAAGTTATAAAAAAAACGTTTGAGGTGTCTGTTTGGAGTGTGCCGCTGTGGGCGGCCTCCAAAACTCGGGCGGACACATGTCCGGCACCCCCTAATGGGGCCTTAATTGGGGGATGCCGGACACGAATTTGGAGGTCCCGGTGGAGATGTTCTTAAACATTATGGGAAATTGGGCCTTAATTGGGGGATACCGGACACGAATTTGGAGGTCCCGGTGGAGATGCTCTTAAACATTATGGGAAATGAGGATGAAAAGAGAGATGATTGGGAAACCAAATAGCGCCATATGTCTCCATTAATGGCTGAAGACGAGCCGACGACTAGGGCTGCAGAGGAGATCGATGGGGTGCTGCGCAGTCTAGCGATTGATTTTCTATCTGTACCGACCCACGGAAACACTCGGTATCCCCCAAGCGATACCTACGCCCGTTTCACTGAAGAGATTTGGTCGTGGGCTCGGCCCATGACACGATGCGGCCTGCGAGAAAGCGCATGTCTGATTGCCAGCGGGAGCAGCACGATCGATAAATGCAGTGCAAAAACGAGATACTGAGATCAGCGCCACGTCAACAGTCCATGCAGCAATGGCTCCTCCGCGATTGGGGGTTAAATTGTCCAATCTTTAATTGTGAGAGAAGATTCATGTGTTGCTGATCGATGTGTCGTCACGGAAGGAGCGCGTGGCGACCTAAAGGGGAAAATTAACTTGGAGCGAAGGTAAAAATGAGTATCTATACTACTATTACTAGTTGAATGCCCGTGCGTTGCCACGGGCAATCAAGTTTCTTTTCCATCACAAATGTAAACAAAAGAGTGAACTCGAAATATCAATTTATTACACTGAAAGTCGATCAAGACAAATCTCCGTAGGGAAAGAAGTTCTGACTTTACAATAGGCTCACTTCTGAACATATGGTTTTCCGATCTATCAGGAGAAAAATCTGGAACAAACACAATAGAAGATATTTGGGTGGAGTGCAACTCCGTAACCAGGAGGAAATGGATATGAGGCAACAGGTGATAAATCCTAAAAGTTATGCTACATATCTGATATGATAGCAGTCCATTGAGATGGTTCAAAACAAGCATGGTTGTTGCCGCTGAGGGTGTTCATTGCTTAATAACAGTTTCAGCCTGACTCCTCTCTGAACACAACGATTATGCACATCATACAAAACTTACATATACTTTACATGTCAGCAAGTTCAGAAATTGGAGTACTACCAAAGTACCAAAAGTGACATCAATAGAAAAATTTAAGTATTGTAACATGAACAGCTGACTGACGGAAGGACAGAGCTAGCATAAAACCAGCTCAAAGGAACGTGGAGTAGTCGTTGTACCTGGATCGATCATGGAAGGTCTGTAGTTTACAAATTTGGAAAGTGGAGCTACACTACAGTTTACAGATCATGAGGCATAGATGTAATGAAATAGCATCCGAAAGAAGGAACAAACAACAAGAAAGCAGTGCTAATTACCACAAAGTATAAAAGCGACAGTTGCTAAGATAACTTGGCCATGGCCATGCAAAGCTGTTGTACTTATTCAACAAGCTCATGTTCTTGATAAACTACAAGGAAGCATTCTACTTAGTCTACCCACGCTACTATGATAAATAACATTTCTCTAAACAAAATTATGTGATGCCATGATTAAGCTCTTCTAAAAAAAAGTGGCACCACTGCTATTGTTCACTGTATACAGCTTATACACTTAAACCTAAATTTGTATAGCAAACATGAAGCAAGAAACACAGTTAAGATAATAAATTTGCTCTGATCTACAATCGGTTCCTGACGGCAGAAACTGATAGTTTCTGATGGAAGGGCCCATGTTACGGACTAACATATCAGCACTTATCAAATTCCAACCTGGAAAATCAATTTACATTTACAAAACTCATTATGCGGTCATGATCTCAAACATATTCCTTCCTGTCATGTTCGTGAAGAATAAATTTCTTCAGATCCTGTGAACCAGGTTTACGAGATCTTCTATATTTACGCAACCTAAATAGACAGCGCTGCAAGGTAGAGCGCTGGATACAAATCGTTTAAGTTACAAAAAATAAGGCCACATCGTGCATCTCTCCCATATCATCAGGCCCAATACTAAAGGCCTCCTCTTACTAATTTATGTAATTACTGTACCATGTACACTGTACGCAGAAGTGCCCATAACAAAGATGTGTTTAGAAGAGTCACCTCAATGTTTGAGCACTAAAATAGCCACATGCTGATGCTCTGAAATCACAACTTTCACCATGCCAGTGGCAGTATAGCGAGCTCCAGTTGAGCCGTTGATCCGCTCCACCAGCAGACGTTTGCAATTTTCCTTAAGGCATTTGATCGAGCAGTTGAAGCACATGAAAATGGACATTCTCCTTGACGTTGTTGGAGACCCCAATCTGTGAGTACAGCATGTACGGGTTGATCTTCCCGTACAGGGCAACATGAGCAGCATAGCTCCTTCGCTGCTCGCTGGTCATGGACCTGAACCGCGCACAGGCCTGGCCGGACACACACGTGCACGGGAGAACGAGCAGTTACTGGAGGAGGGGCGCCGGCTGCTAGGACGCGCGTCGCCAGCGAAGCCCGGCAGAAGACGCTGCATCTGCAGCGAAGGGAGAAGTTGGTTCGACGATGGTGGAGCGGGTAGCCGGATGAGGTGGCGCTGGTATGGGGCCGTGGGAGTAGGGGCGTCGGCGGGCATTCTTCTCCTTACTCAACCTCTGCAATAGCCGCCCAGCCCTCCACCTATCCATGGTGACTCCCCTGTCCTCCATCGATCTGCCACGGCGGAGCTCGGGGCTTTCCGCCTGCATCCGCTGCATCCCCGTCGGTCGCCGCCGACGCTCAAAGGAGAAAGGAGGAGGGGTTCGGTTGGTGGTGGGTTGGTTTGATTGAGGGGTGAAAACGAGAAGAAGCTCGGAGGTCGAGAAGGTGGTCGCTGGTGCAAGGTCGAGCGGCCGGCGGCGGCTCGCATGGGAACGAACAGAGAAGAAGAGACGCGGGCGTCGGGCAGAGGAGGCCGGTGCTCGGGAGAAGGAGGCCGTCCGGTGGGCTAGAGTAGGATCGCGGGAGAAGGCCGCAGGTAACGACAGTGGTGTACCGGGGAGGCAGCGGCGGCGCATCGCTGGGGCCGGGATGGCCACGATTTGGGGATTTTTTCCACTGGAATACCGAAACGTTACGTCTCATTTAGCGGTGGCAGGTCGTGTAATATTTTCTAACACTTAGGGGTAAAACCGGAAAAGTGAAAAACACACCAACACCTTCTCAAGCAATATTATATTATTATTAGTAGAGAAAAGAGCAAACTTGACCGGATACATTAAATCTGTGTCGTACGATTTCTAATCAACGAACCAGATTGTTCGATCCGTGTTCGTGTTGAGCTAACTCAACGCATTTACGAAACGTTATTTTTGTCTTTCCCCACGGTGGTGTGCTCCCGCTCTGCTTCTCCGGTTCTCCCTCCACCTCGAGAGCAAAGCTGCGCCATCCTCGTGCGATTCAGAAGATGTCTTTCCCAGCCGCCGCCTCCAAACCAGCCCCCAATTTCCGGCAGCAGCTCGGAAAGCTCCACGCGCAGCAGCTCTTCGCCGGGCGGCCGACCAGTGCGGGGCGCAGGCGGGAGAACGGAAGACACAGGCGGGCGGCGGAAGGCGCGCGGCCGGCGCGCCGCTGAAATTCGCATCGCTGCCGTTTTCAGCCTCGGAGCCGACCCACACCACGCGCTCTCGGCCGCCGCACGAAGACTTCAGGCCCACGGCCACAAGGCCGGCGATGTAGCGAGTACCAGATAAGCCACGCCATGAAGTTGGTCCGCGAGAGGACCACAATCTCGGGGCTGGACATGGTTGGCGCGGCTGGACGCACCTGACGCCTTGACGGAGGAAACAGATGTGGAGTTGGCTGTGGTGGACGCTGACGCTATGTCCGCTTGAATCTTGACCACCCACGACCAACTCCAGTGCATCGATGTTGTTTACTGCTTCGAGCGATTCTTCCATGAGTCGCTATTCAAGCTGTAAGCTGTTGCTTGCTTCCATTGCGTGTAGGCGCAACACCTTCCTCTACTGAAAATCCATCTCCAAGACACACCTCCCTGCACAGTTGAAGAGGAGCACCCCCGTACGACACTGACTGATGCAAACTCCGGCTACTAAGCGTGGTGCTGCAGGTTGATCTGCACCTGTTCATGTTGGAAAGGGCTGGTACGGGTACTTTGCGTGCTCTACCTCAGCTCCAAGAGGTTGTTTGAGATTCGGTTTGGTGTGCTGTTCGTCCTGATGCACCCCAATTGGCTACCATGATGTTCTTGCTCAGCTCCAAGATGCCGCAGGCTGATGCGTGTGTTCCAGAAAAATATCCTAAATTGTTTGTCTTTACAATCTGGGATCTTTCTTGGAAAAAGATGCAGAAGGGGAAGCTAAATTCAGACTAAAGATTAAAGAGCATGGAGATGATCCTGAATATTTGCAAAAATCTTTGGACTTAGACCGAGAGAGGTATTCAGTTTTTTGCATAAGTATTTGAAAAAATCGACCGATCATACTTTAGTCACTTTGGACTGAATATATGCTATTCAATTTTTTCACGCACAATCCCTCAAACCATTTTCTATCGCTTGGGAGGCACGGTTAGGCCTGGGGTGATAATTGTAATATTGAATGATATAACACATGTATGTGTTATGGTTATGTCAATGTACATTTTTTCGTTTGCACATATGTACTTCTGGATATCTTTGTTTAATAAAAGGAAATATATTTTTCTGGCTTATTCAAAAATTGTTCATAAGCCATTTTTAGCATCAATATAATATTAAATAAATGTGACTGATGTATGATCGAACGGACATTCGTTCAGTTTTTCTGAAACGTACTGTTCCAGCATTGCTCTTGCTCAGCAAAGGATCATTACGGGCTCGGTAGCTTGACGGATGGTAACAATATAAAGAACGTACTGACATGGGCATATAAACAATTTAAAATTTACGCTTGTACTATATTTGGCTCAAGGTATATTAGACGTGCATGGCACGTGCCCTTCCACTAGTACAATTAAATTCGAAAAAAAAGTGAGTATACAACTCGTCTCAATATCAGACAAGTTACAATACCTAGTACGATCCGAACAGGTTAGTTCAAGGAGCTAGGGTACTCGAATATCAGGATGCGGCGAACGACACGGACACGGATAGCTACTACGATCGGCTGATCTCCTACGGCCGGGCAGTACAAGTATAAATAAATGATCTCAACAGCTCTTGACGAGAGTACTCTGTGTCCTCGAAGCTCGATCGTTCAACTCCAGCTAGCCTTAAAGCAGTGTCCGATCTTGTTCGTGAGAAACGACAATCAAACCACTCATGTCTGCTACTAAGCGTCGGCGATGCGCCGTCCTCCCGGACCATCTCATCGAGGAGATCTTCCTACGCTTGCCGCCCAAGTCGGTCTTACGGTGTCGCTGCCTCTCCCGCGCCTGGGCCGCCGCGCTCTCATGCGTCGATTTCGTGGACAGCTACCTCCGCGTGGCCAACCTTCACGGGGGGCCGAGGATCATGGGCGTGGAGGACATGTTAGATGGCGGCGTGCCCAAGGTGCTCCCGCCGCTCACCGTCACCCCGCGAGTCATCCCAATCGACAGCTTCCCGCCGCTCGCCACACCGATGCCGTCCATGGAAGGTTACTCAGACGAACCGCCAATTCACCAAATTAAAGCAATGCCCATCACGTCGCAGTGCCGCGGCCTTGTTGTACTGAGAGCAAGACAACGAGAAACGAACATGCCCAGTATGTCCTTTGTTTGCAACCCAAGTACGGGCCAGTTGACGGCTCTCCCGGAGGGACGGACAACGGGCCGCGGTGATTCCAGAGAAAACTATCAGAGCCTAGGGCTCGGCTACGACGTCCGCAACAGGAAACACAAAGTTGTGCGCATCTACTACTGCGGCCGCCCCATGTCATCCTCCAGTGGCTGCGAAGTCTTGGAGATAAACGGTCCCACAGGGATGTGGCGGCCGACCGGCGAGAAGCCAACGGGCTGGATAGAGAGCCTCAGTGCCTTTGCGCAAGGGCATGTGTACTGGTTAGCCTACCGGAAGCTCTATCCTCGAAGCAAAGAGATGTCCATCATGTCCTTCTCGATAGGAGATGAGAAGCTTTTGGCCATACAACCACCACCGTTGGACATGGACGGCACAACCCCTAACGATCTGACGGTGCTTGGCGGGCGACTCTGTGTTTTTGCCTCCGACGAGTACAGATACCAAATTTGGCTGCTAGATCAGTATGGTTGAGGAGGAGCTACATGGGATCTGCGATACCGAGTCGACATATCACCGGAGGTCACGCCATTCGGGGCCAGCCCCCTCGCCCTCATCGACAACGGACGCCGCATACTCCTCACGGAACCTGATTGCCCTGGCCAAGTATACGCATACGACCCTCTCACCAAGGAGACCCAGAACCTCCTCGAGTGGTCCATCCCTAACTCCTACATGGGCATAAGTTGTGCTGCTGTATACGAGGAAAGTATCGCCTCCCCGAGACGACAGCCTCGCGAAGATACCATCTTAATCTCCTCACCGTCTACGCAGGCCCTATGGCTGCTGCTGCAACTACAATACCAGCCACCATGCACCATTGGAAGGCTCATGTGCGGCTGCCGGAGCTGGCGCTCCATGATATGCTCTCTCCCTACTATTAGAGCTAGATAAACTCATAATAAGAGAGAGAAGATAGGGCAGAGAAAATTGTTGTTATTTTCTACATTCTTATTATGTACCCCCTCCGTTCCAATTTAATTGACTTGCTTTGCACCATATGTGGATGTATCTAAACATGTTACAAGTCTAGATACATCCACTTGTAGTGTATAGCAAGTCAATTAAACTGGAACGGAGGGAGTAAATCTTCTGGATATGAGTACTGGAATGGAATAAAATGCCAAATAAGTTGCCAATCTCGAACTGAAACTGGATGATTTTTTATACTTTATACTACATGAGAGCTCTACCATCCTATCTTCACCTAAGTTGCACATAATTAAGAGGCCATTCACGAAGCAACTCCTGTGTCCTGGCCTCTCATTCACCTTCGCCTAACAAAAACAGTTGTAACCTAAGTCCAAGCTAACACACCATCCTCTATAACTATATCTTCAAAATTGTCGTGTCATATATTAGTGACCTCGGGTGACTTTTCTTTTTCGAGGGGTCTCGGGTGCTTCCGCGCTTTCGTTTGAGCGGGGAGCTGAAGGCGACGCAACATCTCAAGTCGCCTGAACAGACTCCTTCATGGGCCGGCCCAACAAAACTAACAGTATGTTTTTTCTTAAGCAATTAAAATCTGTTTTTGTCTATACATTTTCCAAATCCGGACAATTTTCAAATCCAAATTCTTTTCAAAATAACAAAATAGGGCTCCCGAAAATTACTAGGGCTCTATGAAGCCGGTCCTCCAAAACATCACACTTTGAAGGCATTTCTCTATTCTTTACTTTTTTTCTAATCTTCCAATATAATACCCTAATCTTGCCAACAGACGAATAACTGACCGATCAGAATTTTGTTACTCCCTCCGATCCTAAAAAAGAGGCGCACCTGGTATAGAAAGTCCATTTTACATTTTAATCCTTAGCTATTAAAAAACTGGTAGCCGTCGTTGACCACCAGTCTGAGGTCGGCCGGGTCGGGGGCGGTGGTGCTGGTGGTGAGCGTGCGACGACGGCGGGGGCGGGGGTGCTCCGGGGGTACGCCGAGGCTGTCCTCCTCTAGCGCTTCTTGGACGGGTGGTTGTTGGCGTACTTGGAGGCCGCCTCCATGAGCATCTCGCCAAGCCGCGGGTTCTCCTCGCCGGAACTCGTGCCGCCGCGTCTCCTTGCGCCGGAGCAGAGCCGCATGTCGGAGCAGAGCGGAACTCGCCGTCGCCGTCGCCTCGGGCTTCTTGGAGCACGCCTGCACGCTGCGCGACGCCCACGAGCTACAGATCCTCCTCTCCAGATAGCAGATTGAGGGGCGGAGCACAGAGATCCACCATCTCCTCGCCCAGCACCGCATCTCTGGCGAATAAAAATCACACCTTTGGCATCAAAATCTCTCGCGCAGGCGGGTTTCTAGGGTTAGGGGTGTGCAGCATCGGTGAAGAATACGATAGGTGGTGAGGGGCGGTGGTGGGGAGCGGCGGTGGTCAGGGCCGGCGAGAGAAGAGGGCGGCGAGAGGGAGAGGGCGGTGACGGGAGAGCGGCGAGAGGGAGAGGGCGGCGACGGGAGAGCGGCGAGATGCGGGAGGAGGAGAGCTGTGCGGGAGAGAGACGAGTCAGACGAGTTGACCGTCGCGAGGGAGTGCGGGTTGAGCTTGTAACGAGTAGTTTTTTTTTGCAAAATAACCGTCGCGAATCTTTTATCGGATCGGAGGGAGTATTTGTGATTCTTGAGTTTCATGTGATAATCGGTACTGTTTTATTGAGTTTGATATAGTATCTTTGTATCTTTGAGGTTATTTTTCATTGCTATTTGATTTTCTTTATTTTATCCCAGTCATGACATCTAAAAGATATGCATCCATTTTGTAACGAAAATGAGAAATCAAATGGGTCAGTCGACAAAATCATAGAAAGGATTTTGTTTTAAAAGGAGTTATATGATGATTACGAGCCCTTCGAGAAATCCTAACGAACATGAGACTGATTTATTAATTTGCGATAAAGTAGCCATGCACTGCAACGCACGTAGTAAAATAATAATTTTTATGACGTGTAAGGATGTGCGAATACAATCCAAATTTGTCTTTTGTAAATTTGCACATGTAAAAATCAGTCTCGGTTCTTCATGTCATCATTAGTTATTTTTGGGTCAGTGAAAAGCCCAAAAATATGTGATGAACCTAGCAAGTTAATCAAACTTAATTTTGAAATAAGGATACTCCAAAAATGTTATCATTATACATACCGAGCGTAATATATTTCAAGAATATTAAATAAGTACCATGATACCGACCGAATTAATAAATATCTCATGTTCAATACTCCATAAAGTTTAACATCCAATATAATAACCTCCATGGTTTTGATGAAATATATTAAATAAAAAATTATAAAAAATAATAAAAGTTTTTAATTATTAAAAAAACAACCAGATATACGGCCCACTCTCATTAGGACCCAAAACACAATCCAATGGTTTTCCAGGAGACCGGGATCCAAAATGCTCAGTCCAGAAGAAGAAAAAAATGAATTCGCCCGTACACCTTATCCTTCCTCACTCTCAAGCGTCAAGCGACCATGCTCTCCACATCCTTCCTCACTCTCTTGGAGCTCCGGCGGCCGACCCCTTCCGCAATTCCACCCCACCGCTGACCGCCGCCATATCCTCTCGCCGGCGGCTAGGCCATGCTCTCCACATCCGCCCATAGTCGCCGATTTTTGGGGACGTCCTGCTCATCGCTGCTGTTGTCCACATGGGGGCATGGCCGCTCGTGCCGCTAAGCTCGTCGGGGGCCCATGGCGACTCTAGCTAGCTGGCTCCTCGGCGACGAGGTACTTGTAGATCAGCGCCTGGTGCTCCAGCTCCTCGTATTGCGCCGCCGTGAAGGGCGCCGGCCTGGGCGACGCCCACCGCGCGCTCATCGCGTGCTGCTGCTGCTGCTGGTGGTGGTGCTGCGGCGACGCATCCTCCCCGACGACCCTGCAGAACACGCACAATTGATTGATTAGGAGGAAGAGAGAGATAAATAGTAGGAGGAGCTTACTGCGGCGGCGAGTAGAGAGGGGAGGAGCGGCAGAAGGGGAAGATGGAGGAGGGGCGGTGGTGGTCGACTGCCGGCGACAGGGAGGCAAAGGGCATCGCCATATCTATCAAGCCTTGTTCTCTCTCTCCTCTGCTGACGTGTTGCGGCTGCTGCCTGGCTGTGATGTGCCTCCGGCCTAGCTGTGGGATGTGCCTCCGGCCTGGCCGTGGGGGCAGCGACCGTTCTGAAGCAATTGCTAGAGGATGCTAATCATTTGCACAAGCTTGTCCCAGGTACCTGCTCCTCTGTTGTATTGGGAATTTGTTCATTCACATGTATTGCATCTTTCATTGCAAGAAGAATATAAATAGAAATTGCTTTAATTAGCAGAAGGTGGTAGTATATGTTCTTTGATCAAAATCTTGCATTCTTCATATTGAGAAGTTGCTTTTTTCTGATGAATTATTTGAAAATTATTATTTTTCAGTATGTACTCTTCGTGATGTCAAATACCTAAACATGGGATTTCAAAAGGCGATTCTAAAACAACGAATCCTGATGGTATACCAATCTCTGTTTCACATGGGATTCTAAAAGGGTTTCAATCCGATCCCAAGTGTAATTTTCTAAATATAAAAGTTGTGTGCATATAAGATGGTAAAACTCACGGAGAACATATCTTTGACAACAAACACTAAATGGGTATCAAAGATCAGGTTACATTAGCATCAGGTTCAATAGAGGAGAGGCATCAGGTTTAGTAGAGGAGAGGCATCAGGTTACAATACACAGGTTACACTACACGATTAATTCCATCCTCCTATAACATTTTTCAAAGATCAGAATATCCATGTTATAATACTCCATCTACAACCGAGTATTTCATACGTGGGCAGCAGGACATTCTGCCAGCTGCTGTCTGCAACTTGCAATGCTCCAGTGATATTTCTGTAGGTAGCTAAGTAGTAGCAGACCCAAGCTATTTGTTTGGCCGTAACTCAGAAATGATTTATTTGTTCCCTGCAATAGTTTGGTAAACAACATCAGTAATTACCGCAACATTGAGGTTTAACAACATTGGCAGTATCTAGTATAGTATGATATTGTAAATTCCTAGATCAATTCCGGATATTTATTCGCTCGTACCTTATTTTAGCAGTAATGATGTCCAGCAAGAAAAAACATGCTCAACTGTATGCATCGATTATTTCCTGCATTCAGAACTCCCATGTTTTAGGATCAAAAGGTAATTTTGTACACACATGATGAATAAGCATAGAAGAACGCACCTCCAGCACCCATCTAAAACATCTCTATAAACAATGTTTTTGGTGCTTTTCCCAGATTTGTCAACCTCCTTGTTCGGCTTGGCTAGAATCCGCGTCGTATTCCATTTAGTAGTGGATTCTCAACCCCTGACATCTGGGTCGGTGCCATTTGTCTTGGACCACGTTGCAGCTGGTAGAAATCATTCCTGTGCAACCAATCCGACTCATCATCACCTGCCATATTCTCCTTGTTGTTGAGGATGACTTCATGGACATGTGCTGGACTTGGTTGCACAGGAGATGCATTTGTTATGTTGTGCATCTGGGTGAGCGCGGATTGTCCGGCAGCGGGCGTATGTGACATAATGTTACCGCCATCGATGAGTGTAGTAATATTTTTATTTTGCTCACGGGTTTGGCGTTGTCGATATAATATGTCCTCTCTATTTTGTGCATACCTCTTCCGTTCCCTCTGATTTTTTATTTCAATAGGATCTGCATAGACTAAAAATAAGTCATATAATTCAGAATAGAAATGAGACATGTAGGTATAAATTGATTGTCCTTACCATTTGATACAGCCAACGATGCAGGTGCTTCATTATCATTTATATTGGCAGCGGCACATTTTTTCTGTTTGTAGGCTTCACGCCGCCTCTTATTTATGTCATCCTTTTTTTTCTGAGTACCGCTCTCTTTCCCTCTGCCTTTATATTTCTTTAGGGTCTGCAGTGTGTCACACATATCAGCACTCTAGAAACGATAGCGATTTTAGTGGTTGGGTTATGAGCAGTACCCAAAGATTGGTTATTGCTTATATCCTGCAGCGGGGTGCGCTGCCCATTGGGATTGGTAGGGGCCATAGAGACGCTTCAATCCTGTGAATGTATGTATTACAAAATGTATAAGATTTGTAGGTTATTGTGAATTATAATGTGTACATGAAACAAATGATACTGCACCAAACAAGAATAATGAAAACAGCATGCATACCCGAGCAGACCAAACCTTGATTATTCTACCAGTATTTTTCTAGTACAACAGTCAACATACATGAGCAGTATCAAGTATCTGGTTCGTAAAATTTAATTTTTGATGTCCCATCATAGTTCTTCAGTTGCTGGTTGATATCATAATCTGAACTTTATTCTAACCAGAACAAGCATGCAGTATTAAGCTTATGGACAATGAGGTTGATCCTTACTGGAGAGTCATGTGCATGTAATTGCAGGTTGAGCATCTGGCAAGTTTCAAAAAAGCGGAAAGCGGTGAGCGAGCGGTGAGGCTCCGATCAGAGGAACTACTGCTTAAGCACGCTTAAGCGGTGCTTAAGCGTTTTGTACTGTAGCTTGTATTTTCCTCCCTTTTCTTGTTCTCCAAACTCTACAAGTTCTTTCTCCAATATAAAGAGCTACAAGAACAAAAAAAATATATATTAGCAAGCAAAAATTAAACAAATCAGGCCATCAGTCCAGCCCCAGATTATGTACAGGCGTACAGCAGGTCGGCATGTAGCAAAAGACCAACAGGTCGATTCTGTTCCTAGCACTAGCAAACAAGTAGCAACAGTCAAACACCACAAGCAAGTAGTAGCAGGTCGATTCAGATCAGACATGGAGCCAAATCGACCAACTTATTTAGGCCAAGCACACACGGCAGCAGTACAGCACACAAAGGCAGGCAGCAGTACAGCACACAAAGGCAGTCAGGGAAACAGATCGAGACTTCACTTCAGCTCGGGAGGAGGTTGAGAACCATACCTGAGGCGCGGCGGCCAGCGGCGAGTAGATCGACGGCAAGGCGGAGGAGGAGCTCGCCGGCGGAGGAGGAGCTTCCCGACGGCAACGCGGAGCAGGAACGAGGAGGATGCGGAGGACGACGCGGTCCTGCGCTGGCGGCGGGCCGGCGGTCGGAGCTGCGCTGGCGGCGGCGGAAACGAGCCCCAAGTCAGCAGCAGCGCTCTGTCTCGCTCGGATATGGCTGGGAATTGGAACCCTAGCCCTTTATGCCCGCTTTCCCCCTCTTTTCCCCTGAAATTTTTCTTCTCCCCCCAGCGCACAGCGGCCGCTTTTCCTGACTTCTCTCCGCTTCAGCGCGCGGAAGCGTCGCTTTTCAATTAAGCATCGATTAGGCGCCGCTTACCGCGTAACTGTCCGCTCATGACCAAATCGAAGCGTTTTGGCTCCGATGCGCTTTATAATGCGCTTTCCTCAGAGTAAGCGTCCGCTTTTTTGAACCTAAGCATTGTGTTTAAGTTTTCTATGGACCAGAATAACTGAACTATCTTTTATAGCACCCTTGCAAAGGATAGTGATGCATGTAAATTCAGTTTTATCCCAAATACATCCCTAAATTATGCAATGCTATTTAATGGGGATGCAAGACCAAAGGATTATGCAATGCAACAAATTTATCATGGCAAGCAAGTTCGTGTCAGTTACACCAAACTTTCATTGCAAGTTCTTGTTAAGTGCAGTTACACCAAACTTTCATTTTATGGGATGTGTTTATGTGCATGAGTAAAGACACTGCAGTTTAGTTTGTGCAATTTAATTTGGCTAGGTGATTGATCTAATTAGAGAGTGACTTATAAGTGATAAGAGAGTGACTTGTATATACCTGGGCTACTCTATAATAATTAAGCGGTGAACACTGATTGTGGTTGCTCCTCTGTATGCATTTTCTGCTTTGTAAGTTCAAGAACTGGGAGTATTTGAACTGTTTTCTCTTATTTTTCTTATCCCTAAATTATGCAATGCTATTTAATGCGCGTCAAATTCTTGAATCTGGCAACAACAAAATCGAATGCATATGGTCGATGTGCAACACAATGATGCAGGTCCTGTTGAACTGTTATCATGGTCTGAAGTGTATGACAACTTTGAATTCTTGATAAATTTCAGAGCATGCACCTGTTGTGCCGAGGAGTTCGTGGGCGTCAGATGCGCAGGGCTGCTTCCGCGTGAAACGATGCTTCGGCTCGGGCGTCGTCAAGGCCGCGATTGTGGAGGATGGTGCGGGATTTCGTGTGGCGGCGATGGTGCAGCCGCGCTACAGACCGCAACAATGAACGTCGGTGGGCAACAACTTTTTTCTGAAGAAGGAAAGGCTGAGAAGAGTATGAACCTGTGTTGTCGAGGTGTGTCCGTGCAGGCGTCTTCAGCCTTGTGTCGTCGCGCCAGACGGTGCAGCCGAGGAACAGACATCGACGGTGAACGCCGGTGGCCGATAACTCTGAAGAATTTGAACCCGTGTTGTCGTGTTGTCGAGGTGCGTCGACGCAGTCGTCGTCTGCCTGCGATGGCGGAGGATGGCGCGGGCTTCGTCTAGCTACAGATGGTCGTCGGTGATCGCCGGTGGACGTCGGTGATGCAGATAGACATGATCCCTGTAATGATGCCTATTGTTTAGCGTCAATTTGATTTGCGTGTGAGGCAAATCGCCCGCGACTTGGTTTCCTTTAATTTTGGCGTAACTTTTGCTTTCTATATCGTGTTTTTTTTCCATGGTGCTGATGAGGCTAGGTACGTACCGTTTCGTTCCTAGGCAGAGTTTTCGTCTGCCTTCAAAATTGCTAAGCGCACCCAGTTTTTTCTTTTTTGGTGTGCTGACGGTTAGATCTAGGATCGTGGGGCTGATCGTATGCCTGTGGGTTGCCAAGTTTAGACCGTGTAGTTTAGATGGGGTGCGTTTAGCCATGAATACGTTTGCTCTTTTATTAGTAGTGGAGATAATCGGTACTGTTTTATTGAGTTTGATATAGTATCTTTGTATCTTTGAGGTTATTTTTCATTGCTATTTGATTTTCTTTATTTTATCCCAGTCATGACATCTAAAAGATATGCATCCATTTTGTAACGAAAATGAGAAATCAAATGGGTCAGTCGACATTTTAAAAGGAGTTATACGATGATTACGAGCCCTTCGAGAAATCCTGACGAAGAGGTGCACGCAGGACCGGGCCTGTCCGTACCTCTCGACGTCTTCGCGTTGCCGTTCGCGCGCGGTCGCCGGGGCTTAGCCGCCTAGGCGGTGACCGAGGTGCGTCCCCACGGTGACGATGCCGTCGTTCTTCCCCAGCTCCGACGCGCGGGCCACCTGCCCGTACGCCGTCCGGTTCCGGTACCCGCACCTGCTAGCGGTGGCGTCGCTGGCGGCCGGCGAGGGATGGACGTCTAGCACGACGTACTCCACGAGCTGGCGGCTGGTGAGCACGGTCGTACTCCATCATGACCAGGTGCATTACGCGCTGGGTGGACGCGTGGAGGAGGGCCATCGTGTCGGTGACCTTGACACAGTGACGAGAGGCTCGTGCCCGCCGAGCGAGAGCGTCGCCTCAGGGCCGGGCAGAGCTCCACGGAGAAGGCGTGCCAGTAAACGGTAGCGGTACGAGTTGCTCTTGGTGTCGTGTGCTCGTGTGACATGACTGCACCAGCTGCTTCGACTCCGTACGTGTCCGCTCGACGCCCGCGCGGGACCGGGACGCGAAGAAGTCGAGCGTGCCGGCGGTGGCGCGACACGGATCACCGAGTCGGTGGCGCAAAGTCTGGCCAGCCGCTCCTCGAGGCTCAGGGAGGAGCAGCCTGCGGCCCAAGCTGCACCACTGGTTCAGGTCGGCCCTGGCCCTGCCTCAGGCTTCGCCGACGCGGTCGTCGACCGCGAACTCGACGGCGTGGTCCTGCTCCAGCGCGGCGGAGGCTGGTGCTTGTCCGGTAAGTCCACGGCTTCGCGGTGAAGCTGGGCTTCGACGTGCAGGTCTCTGTCGGCAATGTGCTCGTCGCCATGTACTACAAGCGCGGCACTCCTGCCTGCGTCCGGAAGCCCTTGGAGTCCATAGACACGTATGTGTGTGCGCGCGACGTCATCTCATGGACGACGGTCATATCAATGGACGGAGAAGCGGGCGCCAGGCCGTCAGACACGGCTAGCAGAATCCCGACCTTGCCGACCAGGCGTCCTGGAGGTCATGGATTCCTTGGCGACGCGCGCGTGCACACACACTGCGTGGAGTTTTTATTATAATAATAAAAACTAGCTAAATACCCGTGCGATTGCAACGGGTACACATCAAATGGACATGATCACTATTTACAAAGTTCAGTATTTACGAAACTTCTTAAATAAAATAAGATCATTGTTGGCTCATTGATGTTGTGGATGTAGAAGCCGACAGATAGGCGCATTTCCATCGATATTGGCCATCTGGTGTGATCTCGCCGAAATTCCTACCTGACTTATGGTGGTCATCTTCCCGAAACGGGTTTGTGGATGGGGTCGGCGAGACGACAGCGTGATTAACAAGACGCCAAGTGAGATAACGGCGCAGAACTGTCCGACACGCAAATAAGCTTGTTATGTTGGATGGATGAAGCCAAGTGAGATTTAGCTCACTTGTACGTATGCACTTGAACGGTATCCTGCTTCTAGCTTCGGACTCGCTTGTTAACCGATCTAATTAACTGTACATCGTTGGATGGATGAAGCCATGAAGAGGCACATACACTTGTTTGTAGTGGTACAAAGCTGATAGATTGCGACACGTATCCTAGCAACAACACATGGTCGGCAATGTACGTTGCGCTTCCAACGCGTGTCCGATTCGTGTAGATTGCCGATTCTGGCCGAGTTAGCGCCATGGATTTTCTCTTCTCCGTTCCGCCGATTCGCGTGCTTTGTGCAAGTCCTCGTCGAGCCTTTGATAGTCGGCGAGGAGCACCTTCGCGGCAACCCCTCGTGGCTCCAAGGAGGCGACGATAGCTGTGTGTGCAAGAATTGCTCGTCCTCCCTTTCTCAACTTCCCATCCGTCAGGCCATCTGTCATTCTGTCTCACCGGCACGCATCTGATGGATTGGGTAACAAGTCAAGAATGACACCCCCTGTCTCCTCTTCCCGGCGGCGGCGGGGGCAAACGGTGGATCCTTTCTCTCCGGTCGAGGAAGTGTTGTCTGTCCGACTACGACACATTCCTGGTGATGTCGCGTGTGCATCGGAGGTCAATGGAGACGCCGTCGCGGACGAAAGGCCGGCCGCCTGTGAAACACTGAAAACTCGCCTATGTGTTCTGAACTGGTACGTCGCCGTCCCTCCAGCGGAGGAGCTCGATTCAGGCACACTGATACGTCTCCAACGTATCCATAATTTCTGCTGTTCCATGCTTATATTATACCATTTGCTACATGTTTTATATACACTTTATATCACTTTTATGCATTTTCTGGGACTAACCTATTAACAAGATGCCACAGTGGCAGTTTCCTGTTTTCTGCTGTTTTTGGTTTCAGAAAGTTACTTCTGGAAATATTCTCGGAATTGCACGAAACAAAAGGCCAAGTCTCTATTTTTCCAACACGTACACGGAGTCCGAAGGAGACACGAAGAGGAGCCACGAGGTGGCCAAACCACCTGGCGGCGCGGCCCCACCTTCTGCCACGCCAGCCTGTGGTTTGGGGCCCTCGGGGGTCCGCCGATATCGCCCCTTCGCCTATTTATTCCTCGAGACGTGAAAACCCTAAAACACCGAGCCTTTCATCCAGAACATATTCGCTGCCGCCGCCGTCGTCAACCCTAACTCGGGGGTTCTGAAGCTCTTTCCGGCACCCTGCCGGAGAGGGGAATCATCACCGGAGGGCTCTACATCGCCATGCCCGCCTTCGGAGTGATGCGTGAGTAGTTCATCCTTAGACTATGGGTCCATAGCAGTAGCTAGATGGTTGTCTTCTCCACTTGTGCCATCATGTTTAGATCTTGTGAGATGCATATCATGATCAAGATCATCTTATTGTAATGATACATGTTGTGTTTGCTGGGATCTGACTTCTATTGATACCTATGTGGAGCTGAATATTATATTATCATGTCTATGTCATTTGTGATCTTGCATGCTCTCCGTTACTTGTTGAAGCCTTGGCCAAGTGAATACTTATGACTCCAACAGGGGGTATTTATGCATGATAGTTGGGTTCAACCTCTATTTAACCTGGGATAGTGACAGCAAGTTCTAAGATTGTAGATGTGTTGTTGCCACTAGGGTAAAATAACAATGATTTATTCAAGAATGAATGTATTGTTTACATTACGCACATTACTTAATGCAATTGTCTATTGCTTGCAACTTAATACTGGAAGGGGTACAGATGTTAACCGGAAAGTGGACTATTTAGGCATAGATGCATGCTGAATAACGGTCTATGTACTTTGTCGTAATGCCCAAATGAATCTCATAGTAGACACCACAACTCACACATGCATGTTATATGCACTTATCAATTGTCAATTGCCCAGCTGTAATTTATTTACCCAGCATGTTAGTTATTTTATTGGAGAAACACCACTAGTGAACTATGGACCCGGTCCATTCTTTTACATCTGAAATATAATCTACTACAATCATTGTTCTCTACTGTTTTATGCAAACAAATATCATCTTCCATACGATACGTTTAACCCTTTGTTTTCAGCAAGCCGGTGAGATTGACAACCTCACTGTTAAGTTGGGACAAAGTAATTTGATTGTGTTGTGCAGGTTCCACGTTGGCACCGGAATCCCTGGTGTTGCGCCGCACTACACTCTTTCACCAACACCTTCGAAGCAACCTCGTTTTCCTACTGGTTCGATAAACCTTGGTTTTATACTGAGTGAAAACTTGCTGCTGCACTCATCATACCTTCCTCTGGGGGTTCCCAACTGACGTGTGACGTACAAGCATAGTTTCTGGTGCTGTTGCCGGGGAGAATTCCCTCGTCAACTTAGCGCTAGCACACACCAACGCTCCCGCTCCCGTGACGGCCGCGTCAGACCGCACCGGTGCGCCCTGCCTGGTGAGTACCAGATGGGGAGGCCGGCGTACTCCTTTCTAGCCGACTCACATGTTCCCTTAGCAGTCGCCGGGGTAGATTGGCGGCAGGGGCAGCGCCGAAGCAGCCAGCATCGCCACGGCGGCGGCGGAGGAGAGGGAAAGGTAGATGCGTGCCTTCTTTTTTCTATCGGTGAAAATAAAACGTTTCGTCAAGCTAAGTTGGAGTGTGGGCTACAATGCAAAACAACCACGATCGTACGACCGCCACGATTAGTCATATTATATAGTAGAGATTAGTGAATGGATGCATGCTGGCTTGATCGGTTGATCCATGTCTGACAATGAACACATTCAATTTTTCTTTGACCTATATATGTAGATTTCTCCACCTTGTGTACTTGGTATGCTTACTTTTTTTTGCGGGTAACTTGGTATGCTTACTTGCATATGTGGTTAGTGGAACTGTACGTTGCAGATCCGAAAATTCGCATGAGACTCCAGATTTTAATTTGGATGGTTGCATTTATGTGATGATTTGCATCCTTACATGTGTATTCATGGTACATGTCACTTTTTTATGCCAAAAGGCCTCTCGACCAAACTAACACCGAATTGGCTACCCAGGAAAACAACTTCCAAATCTAGCAGCTACGCTCCGCGCCAAGGACGTCGACGCCGATGTTTTGCGGTTCGGCATAGGCACAATTCGTACTAGATCAGCTGAAGAGCTCGAAGCCATTGCCATTGGCGCCAACCCTGCTTCAGCGTCGATCTCGCCTGGCGCCGAGATGCGAAACATCGGTACCGACATCCTTGGTGCCGAGCACAACAGCCAGATTTGAAATAGTTACACCAGGGCCATATGTCCCATTATTTCGGCAGAGGGATCATTTTTGGTAAAAAAAATTATCCTAAATGAAGATCCACAATTTTGCTTGATACACCCACAATTGGCATGCAAACCAAATTTGCTTCGAGTCCTTTTAAAATAAAATGTATGTTGAAGGAGTGGATGTTTTGTTGTTGTACCGACCAGATTTCTTCCATGTGATAGCAACGAATGCTAATTAATTACTTTCGTACTTTTTTTTTTGAAATGTAAGGTGTGTGCTGTAATATTTTTCAGATCCGGTGGGGAAGCTAGCCCCTGCAGGCTGCAGCAGGTTTTGAAAGTTTTTACGTAATAAGAATCTAAATATGCGTATGTGTGGACTTAAATTTGGGTGGTTGGGTTGTCATCCACTTTCAACCAGGTGAATTGAGCTCATTTCTTGTATGTTGTAAAGTTTGAAGGACCTATTGATACAAATTGGAGTTTGTTTGTGGACTTTTGTAAAATTTCCACAGCAATCATGATATAACCAAACAGAATGAAAGGTGTATGTACAAGGCAGGGGCACACCGTCATGAGCCTCTTCGACAACATGGTACGCTCAAGCGTTGCTCTAGATGACGATGTGCTTATTTCGGTCCTGTATCCTCGTTTAAATCATCGGCTTAACTCGTGAAAGCTTGCCTCAGTTATCGAACAATGTGCACCTACGTAGTGACTGTAGATTGAGCCTTGAAGGCGTTTTCGTAAATTGACATACCCAAAATATAGTGATGAGAGTTAATTATATATAGGAACAAATTCAATTGCCAAAGGAAATTTTTAAAGATGTCGTCTGAGTGTAGAGAAATTGCAAAAAAAAAAACACCATAATCCAGAGCAAAGTTTCATAAAGTCATCAAGACTTATTTTCTTCGCAAAAACCATCGGATTGACAAGAAAACATAATTTATTTTTATTAAAAACATTAATCTATCGTTTAATTCAGTTTGACACCGTTTCGACCTGATGTAAGTGATGAAATGGCACGAAACTGAAGATAGGATGACTTGTCACCTGTGGACTAGACGTGACGTGACGGTGACACCTCAGCTCTTGTGGCCCCTCCTCTGTTAGTTTTATATTTCTACCACTGCCTTCTCCTTCTCATCTCACAGCAACGAACACCACCACGCAAAAGAGGAGACGCCGGAGATGGCCGGCAACGGGATCGTGGAATCGACGACCGCCCCGCCGTATGGCAGCCTGCAAGTACTCCATCTACCTTGCAGAGTTCGCCGAACCGCCGGTCGGGCTGCATTGACCAGTCGCTCGCCGCCGCCGTCACATGACTGTTCTGATAGCAATACGCCATGGCGTCCATGCCGTGCACGGTGGACTGGCGTCAGTGCGCCAAGGTCGAGTTCGTGCACGGCATGGTGTGCGCCGTGCCTGTAGGTGCGTGTGTTGTGTCTGTTCGCGTGTGTGCGCGTCCGTGTTAGCGTGTGCGTGCGTTGAGTTGTGTTCTGTTAGCGAGTTAGGCGGGAGAGTCCACGTCCAGTACGCTGTGGCCGGCCGAGCTGATTGCGTTGGAGCGCGTCATGCGGGAGTTCTGGTGCGTGCAGGGAGTGCGGCTAGTGGGGCACGTCGTGGGCGCGGCGTGGTGCCTGTGTGTGCGGGCGCCTATATGTACCCCTGCCCTCTGTAACTGCAGAAGCAAGTCGAGTCTTGAGCTCACGTGAAATACAAAACAGCCGTCAGTGCGGCAAGGGCGTTCGTGCGCCAGAAAACATCAGAGTTTCAGTTTTTGATGTCCTTCTTCCACCTCCGTAGCTAGTGCCTGCCCTGTGTGGCACCAACATGTTCTGCGTGCCGGTCTCCTCTCACCTCGACACCCAGTACACCACGCAGGAAATTGCTGTGTCGCCCAAGACGCGCGCAGCGCCGCTCCCAGCCCGAGAAGCTCTCCCCTGAGATCTGGAGCCCGAGAAGATCGCACGGCACACCGGTGACCCGCCGGATGGAAGAGCGCGTGCGAGGCGCGCGGCATGGCGGCGAGGGTCGTACGTCCAGCGCACAGACGGAGTGGTGAGCATGGGCACAACACCTTCTGCGCGGCCGACGGTGCCCAGCTCCGACGCGGCGGAAGGACCACGGCGGACGCGTCGTGCCCAAGATGCGCGCCCGTGGGGCTGGATGACGCACGCGTGAGCTCTACGCGGCGAGCCACATGGATGTGCACGCAGCAAGACACGGCGCGAGGAGGTGGCCGAGCGCACTGGCTCGGCGGGCCTGCACTGGTTCCGCTGCCGGCCAGGGTCGGAGCGCGTCATGCCGTTACCGGCCGTGGAAGGGAGCAAGGAGACGGTGCCCGTCACACAAACAAACTCACGGACATAAGACATAAGTCGTGTGTGACTGAGGCATAGCCCAGTTGCAGAGGAGTGTTGATACTCCCCAGCCCGCCCGCGTTCGAGTGCTCGTGCTCGCAGCGCGGTGCGTACGCACCACTCCTCGGAGTATTATGCTAAACAATTGTCCAGGGGCCTCTCACCCCCTCGGACGTCATTTTGACATGTCGTCCGGCGAGCCGACCATGGGCGTTCGACTTCCGCTTGCTGCATGCCCTCTGCTCACTTAGAAAAGGAGTGTTTATGTCCACTGACAAGCCAAGTCTCTGAAGCCAAGTCTCTAAAGATGTGGTCTAAGGGCATCTCCTACGGGGTGGAGCAAACAGACACCGGAATTGGTCCGCTTTTGTCCTTTTGGGGGTGGACCGTGGACACATTTCAGGCCTTTGTCCGTTTGGGCTGGATGTGCCCCCAACGGCCTGGCGCAAAATGCCCCCACCCACCCACCCGAGTGAGCCTTTTTTTTAAAATTCACAAATTAATCACACATGGACTGAAATAATATCAAATTTATTGCAACAAAAAGTTCATGGACTGAAATAAATAGTTCATTCAATAAAATTATTCTTCAGCTGGATCTGGAGCTGGAGCTGGATGGTTTCCGAAGTGAGCCCACATATGGTCCACCATGTCTTTCTGGAGCTGGATGTGTGTGAGCTTGTCCTGCATCTCGTCAAGCACATGAATGTACTGCTGGAACGACGCTGCCCCTAGGATCGGTTGAATCAACTCACCATGAAATTCCCATCCTTGATCGAACAGCCTCGCGTCATCCCGCTCATCCTCCACTATCATGTTGTGCATGATTACACAAGCTGTCATGACCTCCCACATCAACTCCTTGCTCCATGCACTCGCCGACATGACCCTGGTATTGTCCCTGCCAAGCAAAGGGACAATTCTTCCACTCCCAATGCATACAATCTATGCATCCAATCATCCCAGGAAAGCCCCTGCTCTCATTCATCTTCAGAAGACGGGTAGTGTCTTCCATGTTGGGTTCCCTCAAGTACTCCTCCCCAAACACCTGAACCACAGCTTGACAGAATTTATACATCGATTCCAGGCAGGTGCTCTCGCTCATGCGCAGATACTCATCAACAAGATCGCCAGCCACTCCATATGCAAGCATCCGGACAGCTGCAGTGCATTTCTGATATGAAGAGAAGCCATACTGACCTGTGGCATCTAGCTTGGCCTCAAAGTAGTTATCATATGCCCTCACCCCTTCCAGCAGACGCATGAACAAGGGCCGGCGCATACGAAAACGGCGACGAAAGACATCGGTCGGATATGTTGTCTTCACCGGGTTGAAGTAGTCCTTCCAAAGCTGGAGGTGACCATTCTCTCGTTCACGGTCCAACGCGGGTGCTCGCCCAACGACTGACCCAACATGCCGGGGCACTGCATCCTGGTTGAAGTTGTGGATGAGCGTGGCCGCGGCCACCATGATATCGCTGTCATCGTCGGATGATTCATCCGATGTATCGATGAAGGTGTGGTAGAAGAACTCATCATTACTATCTATCTACATGAATAAAATTGTAAGAAAAGGCAACATCATTTGCATTCCTACAAATGCAAAGAACGAGGGCGGCCGGTGTTCATACCTTTGGTCGAACACCTTCGGGCGGTGGAGTTCGCGATCGAGTCCGGGGCAGAGGACGAGGGCGGCCGGTGTTGCAGACGAGGGCGAGGACGGCTGCGGCTTCAGAACGGCTCGAGGGCGGCCGGGCGGAAGAAGATGGCGAATGCGGCCGGTGTTGGAGACGATGGCGAGGACGGCCGCGGCTTCGCACGGCTCGGGGCGGCCGGGGCCGAAGAAGATGGAATGCGGCTAGCGACGAGATCCGGCCACGGGTAGGGCTAGACGACGTCGTGGCCGAGGATAGCTCGGTCGCCGAAGGGCAGGTCCAGGACGGCGGCGGTGGTCGCGGGGCCAAAGGAGGTGGGAGGTGGGAGGGTCTGTGTGGCTGGCCCTTGGGCCCGACACGGACAGGGACGACAAAGAGGAGGACCGAGTCGCTGTCTGTCCCGTCCCAAAGCTGCCCCAAAGTTGGGCCGCGTTTGGGTCGGAAACTGGTGTCCGGCGGACACCAGCCCACATGCGCCTGGCCGTTGGAGCCCCTCTTTTATCCGTTCGACAAAATAGGACTGCGCTGGTCCGTTTGCGCCAACCCGTCGGAGGTGCCCTAAGTGTGAAGAAAATTGCAAAAAACACTATAGTCCAGAGCTAGCAAAGTTTCAAGAAGACACAGGGACTCATTTTCTTCGCAAAAATCACGGTGACAAGAAAACATTAATCTATCGTTCGGTGGGCCCCATGTTGGTGATGACATGGCATCGAAGATTCAGGCAGAGAGCTAAAAATAGGCAAGGCCCACCTGTGGACTGGACGCGACGTGACGGTCCTCTCCTGCTCATCTCACAGCAACAAGCAGCAGCACGCAAAAGACGAGACGCCGGAGATGGCCGGCCGCGGGATCGTCGAATCGACGACCCAACCGTATGACAGCCACCAAGCAGGCCATCTACCTTGTAGAGTTCGCCGAACCGCCGGCCGGGCTGCATTGACCTGTGGCTCGCCGCCGCAGTCACATGCCCTGATGCCCGCTCTGCCGTGCCGGTCTCGCCCAGAATCCAGACACGCAGTCCACCACGCTGGAAATTGCTGTGTCGCGCTCCCGCTGAAGACGAGCGCAGCGCCGCCCCAAGGTTCTCGCGCAGCACACCAGTGACCCGCCGGATGGCATGGCGGCAAGGGCCGTACGTCCAGCGCGCGGACGGCGTGGTAAGCAGGCGCACTCCACCTGCGGCGCAGGCCCGAGACGGTGTCCAGCTCGTGCACGGCAGATGACTCGTGGCCAAGATGCGCGCGCACGGAGCGTGCAGCGAAGACCGAAACGCGCGGGCTGGACGACGCACACGTGAGCTGTACGCAGCGAGCCACATGGACGTGCACGCAACAAGACACGGCGCGAGGAGGTGGCCGAGGCACCGGCTCGCCGGGCCTGCACTGGTTCCGCTTCCTGCCGGCCAGGGTTGGAGCGCGTCATGCCGTTACCGGCCGACGGTGCCGCCGTGCCGGTCACACAGACAGACTCGTGGACATGAGACATGTCGTCCGGCGAGCCGACCATGGGCGTTCGACTTCCGCGTGCTGTCAAGGCCGAGCCCTCGCGCGCGCGAAGAGCTTGGCGTTGTCCTCCATGGCGCGCTCCAGCTTATGCGTTGAGCGACCTGGGCGTGCCGAAGCGCGGCGGCCGCTTGATCATTTCATGAACTGATAACTCGTCGCTGTTCATTGGTTTTTGTTTTGGATTGTTGTGTCTCATGTCGTAGCTGTGATGTGAAGAGGGAGAGTGATTTCATAAAGCAGCAAGGCGATTTGACTCCCGGCTGATTATGTTTAATTTTTTTTAAATGAAAACATTTTTAAAAATCCGTAAAACATTGGACACAAACATATAAAAGTTTTTAACATCCGTCCAAAATTTCGGAAGAAAATAACACTGTGTGGTATGTGCAGAAAATTAAAAATTTATGCTTTGAAAAATGTATTTTAAATCTCACTTCAGCCATATGTTTTGTCTTTTTGCACAAACCACGAAAAGTGTCATTTCCTTGCAAAATTTTGCACGAGTGTTCAAAACTTGTATATGTTTGTGGCAAATCCTATTCTGATTTTTAAAATTATTTTTATATTTTTGCAATTTTGGAAAACATAAGAGGAGTTTGTGCACCCAGAAGCGGAAGTGAATTTTCAGTCCAAAACACATCCAATTTTACAAACTCGCCTTGCCCTCTGCTCACCTGCTGGGGTCCTCTCTCCCCCGGCGGCATCAACCTCTGTGATGCTTATTACATTGATACTGCGACATTCCTCTTTTCCCTTGCCAGGCACGAATTTGTTGCATGTTTTTTGTTAGGCACCAAGGCCAGTACCCGACTACCGCATGGCTACTCCTAGTACTCCCGTTATTAGCATCCTGTCGTTCAAGCATAGAAAGTAGAGTTTTTCTTCTTAGAAATGAGCACATTACTATTGTTTCCTAGGTTTGAGATCCTATTTCAATTTAGGGAATTATTTCGAACGGGATTCCGTGGAGATGGTGTGTGGGAGTCAACTTGGATGGTCTGATTTAGTGTGCACCTTTGAGCCATCTTGAAAGTTTCACTGAGCCGCCTTGATGAGACCCAATTTGCTTCGGGTGCCCTTTTAGACGGTGTTTTCCCCAGCCTAATCCGGCGGAAAATGAAATGTATGGTGAAGAAGTGGATGTTTTGTTGTAGCGACCAGATTTCCTTCCAAGTGATTACTGACAAATGCTAATTGATTTACTTCCATACTAATTTGTTTCAGATGAAAGGTGTGTGATGTAAACTTTGAAGGACATATTGATACTAATTGGAGTTAGTTTTTGGACTTCTTTGTAAATTTCCACACCAATCATGATACAACCAAACGGAATGAAAGGTTTATGATAAGCCGAAATCAACTTTGGGAGATACATGCATATGCTATTGTTATTATTTTAAAATTATAAAAAATAAAAATACTTCAAAAAATCTGAAAAAAAGAAAACAAACATACGCAAATTTTCAACATTCGTCAAAAATTTCAGAAAAATGACACTTTCTCTAGTATGTGCAAAAAGAGTGAAAGGCACCGGAGGTCACGAAGTTGCGCAGAAAGTAAGTATTGGTCACCAAGTTGCGAAACGTCAATTATTGATCACAAAGTTGTGGGTTTGCCAAACTTTGGTCATTCCGTCACGGCGGGCGTTAAGTCGATGACGTGGCAGTCTGTTTTTTTACAAAAGACCCCTCGAACTTTGTTTCTTCTGATTGTTAGGTCCTTTTTAAATTTTTTTGCCAGGAAGAACTAGGAACCGGATGCTTAGCCACCAAAATAAAGCACTAGCATCACACTATAGTCACAGGAACACGAACGTGCAAACAAAATCATCCCGATGCTACTCGCAAATCCGTGGAGGCGACCAAGCACCGGTCACCAAGCTCGAAGACCTGGAGCTGGGGCAGGCAGACGAATCTTGGAACAGGGCGCGGCGGCTTGTGCGGCGGGCATGGCGGCCGAGCACCGAGCTCGTCGACCTCGAGCTGGCTGATGCGGCGCAAGCGCGCGGCCAGGCACCGAACTCAACGACCTGGAGCTGGGCGCGACTCGTGTGCGGCGGGCGCGCTGCCAAGCACTGAACTCGACGACCGGGAGTTTAACTCTTCCCGGATTGGTGCTGGTGCTGATGACGGCGACGCTGCTGGTACTGCCGCTGCTGCCGCTGTTACTGCTCGTGCCCGTCCCCATCTTGTCCGTGCTGCTCCTGGCCTCCGTAGCCTGTGGCCTCTGCGTCGCTCACCGGCGGCCGCACCAATCGTGGGAATTTTTATTTTTGCTTTTTAGATTTAGACGCGAGTTTCCTAGCAGCGCGGAGCTCGGCCTCTGCTTTGCCGCCCCAGTACCTCGCAGCGCCACCTTGCCCCGTGGCGGCGACCCCGTAGTCGAGTTGGGGCGGGCGCCGATGAGGTCGGGGTCTGGGCGGCCGGCGGCGGGGTCTGGGCGAGTGCTGGCGAGCTCGAGCGCGGACACTGGCGAGGTCGGGGCAGGCGCCGATGAGGTCGGGGCGGGCAAGGTCCGGGCGGGAGCGGGCGCCGGTGAGCTCGGTCCAGCGCTGACTTTCTCTTTTCCTGATTCTTCTTGGCAAAAAAATTTAAAAAGACCTAACAATCAGAAGAAACAAAGTTCAAGGGGTCTTTTGTGAAAAAACAGACTGCCACGTCATCGACTTAACGCCCGCCGTGATGGAATGACCAAAGTTTGGCAAACCCACAACTTTGTGATCAATTGTTTCGCAACTTGGTGACCAATACTTCCTTTCTGCGCAGCTTCGTGACCTCCGGTGCGTTTCACTCGTGCAAAAAATACAAAAGCTAGAATATTGCACGAATGTTAAAAACTTGTATATATGGTTTCCCATGTTTCTCAATTTTTTCAAAATGTGTTGATACTTTTAAAATTTTGAGAAATATATTGGAGCATATACATCCGGGAGCCAAATCACCTCTCTCTCTATGATAAGGCAGGGGCCGGACAAGGTTATAGAGTTCCTTGATATACTTAATACCTCTTCGACGACATGGTGTGGTCCAGCGTTGCTCTGGATGGTGATGCGCTCATTTTGGTCCCCTCATCATGGTATCCTCGTTTAAACCATCTTAACTCGTGAACGCTTGCCTCGTTATCGAACAATGTATACCTAGCCCGTGAATGTAGATTGGATCTCCAAAGCGTTTTCGTAAATCGACATATCCAAAATATACTGATGAGATCATGTGAGTGAATAATATATTCGGACAAATTCAATGGTCATAGGAAAATATTAAAGATGTGGTCTAAGTGTGTAGAGAAAATTGCAAAAAACACTATAGTCCGGAGCTAGCAAAGTTTGAAAAAGTCAAGGGGACTCATTTTCTTAGCAAAAACCACGGGTGACAAGAAAACATTAATATATCGTTTAATTCAGTTTGGCACCGTTTCTCCTGAGCGGGCCCCATGTAAGTGATGACATGGCACCAAAGATTCAGGCAGACAGCTAGAAATAGACAAGGCCCACTTGTGGACTGGACGTGACGTGACGTCACCAAAGATGCACGCGCACGGAGCTCGCAGCGAAGAGCAAAACGCGCGGGCTGGATGACGCACGCGTGAGCTTTATGAGGCAAGCTACATGGACGTACACGCAGCAAGACGCGGCGCATGGCTACTCCTTGTACTCCAGTTTTTAGCATCCTGTCGTTCAAGCAATTCTTTTTTGCATGTCGTTCAAGCATAGAAACTGCTGTTTTTCTTTTTTTGTAATGAGCACATTACTATTGTTTCCTGATTAGTAATTGGTTTAAGTTTGTCTGATCCTATTTCAGTTTGGGGAATTAATACGAACGAAATTCTGCGGGAGATGGCGTGTGGCATCAACTTGGATGCACAAATTGGTTTGATTTAGTGTGCATCGAACCTTCAAGCTAGCTCGCAAGTTTCACTGAGCCGCCTTGTCGAGATTCCTAGCTTGGCTGGAAGGATTTGTCTTGGCTTGTTCGATCATCGAGCCGAGCCTTGTTGAGTTTGGGTCGAGCATAAATATATACAACCACCCATTTAAAAAAAATTGTTAGCCTACCGCTACTAAATACCGTGTTTTGCAGGATGCCATGTTTCATGCTTATCTGAAAGCAATCGGTTCAGAGGGGAAAGTGTTTCGAAGAAGTTTGGACGCACAACTTGAACATTTAGCCCCTCCATACACTAACGAAATGTGTGGGAGTGATGGTAGTTGCCAAAGTTCCACGACCATATGCGGTAGCAGCAACATTCTCCACGTAGTTTAGGTCACGGCGTGAGTCGGCAGTTTTCACAAACAGCACAAGTGTTCTGGCCAAACTAGGACGATCACGATCTAAAGAACAAAATCTATGTAGTTGGATTGTTAGAAGGGTCTAAGTTTAAATCACAGCTTTTATCACTATTTCATTAAGAGAATTATTATTTTTCCAGTGGGAAGCGAGTTTCTAGCTCGTTGTTGGCAAGCGCCCGTTAGTGAGTTTGTAAATCTCAAGAACGGACCATTGATTCGATGTTTGTGTAAGTTCGTAGGGGCGATGGTCTGAGTTTGATCTATGTTTTCAACAAAAATAGCACTACTGCAGGAAGTGTATCCGGAAAACCCGAGTCAAGGTTTAAATGAATCTTAAACATTTTATATGAATTCAGAAAAAAGAAAACAACGCAAAACTACTGAGCTTTTGTCGCATCATTAAACTTATCTTATTGGACTGCCACGGTTACGCGCTTCAATAGAAGACAAGGCATTAGTAAAAACGAAGGTAAGCAAATTGCAGTAATTTTTGGCTCACAAACTTTTACACAGGTGGTTAGGTGAAAATACGGTTATAGATGGCCAGCCTGGCACACGCCGGGCCGGAATCCCAAGGCGGCCGCGAGCGAAACCAGAGCAGCCGAGTGCCACGTCGACGAGCAGAGGAGAGTTGGAGAGCCATGGCGCAGTCGATCGCCGTCGACTCGTCGCCGGTGGACCGCCGCCTGTCACCCGCCTCCCCGAGGTAGGCTCCGTCGCCTATTACTTCCCGCGAGGCCACGCCGCGCAGTGCGAGGAGCTGACGGGGGCGATCGCGGCCGAGAAGCTGCTGTGCCTCGTCGGCGCGGTCGAGCTGCTCGTCCGCGGCGACGAGGTCTTCTCCCGCATTCGCCTGCTGCCGGTGCCCAAGCAGACGGGAGACGACGTCGGCGACGCCAAGCTCCCCGAGGATGGCGTCGGCGGACACGGCTTCGTCGGCGACGACAAGGACGGCGTCCGCGACCACAAGGAGAACGCCCTCGTCGGCAGCAACCAGCCGGGACAGACCCGCGAGTCCTTCGTGCGCCGCGAGGGCGAGCACCCCGTCCACGACGCGCTCGACGCGCACGTCCACCGCGACCTCGTCGTTCGCCGCGACGGCAGGAGCCCGGTGGACAAGCTCCTCGGCGACGACTGCTGCGACGCCTTCGTCCGCCGCGAGGGCGAGCTCGCGTCTGCGACGCCTTCGTCCGCCGCGAGGACGAGGGCGATCTCCCCGTCGAGGACATCCGGGACTCCCTCGTCCGCAGCAACGCCAAGGTCCCGCTCGAAGACGCGCTCGTCCACAGCGACGACAGGAGCCCCGTCGACGACGTGCGCTACACCAAGCTCCCCATCGACAACGCGCGCCGCGACGAGGACCCGGACTCCGTCGACGTGGGCCACGCCAAGCTCGTCCGCCGCAACGGAAGGATCCCGGTCCTCGGCGACGCCTTCGTCCGCCGCGAAGCGAAGCCAGCCGTGGACGAAGTCGGCGACACGCTCGTCCCCAGCCCCAAGGGCAACGCGCGCCGCGACGACCCCAGCTGCCACGCCGACGACGCCGACGGTCACGGCTTGCTCCGGGTCGACAAGCTCCCCCTGGACGACGTCGCCCACGCCAAGGTCAACATGGACGACGTCCGCCGCGGTCCCAACCTCAAGGACGTGGTCGACCACTCCGGATTCATCAGCAAGAACGCGCGCCGCGGGGACGACGTCCGTGACAACGCAGGCCGCCACGAGGGCCAGGGTCCAGTCGACGTCCTCGACAATGCAATACACGGCCTCCCAGATCCCGTCGACGTCACCGGGCACGCCCGCCGCGACCCCATGGACTCCAAGGACACCGTCCATGTGCACGGGAGTGCGCGGGGCGGCATTCAGGCTTCCGAAGGCCACGTTCTGGCATCCGATCACAGAGTGAGCATCCCGAGCGGCGTCCCCGTCGACATCCCCGTCGACATCCAGTACGCCCTCGTCCAGGCCGGGCGCGGCCTCCTGGTGTTCCCGAAGGTGCTCACGGCAAGCCAGGTGGTCCGCAGCGACCGGGGTACCTTGAACATTCCGCTGAACTGTGCCACGGCAATCTTCCCACCGCTTCCGCAGCCAGCCGACGTCGAGAAAGGCCACCCGAACCAGAGCATTGCCATGTCTAACCTGGGAGGTCAGCAGTTCAATTTTAAGCACACGCTGTGTGGCGTGCCTGGCAAACGGCAACGACATATGCTGACGACCGGCTGGAACAAGTTCCTGGAGAAGAAGACACCAGCAGAGGGAGACGTGCTTCTGTTTATCCGGTGTGGCCATGAGCTTCGCGTCGCGTTGCAGCATACAGCCATGCCATCAGCATTTGTGCAGGCCCAAGAGGTTGAGGATGCAGCGCGGATGGCACAGGAGGGAGCTGCCTTCACTGTCACCTGGTGCCCTCGCCGGGGTGCCGAGTTCGTGGAGCCCCGAGCTGAGGTTGACCAGGCTCTGAGCATGGAGTGGACAGTGGGTATGCGGGTGAGCTGCCCAACAGGAGTGGTTCAAACTGGGCTAGTTCACCGTGAGCTCCCACATCAGCTGGGCAACAAGAACGGCACAGTCAGAGCTGTTCACGCACGCGAGTGGAACAAGCTCACAGTTAACTGGGACGGCGAGGCTTCACCCGGTCTCTTCAGGATATTCGGCGTCGACATCTATCCGTGAGCTTACTCTGTCTGCGTGCAGAATGTTCCCCTGAGACGGGGCTGTATAAACATGGATAAAAGTTTCCTGGCTTCTCCAGAGCATGGTAGCCGAAAATTTCGTAGGTTGCTTACTAGACCAGTAGACCTTCGTCTGTTACTTGCTTCCTGAGCCTCTTCATTTTGTTTTTCCGCTTCTTTTAGTTTCTTTGCAATCAGAGTGCAAACTTTGAACATTTTGGACATCTCCTTGACTCCTTCAATATGCCAGCATCACTTTTATGTTATTACAAATAGTGCAGTAAAGGTTTTGAGTGGGATCAAGGTGATTGTTTCCTGAAATTCGTTACCGTGCCTAATCTCTGTTAATAATCCCGGTTAGTGTTGTGCTTTCTCATGTATGAATGTATGATCAAAGAAGATCGACTAGATTTTTGCAGTAACAGTGTAGGGTTGAGAACTTGTTCCGTGTTACAATATATATCTAGTTGTGTAGTACGAGCCCTACAAGATGCACAAGTTTGATCACTAACATCTGGCAATGAAATCAACCTGAATCGAACTAAAACAAATATGCTACTATGTACTTAGACAATTGGTACGCTTGGGCATTTCTTTGGTGTCAGGAATCCGTTGTTCAGATACATTCACTTGTTTAGTTGATTCTGCATCTGATCATACTTCATGGAGCTGATACAGGCATGACAGCACTCAGTTCACCCACTGATTCCATTAGTAGTGTCTGCATCGTGACTATTTTTGAATTAACATTAAACAGTGAATAATTAGTGACTGAAAACTATTGTTTCACCAATTCACAACCATGAACTCAATCAATCACAAGCATAACCCATGTTTCATTCCCTTAATGAAAAAATGTACTCCATTCAACCTGTGCCCGCTTATACAGACAAAAGATTCTAAGAACAATCAGACTAAGGACTAAGGAGAATTTAATGGACAGAGGAAAAAAATCAAGGGAACAAGTATATCAATACGTGGGTAAGATCAATGACAGGCCAGCTTTGGATCTCTGCGGAAGGAGTGCACGGCCGAAGATGCGCTCGACGCGCACGTCCACCACGACGGCAGGAGCCCGGTGGACAAGGTGCGCGGCGCCAAGCTCCTCGGTTACGAGGTCGACGACTGCTGCGACACCTTTGTCCGCCGCGAGGGCGAGCTCCGCGTCTGCGACGCCTTCGTCCGCCGCGAGGACGAGGGCGTCCTCGACATGCTCGGCCGGCGCGACGAGGACCCGGACTCCGTTGACTACCCCAGCTGCGACGCCAACGACGCCGACGTTCACGGCTTGGTCCGCGTCGACAAGATCCCCCTGGACGACGTCAGCCACGCCTTCGTCCGCGGCGATCTCCACGTCGAGGACGTCCTCGACACGCTCGTCGCCCCGCGACGCTCGTCCACCGACATCCGCGACGACGGACACGGCTTGGTCGGCGACGCCCTCGTCCGCAGCAGTCCCAGCCCCAAGGACTTCGTCGACCACTCCGGCTGCATCAGCAACAACGCGCGCCGTGGGGACGACGTCCGTGACAACGCAGGCTGCCACGAAGGCCAGGGTCCCGTCGACGCCTCGACAATGCAATACACGGCCTCCCAGTTCCCGTCGACGTCACCGGGGACGCCCGCCGCGACCCAATGGACTCCAAGGACACCGTCCATGTGCACGGGAGTGCGCGGGGCGGCATTCAGGCTTCCGAAGGCCAGTGTCTCCGCCGACATCACTTACAACGATCTGAACTGAAATTGGACTGAAAGAAACTGAATACCAAATCAAACTGGCAAAACTGAATACAAGTAACAGTGTCAAAATTGAGTCTCCAAACTGCCCCGTTGTCTTCGAGCCCACCATCCATTCCACCATTCACAAGATTCCTAAACGAGTGGCCACCGCTCTCTGTTTCGTCGCCAAGGCCAGTGTCGTCAATCCGGCGGAGCCAAACTGGAACCGATACATCCTAGTTGTCTCCCGGTTTTCGACGACAACACCAAGCAATAAGCTGTGCCAGCAGCATGCCTATTAAAGTCATGTTAAATTTAAAGACAACAGTTTAGAAGCGAAAAAATAGTATACAGCTAAAAAAGCTATTCCGGTCCAGCACAATGTTGTTTCATAAAAATTAACACTACTAACTCGAAGTAGCATTTAAAGAAAGATGGTTTAAGTTTGGGTTTCGCCATAGCACCTTTCATGCCACTATAGCAGGCCACGTCTACTGAAACTGTGTCATAGTAGCTATGCTGCATTTTTCAAGTGCTACTGAAATCTGCAATATATATACCATGGAATGAATGGATTTTAGACGGTGTACCAGATGGATATACAGATGATAAAAATGGAGATCAAGAAAAGTGGAACAAGTTTGAAGAGGAAGTATCTTAACCCAAAGATCAACTACAACCACTCTATCATGCAGATATAAGCATTTACACATTTACACTACTAGCAAATGTCTATCTCTGATTATAAGTTGATTTTTTTTCAAGATATAGTTACTTGTATACTCGTTATAAATTAATAAAACATGTGAGTATTAAAACACAACTGTTGTACAAACTTTCCATATGGCCATTTACATTCGTCAAAATTGATATTACATTTAAGTGACTACAGAGCTACATCAAAACCAATTCACATTTTAAGCAGGCCTGAACTCATTTGTTCAAGCAAAGAAACAGATGCATACACACTCAGTTTAACCTAATGCAACAAAAACAAAGTTGGATACTTGTATGCCACAAGAAATACTTATGTGCATCTAACCTGTCATGTAGTCTTTAGCAAAGCCCAGACTCCCAGTTGAATGCTGCGTGATCATTTGATTTCACTTTCTTCGACCAGGGCTGCTCCTTGAGCTTCTCGATTCATTCCTCATCAACAGCTTTGCACCTTCTGTTGGCAGCATGAAGATCAATAGATCATAGTTACACAGGAGAAAAATAAAATGAAGGGTTGTATGAAGCTCTAGCAATAAATACGAGTCCCTAGAGCACCATGGAACTATATTGAATGTACATCAACTGTTCAGCTTTTTAGATAGTAGAAAATCAGCAGGACGTAACTCAAAAGCGCTAAATGGGAGGACTTCCACAATTGTAAACTGAATCATACATCCAAGCAGAACAGCGCCTAGAAATTTAAGTTCATTCATTGTCTGATGCAATCACAGCACATCATGGTACAACAAAAGTATATAACTATACACTGGCTATTAACTGCCAGCAAGAATAAGATTGTTGGGAAGAGCAAAATAATAAGACTTAGTTGCTATGCTACAAAATCACATCATGTTGGGCCTGAGCTGCCACCACATATGAAACAAGAGAAGATCGAGCTGCCACCACATATGAAACAAGAGAAGATCTTTCAGCTGATCATGCCTAGTTTACTAGCCTGGAAAATCCCTAACGCACCATATGATCTATGTGAGTGTCTCCCTGCACTGTTAGCCAAGAGGCAATGGAGTGCTGCATTTGAAGGAAACTCAAGTTTTAGCGTTTCAAGGGGTGATACAAGCACTGAGAGGCCTCTGGTTCCACTGCGCCGTAGGCCTGTTGCTCGAACTCTGATCCTTGAGCTTGACAGTACCCAGCACGAGGAACCAATAAGCTTCTCTGCCTCCCAGCCCGTTGTTCGCAAGAAAAGAGGCAGGCCTCAAAAGAAGGCGGTGAGCTCTCCCCCTGTTCATGTCCATGACCGTGGGCTCAGAAGAAGCACTCGTGGCAGTGCAGCCAGGGATGGTTTCAGACACTCTGTCCTCGCAGACTCCAGAGCGCCAGCCGCGAAGAAACGCAGAATTACGAAGAAAGATGTTGTGACTGTTGATGGCCCCAAGAAGCCTGGCAAACGATCAGCTAAATCAAAGAAGGCAGAGAAGAATGATCAGGCGCAGGAAGAATGCATTATCCCTCCTACTCCAGTGGCCACTATACAACACATTGGTGGACTGCTTGGGATCGATGCTGAAGAACTCACCAAGGAAAAGCTTACAGCTGATCCTAAAGGCATGAATGCAGACACCCCCTCCAATGATAAGTGAAGATAACAAAGAGTCTTGGCAGCTGTTGGTTGCCCCTATGGTGCTTTATTTTGTCGCTATTTTTAGCTGTTGCCTTGGTGTTTCTTCTATCAGTTTTATCAGACTTCCAGTTATGTCAGTTATGATGCCTGTGCAAGACAATATTTGTGATGTGTCAGTTATATGGCTACTGTATCTCGTTGTGCTTATGTCTTTTGCTAGTCCTGAGATGTTATCTGTGATTCTGTTGCTCCTCATGAGTGTAACTATTTGTGTTATCTTGCTTCTGATGGCTATGCCGGGTATGATAATTAGTTATACTTTACACCCCAACGAGTGCTGGACTGTGATGATGATGGTCAAATCTAGATATTTGGCCTGTTTGCCTCCCTGTACACATGTGTTTAATGGATAACAAAGGATACAGAAAATGGTGTGTGCTCGATTTGAATGTCAGAGGTCTGAACTCAGAAGAGAGACAACTAGATGTACGTGCTAAAATTGAAGAAAGCCAATGCTCTATCATTTGCCTGCAAGAAACAAAAATGGACTACTTTGACCACAGAATCATTAGGAAATTTTGCCCTAAAAGATTTGACAACTTCGCATTGCTCCTTCAGTAGGGGCGTCTGGCGGCATCATTGTGCTGTGGAACTCAGCCATTTTCCAAGGGAACCTGATGGAAATTCAGCGTTTTTCTGTTGTTATCGAATTCACCTCTGCTCATAATGCAGTTAGCTGGACACTAGTATCTGTGTATGGCCCTTGCCATGGACCTGAGCGTAATAACTTCGTCGATTGGCTGTATCATCTGCAGATCCCGGTTGATACTCTATGGTTGCTGCTAGGTGACTTCAACTTCATCAGATCAAATGATAACAGAAACAAGCCGGGAGGAGACCTGAATGATATGTTTATCTTTAATGACATCATTGGTCACTTGGGCCTCATTGAACTTCCAATCAAGGGCAGAATGTATACCTGGTCCAACATGCAAAATGAGCCTCTTTTAGAGCAATTGGACTGGTTTTTCACCTCACCCTCATGGACAACCAGTTTTCCCAACACTCTGGTATTGCCTATGGCCAAATCTTCCTCTGATCATGTCCCATGTATGGTGACAATTGACACTGTGATCCCTAAGGCCCGGTTGTTTAGATTTGAAAATTACTGGGTAGATCACCCATCCTTCCTTGCTTGTGTGGAAAAATCCTGGAACAAACCATCCTATAAAAGGAACAGTGCAGCAATTCTGGCCCATAAACTGAAATGTCTAAGATATGACCTGAAGAAATGGCAAACTAGCTTATCCACTATTAAGGCCCGGATTGCAGATTGCAATAAAGTTATCCTAGTGTTGGATGACCTGGAGGAACTTAGAGCACTCACGCGGCCAGAGTTTAACTTCAGGACTATTGTAAAGAAGCATCTAGAAAAACTGCTTAAAGCCCAGAGTGATTATTGGCGCAAGAGATGCTCTATCCGATGGATAAAAGTTGGAGAAGACAACACGAAGTTCTTTCATGCAATGGCCAGTCAGAGGTACAGGAGAAATGCAATTGCTGGACTTAAAACAGAGCAAGGTGATTTAGTCTCCGATCATGAGCAGATGGCTGGGATAATACTGAACAAATTCAAAGACAGAATGGGTAGGACTAATGGCATTTCTATGGGTTTTGATCTGGCTGATTTGCTGCAACCAGTGGAGGATCTTGATGAGCTGGTAAGGCCTTTCGAGAAAAAAGAAATGGATGATATTATCAAATATATGCCCTCCGACAAGGCTCCAGGACCAGATGGATTCAATGGTTTTTTTCTTAAAAAGTGTTGGCATCTCATTTCAGCTGATTTCTACAAGTTAGCCAATGAATTTCATGCTGGATTGATCTCATTGGAAAGCATTAACACTTCATTCATCACCTTGATCCCGAAAGTTAATTCTCCTGAGACTGTAAGCGACTATCGACCAATCTCTCTAACTAATGTCTGTCTCAAGTTCATCACCAAACTAGCTGCCAACAGATTGCAAACCAAGATACTCAATTGTGTGCACAAAAATCAGTATGGATTCATTAAGAACAGGACAATACAGGACTGTTTGGTTTGGTCGCTTGAATACCTTTTTCAGTGTCATGCTTCGAAGAAACCCATCATAATTCTAAAGCTTGATTTCGAGAAGGCGTTTGATACAATTGAGCATGAGGCTTTATTAGAGATCATGAAACACAAAGGATTCCCCATTGAATGGCTGAGATGGGTAAAGGACTTCTTGACCTCGGGTGTCTCCTCTGTACTTTTAAATGGGGTACCCGGGAAACAGTTCCACTGCAAGCGCGGGGTTAGACAGGGTGATCCTCTCTCACCCTTGCTTTATGTCCTAGGAGGTGATTTGCTGCAGTCGGCGATAAATAAATTATTGCAAGATGGGGGTATTCAACTGCCAATTATCACTGGAGATACGGACTTTCCAATCATCCAATATGCCGACGACACTCTGTTAATAATGCCTGCTGATTTGGATCAGGTGGTTGCCCTAAAGAAGGTCCTCAATGTTTTCTCTGAATCTACTGGACTGTGGATAAATTATCATAAATCATCTATGATGGCCATCAGTGTAGAGGATCACACCATGGCTCTTCTGGCCAATGCGTTTGGTTGTCAAATTGGTACTTTGCCCTTCACCTATCTCGGGTTGACTGTGGGCACCACTCGGCCTACTATTCAGGAACTCTCACCCATTGTGCACAGATTGGAGAGGAAATTACTTGCCACCTCCTGTTTTCTTAACCAAGGATCTCGCCTACAGCTTATTACCTCGGCACTTGCCTCTATGCCTCTGCATTTTCTGACCACCATACACATTCCCCCTGGAATAATTAAGCAGCTCAACAGAATCATTAGGCAGTGCCTTTGGAGGGACAATACCGACACACCTAAGCAGTCCTTAGCTTCATGGGAGATGATTTGCAAGCCGAAGCAGAAAGGAGGACTGGGGATAGTGGATTTTCAGAACAAAAATGAAGCACTGCTGATCAAATTTCTGCACAAGTTTTACAATAAAACGGAAACCATCCCTTGGGTAAAACTCATCTGGGACACATACTACCAAGCTGAGGTTCCACACGCAGCTAAAGCATGCGGCTCTTACTGGTGGCGAGATGTGGCAAAGCTCATGGACAAGTACAGAGGCGTTGCTTCACCTGAGGTTTTTTGTGGCGACTCTGTGATGTTATGGTCAGATAATTGGGAAGTTGGCAATTCCACCGTTGAACTGAGCCAGCGTTTTGCACGATTGTTCTCATTTGCCAAAGATGCCAAGATTTCTGTGAGAGACATGGTGCTTCTTGAGGACAGAACAGCCGAGTTTCATCTCCCCATGTCAGGCAGAGCTTATGATGAATTCGTTCTGCTGTCCAGTTGGCTTGATCAGGTACAACTCGATGATGAGATGACTGATGTGTGGAAGTGTTCTTGGGGAGCCTATACAGCTGGAAAATATTATCTGAACCTATATGCCAGTAATCAAGTGTACCCGCTTTATAAATGGATTTGGCAGAGCAAATGTACATTGAACATTAAAACCTTTGCGTGGCTCATGTTGAGTGACCGGCTGAACACGAAAGACATGCTCCAGAGGAGGCACTGGCAGGTTACTGATGACTACAACTGTGCTTTGTGTTCTGCGCATGCCCACGAGGATAGAGATCATCTGTTCTTCAACTGTAATTTCAGCACCCGTGTGTGGAACTATCTGCAAATTCATTGGGCACCATGGGATAATATGCTGCAGATCCTTTCAACCGCCAGAAAAGATTTCCAGCAGCCTTTCTTTGTGGAGGTAGTGCTTCTTGCGAGCTGGAGCATTTGGAAAGTTCGTAATGCAAAGATTTTTGAAGGAACTAGACCGAGATTCTATGCATGGAAGAACCGCTTTGTACATGACATCTCCCTTCAGGCTCACCGATTCAAAGCTGCACATAAGACCAAGCTCATAGATTGGATAGCCTCCCTTCCCTGAGTTGATACACATGCATTCTTTTGTTCATACCACACACTCTCTCATTCTGTAGGTAGATAAATAGGTAGAGCCCTACTCTCCCTCTCTCCCTTTCTCCCTCCCTATCTTTGTACATAGCTCCTTTTGTATTGCATTACTTTCGGTTCTGGAATAAAGGTTGGAAAATGGGCTGTGGGGCTTTTGCCTCACAGTAGAAAAGTTTCAAAAAAAAAAAAATCACATCATGTTTATGGATTTTTGGTGACATTGCCTAATAAGAGCCCCCAGCTTGTTGCTACAATCTCACAATGATATCTATTCTTGTTATTTATGTTTTCAACTGATGGGCACATTATGCTGCCCTCAAGCGCAATGTTGTACCTGGATTTATTTGAAGATTTCTGAATATAATATCTAGGCATTATCCTTTCCCAACAGACATGTCAGACTTAACAAAAAATATTTCGCATATATTCATCACACAAATTAGGAGGTACCTAACAACTTAATCACACAACGAAAGACATCTCAGATTAGTGCCAAGGTTTCAGCCGACAGAAGAGATGTAGGAAGTTATAACTACTGTGAGGATGCCCTTGCTCAAAAAAAGAAACAATCAAATGATGGTGAATCAAAAAAGCAAAAAAGACTGGGGAGAATGAGCATGCATGCAGTGGGATTGGATGCTATGTATCCTAGACACCCGATGAAAACAACGGCATACCACAGTAGGCAATCAACTCTAGAGACCAAGACGAACTTTGACTTTCTCCAATCTCACAGATTTACTACGAGTTACAGGCTGACCGCACATGCAGAATTACAGAGTACCGGCAAGTTTGATAATGATGTTAAAAAACATGGTTGCGGCCAGTAACAGCAAATGATTTAATCATCATCATCATTTGCAGTAAATTTCCAGCTTGCAACCAACTGACAGTCTGAACACGTATGCAAATCCAGCCTAGCATGCTACTGAAGCATTGTTCACAGTGAGATGTCACCTTGCCAAGAAGCGCTAGCTAGCTAGATGTTTTTGTCGAACCAAACATAAACTGCATAACCCATCATAACCTGACTCTGTACCCTGCGCGCGCTTGCCTCACATTTAACCTATGAGTGGATGAACTGAATTAGAAGAGTGAGGCACAAATATCCCAAAATCCAAAATGATAGCAAATCTTAAAAAATGGCACAATGCTAAAAGAACTCCAAAAGTGGATCCCAATAGCTTATGTAAATCGAGCGTATGTTGAAACGAAAGAAAAGAAAGAGAAGCGTCGCTGGCCGCCGCGCCACACCTCGCCGTCCCTCACAAAATGGCCGGTGCGCACCACCTCCTCGCCGTAACCACCGAACGCGACGCACAAGCCACGCTCGACAGAGCAGCGCGCGGGATCAAGTCCACTGCACGCTGCTCCGCCGAGCGGAGCCACAGCGCCGCCGGGGACGGGTGAGCTTCGGCCGCCGGGGACGGGTGAGCTTCGGCCGCCGGAATCGCTCCAGAGCAGCGCCGTCGTTTTCAGCGCCGCCGAGTAAAGAATGGGGATTATTAGGGGTTTTGACCCGGCTCAAGTTTGTTCTGACCGTGTTCTACCGTGTCCGTCCGATTTGATCCGACGGTCGACGTTGCTCCAGGCAAACTTCGGGCCTCCTGGACGTTGTTGGGCCAAATCTCAAACAGGCTTGGGTCCAAGTTTAAGTTAGCCCAGAGTTTGATTAAATTTTGGACTGGGCTGCAGTCGGATTTTCTGTCCGAATTTCCTCGGCTTTAAGTTTCTATTTGTTTTCAGTGCATTATTTAAGTTCCTGCTTAAGTTTTTATGCACTGTCTTAAATACAGAAAATGAGTGCCTGAATATGGCTAGAACCACATTGTCATTCTATATAAAACTGAACCACGTACGACGGAAAGTCGGAAACCAGCTTGAAGCTGGCAGCGCGGCTCCTTGGTTCAGGTTCTTCGGGGTGGGATATTTGTCCACTGATCTAGCTCTAAGTCTTTGTTTAGCTTCTGTCAAACTAGAATACGACATAACCTGCACAGTCGTCCCCATGTGAAAGATATAATTTTCCAATTCGGTTCTGAACTTTGTTAGTGACACTCTGTTCTAAACTTCAGATAATGGACCGTTTGTTTTTTATTATGTTGTTGCCGATCAGGCTTGGAACGTTTTGGGCTCTGTTTCAGTAACACCGATTTTCTTACCTGTAGATTGATCCTGATTTTGAATCTGTAGAGAAGTAGTGGGATTTTGGCCAGAACTACTCAAACCCATTTGATCTGTTCCGGTGACTATTCGAAGGGTTTGTGGAATGGCAGGTGGCTGTGCTGCTGGTAGCAGGCCAATGCAAGGTGATGATGAGAGATATAATCTGGTAAGTATTTAATTTCAAGGAAGCAGTGTTTGATGTAGAGAGAAATTGAGATAACAAGAAAGGAAGGCTGTCAAACTTGTGATGGAGGTGGTGTCAAACCTGACACAGCTTGTAGGACATTTCTTGATCGTTCCTTATTCAGTATTCTTGCATGCATGTATCCTGGTCAAAGTACGACTATTTCAAGGACCATTTGAGTCTGAATGCAAACTAACTATGTATCTGGTGCAGGCCATGGACATGGAACACAGAAATAGAAGGAAATTACCTGTTTTGTTCATGTTATACGAGACTGCACTACCAGTTTGTTGTGGTCTGATTGCTGCATTACCAGTGATCTTGATTCGTTGTAATTAGTCAGAGTATTTTTTCATGCTAATGATATAATAAATGGATCTAATTAAATAGAGTGCATGTCAACACATTTCAGTGTGAATACATGCATTATGATTGAGCCTAAATGCAGCAAGGGCTTGAGCTGGGATGAGTTGTGTCTTAGTACGTTTTCTCTGGGAAGTTATAGATCATTGTTTTATTTTCTGAGGGGAGTTACAGATCATTGTGTTTTGCCTATAAGTGTGGTTCTTCTATTTTCTGCTTCTTAAGAATTATCCTCGTAAGTTTTGCTGCTGCACGAATGAATACAAATAAATGAAAGACACAGTACATTGGTGAAGGACTAAGATGTATTTGTTCGTGGAATATAATTGCACATTTTTAAAAAATGTTCCGTGCCTTATTCATAAATTTCACACATCATATTTACATACGCGGCGGAAAATTATTTACATGCCATCTAAAAAATAATTTGAAATACTTTCCGGTTTCAATTCGAGATTGGCAACTTATTTAGAAATTTGCTATTCCATTGCTGTACTCATCTCCAGACTATGTATACATTAAATAAAATGTACAAACTAACAACAATATTTTTTCTGCCCTATTTTTTTCTGTCTTATATATGACCAAGCGTCCAGGCGGTATCGTCTACTACTAGTAGAGAGAGCATATCATGGAGCGCCAGCTCCGGCAGACGCACATGAGCCTTTCAATGGTGCATTGTGGCAGGCATTGTAGTTGCAGCAGCAGCCATAGGGCCTGCGTAGACGGTGAGGAGATCAAGATAGTATCTTCGCGAGGCTGTTGTCCGGGGGAAGCGATGCTTGCCGCGTATACAGCAGCACAACTTATGCCCATGTCGGAGTTAGGGATGGACCACTCGAGGAGGTTTTGGGTCTCCTTGGTAAGAGGGTCGTATGCATATACTTGGACAGGCCAAGAAGGTTCCGTGAGGAGTATGCGGCGACCGTCGTCGATGATTGCGAGCGGGCTAGCCCCGAATGGCATGGCCTTCGGTGCTAAGTCGACTCGGTACCGTAGATCCCATGTAGCTCCTCCTGACCCATATTGATCCAGTAGCCAAATTTGATATTTGTACTTGTCGGAGGCGAAAACACAGAGTCGTCCACCAAGCACCGTCAGGTCGTCAGGGGTTGTGTCGTCCATGTCCAACGGTGGTGGTTGTATGGCCCCAAGCTTCTCATCTCCTATCGAGAAGGACATGATGGACATCACTTTGCTTCGAGGATAGAGCTCCCGGTAGGCTAACCAGTACACATGCCCTTGCGTAAAGGCACTGAGGCTCTCTATCCAGCCCGTTGGCTTCTCGCCGGTCGGCCGCCACATCCCTGTGGGACCGTTTATCTCCAAGACTTCGCAGCCACTGGAGGACGACATGGGGCGGCCGCGGTAGTAGATGCGCACAACTTTGTGTTTCCTGGTGCGGGCGTCGTAGCCGAGCCCCAGGCTCTGATAGTTTTCTCTGGAATTACCGCTGCCCGTTGTTCGTTCCTCCGGGAGAGCCCTTAGCTGGCCGGTACTTGGGTTGCAAATGAAGGACATGCCGGGCATGTTCGTCTCTCTTGGGGAGGCTCTCAATAGGACGAGACCGCGGCAATGGGACGTGACGGGCATCGCTGCAATTTGGTGGATCGGCGGTTCGTCCGAGTAACCTTCCATGGACGGCAACGGTGTGGCGAGCCACGGGAAGCTGTCGATTGGGATGACGCGCGGGGTGATGGTGAGCGGCAGGAGCACCTTGGGCACGCCGCCGTCTAACATGTCCTCCACGCCCATGATCCTTGGCCCGCCGTGGAGGTTGGCGACGCGGTAGCAGTCCACGAAATTGCGGAGGAGAGCGTGGCGGCCCAGGCGCGGGAGATCAGGCAGCGACACCGAAAAACCGACCTGGGCGGCAAGCGCAGGAAGATCTCCTCGATGAGATGGTCCGGGAGGACGGCGCATCGCCGACGTTTAGCAGCTGCCGTGGCCATGGGTGGTTGATTTTCGTTTCTCACACACAAGATCGAGACACGCACGTACGCTACCTGGAGCGAGTCGAACGAGCGAGCTTCGAGGACAGAGGGTACTCTCATCAAGAGCTGTTCAGATCTATTTATAGTATATATGTAGTGCCCGGCCGGAGTAGGAGAGACCAGCAGATGCTAGTACGGTACTCCGTGTCCGTGTCGCTTGCAGCATCCTGATATATTCCAGTATCCTATTCGGATCGTACTAGGGTACTACAGTAGCTAGTAGGAATCGTACCTTGTCTGACATGGACACTGGTTGAAAAATCACTTTTACCGTCGCTCCGAGTTCTTCTTCAGCTACACGAATCCTACTACAGATCAGTCTTTTCTTTCCTTCTATACGTTGCTACGCGCTCCTCCCTCGACTACACAAGTACACATCGATCTGCAACACCGATTTATTTTTGTGTTAGAGATAAATTCGGTGTACTTGTATCTTGTATCTGAAAAGTCTTTTTTCCGATCTATTGATCGGGTTTTCTCTCCACGGGCCGGTCACTCGAGTGACATTTTTTTTATGGATTGGCCGATCATAGATCAGATTCCATTGTCCTTTGTCCTGGTGTGTCTCTACTCCGACATCGTCACTGATGGTGTCCTGTCTCATCGCCTCAGTGGCCTCTCCGAAGGCTGCAGCGCCCGCCCTGAGGAGGCAGTTGCGCCATCTACAGATCAGTCTTTTATTTCCTTCTTTACGTTGCTACGCGCTCCTTCCTCGACTACATATCGATCTGCATCACTATGAATTTTCGTGTTAGAGATATATTCGGTGTACTTGTATCTTGTTGTGGGTAAACCTAGGTGGAAACGATGCCTCTCCCTGGCTCGTGTTTCGTGTTTATATAGGACGGAAACCACCGGTAGGGCATGTACATTGTATGTATTAGAAATACAAAGGGATATGAGGGAGAGGTGGATCGGTGTACTAAACCGTATCCGAATACATAAAGATCTATTTATTCTAACAGCCTCCCTTAAACGAAACCTTTTGAAAGGTTTAGATTATGCATGAACTCATGTAGAAGTTTGACTGGAAGGACCTTGGTGAACCCATCTGCAACTTGATCCTTGCTTGAGATGAACTTAATATCTAATCATTTTTCTGCAACTCGTTCTTGTACAAAATGGAAATCAATCTCAATGTGCTTTGTTCGTGCATGAAACACTGGATTTGCAGATAGGTAGGTGGCTCCGATATTATCACACCATAAACAAGGTTTTTCCTTTAGTGTTACTCCCAGCTCACCAAGAAGAGATTCAACCCATATTAATTCAACTGTTGCATTGCGCTCCATGAAATCAGATTTGGTCCAATGTATATAGCAAACCCTCATGTAGATCTTCTATCATCAAGACAAGCTGCCCAATAAGCATCTGAAAAAGCACTCAAGAGAGTAGAGGATGATCGCTGAATGTGAGACCAATATTAAGAGTATCTTGGACATATCTCAATATTCTCTTGGCAGCTGTCCAGTGTAATGTAGTGGGAGCATGAAGATACTGACAAATTTTGTTGACAAAAAATGCTATGTGTCTGGTCGTGTGAGAGTCAAATATTGAAGAGCTCCAACAATGCTTCTATACTGAGTTATGTCATTTGGACCAAGAGGAGTACCTTTTGTAAGCGACAAAGGTTCTGAAGTTGACAACGGTGTAGGAGCTGGTTTGCAGTCTTTCATGCCAACTCGTGTAAGCAAATCCTTTGCATATTTTTCTTGAGTCAACAACAGACCATCTTTATCTTTTTGACTTCAATACAAGGAAAAAATGCAAATCACCTAGATCTTTGATGGCAAAGTGTTCATTAAGATCTTTAAGTAAAGCAGAAATGGCATGTTCTGAAGAGCTTGTCACTATGATGTCATCAACATAAATAAGCATAAATATTGTGATACCTGACTTTGTGTAGAGAAACAAAGAGGTGTCAGCGTTGGATGGCACAAAACCAAGGTCATGCAATTTGAGCTCAGTCGAGAGTACCATGCTCGAGGTGCTTGCTTTAATCCATAAAGAGCCTTATCCAACTTACGTATGTAATGAGGTGCATTAGGATCTTCAAAACCAGGTGGCTGTCTCATATAAACTTCCTCTTCCAGAGCACCATGAAGAAACTGTTCTTGACATCTAGCTGCCGCAAACTCCAACCTCGAGAAACTGAAATTGCTAAAACAGTTCTAATGGTGGCTGCTTTGACCACTGGGCTGAAAGTATCTTCATAATCAATACCATATCTCTGTTTAAAACCTTTTGCAACTAACCGAGCTTATATCTATCAATTGTGCCATCTGCATTTTTCTTTATACGATAAACCCACTTACAATCAATCAAAATTTTGTTTGTACTTGGGGGAACAAGGTGCCAAGTCTTGTTCAGCAACAATGCATCATGTTCCTCTTCCATTGCCTTTCTCCATTCAGAATTTTCCAACACTTCAGAAAGAGAATATGGCTCTCCTGTAGACGTTAGCATGTGATGGTCCCGAAGAGCAAGGCTTTGATACCTGCAAAAGTAAACGGGATTAGGTTGAGACTCCAAGTGCAGAGTGTATAGTAAGTGGAAGACAGTTTTCCCCACGAGGGGTGACTCGAGGGTTTAATATCGAACTCTCGGGGAATCTGAAGTGGTAGATTTATCTTCTTATCCTTCTTTTGGTTACCTACAAAACAAGGTTAGATGTTTTGGTCCTCAACCTCACCTGTGGTTGTCAAGCACAAGGTGTAAGAATGATATCAGGATAGTTATGCAATGCAAACAAGAAATAAATATGCAATGATGGTGGATGCAATGATAAATGATATTTTTGGGTTTTTGAATGATGTATGCAAGATGAAAAGTATTTTTGTATTTTCGGATTTAATGATGGCTGAAAATAGAAAAGTGGTATATGGTGTTGGAAAGGTGTTTCTTATGATTAAAAATGGACTGGGGTTCATGGTTTCACAAATGCACTCTCTCTTTATAAAGTGGTAGACAATGGAACACACAAGTTAACATATGAGATTGCAACACAGGGTTTGATAACAAGTTACTTAGATATATGGGCATCACGTCCTAACATAGAGATCTTTTGGTTATTAACCTCTCTTATACTCCACCAAGATGCGAACTAAATCATAACACCTCAGTAATTAAGATAACTCAGAGTATAGCATTAAGTATCATGACATGAAGTGAAAATAAGAACATGCTAGATCTAGTCATGGAGTAGTGGCAATGGTCACGCCCACATCCCCGGTAGCATGGTATTTTAGTTTATCCCTAGTGAGGTAACAAAGTAAGGTAAAGATACCAAAGTGGATCGCAGAACTTTCTCTCACGTTCACTGCACTAGCCACCCCCCGTTACTCCAACTAATGCACACGTTCCCCCACACACGCTCTCATAAACATGCTTGATCAAAACAAGTAGACAAGAACGGGGTACATAATATGCATCTATACTCATAACTGAAACAAACATTGCAATCTCAAACATATATTAACTCATAAAGATCCACCACAAAGGTATTACAACGGTGACCGTAATCATGTTCAGCAGCTCATACGGTGCTAATTAGTGAAGCTCAAGAGAGGAGAGATACATAAGTTACTTCCACAAACCCATAGTCCAGAGGTGGACTACTCCCTCTTCATCATGGAGACGGTGGAGAAGTCGATGGAGAAGATGGAGACCACGCCGGCAGCGCCCCGCCGGAGTTTTCCCCCTCCAATCTGCAGCTCCTGATCTCCGTTTCGGTGTTTCTGTGTTTGTGCGGCGCTCCTTCCAGAGAACGTCGGGGGACCTTTTTTATAGGCGTTTTTAGGTCAAGACGATGTCGGTGGAGCGAAGATCGACGGCAACGGAGCCACGAGGCCAAACGGGTGGGCCCACGCGGCCACAGTACCTGGCCGCGTGGGCCACCCCCGTTTGGCCTCGGCCTCCGTTTGTTCGCTTCCTTCGCCCACAGGTCTTCTTCCTTCCAAATATTGACGCCCGTAAATTTCCAGGTGATTTCGTTGACGTTTGGGTCCCTGAAACATTAAAATAAGAAAACGGGGTTTTCTGCCTGTGCAGGGTTAATTCCATAAAAATAGGAAATAAATGAATATTCCCAAAATCATTATAAAACATTGATATAACCCTTATATGATGCAAATATGATTGGAATATAAGCAATTAAAGTGCAAAGTTCATGTATGCATTTTACATGCATCAACATCCCCAAGCTTAATCCATGCTCGTCCTCGAGTATGAAGATGATAAAACTAACATGGACTTTGCAATTTAATACTTAACAATGATATCAAAGATGATTACTATTGCTACATATAGTCAAATGATTCATTCTTCAAAGGAGTAGCAATATGCAAATAGTTTATGAAGTGATATCAAGTATTCAAGACAAGGATGTTCATTGATAGTTCACAAAGTGTAACATGGTAGCAAGTAATATGGAACACATGTATGCATAATGATAAGTAGAACATCCTACAATGGTCATAGAGTGTAGATGAAAATCTGAATATGATAGGTGTACACTTTGGAAAGATGTATATGTGAGTAGAGGTAAAGCATGCATAAGTTTCATCCAACTTCCAAACTCTTCTACTTAAGTTAATGATTGCAATAAGGTATTCATTGGTGTCAAGCTCTCATTGCCCCTATCATAGCATCTTGAATGATTAAGGTTAAAGTGAAAGCAAATATGAGTAGTGTGCTTGATAAAGAATGGGTTGAATGTCTCATGCCCCTTGAATACAAGTACTTACACCATGTGTTACTCAACTTGGGAAACAAAGCAAGTTCAATTAAATATCATTGTAAGCATAATAGTATCATCAAGAGCGTCAACTGGGGTACCTCTTGTCCCAAGATATGGAACAAGCCCATATCAAAATGACAAGACAAACAAACAAAATGAACAATCTCAACACCCTTTTTATTTACCATTTGGAATAGTTTTTTATTGCAAGGTGTATCACAGAAGGTTCACCATAGTATGTAAGTAAATTTCCACCATGAATGATGCATGGCTTAGATTAGCGGCCCAGGCGTCTCTCTAACCATTTACACAAACTCATTTAAACTCACTCTATTTCCACATTTATTTCAACATGATAAGCATCCATAGACAAAAGCACATGATATCAACTAAATGAGATGAAGAGCGTGTTGAAAGCTTGCCATGTGACAGCACATATGGGCTAACTTCCAACCCAAAACATTCATCAAGCCACAAACATCATAATCTTAATCACAATGGGTCAAGTTTTATTATGCAAATAAAAGAACATTGTGCATCAAGTTCGTGAGAGCTATATAACCAATTTTTTCCATTGCAATCAATAACATAAACATTTTCATTCAGAGGTAAGATAACACAAACAACATGTTAAACATACTCGGAATAGCATAAAGCCAATAGGTAGATATGGTGGACTCACTGGAATAACTTTGGTTGAAGGTGTTGGAAACAAGTTTTTGCTTGTTGGAGTTTTTGGGCTAGCAAAAGGGAGAAAGTTGACCATCTAGATGCATGCATGAGTGTCCATAGAACTAACTAATCCATGTTAAACCAAGTAAATAACAATCAGCACCAAAACATGAATAAGTGATAGCTCTACAAAAAGAATTTGCAAACTATTACTCATAAACAAGCTCATGAATCATGCAACTATATGTATCATTAAAAATCAAGTCAAACATCCCTTTTCCCAATCTTATAAAAGCATCCAACATATTTCAACCCATATTTCCAGTAGCTCTCTCATATATAATTGATAGTGTGGTGGTCTCTCAAGACTCAAACAAAAACAAAAACGACGCTCCAAGTTTATGCGATAAAGTGTTTCGATCGAAAAACAGAAGTTGGACGTGTGCAAACCGAGAGTGTGTAGGTCCAGCGGGGTTGTCTTCACATCCCCAAGCTTATGGTCTTCACCATCCTTGGATAGCTCTTGGTGCATCTCCTCCAATCCCTGTGAAAAAACTTCAAAACACCGTTTCTCCCATCTCTTTTCTGTGGGGTGCATTAATAGTGATAAACAAATAGGTTCCTTGCTGCATATAATCCTTGAACAAAAATTCATATGACATGTCCAGAAAGTGTATAATGTTGTATGCCTACTCATAAACTCAATTGGATCAAAAAGATTCAACTTAAAAGCTCAAAGCATGCATCAAACAAAATGGGACAGAATCTGTCCAGAAAAACAGCAGCAGCAAAACGTATTTTTCTACCCTACCAAACTTTCTCGAAAAATTCCGAAAAATTCATGCATACAGAGGATGAAAAGTTGCAACTACAGTTCAAATATGAGCTCATTCGGAGTTACAGAATAAGAATTAAAAATCATACCGTGCACTGACTCGTGCAGGAATAAAATCTCCGAACGCTATAAGCAACTTTTTCAAACCAAAAAGGGTAAAACTTGGCACTTTATTAAAACTCCAGAACCTAACTAGACACAAAATCTCTTGTTACAGCAAGAGGACACAAAGAAAAATCACACACAAAAATAACCGGGTTGCCTCCCGCAAAGCGCTTTCTTTATAGCCATATAGCTAGGCTTCTTACTTGTTGTTTTATTGTGGACGAAGCTCATGAGGGAGCTTGAACTTTGGTGGTTCCCTCTTCCTTGGAAAGTGTTCCATGCACTTCTTGTGTGGAAACTGAAACTTTACATTCCCTTCCTTTGAATCAATGATAGCACCTGTGGTACGAAGAAAAGGTCTTCCAAGAATAATAGGACTAGAGGTTTTATCCCCATATCCATGATTAGAAAATCCACAGGCACAAAAGTCATATGTAACTCTACCATAACATCACTTACTTTTCCCAAAGCATGTTTAATAGAGTCATCAGCAAGTGCTAGTTCAATAGAGCATTTTTCAAGATTTTTCAATTCAAGCACTTCATATAGTTCTTTAGATAAAACAGAGACACTAGATCCTAGATCAAGTATGGCATGGTGTGTCTCTTTTCCAATAGTTACTAGTACCTTAGGTATCCACATATCCCCAAGCTTAGGTGGTATCATAGCCTCTTGGTTGTACCTAGCAATCTTTTCTTTCAAGACATGATTAGCAATATAAGAACCAAAACCTGCTTGGTTAGTGTTGATGGAAGGATCACTTGCAAATTTTTGTAAGATAGATATTAATTCATGCAAGCTACAATTTTCTAAGTCAAGCAAAGGATCCTTGACTTCATTAAGCATTTTAACTTCCTCAACTTCAACCTCTTTCATTACCCCAATAGATTCTTTAGCAACTCTCTCTTGCTCATGAATGTGTTCCCAAGACTTATTGATAACCTCTTGGCAATATTTTATTGTTTCCTCATGTTTTTGGGCTGTAATGATGCTCTTTAATGATGAGACTTCCTTAGTAAGCTGATCTACCCTTTCAAACAAAGCATCTTGTTTTTCAAACTTAGAGATAAATTCCTTATTAAGCTCTTTTTGGGTAGATATAAAAGATCTAATGGTGTTTTCCAAGTCACTAGAAACATTACCACTAGAAGCATATTTATTTGGCACATATGGGGGTTTATTATAAGAGTTATAATTGTTGTTACCATACCCATTATTACCATAGTTCCTAATGAAGTTGACATCAATATTTTCAGAATTGTTTCCAACTAGTTCTTGCAAAGGAACATTTTCAACACTAGGTTTATTAAGCAAAGCAAGAATAGTATCCATTTTAGATGACAAATCATTAGTTTCTTCAATAGAGTTCACTTTCTTAGAAGGATTAGGTGCCCTATCAGTATGCCATTGACTATAGTTTTGTAAAATGCTTTCCAATATATTTTTAGCTTCTACTATAGTCTTACTCATAAAAGCACCTCCAGCAGCAGAATCAAGTATGTTTCTAGACATGTAGTTTAAACCATTGTAGAAAGAGTGTAATATGGTCCATTCATTAACTCCATGTGAGGGACAAGTTCTAAGCATAAGTTTTATCCTATCCCAAGCCATAGCAACATGTTCATTTTCATTTTGCCTAAAAGAAAGGATGTTGTTTCTATTTTGCAAAATTTTAACAGGGGGATAATATTTCTTAATGAAAGCTTCTTTTAGATCATCCCAAGAATTAATACTACCAGATGGCAAGGAATGCAACCACTCTTTAGCTTTTCCTCTAAGTGAAAAAGGAAATAACTTCAGTTTTAGGATATCACTTTCCACATTTTTAAACTTTTGCATGTCACATATTTCAACAAAGTCATGAAGATGCATAGAGGCATCCTCCATAGCACTACCACCAAATTGTTCCCTAGTTATCAAGTTCAACAAACTAGGACTTACTTCATAACTCTCAGCATTTATCTTAGGTGTGGCAATAGCTCTCGTGATAAATTGATCATTAGGAGTGTTTGTGTAGTCACACAACTTAGTTCTTTCTCCCATTTTAGCAAGTTTTTTTGGTATTTTTAATTTTTTATGCAAAACTGAAATAAATATGATATGATATGCAATGACACTAACAAAACAAATAAATTGCTTTGTAAGTAAAGATGGATAAGATGGTGCTCACGTAGGTGCAACCTCCCCAAGCTTAGGTGTTAGCACAAGTTGGTGACGTTGACTTTGTTGTGAGATGAATGCGATGATGCACACCCTTGGATAAATCTCTCAGCTACGATTCCCCGGCAACGGCGCCAGAAAACGTCTTGATGGTCCCGAAGAGCAAGGCTTGATACCTGCAAAATAAACGGGATTAGGTTGAGACTCCAAGTGCAGAGTGTATAGTAAGTGGAAGACAGTTTTCCCCACGAGGGGTGACTCGAGGGTTTAATATCGAACTCTCGGGGAATCTGAAGTGGTAGATTTATCTTCTTATCCTTCTTTTGGTTACCTACAAAACAAGGTTAGATGTTTTGGTCCTCAACCTCACCTGTGGTTGTCAAGCACAAGGTGTAAGAATGATATCAGGATAGTTATGCAATGCAAACAAGAAATAAATATGCAATGATGGTGGATGCAATGATAAATGATATTTTTGGGTTTTTGAATGATGTATGCAAGATGAAAAGTATTTTTGTATTTTCGGATTTAATGATGGCTGAAAATAGAAAAGTGGTATATGGTGTTGGAAAGGTGTTTCTTATGATTAAAAATGGACTGGGGTTCATGGTTTCACAAATGCACTCTCTCTTTATAAAGTGGTAGACAATGGAACACACAAGTTAACATATGAGATTGCAACACAGGGTTTGATAACAAGTTACTTAGATATATGGGCATCACGTCCTAACATAGAGATCTTTTGGTTATTAACCTCTCTTATACTCCACCAAGATGCGAACTAAATCATAACACCTCAGTAATTAAGATAACTCAGAGTATAGCATTAAGTATCATGACATGAAGTGAAAATAAGAACATGCTAGATCTAGTCATGGAGTAGTGGCAATGGTCACGCCCACATCCCCGGTAGCATGGTATTTTAGTTTATCCCTAGTGAGGTAACAAAGTAAGGTAAAGATACCAAAGTGGATCGCAGAACTTTCTCTCACGTTCACTGCACTAGCCACCCCCGTTACTCCAACTAATGCACACGTTCCCCCACACACGCTCTCATAAACATGCTTGATCAAAACAAGTAGACAAGAACGGGGTACATAATATGCATCTATACTCATAACTGAAACAAACATTGCAATCTCAAACATATATTAACTCATAAAGATCCACCACAAAGGTATTACAACGGTGACCGTAATCATGTTCAGCAGCTCATACGGTGCTAATTAGTGAAGCTCAAGAGAGGAGAGATACATAAGTTACTTCCACAAACCCATAGTCCAGAGGTGGACTACTCCCTCTTCATCATGGAGACGGTGGAGAAGTCGATGGAGAAGATGGAGACCACGCCGGCAGCGCCCCGCCGGAGTTTTCCCCCTCCAATCTGCAGCTCCTGATCTCCGTTTCGGTGTTTCTGTGTTTGTGCGGCGCTCCTTCCAGAGAACGTCGGGGGACCTTTTTTATAGGCGTTTTTAGGTCAAGACGATGTCGGTGGAGCGAAGATCGACGGCAACGGAGCCACGAGGGCCAAACGGGTGGGCCCCACGCGGCCACAGTACCTGGCCGCGTGGGCCACCCCCGTTTGGCCTCGGGCCTCCGTTTGTTCGCTTCCTTCGCCCACAGGTCTTCTTCCTTCCAAATATTGACGCCCGTAAATTTCCAGGTGATTTCGTTGACGTTTGGGTCCCTGAAACATTAAAATAAGAAAACGGGGTTTTCTGCCTGTGCAGGGTTAATTCCATAAAAATAGGAAATAAATGAATATTCCCAAAATCATTATAAAACATTGATATAACCCTTATATGATGCAAATATGATTGGAATATAAGCAATTAAAGTGCAAAGTTCATGTATGCATTTTACATGCATCAGCATGCTATATCGAACAATATTTCCTTCCTTATAAATTCTAGGCTGTCTACCATAAGTAACAGTGCCATCTTTATATTCTCGGGGTTGTTTAATACCTTCTGAAGACGTGTTTGAATTTTTTATATTTGAACCGGAGAAGGATCTTGAGAAGAATCTGCATCAACCTCCCCAGACTCTGCACCGGAACTGGCCAAGAAGATCCGGAGACCTGCTGGTCCACATGAGGGTCATCATTTTGCCTGTCGCTTTCTGCTTGGAGATGCTCCTGCCCGCTGTCGCTTGCACGCGTGGCGCGCACGGACGGGCCCGCGCCGCTGTCCCCTCCCGCACTGCTTCCGCGAGCGTGCGGATGCACAGGAGACGGGGACCGCGCCGGATCCGAGGACGATGCTGTAGGAGAATCCGGATCAGAGGAATGTTCCTCCTCGGGATCAGTGTTGGCAGGCGAATCTGCTCCAGAATCCGTGCCAGCGCCGTCTTCTTCTTCAGAACTCATTTCTTCACCATTTTCAGAGTTTTGACCACCGTTTTGAGCAGAATTTCCTGGGCTGTCATTATTTTCATCATCACTAGCATCTGGAATTATTGGTTCTGCAGTAGGCTTAGCAATATTATTAGCAACAATTGGCACAAACGGTAAAGACATATGATCATCATTTTGTGCATCCCTGGGAGTGGAATTTGAAGGCAAAAGAAGAATGTCTTTTTGAAGATGTTTTCCAGCATTAGGATTTAGTGAGGCAAAAGGGAAAACATTTTCATCAAACACTACATCTCGTGAGACATACACGCGGCCTGTGGTAGTGTCTAGACAATTCACTCCTTTGTGACGGGGACTGTATCCAATGAACACACACCGGGTAGAACGGAAAGAGAGTTTTCTCTTGTTGTAGGAGCACAAGTTCGGCCAGCAAGCACAACCGAAAACTCTAAGAGAGTCATTGTTGGGAATAGTGTTCAAGAGACGTTCAATAGGAGTATCAAAGTTTATGACCTTGCTAGGAAGCAAATTTATGAGAAAGGTTGCTGTAAGAAATGCATCATCCCAAAACTTGAGAGGCATAGAGGCATTAGCAAGTAATGAGAGACCAACTTCAACAATATGACGGTGTTTTCTTTCTGCTGAACCATTCTGTTGATGAGCATGAGGACATGATACATGATGTGTAATGCCATTTTTTTGAAAGAAACCATGGTGTTTTTCGTACTCACCACCCCAATTAGTTTGCATTGTGATTATTTTCCTATCAAACTTGCGTTCAACTAGTGCTTGGAAATTCAGAAAAACTTGATACACCTCAGAACGATTTTTGAGCAAGTAAATCCAAATAAATTTACTAAAATCATCGATAAAGCTTACATAGTATGCATGCTTGCCAAAAGAAAAAGGTGCAGGACCCCATACATCAGAGAACACTTGTTCCAGAGAAACAGTGGAAACACTAGTGGATACAGTATATGGTAATTGATGGCTCTTAGCTAGTTGACAAGGATAACAAATATAAGGACTAGTTTCTGGGGTATAAGAAATATTGTGCTTCCTAATGAATAAGGATGTCCTAAACGACGATGCCATGTAGAAGACGAAGGCTTTATTGTGACGAAAGCTTGCTTCGACGGCTTGGAGGAGATGGGCACTAGTGGATAGAGACCATCATGACAGGGACCCTTAAATAGAATTCTCCTTGTGGCCTGGTCCTTGATCAAAAAGAAATGTGGGTGAAACTCAAGAAACACATTATTGTCAAGTGTAAGCTTATGAACAGATAAGAGATTTTTAGTAGCACTAGGAACATGAAGAATATTTTTAAGATGTAAAGAATCATGTGGGGTGCGCAAAAATGAATGACCAATATGACTTATGTGCATACCGTTACCATCAGCCGTGCGAACGCAATCGCGTCCCTTGTACTTATCATGCGTAGAAAGCTTGCTCAACTCCCCCGTGATGTGATTTGTGGCATCAGTATCACTATACCAATTGGTATCAACTCTATAGGATGCAACATGGGCATTCTTCGTGTCACGGTCACCATCATCATCAGAATCATCACGCTGAAAGCGCCACCAGCATGCACTCGCCGGGTGGCCATGGGTCTTGCAAATCTGGCAAGTAACATCGACATAGGGAGTAGGGGCATGTCCTCGACGTCCATCACGGCGACGGCGGCCTCCATCATCACGGCCACGATCACCCTTGTGACCTCCATCATCTCGGCGCCCTCCATCATCATTGCGGCGCTTGTCTTTCCCCCTATCATCACGATGGACATCATCATAGCGGCCACTTTTGCGGCCATCATCGCAGGGTCACCACGGTCGCCGCGATCACCGTGGTCACCGCATGCTCCGCGCTCAACAAAGCGCCCGCGAGCATCTTCATCTTCACGTCCACCATGGTCACGCCGTGCAGCGTTTGCAGAGGAGGTGAACGCATCAGGAGCTGCCTGTCCAGTAGCAGCTAGCATCTCTTGGCGCATATCATGTGCCGAGACTTGCCCGAACAGATCGGCAAGGGAGGTCTTGACAACATTGGCGGTGGACACGATAGAGTTGTACGAGCCATCAAGGCCGTTCAGTATGTATCCAACGAGTTCATCATTGTCTATGGGCTTTCCCGCGGCGGCCATCTCGGCACCAAGTCCCTTCATCTCCATGAAGAACTGCGCCGCGGTCATATCGGCTTTTCTTGTGCTATTGAGGGCGGTCCGGAGGTGCTGAATCCTCGAGCGAGACTCTGAGGAAAACATCTCCGTGAGCGCGCACATCCGGCGACATCGAGTTGAGGACATGTCGCATCACTGCTGGTCTCGCGCAACCATCGAGATAGGCTGGATTGTCGACGAGTTTCTTGTTCTTTTCTGTATCCTCGACCTCAAGTTTTTCTGCCGGCGCAGTATCGGTGCCATTGAGCAAGCCCATGGCACGGGCACCGTGAAGGGCGGGTAGACAAGAGCCTGCCAAAACAGGAAGTTGTCCTGCGTCAACTGCGCGAGGACGAGGCCCCGAGGGCCGCGGCCAGAGCAGCAGGCGTCACCGTTGATGATGAAGACGCCATGGCTTTGGGAGGGAGGGATCGATCTTGGTTTTTTTTTTCTTGGTTGTGGTTTTTGTGGATCGGCGGCGGCTAGGTCATGGAAGAGCCAAGCTCTGATACCATGTGAGTAAACCTAGGCGGAAACGATGCCTCTCCCTGGCTCGTGTTTTGTGTTTATATAGGACCGGAAAACCACCGGTAGGGCATGTACATTGTACGTATCAGAAATACAAAGGGATATGAGGGAGAGGTGGATCGGTGTACTACACCAATATCCGAATACATAAAGATCTATTTATTCTAACACTTGTATCTGGTAGTTTAGATTAATCCATCTCCTAACTTATCTTTAGGCGAGGATTCTTGGTCTTCAAGTTTGTGTACGCTATATATACTCACCTCAATACAACAACATCAACGCATTAGGCAAATCTCATCCTTCTTTTTGAATCTGAATCTCATCCTTCTACATAGTATCAACCGCAAGATTCTGACCCAGATCTAAACACGCTTCTGTCATGCCGGACCCCGGCATGTCGATCACATGATCTCCGCGGGAACCGCGTGTCCCGTAGCTAGGTTTGTCCGCAGATCGGTTGATCGGCTACTTTGAAAAGTTTTTTTTTCCGATCTGTTAATCGGGTTTTTTCTCTGCCGGTCACTCGACTGACATTTTCTTTTTGGATTGGCCGATCAACTCGACTGACATTTTCTTTTTGGATTGGCCGATCATATATCGGATTGCATCGCTCTTCGTCCTCGCGAGCCTCTACTCCGACATCGGCATCGATGGTCTCCTGTCTAATCGCCTCCGTGGCCTCTCCTCAGGCTGCAGCGCCCGCCCTGGGGAGGCAGTCACGGCCTCACATCCGTCTGCATCTCGTCCCACCATATCGTCTTCGCCATCATCGAGTAGGACTTCTCCGACAACCTCGCCATCGACTTCGATGTGCACGTCGTCCTAGCCACGGCGTGTACACCATCGTGTTGTTCTGATCAACCAATCGCGCGCCTGTCTACGCCAGGCACGTCGCCGAGCATGCGCCTACCACCGGATCCGACCTGTCGTCGCGTCACCACCTTCGGGACAAAGCGCCACCACCCTTGGTTCACGTTGCCGGCAGCCAACACGCCTTTCCAGGCGTATATGCCACCAACGGAACCCAGCAGCCGTACCGACTCGCACCATACAACTATGCCGCCCCTCTAGCCGTAGTATTGTTGAACGTGGTCCTCTTCGCTGTCTCGTACTGATTTATTCGGCTCTCACTGCGCCACCTCCTATATCACAGGTCGCCGACGTTCGCGCATGGTCTTCGTCTCTCCGTCGGTGTCTTCCTCGCCTACTTCGAGTTCCGCCACCACACTTTTACAGGTAACATGCATGGTCACCTCAGCTTGTCGCAGGTCCCGCTGACTACATTTTCTCTAGGCGCCCAACGTGACCACTCGAGCCGGATGCCACTGCATTCATTGCTTTCCGCGTCTTCCTCCACCACGGCCTCGTCGCCAGCGTCATCATCTCTTCCCGACTACCCCATCTTCTCAGACAACAGCGTCATCGTCATTGACTCTGCTGACACGCTCCGTGCTTTGCTGATCCGCGCATTCCTGAGAGTGGTGTTCCAAGTTTTGTACACAAACTTTGCGCTTCTCGGATCTAGTTCCATGGAGTTAGCATGTTCGGTACTGTTCCGCACCGGAGTTTCGGAAAGCTGAAAGCCGGATGACTTCCGAGTTCTGAACATGCCCTCAGTATCTGTGAGAACCCGCCAGTATGAGGAAAACAACAACTGGGAGGTTAGCGGTATTCTGTGAACCGAATGACGATGGGATTCATGACCACTTTGGATGCACAGCTCCAACAATTCGAAATCTTATTTTGCCTGCATGGCACAAACCATACGAGTTACCAGCCTCCCTTTCCACTTCAACAGTAATATTTCGTGTACTAAATCTTAGCTAATGCAATATGATTCCATAACTGCACTCCGTATGAACTTTTTACTCATATAGAGATGCAGGAACTCACGACATCCCAAATCTATAGCTTATTGTTCTTGTGTTCCAAAGAATATGCAACCCTTGAATTCCCCGTCTGAAAAGTGAAAACTTGGCTGGTTTCTGCATACGCTAGATTGCAAATTGCAGACACAATGGAATGGTGGAACTTCTACATGTTCTATATATAGAAATAGAGGCTGTCTTGGCGTCTTAGCATGCGGAGACAGATCCAGAGGGTGTTCCAGGTTTCTCTACATTAAACATATGTCACCTATTGCATATCCTTGGATTAGCTCCAGAACACCCGCAACCGTAAAACCATGGAGACCAAGTCCAGCCACACGCATGGCGCGACAGCCGCAACCAACGTTCCTTCCCGCCTAAATCTGGCAAACCAGCCATGCCTTTTAAGGCGCCATGCCACCGCGCTTCTCCTTCCTCTCGCCATACTTAAAAAATTCTACACGAGCGTTCGTGCCACCTCCAAATATAATCATCACGGCAGTCATGGCGCCGTCCGCGCGCGCGTCGCTGCTGCTCGCCGCGGTGCTCGCGTGCGCTTGCTCGCCACCAGGCATGCCGACGCCGTTGAAGCCGCCCCCGCCCTGCCCCCAGCGGCTTCGGCTGCAATCCGCTCAAGGACAAGACGTGCAAGCCGGGAGACCCCAAGGCACCGGAGAACCAGGAGGAGCAGGGCGGGAATGGGGCCAGGTTTCCGGGACTGCCGACGCTGCCCATGCCGGGCTTCGGCAAGATAGACCGCGACGGCGATGGCGACATTGACGAGGACGACGAGCTACCGGCGTTCAACACCCACATGACCATCCTCGGCCACTGAAGGAAGGGATCGAAGCGGAGCCTAACTTCTGAGTTTTTAGTGCATGGATTGTTGGTTGTATCTTCTTTCATATATTAGTTACTGTGTAACAAATATTTAATAGTAATCTATATTTTATAAAGCAAACCCCACTAATTAACATGCATTAATTATTTTCCTGTCTGAACATGCAAGCTATCCACGTCCGATTCTTTTACCCATGCCATTCTACACTAATATTTATTAATTATAGCATGCATGCACTCTATTAATGACATCTATCTTTTTATCCATACGTCCATGTTAGAGTTATTTATCGTTAAATACACAACAATGTCACGTCAATTAAATAAAACCTCGCGGCTATTATATGACCTTTGTATATTCCCGAAAACAAATTCATGTTTTATGTGTGTCATTCATTTTTATTTACAAAAGGTTATTAATAAAATTCCCGCTGCAACACGCAGGGTATTTTTCGAATTTCTAGTATATGATTCAGTAAGAAGTAGTACAATACCCCACGCGTTGCGGCGGTAATCTCTTGTTATTGTGTAAACAAAGTCATAGGACACATAAAATATGAACTTGTCGATAGAAGTATGAGAGATTCAATTATAGTTGGGAGGCGAAATTTAATTGACATGAAATATGAACTTGTCGACAAAATTATTGTCGGTAATCTCAAGGCGGACAAGCGGCCAGGATGCGGCCGGCCGTGGGAGCTCCGGGCGTGCGGGCGGCAGGATGTAGAGATTGAAGCGGGCGGGTCGCACCGACCTCCACGGTCGACGGTGCTTCTGAGTTCTGCGACGTCATCCTCGCCGCCGCCCCCGTCGCCTCCCAATCGTGAGAGTGGTGGGGCATCGATGAAGCCATGAAGGGGCTCTGCGATTTGTTTTTTTGACTCGGTCGATACCGGTCAGCTTAGGGCTGAAAACGAAAACTTCTCTACAATGAGCCAATGCATAAGTATGGAGTGCGGGTTGATTTTTGTGTTTTGGAGGGACTAATCTGAATAATTGCCATGACGTACGAACGTACGGTCGTTAAGCTGTAGAGATAGAGATTGAACAACAATTACATGTACTTGTACACCACAGGGACAAGTATCCGTGTTGTATATGGTGAACCGTTTCTAACATGTTGTTGGGCATGTTAGGAGCGCAACTCCTGCCAGAGGGCTTGCTTTTGTTAGAGTAGTAGATGATGAATTGGGCTGAGTCTGCATCAGCTTGACACTCCTGTAAATGTAATTGTTACACCTTTTCCTACCTGCTATATGAATGGCCAGCACTCCTGCCGGCTTTTCCAAAAAGAACACGGTGTCACACACAGACACGCGTACATATCACGCACATGGCTACCATATAAAGAAGTTCAAAAGAGAACCACCACCATTTCTATACCCAACCAAGTTAACCAGCCAAGGCAGCCAGACCGAGTTGAGTTAGCTGAGAGCAGACCGCGAGCGCGCCATGGCCACATTCATGGAGACCGCGACGGAGCAGCGCAGGCTTGTCCTGGGCGTCCTCCAGCTCTGGTACTCCTTCCGCCTGTTTGACCGCATCTGCGAGAGCGAGAGCAACTTCTTCAACATCTCCCAAATCCTCATCCTTGCGTGCGTCGCCACTGCCACGGCCCTCAAGTTCTTTGTGGGGATGCTGACCAACACCGTCGAGCGGGATGCTCCTCCTCGGCGTCATCCGGCTCTCCGCTGCCTACTACTTCCTCGCCGTCCCGGTGTTTGAGGAATGGTACCGCTACCTCACCATATGCGCCCCCAACGTCGGCTACCCCTCGCTGATAGCCATGGAACTGACGGTGAGCATGTCGTTCGTGCCCTCGTACGTGTTCGTGGCCGTGCCCAAGCACTATGACTGGCTCCACTAGTCTTCTTTAGGAATTATGCTTAATTACGTCAGCTAGCTCGTGTGAGTGTCTGGTAACTATCGTGAGTGTGTTGAGCCATGGCGACGGAGAGTGCGTATTCCAGCCTTCCAGGCGCCCGGGAACGGTTGCCCAGTAAAAAAATCAACTCCGGCGCCCGTGCTCCCCTTGACGGCTTTGTCCGCCACTCCATCTCCGTGATCCCTTGTCGTCCTGGTTTCGTCCCGCTGCCACAACCACTATCCGACGACGCCGCTGTCTCACCTGGACTAGCCGTTCCCTCTGCTCATGGTGCCTATCAAGGGGTCGACGCCGCCTTCTCATTCTATGTCTGCCGGCATCTCGTTGAGATCCAAGTACAGACAGAGTAATGGTTGCTGCCGACTTCACCCGAGCATCACCGTCGTCGCCCCTCTCTTCTACTTTCCCCACTGACCATTCATTGTTGAAAGAAAGATAGCTCGATCGGATATCGGCTGGTAGCCAGATTCTCTCGTCTGTAGTGCTAATTGTACTTCTTGCGGCGAAAACTAGATGGTTATTGCCTTTTTTGTAGCAGGAATTAGAGGGTTGTTGCATTTCTACTCACAGGAATTACACGGGCCACTTGGCAAACGCGTGCATCTATCAGGTTCACCGGGGGAGGCACGCACGTAGATGGTCTACGTGGTGTAGTTCCTGGCTTGGAAGAAGAGGACGACAGGGGCGACGTTGCGGGGAGTGCCTGTAGGTTGAACGACGTCGGCCGGAGGAAACACGAGCACCGGTGGTTCCATCGAGCACGGCTCGGCTGGACATCGTGGTAGCGGAGATAGGTCGCCGCTAGGGTTTTGGATGGGTTTAGTTTAGGCTGATATGGAACGAGAGAGAGTTTTGGGGGAAGCCTTGCACGATTAAAGACGTGGGGTTTCGCAGAGCGGTCCAATGCCAATTAGGGTTAGGTTACAAATAGGTATATATACGAAACCATACTGACGGACGAACAAGAAGCCTTGCTTCTTTTATTATTGGGTAAAGATACACAATATATTGGTTACCACTTATATTCATGGGTTCCGACCACACCTTCACCATCGGTTACACTTATTACCTGGTTGTGTCGGCCATGCATTGTGGTACAACCTTGGAAATATAGCTACGATCCCTGCCACGTACCCCTAGCTTTGGGGCTGACATAATCGTACTATCATCGAACCATGTGCTCTCTCTGTTTTCAATACTGGACATAGATTTATTTTAATGTGGATGTATTTAGACATATTTTAGAATATATCTATATGTACACAAAGTTATGTCAAATCTTTTTGATCTAAGGGAAGAGCATATAAAAAAGAAAAAATTCCTCTCGATTTCAATTACTAGAAACCCTAATGTTCTGTACAAGCCTGACCAAAGGAAAAGAAAAAAGATCAGAGTACAGCAACAAAGGGTTACACCTACAGTTACTCACGGAAGGTAGAAAATAAAGGGAGACAGCTAAAGATGTGCCAAAGCTCTGAAAGACTGAAACTGCAACATTTTTTCACACTGAACTAACACTATCTCTCGTTACACGTTGATCCAAACCATGCATGGATGACCCTCTCTTTCTCTCTACTTTTGGCGCCAAACCGATATTGGCAATGGAGGTAGCGCAACAGGCGATAGAGCTCGGTCTTTCAAATATTCCACCTCTTTCTCTCTTTAGCTTTATGTCAAGCGGTCAAGAGCTGATCAATCAATCTCTATTTTCGTGTACGGACGTCTATCCTAGTTCTGTCAGTGTTTGGTCGGAATGAAGAAGGTGCACTAGCAATAATTTTCTGTTCTTGAAACATACTCTAGCAGAGTTCTGGGTTACGATCCCAACGTCGGTTAACTTATTACCCTGGGCTTGCTGATCGTGCATTATTGTCGTACAGCCTAGAAAATAGATCTATCGTTCGTTCCACGTTGTAGCTACTGTACTAGGTTAGATGGCTTGGGAACGACGTAATCATGCCATCGTCGAATATAATCATGTGGCATTTAAAAGGTGTTCTCTCCGATTTCCATGAATAGAAGCCCTAGTGTTCTCTACATGGCGTCAAGGATCAAAGGAAAAACAGAGTATAGCAATAAAAGGGAGTGCCTACACCGTTTCTAAAAATAAATAAAAGGGAGTGCCTACAAGACGATGGAGAATAAGAGGGAGACAACTAAAGATGCCAAAGCTCTACAAAAACTGAAAACCACAACATTCCTGCAGAATGAAAAACCACCAGGTGAATTCTTTGGCATGGCAGAGTGCCAGAGTGTATCTCTTCTTACCAAGCCATGCGTGCACGCCCCTCTCTTTCTCTACTCTTTCAAATATTCGACCTCTCTGTCTTCAGCTTTACGTCAAGCGCCGATCAATGAGTCTCTTTTTTCTCGATATTTCCTGCACTCCTGTACCCGAAAGCTGTTCCAGCACTCCCGCCTACATATGAACCAGGTGCTCCTTCCCATCCATCCATCCAAACCAGCATCCCAAGGCAAGAGCCGGTTAGAGCAGAGCGCCCAACGTCGAGCGACCCGGCGGCCATGGACATGTTCAAGCAAGTTGCCACAGAGCTCCTCAAGGTGCTCTTCTTCATCTTCGTCTCAGCCATGCTCCTCCTCGCGGTCCGGATGGCCATCAGCATCGCCGAGGCCAACGCCATCGCCGCAGCCCGGGCCACTGGACGCCGGGCGCCCGATTGAGGCGCCCGGCATGGGACTCGGCTCCGTCCCCGCCGGGTGGAAGAGGCGCTCTCTTCGCGCGATGCTCTTCCTCACCGTGTACATCTCCATCTCCGCTTCCTTCGTGGCCATCGTCGCCTTGGAGGACGGGTACCTCTACCGGAGCGGCTGCCAACACGGGTACGGCATAGGGACGGTGGTCGTCGACTGTATCCTGATGTGTCTCATGACCGTCGTGAACCTCTTCTCTATGAAGGTCGCCATGTCCCACAACTAGTCCATGTGTTGGCTATGAACTAGCCGTCTTGTTAGGAAGGAAAACCGTGCTAGCTGGTAGTGTTTGGTCGGACTGAAGGTGCTTGATCTGTCAGTGTTTTTTTTTTCTTTTTTGCTTCTGTCGGTGTTATGCCTCGCTCTCTGTGTGTAGAGCTGGGCGTTCGGTTAGACCGAACCGATCGGTTCGGTTTCTCGGTCCAGTAAAGATTTCGGTTTTAAGAAAATGGTGACCGATCGGTCTTCCAACATTCTGCTAACCGAAGGTTCGGTGCACCGATACTTCGGTCCGGTCCTCGGTTTCTGACCGAAACAACCGAGCAAAAGAAAATCCAACAAAGAACACGCCACCAGCCTCGATAGTAACAAGCAGTCGGCAGATGCAGCTGACCGAAATGTGAGAGGTGCAAAGAAAGCCTGATGACGCTCGCAAAAAAAGGGTCTGTAAGTCGACCGGCGGGCGGGATGGCGGCCAGTCGGGATAGAGCGCTAGACGAACTCTGTGGCGCATCCGGTCGCTGTGGACGAGAACTAGGAGGAAGAGGAAGGAGATGCCACGGCGTCATCGGTGGTCGCCAGGATCTAACGATCGAGCAGAGCATCGCCTTATCGCCAGGCTGGGCGGCGGCCATGTCCTGTGAGTTGGGAGCGACTAGATAAGGTCTGGTGTGTCGGTCCTGGTGGTGTGCGTGTAGAATGAAGCGTTGCCCTTGTGAAAGCTTATATGGACATGCGTGGACAAATTGACCAGTGGGCTTTGGGCCTGATGCGTGTGGAGTTAGCATGTTGCAGATTTTTCTCGGTTACTATGGTCTTGTCGGTTAATCATACATTGCAACCGAACTAGCCGAAACAATTTCGGTTTTATGGAGATCCTGACCGAATTTAGTACACATTTCTTCGGTTTTGGTCTATTTGGGTTCGGTACCAGTTCTTTCGGTTCGGTATTTCGGTCATCGGTTAAAATGTCCACCCCTATCTGTGTGTGTGGGTTGCAGTAAAAAAAACATTCAGTGTTAACTGTGTTCTGTTCTCTAGTCCTTCACAATTTTCAGTACCTACGGATGGTAAAAGATCTAGCAGTAGTACCACTTTTCTCTTCTTCAAACTTAATTCAGCAGATACTACTTTATCTCAAACACAAAAGCACAACGAAAAGGAGGGATGATCACCTACTCCATTCGCGGCACTCATGGAAAAGAGATGTCGCTCAGGGGATGCGACCGCACAGGTATATGAAAATTTCATGTCTTACGGCTCAAGCAGAAACACACAAATTTTAAACGGATATTAGAAAAAAGTTTCAAAACTTCATCAGCCACTGGATTGGGTCGATTCGCCTTGAAGATATGAAATATGAAAAATTCGGAATATATTCTTGAGGAGTTGTCGCTCGCAGGGTTTGACCGGCGGCAGGGGCAATTCCCATCCAATGGGTATTCGACTCGTCGCCGGCTGGTTTCAGATCATCTTCAGTATGCTAGTGATCGAATGGTCTCCTGGCTATCCGGAGGATTAGAGGGTTGAAGATAGCTTGATCCAGTCTGATGCTGTTTTTTGCTTGAATCTATCCATCAGTTTCTAAATTACACGGTTCCGCATGAAGTACATGCATAGTTTCTACGGTGTGGATTGGAGTTACATGATCGTGCTGTTTGTTGTTGCTGTTACTGTAGAGTTAGTTTCAAGCTTTTTGCTGTGTTCTTGGTTGAGGCCTCTTCATTGTTGCTCCTTTGAATTGTTTAGACCCTTATGTCAGGGGTTTATATAGAGGACCTGCGTACGGGAACCATTTGTTGAGCCCTTTTGTGATGTGAGGGTTTGGTAATAGTTTCGCCGTTTGTGTTCTAGCTTGATTTCTTTTAGCCATGTAGTCATTTTGGCTCCCGGCGAGGATCCTTTGAGCATCCTTTAAATTTAAAATATATATACAAGTTTTTAAAAAATCTGAAGAAAAAAACCTCTTAATTAGTCAAGGATGCATCCTTCGAGCATACAAAATCCAATTGTGAAAATCTTTACATAATGAACTACAAAAAATGACAAAGTCTTGTACATTTTAGGGGTTTAAAACTATGTATAATGACATCCACACATCTTTATTTTTTTAGATCACTCTAAATTTCAAATTCAGATGTTACACATCGACAACATGATGATTTTTTTAATTTAAAACTTGTAAATATGATTTTGATTTTTCTAAAAAAATAGATTATTGTACGTCGGGAGTAACGATTTTGTCTGGTTCATCCATACCCTCACTTCATGGATAAGCCAAATCTTTTGAATCCATTGTTCTAAAATAGACAAGTTTTGATAACAAAATCTAATCTTTCTAAAAGACAATGGACAAGATGTAAGTAGTGTGTGTTTTGCGATACAAAGGAGTATGTAGAGCTTTTGTTAATACCTTGTCACTTTGTTTAAAACATTTGGAGGCTAGTCCATTTAACATAACACCACCAACTAGCGGTTTTAACATGTTTGGAAGGTGGATAAATGGAGTGGACAAAGTATTAAGGCACGAACACGCATCGGCGTCTCGGCTTTTTTGTAGGAAATTTGTAATTGCCGAAATGATATTGTTTTTGACAAGATTCAAATTGCTCAATTTGCAGGTTGTCAACCGAGCCACCCATTGGATTCAAATGTGGTGTCTCTCGTACCCGATGTCCAACGGGATCACAAGGATTCCGTACGTATTCGAATGATAGCGATCGTTTTCGCTGTTTTCCGCCAGAATGAGCATGTCATGCTAGAAGATTAGATGTTTAGACTATTGGTCTTCTTATGGCTTATTTTCGTATTCATACTTTGTGATCAGTGATTTGTAATACGGATGTTTTGATACATTTATTATATTAATAAAAACAACCGCGTGCATCACTTTGATGCAGAGGCTAGGACGATGCTCCCATTTCGAAGAAAAAAATCACCACACCGCAAGGAGAGATCCGTTGGGAGTCGATGCGATTAATGGATGGCCGCTGGGCTAGCATACCATATATAAGTGCTACACCATGTCTGTCTTTGCAGCATGCGATTTTATGTCCCGTATGACGAGAGAGGCAACCGCTTTAGTGTAGCACGTAAATGTAGTGCAATAGACCCGGTCACATGAGCTTTACAGTAGATGGGCTGCAGAGTAAATTTTGGCAGGGTAGCGTGAATGCAATGCATCACTGTGTCACACACGCAGACACACGTACATATCACGCACATGGCTACCATAAAAAAGCTCCAAAGAGAACCACCACCATTCCTATACCCAGCCAAGGCAGCCATATGGAGTTGAGTTAGCGAGAGCAGACGGAGCGAGCCATGGCCATGTTCAAGCCGACCGCGACGGAGCAGCTCAGGCCTGTCCTAGCCGTCCTCCTTCTCTGGAACACCTTCCACCGGGCCGACGGCATCTGTGAGAGCGAGAGCAACCTCTACATCATCTCCCGAATCGTCATCCTTGCCGGCGTCGCCGCAAACACGGCCATCATGTTCTTGGCGTTGATGGCGTCGAACACCGTCGAGGCCATCGTCAGAATCCGCTCCGTCGCCGCCTGGTGGAAGAGGGCGGCGCTGAGCGGGATGCTCCTCCTCGCGGTCGTCGGGCTCTCCAGAGCCTACTTCTTCCTCGCCGTCCCGGTCTTCGAGGAATGGTACCGCTACATCACCACATGTGTCGGCTCCCCCTCGTTGATAGCCATGGAACTGACGGTGAGCATGGCGTTCCTGCCCTACTACATTCGCGTGGGTGGCCGTGTCCAAGAACCATGACTGGCTCCTTTAGTCGTGTTAGTTAACTAATTATGCTTAATTACGTCAGCTAGCTCGTGTGAGTGTGTTTAGAAATGAACAAGGGACCTAGTACCACAATCGGTTGTTGCTTCTTTCTCTCTCTGTGTGTGTGGTTTGGAAGAAAAAGTAGCATTAATCCTGTGCTAACATTGCTCTCTTAACTGATGTTTACAATGTTCCGTACCTAGCTAGTACTTGTTTTCAGCCACGGAGACGTAGAGTGAGTATTCGAAGCCGGAAAAATTGAACTTCCACGGCCCCTTTGTCACACCCCACCCCCACCCCCCCACCACATCCACTCTCTGATGCCGTTGTCTCACCGGGACTCGCCATTCCCGTCCTCATATGGAATGTCTTGCTTTACAGGAGAAACTTTTGTTTAGTATTTCTTGACATATTAAAATATATTTTTCATAATGGGTGCATCTAAACATATGAGTTCTGTCCACTTTCTCTTCTTTAAACGTACTTCATCAGAGTACTACTTTATCGGAAACACAAAACCACAACGAAAAAGAGGGATGATCACCTACTCCATTTGCGGCACTCATTTAAAAGATATGCTTCTCCGTGGATGCGGCAGCCGGCAAGGAGTTGACGCTCGCAAGAATTGACCGAAGGTAAAGCCATTTCCCGTGCAAATGGGTATTGGCCAGACCGATACTCTCGTGCCACGGGTGCAGCCAACGCCTAACTAGACGCCGGCAGTTGAGCACGAAGCTGTCAGCAGCTCCGAGTGCGCTAGGAGCAATAGATCGATGTCGTGGTGGAGGGAGGAAAAGATGTCGCTGATCGAGGGATCGGGGGCGTACTATTTGTTCGACAAATAACTCAAAATGAGGACACTCCTTTTTTTAGGGAATATATTAATATTAATAACATATCAATTACATCGACACTCTAGACCAATGTGATGCTTATAACTACTCGAGTTATCAAGTACGTACACACACTCAAAAAAATACGGCTTTTCTATCTTCAGAACGGTCGGCAATTTGCCAAACGCGGCGGGCGCACATGAGCCGACCGATCCTTATCCTCTACCTTCTCTCTCCAGCCTCCAACCTATACACGGTCGTGCTCCTCGCGCACATTCTCCACCCGAACCAAGGCGCCCGCGCCTCCACCTCTGCGAGACCAGAAAGCAGCACACCTGATCCGTGACCATGGCGGCGCATAGCTCGCTCCCCGAGCAGCGGCGGCGCACAGCTCGCTCCCGAACTGCAGGCGGCGTGGAGCTCATCTGCCGAGCGGCGGCGGCGCACAGCTCGCTCCTGAGCTGCAGGCGGCGTGGAGTGATCTGCCGAGAGGCGGCGGCGCGGAGTTTGCTTCCCGAGTGAAGACGGCGTGGGATTCGTCTCCCTAGCCGTGACATCGTCAATTTTCCTCCAGGAGGTGCGGCGCGGAGCAAATTTCCCGAGCGGGCGCCGGCATGGAGTTTGCCTCCATGAGCGTAGCAGCGTCACACAGTGAGTTGATTTACACATAGGAGGTTGGTTTCAGGTACCATGAAAGTTATTGGTCGTGGGAGGATCGATTCATATCATTTGTACATCTGCATATGACCGTGACTTGAACAGATCTCCATTGCAGCGTAGATCAGTCAGGTGCCTATTAATCTTGTGTCCCCTTGCCCTCAGCTTGCTTGTGTGCATGTTGTTGTCAAATGTAGTTGTCTTTCTAGGTTGCGTCGATGGTGTGATGTTAATTCCATGAAAGAAGAACATGAAAGATTTTCCTGCTTTGCTTGCACGATTAGCAAATGGACATGGATCGTCGTCACATCTAAAGCTGTTGCAATCCGTCGCAAATTTTCAACGGATTTTCTACGTTTAGAATGGTCGGCAGTTAGCCTTCCGCGGTGAATTCGCACACGCCGTTGGATCGCCTCTAGACGAACGGTTCCGCATCGCTCTCTCATTTATCTCTCCCTCGCTCGCTCGGTGACATCTCTTGCTCGAGCTTGGCGCTGCGGCCGTTGACCCACTTCGATCTCTCAATCCTCCTCCTCCGATCCGTTGGCCGCCGGTGTGGGAGGGACGGGCGAGCCTCCCGTCGGGGCTCTGCTACCGCCATGGGAGTGATGGGGGAGAGATGTGGGACCTCGCGTCCTGCTGCTGCCGCCGTAGGCAGGATGGGCGAGACCCCCGTCGGGGGCTCTGCTGCCGCCAGGCATGGGATGGGGAGAGATGCGGGACCTTCGCCTCCTGCTGCTGCCGCCATGGGCGGAACGGCGGAGACCAACTTCGAGCGCTCGACGACCTCCTGGCATCGAGCACGGCATCGGAGGAGGCCAGCAGTAGGTTGACCAAGCGCAGGAGCTGAGGAGGAACAACGCGACACCATGGAAGCGCTTAGTGGCTAGGGTGACGAGAGACCGAGCAGCAGTAGCAGCACGTCCTCGGCGGCATTGGCGTTAGCGGAGGCCAGCAACAATCAATGTAGTTACCCTACTCTTCGTATAGTAGTTACCCACCTTGTATTGATGGAGCTACCCATGCATTTATGATATAGTTATCCCCCACAAAATCGATATAGTTACCCTACTCTATAGCTAATAATTAGCCACACAGTACTGATGGAGTTACCCATGCGTTTCTTATATAGTTATCCCCCATGAAATTGATGTAGTTACTCTACTCTCTATAGGTAATAATTACCCACCTAATATTGATAGAATTATCCATGCATTCATTATATAGTTATCCCCATGAAATCTATTTAGTTACCCTACTCTATAGGTAACAATTACCCACCTAGTACTGTTATCCTACTCTCTCGGTAATAGTTACCCACCAAGTACAGATGGAGTTACCCACCTAGAAATTATGGAGTTACCCATGTATTCATGATATAGTTATCTACCATAAAATTGATGTAGTTACCCTACTCTCTCGGTAATAAATATCCATCTAGTATTGATGGAGTTAAGCACCATGTAGTCATGGGTTACCCATGTTTCATGATATAGTTACCTGTCACGAAAACGATTTAGTTACCATACTCTCTGATAATAGTTACCCACCCTGATGGAGTTACCCACCCAAAATATGTGGAGTTATCCATATGTTCATGATACAATTATCCATCACGAAATCGATGAAGTTACCATACTCTCTGTAATAGTTACCCACATAGTACTGATGGAGTTACCCATGTGCTCATGTATAGTTATCCACCACGAAATTGAATTATTATCTTATCCTCTAAATAATATTTACCAATCCGGTTTTTATGGACTTACCCATCTATTTTAGGGTGTAGTTGACACCACGAAATCGACATAGTCATCACCCTAATACTTATGAAGTTGCACAGGTATTTTGGTGTATAGTATCCGCTTGTGCACGATACGTTTACCATACCAAAGTGATAACCCAGTTATAAAATTAGGTTGTAACTTCAAATTTTAAAAATAAATCGAAAAGAACAATCAAAAAGTTGGATCTAGTTTCAAGCCGAAAACTAATCGTTGATATGATGGGTAACTTATATACTACAGTATGGATAATTCACGTCCTACAGGTGGGTAACTTTTGGGTTCGAAAAAAATGTCGTCGAAACATATCAACATGGGATCTACTTTCGAAGATCTCGTCGCGACTAGTTCAACGGTGAAAACGGATTCTAAATCAGATAAACGGTTAGATCTACAAAACATTTTGAATTTTGGAAATTTCGCACTTAATGAACCAATTTTGTCCGTACTATGTGCATGCACTATGCGTTGGCTTTTGAGGATTTTGCTCTGCATGCACACGGTTGGAGTCGCTCATGTGAACGGTAGGGCGGGACGCACACACGAGGCGAAGAGCTAATTTGGTCGGGATGTCGCTGTCGGAAACGTTCTATAGTTAGTGCTAACCGTAGAACGGTCGTTGTGAAGTCGCGTCCAAAAAATAAAAACAAATGCCCAACAGTTATCAACTCGCAACTACTGGACCTGTACCATCAAAATAACACGCAAAACGATAGAGTGGGTAGTTTTCATAAATGAAAACTCCAAGAAAGGAACAATTCACAAGCGTCGCCGTTGCCCAATTAAAGATTGTAAGCTTTCACAAAGGACAAATTTGAATACAAGTCGCCACTTCGAGTCACGACCATTGAAGCCTGGACCTAAGATTTCAGTTCAACATTCTTGATCACTAAATCTAAACCCTAGATCTGAACACTAGATTTAAACTCTAGACCCTATCATAACCCCTTGCTACATCCTAATTCTCAGACCTAAAACCTTTACCTAAACGTTAGACCTAGACTATAGATCTAGTCCCTAGCTAGCTAGTTGCATGAGAGTTGGGTAAACCATTAGCGGGTGAATTTGGTGGGAGAGTACACGCGGGAAAGAGTGTGAGAGAAAAAATTGGAAAAAAAGAGGAGATAAATCACAGTAAAAGAAAATTCACAATAGGACCCAGAAAGCAGGACAAGTAAAAAAAGTGTGCCAATACTTAGTAAACAATGAAAGCGTCGGGTACTCGGCAGCGACTCCAGGGCAGTCATTTTTCGTTAGTCGCAACGGAAGTGGATACGTGTACAAATATTTGTCGAGCATGGTGTGATGTTGCCAAAGTGTCAAGTGGTGGATCCGGCATATGATCTAGCGTATACGGAGAGTTTCATAGGCGAAACACGCCGCATATACAAATCCCTAATGTATCTCGAGTACGTTTGGCTTACGTGCTTTGTTGCTGAGTGTCGGACGATAGGCAACTTAGCCGTTTCCGGCACTGCTAGGTGGCAAATGGTAACCATATTCTCCTTGGAACAGGTGAGCCTGTGCTTGTGCAACAACTTGGCCTACCTACAAGCCACATATCAACTTAACAACCCTAATCTCCACAGATGGGCATTTCTCTGGATCACAAGTAGAGTCAGCTGGTCATGCATCACACATTCACATGGAAGGAGAGATCCCTTGGGAGTCGATGCGATTATAATATATGGATGGCTGCTGGCCTAGCATAACATATATAGCTGCTGCACCATGTCTTCCTTGCATCATGCGATTTATGTCCCGTATGACGAGAGAGGAAACCGCTTTAGAACAGCACGTAAATGTAGTGCAACTGGCCCGGTCACATGAGCTTTACAGTAGATGAGCTGCAGAGTAAATTTTGGCATGGAAACGTGTATGCACTGTTCAATCCAACCCATCCATCACTGTGTCACTCATCATCACATGGCTACCAGGACCTTGGCCAAGAGAGCTACCCTCCCCTTCCTATAGCTAGTCCCAAGTCTCAACCAACACCGCAGCCAGAACGAGCTGAGTCAGCGAGAGCAGACCGAGCGAGCCATGGCGACGTTCAAGGCGACCGCGAAGCGGCAGCTCAAGCAGCAGCTCAGGAATGTCCTGAGCGCCTTCCTGCTCTGGTGGTCCTTCCACCTGGCCGATGGCATCTGCGAGAGTGGGAGCAGCCTCAGGACCTTCTCCCAACTAGTCGGCCTTGCCTGCGGTGCAGCCACCACGGTCCTCAAGTTCTATGCAGGGATGTCGTTCATCGCCGTCGAGGCCCTCCTGAGAATCGGCTCCGTCGCCGCCTACTGGAAGAGGGCGGCGCTGAGCGGAATGCTCATCCTCGGCATCGTCGGGCTCTCCGGAGCCTACCTCTACCTCGCCGTCCCAGTCTTCCAGGAATGGTACCGCTACCTTACCATATGCGACCCCAACGTCGTCGGCTACCCCTCGCTGATAGCCATGGAACTGACGGTGAGCATGGCGTTCGTGCCCATGTACGCGTGGGTCGCCGTGTCCAAGAACCATCACTGGATCCAGTAGTCTTGTTAATTAGATATGCTTAATTACGTCAACTGGCTTGTGTGAGTGTCTTTAACTTTAGTGAGTGTGTTTAGGAATGAACAAGGGACCTACCACCTGTGTTGCTGCTTCTATCTATGATATGTGTGTGTATGTGGTTTGGAAGAAAAAAGTAGCATTAATCCTGTGCTATGTTAACTGATGTTTACAATGCTCAGTACCTAGCTAGTTGTTTTGAGCCATGGCGACGGAGAGTGCATAATCCAGGCCGGGAACGATTGCCTAGTAAAAGATTCAACTCCGGCGGCCCCGTGCTTCCCTTGACGCCGTTGTCCGCCTCCGTGATCCCTTGTCGTCCTGGTTTCGTCCCACCGCCACAACCACTCTCCGACACCGCCGCTGTATTACCGGGACTCGCCGTTTGGTGCCTAGAAAGGGTTCGACGCCGCCTTCTCTTTCTATGTCCGCCGGCATCTCGTTGACATCCAAGTCTATACAGAGTAATGGTTGCTGCCGACTCCACCCGAGCATCACCGTCGGCGCCCTACACAAGCTCATCACCGCCTCTCTCTTCTACTCTTCCCCCACTGACCATTCAGTGTGGAAAGATAGATAGCTCGGATTTTGGTTTGGTAGCCAGATTCTCTCGTCTCTAGTGGTAATTGTAGTTCTCGCGGCAAATACTAATTAGATGGTTAATGCATTTTTTTAAGGAGGATTTAGATGATTCTTGTATTTCTTCGAACTTGACTTGGAGTATATTAACACTTATGATACCAATTATACTCAACCTCCATGAGTGACAACATAATGTCCAAAATATTCATCACGGATGCATACAACCAAAATAACAAAGAAGAAGAAAAATAAAGAAAAATGCGTCGTCGAAGCCATCAGATACTCGTAGCAGCAAGAGCAACAGCGGCGACACCTAAACTCCGGAAGTTCTCTGAAACGACGCCTCCAGAAAGGTTATAGTGGACAACACTGTCGTCGTCCGGTCTAACCAACAAAAGGTCCAATCCTAGGTTTTCACTCTAGAGAAGGTCCAATCCTAAAGAATGCTTTCAACAAGGGAACGACTGCGAAATTTCCATAGCTAGACTATGTACCCAATATTTTCGCTAACACTTATAATACTGGGTTCCGCACACCATCGGTTATAGTTATTACCTGGTCGTGCTGGCCGTGCATTGTGGTACAATCTAGGAAATATAGCTACGATTCCTGCCACGAACCCGTAGGTTTGGGGCTGACATAATCATACTATCGTTGAACCATGTGTTATCTCTGATTTAAAATACTTGACATAGATTTATCTAAATATGGATATATTTAGACATATTTTAATATTTGGACAAAGCTATGTCAAATATTTTGGAGCTGATGGAGTAGCATATACAAGAAAAAAGTGTTGCCTCTCGATAGAAACCCTAGTGTTATCTATAAAACCGACTAAAGGAAAAGAAAAAGTCAGAGTTCAACAAAAAAAGGGAACACCTACGGACGGCTATCCATAGAAGGTAGAAAATAAAGGGAGACAACTAAAATGCCAAAGCTCTAAAAAAACTGAAACTGGAAGGAGAGGACGACGAGGGCAACGTTGCTGTGGGGCAGGGAGTCGCTATAGTTTGAACGGCATTGATAAGGGAGGAAACAAGAGCACCGGAGGTCCATCGAGCATGGCCGAGCTGGACATCGTGGCAACAGTGATAATTGGCCGCTAGGGTTTTGGATCGGTTTAGTTTAGACTGATGCCATGTAGAACGATAGCGGGAGAGTTTTGGGGAAGCCTTACACAGTTAAAGACGTGGTTTCGTTTTTATATAGCGCTCAAATGCCAATTAGAGTTAGGTTACAAATGGGTATGTATACACAATATATTAGCTAACAGTTATATTAGTTGGTTCCGACCGCACCATCCGTCACACTTACCAGCCCGACCAAGTTCACAGTGTTCTCTACAAGCCCGACCAAAGGAAAAAAAAAGAGTACATCAACAAAAGGGAACGCCTACAGCTACTCACAGAAGGTAGAAAATAAAGGAAGACAACTAAAGATGCCAAAGCTCTAAAAAAATAAAACTGCAACATTTTTTCACACTGAACAAACGCCAGGGGAATCCTGTGACATGGCAGAGAGCGTATCTCCTGTTACACATTAACCCAAACTAGGCATAGATGCCCCTCTCTTTCTCTACTTTTGGCGCCGATCAAATCAACCAATCTCTTTTCTCAAAAGCCACTATTATATAATGTGGTACGCCAAAAAAGTTTTGGTAGCCGATGTGTTAGCAAATTCCTCTGTGCATATACGGTTTAGACGAAACCTAAGTGGTAACAAGTGGGATGCTTGGCTGCATATGCTTCAACGTATTATGACCATTAGCCTTACAAATGACGATGACAAGTTTGTATGGAAACTCACTACTTATAGATCATTTACAGTAAAATCCTGTATGAGGATTAATTAAATGACCATACTTTTGAATTGTGCAAACATATTTGGAAAAACTTAAGATTCCTTTGAAGATTAAGATCTTTATGTGGTTTACATTTAACAAAGTTATTCTAACAAAAGATAACTTTGCTAAACGTAACTGGAATGAATGTAAAAAAATGTGTGTTCTGCGATTCAGAGGAGTCTATAGATCATTTATTTTTTACATGCCCTTTTGCGCATGTTTTATGGACTGTGGTGCATTATGCATTTAATATCACCCCACCAATTAATATTACGAATATGTTCGGTAATTGGCTAAACGGGGTTGACAAGAATTTGAAGGCACAAATCCAAGTTGGGACTTGTCCTCTGTTGTGGTCTATAGGGAAATGCAGAAATAATATCATTTTTCACAAAGGTGGCCATACTAATTTTCTCCTGGTAATCCGCAAGGCGTCCCACTCAATTCACGAGTGGTCTTTCCTGTTCCCAGAGGCGCAACATACGCTTATAAATTCTGGATGCACCCGGCTGGAGGCGGTCGCTTTGGATATCTACCGGGGGTACCTGGCGTCTGTCTAGAGGAATTCAAGACGCTTGAGAAGACTACAAGGCGTTGAAGAAGTTTATTTTTTAATTTACGTTTCGCTGGGTGTCCTCGCTGGATATTTTGATTTGTTTCCTAAGATGTAAACTTTGAACTATTTAGACAATGCAATAAAAGTTGTGTGTATCAATCGATGCAGAGGCTGAGGTTTTTTCCCTTTTCTAAAAAAAGTTCATGCGGCAAAATCTAGATGGTTTTGCATTTTTGTGTATCAGACTTTAGACGGTTGTTGTATGTCTACTACCAGGAATTGGAGGCTTGTTATAGTTCTTACATAAAAAAGTGATGCTTATTCCGTATTGTAGTAGAAGCTGGATGTAGACATGTAGTTGCTATATTCCGGTAGAAAAACTTGACTTAAGATTGTTGTCTGAACAAAGATTGTGCATCCTTCTATACTGTGCACATAATATGACAAAAGAAAAAGTAAAGAAAGGGCATTGTAGACGCTACTGGAAAAAGAGTCGCTGCTGTCATATCAACTTTTTACCGAGTGCCAAAACATGCGCTATGTTAGAATAGAATACGTGTACGAGTTAATATTAGACTAGGACTCCTAGACCTACTTGTACTCCTAGTCAATCTCTCTCCTTGCACCTCTTTATATACCCCATGAGGGTCACCATAATAATAAAAAGATTAGGGATACACAACTTTCTACACGCTACTCGACAAAGGCGGACGTATGCTGAGTACATTAGGGCATTAGACAACTTAGCCGTTTCCGGTACTGTTAGGTGGCAAGTGGTAACTGTGACACAATGAGCAACATCTATTCCAGGGGGCAAAGCCCAGTACATGTACAAGGTATGTGAACAGTAAATATACATCTAACACCCCCCTCAAACTCATGGTGGGTCAACAACACTGAGTTTGGAGAGGAAGAACCCATGCTGCGCTCGAGTCTGTGCCTTCGTGAAGAAATCCGCCAACTGTAAGTCGGAGGGCACATAGTGAAGAGCAAGAATCTGATCCTGCACAGCAGCACGCACAAAGGAGGCATCCACACCGATGTGCTTGGTGAGCTCATGCTTCACCGGGTCACGCGCAATGCTGATGGCACCAGTACTGTCTGACAATAGAGAAGTCGGTGCAGCAGCAGAAACACCAAAGTCTGCTAGCAACCATCGCAACCAGGTCACCTCAGCCGTCAACATAGCCATCGCTCGCAACTCAGCCTCTGCACTGGAGCGGGAAACTGCCTTCTGTTTCTTCGTCTTCCAGGCAATGAGAGACCCGCCAAGAAAAACACAATAGGCAGACAGGGAGCGGCGATCAGAAGGATCACTGGCCCACGTAGCATCAGAGTAGGCCTGGAGCTGGAGAGAGCTGGAGCGAGGAAAGAAAAGGCGGCGAGAGATCGTGCCACGAAGATATCGTAGAACACGGAGAAGGTGACTATAGTGGACAGAACTGGGAGCAGATACGAACTGACTCAGAATGTGGACAGGATATGATATGTCTGGACGAGTGACAGCCAGATAGACAAGACTCCCAACAAGATGGCGATAGCGTGTCGGGTCTGTGAGGGGATCACCATCGGTAGCACGAAGCTGAACATTGAGCTCCATAGGAGTCTCAGCAGTGCACTCATCACCAAGAGCGGCGCGAGCAAGAAGATCCTGAATATATTTTTCTTGGGAGATATAGAAGCCATCAGAAGTCGAAGAAACCTCAATCCCAAGAAAATAGCGAAGAGGGCCAAGATCTGACATCAGGAACTGCTCACGGAGGCGGGCCTTAACAAAGGCAATATACTCAGAGTCATCGCCAGTAATGATCATGTCATCAACATATAAGAGGAGGAGCGTCCGACCACGAGGTGAGGTGTGGACAAACAGCGCAGGGTCATGGTCGCTAGGCACAAACCCAGCAGCAGTCACCACAGAAGCAAAACGCTCAAACCAGGCGCGAGGGGCTTGTTTAAGGCCATAGAGAGAGCGCCGAAGACGGCAAACCATACCATCAGGAACAGAGTACCCCGGTGGTGGCTGCATATAAACCTCCTCACGCAACTCACCATTGAGAAAGGCATTCTGGACGTCAAGCTGAGACACAGACCAATGACGAACAGAAGCCACAGCGAGAAGAGTGCGAACTGTGGTCATGTGGGCAACAGGAGCGAATGTCTCATCATAATCGCGTCCCTGCTCCTGCTGAAAGCCACGAGCCACAAGACGAGCTTTGTAACGCTCAAGAGAACCATCGGAGCGAGTCTTGATCTTATAGACCCACTTGCAAGTGATGGGACGAACACCGGGAGGAGGGGAAACAAGGTCCCATGTGCCAGTGCGCTCAAGTGCAGCAATCTCCTCAGCCATCGCAAGCTGCCACTCAGACTGAGCCATGGCATCCCGATAGGAGGTGGGCTCAACAGTAGCAGAAAGACCGTACTGGGAAGGAGAATAGCGAGCAGGAGACCGTAAGGAAGGGCGAGAACGAAGGTTATGAACCGGTGTAGACGGGGAAGGTGGCGCGCCGGAAGTAGAGGGTATGTCAGAGGAATCATCCACAGCACGAGGACGACGAGTGTAGTGGAGAGGAAAGGGAGAAAGGGGAGGACACGCCGGAGCGGTAGGTGGAGAGGAAGGAGGAGGGGAGGGTGGTGTCGGAGGTGTATCAGAAACCGTGAGACTCGGCGGAGGCGGAGGTGGAGGAGGAACAATAGGCACAGAGGGAGATGTGTCGGGGAGTATAAGGAAGGAGAGATCGTCAACTGAAAAAGAGGAGGTGGTAGGACGCGGATAGTATGGACGAGACTCATCAAAAGTCACATCACGTGAAATACGCAGACGACGACCGACAGGATCCCAACACGGTAACCCTTGTGCTCATCACTGTAGCCGAGAAAGACACACTCAACCGACTGAGCAGTCAGTTTGGTGCGTTCTCGCGGAGCAAGAAGGACATAGCACACACACCCAAACATACGAAGAGCGGAGTAGTCAGGAGAGTGACCAGAGAGACGCTCCATAGGAATACCACCCTGTAAGGCAGCCGAAGGCTGGATATTGATAAGGTAGGTGGACGCAGAAATAGCCTCAGCCCAAAAGTGGGGAGGAAGAGAGGCAGCGATCATCATGCACGACTCGTCTCAAGCAGGTGGCGATGCTTACGCTCAGCAACACCATTCTGAGCATGGGCACCAGGACAAGAGAACTGGGCAAGAGTACCCTGCTCGGCAAGAAAACCACGCAACATCTGGGAGATATACTCACCAGCCGAGTCAGCACGAAAAACACGGATGGGCGTGGAAAACTGGGTGTGAACCATGGCAGCAAATCGCTTGTATATGGAGAGAACCTCACTGCGAGATTTCATCAAATAGAGCCAAGTATAGCGAGAGAAGTCATCAATAAAAAGAACATAGTAGCGATGACCACCTTTCGAATCGAAGGGAGCAGGACCCCATACATCAGAATGAACTAAGTCGAAAGGGCGCTGAGAGACTGACTCACTCGTAGGATAAGGTAATTGAGTCTGTTTGCCAAGTCTACAACCATTACAATGTAAAGATACATCGCCAGAGACAGACCCTAAGACACCTTGATGCACTAGCGAGGACAAGCGAGATCCACATATATGACCAAGCCGATGATGCCACTGTTGGAAGGACGCAGAGGAGGAGGTAGCAAGAGCATGCGAGCTGGCGGGTGTGGTGGAAGGAACACAAAGCCAGTCGACCTCCCAAAGGCCCTGAGCCTCACGGCGCCGAGGGCCAGCTCCAACTAGAGCCTGGGTGCGACGATCCTGAACAGAGCAAGAGTCGGTATCAAGAATGACACGACAGCCAGAATCAGTAAGTTGAGCAGCGGAAAAAAGATTCATAGTAAGACGGGGAACATGCGAAACACTAGGAACAGAGAAGGACGGAGTAGAAAGAGTGCCACGACTAGCAACAGGAAGAGGTGTGCCATCGGCAGTGAGAACATTGAGAGGAGAATCAAGAGGTCGAAGAGAAGACAGAGCAGAAGAATCAGAAGACATGTGAAAGGAAGCTCCAGAATCCAGAACCCACGGAGATGTACCTGACTGAGTAGGCGGTGGTGGCGAAGTAGAAGCAGTCAGCGAGGCAACGGTGCCCGTCGAAGAAGAACCAGAGGAAGCCAGCATACGCTTGAGCTGGGCAATATCCTGAGCAGTGAAGGACTGTGCAGACGGAGACGCACGAACCGCAGGAGAGGAGCGACCCATTCACGCTGCTTCTTGAAACAATCAGACTCTGGATGGCCCGGCTTCTTGCAGTAGTCGCAGAACATGTGAGAGCGCCGACCCCCCCCTGCAGAGGGCCGCCCCCCCACCCCCGTGAAGGAGTGGGTAGTAGCGGTGGAACAGACGACACCGGAGCACGGGCAGCAAGCACAGTGGGAACCACAAGCAGCCCAGCAGAACGGAGCCGAGTCTCCTCAGCGCGAAGCTCTGCAAGTACCTCTGAGATGGGAACACGTCGACCACGGGCAAGCAAGTGTGCACGCCGAGGCTCAAACTCGGGACGCAGGCGAGACAAGAACTCATGGACACGCTGAAACTCCAAATCTGACCTCACTGTCTGACAGCAGCGACAAGTACCACAAACAACAGTCCGCAGAGAGTCAAGCTGACGCCAGATGGCAGAACACTGTGTGTAGAACGCATCCACAGTAGTCACCCTGCTGAAGATCATGCTCCTGACGGACCACAGATAGGTAGAGAGCATCACCCGAGGGCTGATAGCGCTGACAAAGGTAAGTCCACATAGCAGCAGAAGTGCCTAATCCCATGAACTCAGAAGCAAACTGAGGCAGAACACTCGCAGTGAGTACAGCAGCAGCTCAAGCAGCAGCTCAGGAATGTCCTGAGCGCCTTACTGCTCTGGTACTCTTTCCGCCAGTTCGACCGCATCTGCGAGAGCGAGAGCAACTTCTTCAACATCTCCCAAATCCTCATCCTTGCCGGCGTCGCCGTCACCACGGCCCTCAAGTTCTTTTTGGGGATGTCGTTCATCACTGTCGAGGCCCTCCTGAGAATCGTCACCGTCGCCGCCTGCTGTTAAAGGGTGGCGCTGAGCGGGATGCTCCTCCTCGGCATCGTCGGGCTCTCGAGAGCCTACTACTTCCTCGCCCTCCCGGTCTTCAAGGAATGGTACCGCTACCTCACCATATGTGCGCCCAACGTCGGCTACCCCTCGCTGATAGCCATGGAACTGACGGTGAGCTTGGCGTTCCTGCCCATGTACGCGTGGGTGGCCGTGTCCAAGAACCATCACTGGCTCCCGTAGTCTTGTTAATTAGTATGCTTAATTACGTCAACTAGCTTGTGTGAGTGTCTGTAACCTTAGTGAGTGTGTTTAGGAATGAACAAGGGACCTAGTACTCCACCGGTTGCTGCTTCTATCTGTGTGTGTGTGAGTGTGTGGTTTGGAAGACAAAGTAACATCATCATGTTAACTGATCTTTACCTAGCTACTTGATTTGAGCCATGGCGACGGAGAGTGCATATTCAAGGCCGGGAGCGATTCCTAGCTAGTAACCTCCACTACCCAACTCGTGGTGAAAAACTCAACTCCGGCGGCCCCGTGCAGTGCAGGCCGTGCTTCCCTTGACGGCGTTGTCGACGTCAGCCTTCGTGCTCCCTTGTCGTCCTGGTTTCGTCCCGCCGCCACAACCACTCTTCGAGGCCTCGCCTCACCTGGACTCGCGGTCCCCCATGGTGACACGTGAGGGCAGAGAAAGGGGTCGGCGCCGCCTTCTCATTCTCTGTCGCCGGCATTTCGTTGAGAACCCCGTGCAGGCAGAGTGATGGTTGCTGACGACTCCACCAGAGTAATTGTTGAAAGAAAGATAGCTCGGATTGCGGTTTGGTAGCTAGATTATCTCGTCTCTCAGCTTTGATGCATCATGCATCACTTGTATTTAAATGGCAATTGTAGTTCTTGCTGCAAAACTAGACGGTTATTGCAAAAAAAATTGTAGCAAGAATTAGACGGTTGTTATGTTTCTACTGACAGGAATTGGAGGTTTGTTACAGTTCTTGCATGGAAAATGATGGTTATGAATTATTGTAGTAGAAGGTGGATGTAGACAATTGGCATATTCCTGTAGAAAAACTTGACCGAAGATTGTTGTATGAACGAAGGTTGTGCAATTCTTCTATATTGTTCATAGAGGACAAAAGAAGAAGAAAAATGCAGTGTAGGCACTACTGAAAAACGAGTTGCTGCCGGCATATCGGCTGTTTTCGAATGCCAAAACACGGGCCACTCGGCAAACGCAGCACCTTTTTTTAGAAAAGGGGAGCTACCCCGGCCTCTGCATCGAAACGATGCACGCGACCTTTATATTGCAAACGCAACATCTATCGGGTCAGCCGGCTTGGTGCCATCAACGTGACCGAGGAGAGCGGCTCGGCCAGACGAGGCACGCACGTAGATGGTCTACGTGGTGTAGTTGCCGGCTTGGAAGGAGAGGACGACGTGGGCGACACTTCGGGGAATGCCTGTAGGTTGAACGACGTCGGCAGGGGAGGAAACAAGAGTACCGGTGGTTCCATCGAGCACGCCCGGGCTGTACCATGGCAGCGGAGATAGGTGGCTGCTAGGGTTCCGGATGGGTTTAGTTTAGCTGGTACCTTATAGAACAAGAGAGAGTTTTGGGGGAAGCATTGCACGATTAAAGACGTGGGGTTCCGCTGGTTTTATATAGCGCTCCAATGCCAATTAGGGTAAGGTTACAAATAGGTAGATATAAACAATATATTCGATACCACTCATATTCGTGGGTTCCGAGCACGCCATCGGTTACACTTATTACCTGGTTTTGTCGGCCGTGCAATGCTAGGAAATATATCTACGATTCCTGCCACGTGCCCGTAGCATTGGGGCAGACATAATCATACTATCGTTGAACCATGTGATATCCCCGATTTAAAATACTTGACATAGATTTATCTAAATATGGATGCATTTAGATATATTTTAGTGTGTAGATACATTTATATCTGGACAAAGCTATGTCAAATATTTTGGAACTGAGGGAGTTGCATATAGAAGAAAAAAAAGTTTCCTCTTGATTTCAATTACTAGAAACGCTAGTGTTCTCTACAAGCCCGATCGACCAAAGTAAAAGAAAAAAGATCAGAGTACAGCAATAACAGGGAACGCGTACGGCTACCCACAGAAGGTAGAAAATAAAGGGAGACAACTAAAGATGCTAAAGGTCTAAAAAAACTTAAACTGCAACATTTTTTCACCTGAACAAACGCCAGGGGAATCCTGTGACATGGTAGAGTGTGTGTGTCTTGTTACACGTTGATCCAAACCATGCATGCATTCCCTCTCTTTCTCTCTACTTTGGCGCCAAACCGATATTGGCATTGGAGGCAGCGCAATAGGCAATAGAGCTCGGTCTTTCAAATATTCCACCTCTTTCTCCCTTTAGCTTTATGTCAAGCGGTCAAGAGCTGATCAATCAGTCTCTTTTTTCTCGATCGATCTCTCCCGAACTCCTGTACCCAACTTAAAGTACGTGACTACATATAAACCTGGTGCATGCTTAATTAGAGAGATCATTTGAGGTTGTCGTGTGCATACGTATGTACTATAGGGGAGTTTGGTCAGAATGAATAAGGCGCTTTTGTCAGTATTGCGGTCTCCGCTCGGCTTTGAGATGCTCGGCACCCTGTGCTTCGGGCTCGACGTCTTTTGAAAACTTTGCTCTTTCGTCTCATGCTATTGCGAAATATTTTGTAAATAAATCTAGAAGTATATGATTATGTCTAGCATTGTGCAAACTACTATTGCGAAATATTTTGTATTTTGGTCTGTGCAAAAGTAACAAAATTCTGGATCTAAGATGTGATTCGAAATTTTTCAAATTTTTCAGAATTTGTCATTTTTATGTGGGAGGAACTACAACTTTTACGGGTTGAGAATTTACAGATACGTAAATGTAGTGCAGTTGACCCGGTCACATTAACTTTACCGTAGATTAATTGCAGAGTAAATTTTGGCACAGAGGCGTGTATGTACTGTCCAATCCAACCCATCCATCACTGTGTCAGTGTGTCACTCATCAACACATGGCTACCAGGCCAAAGAGACACACCCTCCCCTTCCTATAGCTAGTCCCAAGTCTCAACCAACACTGCAGCCAGACCGAGTTGATTTAGCGAGAGCAGACCGACGAATTATGGCCACGTTCAAGGCGACCGGGACGGAGCAGCTCAAGCAGCACCTCAGGCTTGTCATGAGCGTCTTCATGCTCTGGTGCTCCTACCACCTTGCCGACGGCATCTGCGAGAGTGGAATCGTTGAGGGTGGAATCGACCTCTACGCAATCTCCCAAATCGTCGGCGTTGTCATCGCCGCCGCCACCACGGCCCTCAAGTTCTTTGAGGGGATGGTTTCCAACACCCTCGAGGCCCTCCTGAGAATCGCCTCCGTCGCCGCGTGGTGGAAGAGGGCGGCTCTGAGCGGGATGCTCCTCCTCAGCATCGTCGGGCTCTCCAGAGCCTACTTCTACATCGCGGTCCCGGTCTTCCAGGAATGGTACCGCTACCTCACCATATGCGCCCCCAACGTCGTCGGCTACCCCTCGCTGATAGCCATGGAACTGACGGTGAGCATGGCGTTCGTGCCCATGTACGCGTGGGTGGCCGTGTCCAAGAACCATCACTGGCTCCAGTAGTCGTGTTTAGAAATTATGCTTGGTTAAGTCAGCTAGCTCGTGTGAGTGTCTGTAACTTTAGTGAGTGTGTTTAGGAATGAACAAAGGAGTACTTAGCTACCACCGGCCGATTGCTGCTTCTATCTATGTGTGTTTATGTGGTTTGGAAGAAAACGAAGCATTAATCCTGTGCTAACGTTGTTTTGTTAACTGATGTTTACAATGCTAGGTACCTAGCTAGTTGTTTTGAGCCATGGCGACGGAGAGTGCGTATTCCAGCCTTCCAGGCCGGGAACGATTGCCTAGTAAAAAAATTCAACTCCGGCCGTCCCGTGCTTCCCTTGACGACCTTGTCCGCCTCCGTGATCCCTTGTCGTCCTGGTTTCGTCCCGCCGCCACAACCACTCTCGGACAAAGCCGCTGTCTCACCGGGACTCGCCATTCCCCGGCCCTCCTCATGGTGCCTATAAAGGGGTCGACGCCGCCTTCTCATTCTATGTCCGTCAGCATCTCGTTGAGGTCGAAGTACAGACAGAGTATATGTAGCTGCCGACTCCACCCGAGCATCAGCGTCGTCGCCCTACACAAGCTCCTCGCCTCTCTTCTACTTATTCCCACTGACCATTCATTGTTGAAAGAAAGATAGCTCGATCGAATATCGGTTTGGTAGCCAGATTCTCTCGTCTCTAGTGCTAATTGTACTTCTTGCGGCGAAAACTAGATGGTTATTGCTTTTTTGTAGCAGGAATTAGACGGTTGTTGTATTTCTACTCACAGGAATTGGAGGTTTGTTATATGATGGTTAGGCATTATTGTAGTACAAAGTGGATGTAGACAATTGGTATATTTCTGTAGAAAAACCTGACAGATGATTGTTGTATGAACAAAGGTTGTGCAATTCTTCTATACTATTCATAGAGGACAAAAGAAAAAGAAAAAGGCAGTGTAGGCACTACTGGAAAACGAGTTGCTGCCGGCATAACGGCTGTTTGCCGAATGCCAAAACACGGGCCACTCCGCAAACGCAGCATCTATCGGGTCAGCCGGCGTAGTGCCATCAACGTGACCTAGGAGACCGGCTCGGCCAGGCGAGGCACGCACTTGGCCTACCTACAAGCTGTCATGTTTCATGCACTAGCCAACTATCCCAAAAGTCCGAACTGATAGGAAGAGCTAGTACAATCCATATATACACTTCAACACCCCCTCTCACGTGTGACTCGGGGAGGGAGAGGCCAACACGTGCAACCGGAAGAGAGCGACGGCGCGCAAGTCTCAGAGGTATGGCTCAAGAGGCCTATACGTGGATAAAGAGGGGGCGGCAGCAATTTTAGGATAAATTGCGCAAGCCAGGACTCGAACTCGAGACCCTGGGCTCTGATACCATGTCATGTTTCATGCACTAGCCAACTATCCCAAAAGTCCGAACTGATAGGAAGAGCTAGTACAATCCACATATACACTTCAACACAAGCCACATATCAACTTAACAACCCTAATCTCCACAGATGGGCATTTCTCTGGATCACAAGTAGAGTCAGCTGGTCATGCATCACACATTCACATGGAAGGAGAGATCCCTTGGGAGTCGATGCGATTATAATATATGGATGGCTGCTGGCCTAGCATAACATATATAGCTGCTGCACCATGTCTGCCTTGCATCATGCGATTTATGTCCCGTATGACGAGAGAGGAAACCAGGTGCATGCTTCATTAGAGAGATCATTTGATGTTGACGTGTGCATACGTATGTACTATAGGGGTGTTTGGTCGGAATGAACAAGGCGCTTCTGTCAGTGTTGCGGTCTTCGCTCGGCTTTGAGATGCTCAGCACCCTCTGCTTCGGGCTCGACGTCTTTTGAAAACTTTGCTCTTTCCTCTCCTGCTCTTCTTCGTTGACAAGCTATGTGCTATTTGTCGGGATTCCATAGTTGGTGGTCCGTCCCTGCCCCTCCTGGTGGATGGCTGTTTCACGCAAAGGCCTGGTGCTCGAGGTAGTATAGCCCTTTTCTTCTTTTTAGCTTGTCCTTGCTTTGCTTTGTAAGTGGTTCTTCTCAACACCTTGTACCTTGTGTCCGATGGACTTTATAAATTTGAAGTTGGGCTTTATAGCAAAAACCTAAAATGGTGGCCGAGCTACATGGAGCTCGTTTTCTAAAATTTAGAAATCGACAGTTTTAAGTTTCTAAAAATCGTGAAAAAAATACCATATGGAGATATTATCTAGATCCACAATCCTGCAAAATTTTAGCTCCAAATTCGATGTATTTTGAGCTGCACAAAAAAGACAAATGAGTGGATGATCTGGGTGGTGAACAATACATAGTTTCAATTTTTTGAAATTTTGCCCGATTAGTCTTTTTTTTACAGACTAAAATTCATGAATTTTGGAGTTGAAACTTTGTACGATTATAGATCTAGATAATATCTACATCCGGGAATTTGTTCGCGATTTTTTGAAACTTAAAAATGTGGATTTTGATTTTTTGAAAAACGAGCTCCATGTAGCTTGGCCTCCAAAAATCCACTCTCGCTTAATCTGCCACGCGACTCAGGCTGCTCCAGCTCCGCAGTGTATGCATGGGAATAACAAGATTTGTTGCTTCCTAATGCAACGGAATAAAACATGACCTAATCCTCTAAACTTGACACTAATAACAAGATTTGTTGCAACACTGTCTATGTTAGTTGTCTGTTGTTTGGAGTAAAGGAGAACATTCAGTGTTAAGTGTGTTATGTTCTCAAGTCCTTTACAACTTTCATGGCAACGCCGCCGACTCTCGCGCACTCCTGTACCCCAAAGCAGCTTTGGCTACGTGTTTCTCGCGGTGTTTCTCGCGGGCGCCGTGTACGTCTTCTCCTCGTGGGTGGCCACGAAAAAGAACTAGTCCATGTGTTTGGCACTTTGGCTAGGCAGTAGTACGTCGTGTTAGGAAGGACCCGTGCCGCCGTGCGTGCTTAATTAGAGAGATCAATCGAGGGTGTCGTATATGTGCAAGGTGTTTGGTCGGAATGAACAAGGTGCTTCTGTCAATGTTCTGTTTATGTTACTAGTTGTCTGTTGTTTGGAGTAAAGGAGAACATTCAGTGTTAAGTGCGTTATGTTCTCTAGTCCTTTACAACTTTCATGGGAACGCCGACTGCACATTAATCCACGATTGTCTATGTGCGGTTTCTGTGGTCTGGAGTAAAAGAGAACATCAGTGTTAAGTGTGTTCCGTTCTCCAACCCTTAAAATGTTTCATGACCGATGGTAACTAAGCCATAGGGAACTAATGGTCCAGCAATAGCAGTACTTTTCTGTTCTTGAAACTGACTCTAGCAGAGTACTGGGTTATGATCCCACCGTCGGTTAACTTATCACCTGGGCTTGCTGATCGTGCATTGTCGTACAGCCTAAAAAATCGATCTACCATTCATTCCACGTTGTAGCTACTGTACTAGGTTAGATGGCTTGGGAGCGACGTAATCATGCCATCGTCGAATATAATCATGTGCATTTAAAAAAAAGTTGTTATCTGCGATTTCCATTAATAGAAGCCCTAGTGTTCTCTACAAGGAATCAAGTATTCCCTCAAAATAATACAAGGAGTCAAGGATCAAAGGAAAAGAAAAAGGGAAAACAGAGTATAGCAATAAAAGGGGGTGCCTGCAAGACAGAAAATGGAGAATAAAAGGGAGAAAACTAAATATGCTAAAGCTCTAAAAAAAACCTGAAAACCACAACATTTCTTCAGAATGAAAAACCACCAGGAGAATTCTGTGGTATGGCAGAGTGTATCTCTTCTGACCAAACCATGCATGCATGCCCTCTCTTTCTCTCTACTTTCAAATGTTCAACCTCTCTAGCTTTACGTCAAGCGCCTATCAATGAGTCTCTTTTTTCCCGATATCTCCTGCACGCCAGTACTCCAAAGCTGTTCCCGCACTCCCGCCTATATATAAAGTTATAAACCAGGGGCTCCTTCCCATCCATCCAAACCAGCACCCCAAAGCAAGCCGGTGAGAGGAGAGAGCGCAACGTCGAGCGATCAGCGACGCGGCGACCATGGACATGTTCAAGCAAGTTGCCACGGAGCACCTCAAGGTGCTCTTCTTCATCTTCCTGCTGGGCAACGGCCTCCACGCGGTCCCGCCGAACCCGTCGGCCAACGCGTGCGGGAGCCACTTCTACCCCCAGCTTCTCACCAAGCACTATCACCTCGTCGTCGGAATCTTCGTCTCAGCCATGCTCCTCCTCGCGGTCCGGATGGCCATCAGCATCGCCGAGGCCAACGCCATCGTGGCCGCCCGTGCCGCCGCACGCAGGGCCCCTGAGGCCGTCGCCATGGGCCTCGCCGCGGTGCCCGCCGGGTGGAAGAGGCGCTCCGTTCGCGCGATGCTCTTCCTCGCCGTGTACATCTCCATCGTCGCTTCCAACCTCGCCATGCTCGCCTTGGAGGACGGGTACGTCTACCGGACCGGCTGCCAACACGGGTACGGCATAGGGACGGTGGTGGTCAACTGTATCCTGATTTGTCTCATGGCCGTCGTGAACCTCTTCTCTTCAAAGGTCGCCATGTTCCACAACAAGTCCATGTGTTGGCTAGGCACTAGCCCGTCGTGTTAGGAAGGAACCGTACATGCTTATTGCTTAGTAGTGTTTGGTCGGAATGAAGAAGGTGCTTCTGTAAGTGTTTTTTTTTTTTTTTGCTTCTGTCAGTGTTATGTCTCTGTGCATGTGTCTGTGGGTTGCAGTAAAAAACAATATTCAGTGTTAACTGTGTTAGTACCTACTAATGATGGTGAAAAATCTAGCAGTAGTACCTAGTAACTACTAATTTTCGGTACTACTTTATCCCAAACACAGAAACACAACGAAAAGGAGGGATGATCACCTACTCCATTCGCGGCACTCATGGTCCAGGGATTCGACCGCCGGCGACGAGTTGTTGTATTTCTACTAACAGACCATTCATCACCGTCGGCACCTACACAAGCTCTGCACCGCCCCTCTCCTACTTTTCCCCCACTGACCATTCATTGTTGAAAGAAAGATAGCTCGGATTGCGGTTTGGTAGCCAGATTCTCTCGTCTCTCAGCTTTATTGCATCATGCATCACTTGTATGTAAATGGTATTGTTCTTGCGGCAAAAACTAAATGGTTATTGCATGTTTTGTAGCAGGAATTTGACGCGACATCTATATGGTCAGCCGGCGTGGTGCCGTCAACGTGACCGAGGAGACCGGCTCGGCCGGGGGAGGTACGCACGTAGATGGTCTACGTGGTGTAGTTGTCGGCTTGGACGGAGGGGACGACGGGGGCGACGTTGCGGGGAGTGTCTGTATCTTGAACGACGTCGGCAGGGGAGGAAACAAGAGCACAGGTGGTTCCATCGAGCACGGCCGGGCTGGACATCGTGGCAGCGGAGATAGGTGGCCGCTAGGGTTTTGGATGGGTTTAGTTTAGCTGATACCTTGTAGAACAAGAGAGAGTTTTGGCGGAAGCCTTGCACGATTAAAGACGTGGTGTTTCGCGGTTTTTATATAGCGGTCCAATGCCAATTAGGGTTAGGTTACAAATAGGTATATATACACAATATATTCGCTAGCACTTATATTCGTGGGTTCCGACCACACCATCGGTTACACTTATTACCTGGTTGTGTCGCCCGTGCATTGTGGTACAACCTAGGAAATACAGCTTCGATTCTTGCCACGTGCTCGTAGCTTTGGGGCTGACATAATCATCTATCGTTGAACCATGTGCTATCTCTGATTTAAAATACTTGATATAGATTTATCTAAATATGAATGTGTTTAAACATATTTTAGTGTGTAGAACTGTAGATACATCTATATTTAGACAAAGCTATGTCAAATATTTTGGAACTAAGGGAGTTGCATATAGAAGAAAAAAGTTTCCTCTCGATTTTAATTACTAGAAACGCTAGTGTTCTCTACAAGCCCGATCGACCATAGTAAAAGGAAAAAAGATCAGAGTACAGCAACAAAAGGGAACGCCTAGGGCTACCCACAGAAGGTAGAAAATAAAGGGAGACAACTAAAGATGCCAAAGCTCTGAAAAACTTAAACTGCAACATTTTTTCAGCTGAACAAACGCCAGGGGAATCCTGTGACATGGCAGAGAGTGTGTCTCTTGTTACACGTTGATCCAAACCATGCATGTATTCCCCTCTCTTTCTCTCTACTTTTGGTCCCAAACCGATATTGGGAATGGAGGCAGCGCAACAGGCGATAGAGCTCGGTCTTTCACATATTCCACCTCTTTCTCTCTTTAGCTTTATGTCAAACGGTCAAGAGCTGATCAATCGGTCTCTTTTTTCTCGATCGATCTCTCCCAAACTCCTGTACCTAATTTAAAGTATTTTTTTTAGATAAAGAGATTTTATTACTTAAAAGGTTTAATTATTACACCCGGCATCTGCATAACTAAGATGCACACAGCCACCAGTTCAGCATCACTCAAGTCGGAAAGCAAAAGATAAAAAGGCGAATTACATATCAAAATGAGAAATTGTAGATCCGCCTAAGAAGCTGGTAGGTCTATCCGAAGTCTATGTTGCCACCCATGCTGGGAAAATAACTCCCTGCCCGCACCCTCCAGTCTCCATGCCACCTCCAAAAATAAGTCTCGATGCTCCACACGCTGCAGGGATGACCATGCTCGTAGCGTCGCTGTGCACCGGTAAATAACCTGCATAAGAGAAGCATTTTTATCATTAAAAACCTTGTCATTTCTACATAGCCATAGCGACCAAATAACAGCAATCGCTCCCACCCTGCTGAATAGTTTGAACCTAGAATCCACTCCGTTTAACCAGTTGCCAAAAATGTTGGCAACAGAACTAGGTGGATGTAAGGTAGAACCTATCTGGATGGCTAACCATATAGACCTAGCGAACTCGCACTGAAAGAATAAGTGCGTAATGGTCTCGTCATGTTGACAGAAAACCCACTTTTTACTTCCGTGCCAAATGCGTTTGGCAAGGTTATCTTTGGTGAGGATTACTCCTCGACGTAAATACCACGCAAACACTTTAGTTTTTAGTGGTATCTTCATCTTCCAAAGTTTGTTATTATGAGAACTATCGACTGGAATTTCGGGTAGAATAAGCGCTCTATACATAGAATCAACCGAGAATGTGCCGTTCTTCGTGAGATTCCATTGAAACTTATCTGGACCTTCCGACAATTGGATTGAATCCAATCGAATGAGTAAAGCATTCCAAGATGCTTGTCTTGTTCCAAGTAAACTTTTCTGAACGAAACATTTGGTGGGAAAACCCAACACCTTCGCGATCGTGTCACTTTTGTTTCGTACAATAGAATATAGAGCCGGTATTGTTCTTTGAGGGTAGATTGTCCGAGCCAAATATCCTCCCAGAAACGAATTTCCGATCATCCCTAATTGAGAAAGATCCATGTGGAAAAAAGAACTTCTTTGTAGCCATGAGGCCCGCCCAGAAGTGTGAATCACCAGGTTTCCAAAGAACCTGGGAAACAGCTTGATCTCCAACATATTTTCTCCTAAGGAGGGTTTGCCAAACTCCATCTTCAGATAGAAGTTTAAATAGCCATTTACCTAGCAGCGCTCTGTTCTTGACCTCAAGGTCGTGAACACGAGCCCTCCTTGGTCTTTAGGGCAGCAAACCACGCTCCATTTAGTCAGTCGATATTTTTTCTTCTCACTATCCCCTTGCCAAAAGAATCGAGATCGGAAATAATCCAATCGTTTTAAGACCCCTTTAGGCAGTTGGAAGAATGAAATCATATACAGTACCATGTTTGTTAGTACCGAGTTTATGAGAACCAATCTTCCACCCAAGGATAGGAGTTTGCCTTTCCAACTATTTAAACGTAATTGAAGCCTTTCCTCCACCCTTTTCCATTCAGCGTTTGTGAGTCTCCGATAGTGAATCGGAATGCCCAAATAGTTGATAGGAAATTGACCTTGCTCGCAGCCAAAAAGCTCAGCATACAAGGCGGCGTCCTCTTGGGCCTCGCCAAAGCAAAACAATTCACTTTTATGGAAGTTTATCTTAAGACCCGAAAGTTGCTCGAAAGCTGACAAAATCAACTTAAGGTTACGAGCTTTTTCGATATCATGCTCCATAAAAAGAATTGTATCGTCGGCATATTGAAGAATCGATAATCCACCATCGACAAGATGGGGAATCACTCCTTCAATTTGACCCTCAGTTTTAGCGTTCAATCAAGATAGCCAACATATCTGCCACTATATTGAATAGTATCGGCGAAAGCGGATCACCCTGTCTGAGGCCTTTTTTCGTTTGGAAGTATTTGCCAGTGTCATCATTGACCTTAATGGCTACACTTCCTCCGGAAACAAAGGAATTAATTAACGCGCGCCACTCGAAGAAAAACCTTTCATTCTGAGGGTCTGCTGGATGAAAGACCACTTAACTTTATCATAAGCTTTCTCAAAATCAATTTTAAGAATTACCCGTTCAACTTTTTCCTATGTAGTTCATGGACCGTTTCATGTAGGACCGCGACTCCATCAAGGATGTTGCGACCTTTCATAAAAGTCGTCTGAGACGGACGAACCACATGATCTGCCACGTGTTCAGTCGAATCGTCGCCACTTTGGTGAATATTTTAAAACTAACGTTAAGCAGGCATATAGGTCTAAACTGTTGGATCCTTTCTGCCTCGTTAACCTTAGGTAGCAAAATTATTTCACCAAAATTGAGACGAAACAACTTTAATTGTCCTCTGTGAAGACAGGCGAACAATTGGAGCAAATCGGCTTGATAACATCCCAAAATTTCTGATAAAACTCAGCCGGGAAAGCCATCAGGACCAGGAGCCGCATTATGTTTCATTTGGAAAACCGCCATTCTCACTTCCTCCTCTGAATAGGGTTTAGTAAGAAGGCTATTTTTCTCTTCTGAAACCTGGGGTATGTCCGCTGTTCGGGACTCGTCCAAGGAGAAATTTCCTTCCTCTGGAGCACCGAACAGACCTTTATAATAGTTTGTAATGTACGTCTTTAGCTGTTCATGGCCCTCAATCGTTCCCTCCTCCTGGACCAGAGAATGAATATGCTTTTTCCTGTGTCTGCCATTGGCAATACTATGGAAATAGCGAGTATTCGAGTCTCCTTCTAGAATGAATTGGGCATTGGAACGTCGATACCATTTTAGCTCCTCCTCGCGCAGTAGTTTCGCTATCTGTGCATTAGATTGGCTCTTTAGCTCAATTTCTTGCGCGGATAGTAACCGAACTTCTGCTAATGCTTCTAGAGCATCGATTATCGAGGAGAGTCGCACTTTTTCTTTTTTAAGTAAACCGGTGGTATGACGAGCCCAACCAACGAGGTGAGTACGTAAAGCATGTATCTTGTTATTCCACCGCTGGATAGGCGTATCACCCGCAACCGGTAATTCCCATATTCTTTTAACCATCTCATGGAATCCCTCGCGGTGTAACCAACCAAGCTCAAACTTGAACCGTGGTTTACACTGCAATCTAGGCACTCCTGTGGTCAATAGAATGGGAGCATGGTCCGACAAACTCTCAATACGTTCTAGAGCCCGTACCGACACCAACGGGAACCTATCTTCCCATTCAGAGTCCATCAGTACACGGTCTAGTTTCTCGTATGTGGGTTCAGGTAGGGAATTAGCCCAAGTGAACTGTCTCCCTACCATCGTTATCTCCCTTAGGTTCAAGTTGTCAATGACTGCGTTAAACAAAAGAGGCCAACGATTGTCGAACCGTCCCTTACTTTTCTCGAATGGAAACCTTAGCAAATTGAAATCCCCACCAATGAGCAAAGGGTACGGGTTATCTTTTGCCAAGTTTACCATATCACATAGAAAAGAGGTCTTAGCCACTTCCTGAGCAGGCCCATACACGGCGACAAGACTCCAAATGAAGTTATCAGATTTATTACGGATGTGCATTTTGATATGAAAATCACCATCCGTAACCTCCAATACTTCCATGGTATCAGTCTTGACGCCTAGTAAAATGCCTCCGGAGCGGCCATGAGGAGGCCGCGAGTACCACTCAAACTCTAAACCGCACGAAACACGGTTCAAGAGAGATTGTGAGAACTCACGTCTACCAGTCTCAGAAATTGCTAAGAAATCCAAATTACGGTCCCGAATACAATCAGCGAAATGCAAGTGTTTAGCCAGGTCACCAAAAGCTCTGCTATTTGGGAACATGCCATTCATCGGGAAACCGTGGGGGATTAGGATAACTTGGACCATTTCCGGGACTTGTTGGCTGATGATTTAGATTTCCGACCGGACGCTTTTAGTTCATATAATGAACTCAAGCCGTCGTCATCCAAAACACCATCCAACACTTCACCAATTAGATGAGAAATAAACTGACCATCTGATGTGACCAATTTAAAGTATGTGACTACATAAATGATATAAACCAGGTGCATGCTTCATTAGAGAGATCATTTGAGGTTGACGTGTGCATACGTATGTACTATAGGGGTGTTTGGTCGGAATGAACAAGGCGCTTCTGTCAGTGTTGCGGTCTCCGCTCGGCTTTGAGATGCTCAGCACCCTCTGCTTCGGGCTCGATGTCTTTTGAAAACTTTACTCTTTCGTCTCCTGCTCTTCTTCGTTGACAAGTTATGTGCTTGGCTGGCTGTTTCACGCAAAGGTCTAGTGCTCGGCGTAGTGTAGCCCTTTTCTCTTTTTTAGCTTATCCTTGCTCTGGTTTGTAAGATGTTTTCCTCAACACTTTGTACCTTGTGGCGGACTGGCTTTATTAATTTAAAGTTGGGCATTATAGCCTATTTTCTATTAAAAAACTAATCTGCCACGCGACTCGGCTGCTCCATCTCCGCAGTATATGGGCGCATGCAGCTAGCTGACAAACACATATAATCATGCAGATGGACTACTTCCTAATGCAACAGAATAAAACATGAGCTAATCCTCTAAGCTTGACACTAATAACAAGATTTGTTCCAACACTGTCTATGTTAGTAGCCTGTTGTTTGGAGTAAATTAAGGAGAACACTCAGTGTTAAGTGCGTTATGTTCTCTAGTCCTTTATAACTTTCATGGGAACGCCGACTGCGCATTAATCCACGATTGTCTATGTCCGGTGCCTGTGGTCTGGAGTAAAAGAGAAGATTCAGTGTTAAGTGTGCTCTGTTCTCTGGCCCTTAACAATTTTCATGACCGATGGTAACTAAGCCACAGGGAACTAATGGTCCAACTAGCAATACTTTTTTGTTCTTGAAACTGACTCTAGCAGAGTAGTACTTGATCCCAGACAAAAAGGCAGAAACAAGTAGGAGGGATGATCACATACGTACTCCAATCGCGGTGCTCACAAAAGAGATGCCTCTCCAGGGATGTGATTGCCGGCGAGGAGTTATCCCTCGCAGGGATCGACCGATGGCGGGGCAAGCTCCTCCATTGTGATGTGTACATCAGCTGCCGGTCCGGAGGCTATCGGGTCGCAGCGGACTGCATGTCTGCATCCTCACCGACATGGTGGTGATGCTGGCAGGGCGGGGATCTGCGAGACATCCTCGCGATCTGACGGCGGCTCCGGCGGCGGTGGATTCAGATCTACTGGCCGTGACATCAAGGTGACGTCAGTTGCGTGCCAAGAACGTCGTATGGTCAGTGTGTCGTGGCAGCATATGCCCTAATCCAATGGTGATGCATGAGTTTGATAATAAGGGTGTCGGCTCTGTTCCTTGATAGCGCAACCAGGGTAGCCGTGGTGCCTGGATCTTGAGATGGTGTTTGTTGGCATTTAGCTCCGAGTTTTCGAGATGGATGGCCATATGTGACTCCCTCTTGGACCGTGAAGCCTCAGAGGCCGACGGTGGTATGGGACGCCCCCTCCACCTCTGGACCGGGTTCGATCCGGCTCGGTATAACATCTCTTTTGGATGGGTCAATTCAGGGGCGGAGCTTCGGCCCAGCAGCCTGGGCTCCGCTTCGTCCGGCGAGGCTGCACACATTGCATAATTATACGTTAATTAGTTTTTTAGACAAATTAGACGTTAATTAGTGAGAAGGTGGCTGTTTGCCCGGGCAATAACTCCAATTAATCGACATGGACACATGGCCTTTTTCCGATTTTCTTACCAGCAGAGACAAATTCACAATAAGCTGGCCCAAAGGTGCCGGCCAAGTGCCAACAGGCACTACATGAAAACAGATAGTTCCCGACGGCCAAAAACCGTCGGCAAACAGACGAAAACCGTCAGCAAACACCTATGCCGACGGCAAATCCATATGCCGACGGTTTTCAGCCGTCGTCTTATTCTCGATCGGCATCTAAACAAGAAACCGTCGGCATATAAAAGTCGTCGGCTTAAAGCCCATTGCCGACGGTTTTAATGATCATCGGCAAATAAGGCCGTCGGTATACAAAATAACAGAAACGGTCGTCTAACGGCAGTAAAAAGTTTACAAGAGCCACGTGGCAGCACTTGGTTCACTTTGCTAAAACATGTTAGCCGTCGGCAAACCTTGAGAAAGCCGTCGGCATACTCACTGACCAGAATCAAAAAATAAGCCAGCAAAAGGCTAATTACAGACAAATAAAATATCAGACAACAAAAAACTAATTATAGACATTATTTAGCACTGGGAAACACACTGTATTAACCTTGAAAAATGGTTAATACAATACAACTTAGTTTCAGCCCACAGATTATACAAATGCTTAAAAGCCCAAATTTAGTTTCATCACACAAATTGCAAATGTTTCAGCCACCTGCAAAAAGCAAGAAAACTGTTAAAAGAACAGCTAGAACAACCCAAAAGGTAGGTAGGACCAAGCTGAATCAGCTCGAAAGCCACCTGTGAGAGGAGAGTTTACTAGGAGACAATGCATATTATACGATTCTAACTATTAAAAGCTAAGTATTGGGAACTATCTTTCATCTTGCTTATTGCAGGCATGTCAAAAGCACAGCTAAACTGTAGAGTACAATGATAAAAATGATGCCAAATTGAACAGATGGAGAAACATAATCAAATTCTGGAAAAGTCACAGCTGCTACCAGCTACCTGTTATCCATGCTCCATACTTGGTACTTGCACAAGATCGTCTTCCCCACCTGAAACTATTTTGCATCCGCACTGTAACAGGAGAGCACAGAAAAATCAATGACATATTCCTAGTTATGTCTTAGAGAAGATAATGTAAAAGGAAAAGATAAAAAATATGCGATGGTTACATGAATATACTACCCCATTCATATATATAGCAGCATGTTTCTATGTGCCTACTGTTGTACAAATATATAGACTTTAACTATACAATCATTGTGAAATAGCACAAACAGATTCTGTATCAGGAAAATCATACAACACTAAGTTATGCTGTGAAAATATGCAAAGGGATAAGAGATGTAAGTATTCAATACTACTTAGAATATTACACAGTATATTTGGTCAAACTTCCTTCCATACCAGGAAATAGGAAAGACCACAATACTAGGACAGATAGGATCTCAAAGAGCCTAGAGAAGATGAGATCTTGACTAAATGTGTAATGGACAATGATTTCTTTCAAGTTTGATTACATGAAATTTCAAAGGGTTTCCAGCTGCTTGTGATAAAAGGTGTACTCAATTCATGGTCTGTCCAAACTATCAGCCATAAACGAAGAATTCTAGACAATTCGAAGGCATACAATTTCACAAGAAAAACTTGTAATAGTAGTAATACCTGTAAATGGGTATATGTGTGGTACTGCTCCCTACATATGTAATGCTATTGCTTCCTATACATGTGATGCTACTGGTATTCAGCCATTAAAAAACGGAATATAAGAAAAGGGCAAATTGGTGCTACTATGTAAATGGGTACATGTGGTGCTACTGTGTATAATGAGGTGTAGATCTAGCACTTACTAGTGTGGCATGTGGAGAACTAGTGAAAATATAGGGTGTCAACGATTTTCTTGTACAAAAACCATGGCTGTGAACATGAAGATGGTTCCAATACTATTTGGCAATAGAAATCTAAAGACGGTCAGAGAAACACTAGATATACACTGGAGCATGGTCGTAAGAGAAACACTAGATATATACACTATGAGAATTGTCATGCAAGATGGGATGGGTCTAGGGGGATGAGAGGTCTCATCGGCAGCTTCGGCGGCGATCAAGTCGGAGGAGATGACCGGGAGGCGCTGCTGCGGCGACCGGAGGAGCGGGGACGCGGCCGCAGCGGCAAACCAAGCCGCACGGCTAGGGTTAGCCTCGGGGCCGCGTGCGCACACGGACGAACGAATCGGCGAACGGTGAATCGAAGAAGGTCGCCACGATGCACAGGTGCAGGGGAGCGGTCGCGCGCCGGCGGCGCTGCAACAGGAGGCCAAGGTGCTAGGCACGGCGGAGGAGCTCGATTAGCAGGGCGCGGAAGCGTGGCTCGCGGGACGGAGTTCTGTGCACAGGTGGAGGGGCTCTCCAGCAAGAGGGAGTAGGGAGAGCGGCGCTCCGGCGCGGAGACGAGGGAGGGGATGGGGATCACGCCGAGACGAGGAAGACGAGGGAGGGGATGGGGATCGGGTTTGTGGCGGCGGCAGAGGGAGACGAGGGAGGGGATGGGGTTGGTGTGTCGATAGGGGAATCTTAGGGTTGGGGAGTTTATATAGGTCAGGGTGGGATGGTGGGTTGGGCATGTGGACTGGCCGGTTTGTTGTTGTTTTATTATATCTAGACTAGAAAATAGTTTAGGCAATAAATCTTTGTTTCAAAATTGGACCACATCATTTAATAAAAATATTATACCATATTTGATGCACAAATGACCAAATGGTTGCCTGTCAAAAGCTTTCCCTCTACCTCTTTTCAAAAAGACAAAATACAGGCGATTCAGCTGGAAGTGGGTCAAATTTGAACTACAAGTGGTTCATTGTTTGCCTGTTATTTTTGTTAAAAATCATTTTTAGGTTCACAATTAGTTATTTAATCAGAGATATCCTAATAGTGTCGCAAGATTCAACTCATAGCTAAGAACGGTCGTGTCGCCAATTTTGATCGCATTTTGAAATCGTCATAAAGAATTCAAAAAAAAATCAAACAAATGGAAATCCTTCGCATTGTTTCATTATATGTGACCTAGTATGGAGGGAAACAAAAAACTTAGAATACGGAAAATATTTTGACAAAGTGTTCTCAGAAATGAGCTATCATGTATGAAGATTCATGACTTTCAGGGCAAATGACGAATGTTATGGCCTCAAACTTGACATAGTTTGGTCAAATGATCTCAGCTTGTGCAAAAGTGTGCGTCTTAGAATGGCGAACGATGTTGCCGAAGAAAGTTTTCTTTTGTTTCGCACGAAAAAATCATTTTTCATTTTTAGAGTGCCAAAATTGGGTTTTTTTGCAAAGAAACTACAAAATCTTTGTTTCAAAATTGAACCCCATCATTTACTAAAAATATTATACCACATTTGATGCACAAATGACCAAATGGTTGCCTGCCAAAAGCTTTCCCTCCACCTCTTTTCAAAAAGACAAAATGCAGGCGATTCAGTTGGAAGCGGGTCAAATTTGAACTACAAGTGGTTCATAGTTTGCCTGTTATTTTTGTTAAAAATCATTTTTAGGTTCATAATTAGTTATTTAATCAGAGATATCCTAATAGTGTGGCAAGATTCAACTCATAGCGAAGAACGGCCGTGTCGCCAATTTTGATCGCATTTTGAAATCGGCATAAAGAATTCAAAAAAATCAAACAAATGGAAATCCTTCGCATTGTGTCATTATGTGTGACCTAGTATGGAAGGAAACAAAAAAACTTGGAATACGGAAATTATTTTGACAAAGTGTTCTCATAAATGAGCTATCATGTATGAAGATTCATGACTTTCAGGGCAAATGACGAATGTTATGGCCTCAAACATGACATAGTTTGTTCAAATGATCTCATATTGTGCAAAAGTGTGCGTCTTAGAATGGCGAACGATGTTGCCGAAGAAAGTTTTCTTTTGTTTCGCACGAAAAAATCATTTTTCATTTTCTGAAATATCATTTTTCGAAATATGGGAAACAATGTTGCCAAATTGAGTTGTCAAATTATTTCTTTTGTATCTTGGTATGGGAAACAATGTTGCCAAATTGAGTTGTCAAATTATTTTTCGAAATATCATTTACCATTTTCTAAAAATCATTTATTCATACATATAAAAGTAGTTATTTATTCAAAATTAGTTTACTTTTTATTTTCACTAAAAATCATTTTGAGGTATAAAAGTAGTTTTTTATTCATAGATTTAATACTTGTGTTCAATATTTCAAAATTGTGTGCAAACAAATAATGTTGTGAGTTTTATTGCTATTGTGTAAATAATAGACATATATTCAATAGTAACTCGTCCTGGACATCAAAGTTCAGCGTATTAGTTGGTTAGTTCAGCTTTCCTGTGGTCTGTTGCGCATGGTTCGATCCCCCGTGCTGCACAATAATTTTTGGAAGCGGACAATTAAATAAGCCGACGGCTCCTATCCACGGCCGCCAGGATACATCTACAGCTGTCAAAATTAGCCGACGGCTCCTATCCATGGCCGCCAAGATACATCTACAGCTGTCAAAATTCCGTTTGTCACAAACGGACTGGGCACCCTGGATGCCGACGGCTACCCTCGGCAACTGTATCGTGTACGCCGACGGCCTTGTAAAAAAGCCGTCGGCATAGGAGTCATATGCCGACGGTTTTTGTTTGCCGACGGCAATTATAACAGCCGTCAGGATATGGTCTGGCCGTCGGCAATGAATTAGCCGTCGGAAATTGTGCCTTTTCCCGTAGTGAGGTATAGGAGCCTATCCATATACGAACACAAGTCACGAGCCGGGAGGTCAGCTCAAGCGTTCCGGTGAAGTTTTACATATTTGACTATTTAAGTCTTAAAAAACATATTTGGCCATTTTTTAAACTTGGGCATAGAATAAATTAAATCTACAAAAAAATCATAATCTAACCCTTTTGGATACATCTACAGCTGTCAAAATTAGCCGACGGCTCCTATCCATGGCCGCCAAGATACATCTACAGCTGTCAAAATTCCGTTTGTCACAAACGGACTGCCACCTGGCACCCTGGATGCCGACGGCTACCCTCGGCAACTGTATCGTGTACGCCGACGGCCTTGTAAAAAAGCCGTCGGCATAGGAGTCATATGCCGACGGTTTTCGTTTGCCGACGGCAATTATAACGGCCGTCAGGATATGGTCTAGCCGTCGGCAATGAATTAGCCGTCGGAAATTGTGCCTTTTCCCGTAGTGAGGTATAGGAGCCTATCCATATACGAACACAAGTCACGAGCCGGGAGGTCAGCTCAAGCGTTCCGGTGAAGTTTTACATATTTGACTATTTAAGTCTTAAAAAAACATATTTGGCCATTTTTTAAACTTGAGCATAGAATAAATTAAATCTAAAAAAAATCATAATCTAACCCTTTTTTACACGATGCATTGGGGTAGGGCGCCATAATATGCCGTGTCATGCTGAATAGTTAATTTCAGAAAATGTGGTGGTATTTGGCTAAAACTATTATAACATGTACGGTTCTCCAATTTAGTACTTATATTTAGATTATATGCCACGAATATCCAGTAGTTATTCTCACTATTTTTACGTAGCTTATTGTCCGCCGAGGCTCTAATTATTTTCTAGCTGCGCCACTGGGTCAATTTATGCCTATGGCGTCTCATCACCAGAAGCGAGATGGTATGGAATGTCCCTGACTTGCAGTATCTTCTCCATCGTTATCCTGCAAGCAAGGTGTCGTTAACTGTCAAATGCTGATGGTAGAGATTTCGACGACATGTATGCGAACTCAAATGGAAATACAAAATCATTGATGAAGCAATGTCGATGCGGGTCTCCGTCATGCCCTTGTAGAAGGTGTTGTCTTGAAGCTTAACTTTAGCTATGAGAATCACAAGATCGACATATAGTTAAAGTCGTCATCGTGGCGACCTGTTGGTGAAGGATTAGCATAGGAGATGTGTACTTTTTCAATTTCCTGTCTTCTAATATAGGTTAATCGTGGCTGAGTATAGCTATCGTCTAAGGGTTTTTTTGGGGGGGGGGGGGGGGGGGGGGGGGGGGGGTGTCAATTAAAATACTGATACGGGCCTCGCAGAGCATCTTGCTGGACCGTGGTGTGGTGCATGGGTTTTGCTCCGTAATGCCCTGGCAATTTATTTGGCCTAATCGCTGCCCCCGGCCTATAAACCACGGCTTATGCTGTTGCCATGTTTCCTTTTCTTGTGTACTGTGTTGCCTTTTCTTTTTGCTAAACAGGTTGAGTAAGAATGTTGGACTAGAGTATTTGACTGCATGCCTATAGCTACGATCTGCATTTATCTCTATCACTACAATGAATGGTCACAAAGGGTTTAGTAGATGCTTTGTTTTTAGTTTGCCACCCTTTGTGCCCATTCATTCTTGTTTCTTATCGATCACTGCAATGCATACATTTTTTGCAGGTCTGACTCAATCCTACCTTTGTACCGGTGAAGAAAAAATTGGAGTATAAGGATAAAGAGAAGCTACTCTATACCTAGCTTCGTACTGCTTTGCTTTCAGGATAACCAAAGCAATGCCATCTCTCAACTGTCTTTTCCAGTTCTATGTGGATGCTCTCTCATTTTTGAAGATTTATTCATTTTGTTCGTTCCATAAATTCCAGCATCCCAGAATAATGGTCTCCATATGAATGTGTCTGTACATCCAGATGTTGTCTCGCCAGGCACACTTCATCGTAGAAAGAAATGTGTCGCTCCTTTCCTGGTAGAACAGAATTCCAGCAGTCTTGTGCAAAGCCACGATCCTAGAATATATGCATGCGTGTCTCAAACTCTCAATTACCTCCTCTCAACATAGAACACAACTGTAATTTGGGATATTGGAGTTTTTCTTTGGAGTAAATTCCGGGTGTTAATCCTATCTTGCAGCCACCGACCAAATTCCATATGTGTGCACTATGTGCAGAGGCCAGGTATGAGCTCCTTATTTGTATTGACTTGATGCGAAATTTTGAGTTTAAAAAAGCGCCCTTTGTCAGGAAAAAAAAAATAGACAACTTGGCCGTTTCCAGTACTGTTAGGTGTCTAGTGGTAACCATATTCTCCTTGGAACATGTAAGCCTGCGCTTGTGCAACCACTTGGCATACCCACAGGCTACAGTTCAACTTTATTTTTTTTTTGATAAAGGGATTTTATTACTTAAGAGTTTTAAGCATTACACCCGGCCTCTGCATAGCTAGGATGCACACAGCCACCAGTTCCAGTTCACGAGTACTCAGTGCGACAAAAGAAAAAAAAGGCGAATTACATATCATAATGAGAAATTGTAAATCCGCCTAAACTGGTGGTAGATCGATCCGAAGACTATGTTGCCATCCAAGCCGGGAGAATAACTCCCTGGCCACGGCCTCCAGTCTCGATGCCACCTCCAAAAATAAGTCCCGGTGCTCCACACGCTGCAGAGCCGACCATGCTCGTAGCGTAGCTGTACACCGATAGATAACCTGCATAACAGAAGCATTTTTATCGTTAAAAACCTTGTCATTTCTACATAGCCACAGCGACCAAATAACAGCAATCGCTCCCACCCTACTGAAGAGTTTAAACCTAGGATCCACCCCGTTTAACCAGCTGCCAAAAATGTTGGCAACAGACTGTGGTGGATGTAAGGTAGAACCTATCTGGATGGCTGACCATATAGACCGGGCTAACTCGCATTGGAAGAATAAGTGTGTAATAGTCTCGTCATGGTGACAGAAGACACACTTCTTGCTTCCGTGCCAATTGCGCTAGGCAAGGTTATCTTTTGTAAGAATTACACCTCGACGAAGATACCACGCAAACACTTTAGTTTTTAGTGGAATCTTCATCTTCCAAATTTTGTTATTATTCCTGCTATCGACCGGAACTTCAGGTAGGATAAGCGCTCTATACATAGAATCAACCGAGAATTTGCCATTCTTCGTGAGATTCCATAGAAATTTATCTGGACCATCCGACAGTTGGACTGAATCCAATCGAAGGAGCAAAGTATTCCAGGATGCTTGTCTTGTTCCAAGTAAACTTCTTCTGAACGAAACATCTGGTGGGTAAGAACCCAGCACTTTCGCGATCGTGTCGCTCTTGTTTCGAACAATAGAATAGAGAGCCGGATATTGTTCTTTAAGGGTAGATTGGCCAAGCCATTTATCTTCCCAGAAACGGACTTCCGATCCATCCCTGATTAAGAAAGATCCCTGTGGGAAAAAGAACTTCTTTGTAGCCATGAGGCCTGCCCAGAAGTGTGAATCACCAGGTTTCCAAAAGAACCTGAGACACAGCTTGATCTCCCACATACTTCCTCCTAAGGAGGGTCTGCCAAACTCCATCTTCAGATAGAAGTTTAAAAAGCCATTTACCTAGCAAGGCTCTGTTCTTGACCTCAAGGTCATGAACTCCAAGCCCTCCTTGGTCTTTAGGGCAGCAAACCACACTCCATTTAGTCAGTCGATATTTTTTCTTCTCCCCGTCCCCTTGCCAAAAGAATCTGGATCGGAAATAATCCAATCTTTTTAAGACTCCTTTAGGCAATTGGAAGAATGAAATCATATACAGTACCATGTTTGTTAGTACCGAATTTATGAGAACGAGTCTTCCACCCAGGGATAAGAGTTTGCCTTTCCAACTATTCAGACGTAATTGAAGTCTTACCTCCACTCTTTTCCATTCAGCATTTGTAAGTCTCCGATAATGAATCGGAATACCCAAATAGTTGATCGGAAATTGTCCTTGTTCACAGCCGAAAAGCTCAGCATACAAGGCGGCGTTTTCTCTAGCCTCGCCAAAACAAAACAATTCACTTTTATGGAAATTTATCTTAATACCCGAAAGTTGCTCGAAGGCTGACAGAATCAGCTTTAGGTTACGAGCTTTTTCGATGTCATGGTCCATAAAAAGAATTGTATCGTCAGCATATTAAAGAATAGATAGACCACCATCAACAGGATGAGGAATCACTCCTTCAATTTGACCGTCAGCTTTCGCACGTTCAATCAAGATAGCCAGCATATTAGCCACTATATTGAATAGTATTGGCGACAGCGGATCACCCTGTCTGAGGCCTTTTTTTGTTTGGAAGTATTTGCCCGTGTCATCATTGACCTTGATGGCTACACTTCCTCCCGAAACAAAGCTATCAATTAACGCGCACCACTCGGAAGAAAAACCTTTCATTCTGAGGGTCTGCTGAAGGAAAGACCACTTGACTTTATCATAAGCCTTCTCAAAATCAATTTTAAGAATCACCCCGTTCAATTTTTTCCTATGTAGTTCGTGGACTGTTTCATGTAAAATAGCAACTCCGTCAAGAATGTTGCGTCCTTGCATGAAAGCCGTCTGAGACGGACGAACCACATGATCAGCCACACTGTTCAGTCGAATCGTAGCCACTTTGGTGAATATTTTAAAACTAACGTTAAGGAGGCATATCGGTCTAAATTGTTGGATCCTTTCTGCCTCGTTAACCTTAGGTAATAAAATTATCTCACCAAAATTGAGACGAAATAACTCTAGTTGTCCAACATGCAGACAGGCGAACAGTTGTAGCAAATCGTCCTTGATAACTGAAAGGACAATGATGTCGCCTAGAGGGGGGGTGAATAGGCGATTAAAACTTTTCCGGTTAAAGGCTTGCTAATTGCGGAATAAAACTATGTGTTTAAATTACCAAGCCAACAACCTAAATATACTAGGCTCACCTATGTGCACCAACAACTTATGCTAAGCAAGACAAGCAACAAGGTGATAGCAATATAGAAAACTTCAAGCACGAAGGCTATCACAAAGTAAAGTGCATAAGTAAAAGGCTCGGGTATAGAAATAACTGAGGCGCGCGGAGACGAGGATGTATTCCCGAGTTCCTCCTTGAAAGGGAGTACGTCTCGTTGGAGAGGTGTGAACCGACACAACGGTTCAACAACCACAAAGGTTTCACCCTCTTCTCCGATGAACCGCACCACAAAGGTTTGGTTCACCTTCCACTATCGGTATTCCTTCGAGGCGGAATCCGGAGCCTTTCAACAACAATCCGGGGCACAACCCACAATAGGTTGGGGGCTCCCGAACGGCTCTCAACAACAATTCGAGGCACAACCCACAATGGGATTGGGGGCTCCCGAACGGCTTCAAGTGACCACACAAGGGTCCAACCACCACAAAGGCGTCTAGGGCCCGAAGACCCAAGAGTAACAAGTTCACAAGCTTTCAACTTCCACGAATCCTCGTGGAGAGCACACCGATGCACCAAATGCAAAAGGCAAGAGCACAAGTGCTCAAATCCTTCACTCTCAAATCCCACCACAAGCAACTAATGCTTATGGGGGGAGAAGAGAGGAAGAACAAAGGAAGAACACCAAATCCCTCCAAAATCTAGATCCAAAGGCTTCCCCTCACTTAGAGGAGAGATTGATTGGTGGAAGGGTGGATCTAGATCTCCTCTCTCTTTCCTTCTAATTTGAGGCAAGAATCATGGAGGAATAGAGAGAAATCCAAGCTCAAGAAGGTCAACAATGGGGGGCTTTTTCGTGCTCTTGAGCTTAGGGAACCGTTGGGGAAGAAACCCCTTAAATAGGTCCACTCAAAAAACTGACCGTTGGAAAAAACTGTGAGGCCGGCCTGGGAGCCGGCCTGGCCGGGCTGGGGGCCGGGCTGGGGGCCGGCCTGGGGGCTGGCCTCGTTCCCAGGGAAGCCGGCCTGGGGCCCGGCCTGGCCGGCCTGGGGGCCGGCCTGCCACCCGAGGCAGCCGGCCTGGGAGCCGGCCTGGGCCGGCCTGTGGGCCGGCCTGCCACCCGAGGCCGCCGGCCTGTGAGCCGGCCTGGCCGGCCTGGGGCCGGCCTGCCAGAACCCGAAAACAGCAAAAAGAAAACTGCAATAACTTTTTCATCCGGACTCCGATTTCGATGATCTTGGGCTCGTTGGAATCGCAACGAAGAGTACTTCAAGATTATGCAGAGAAACATCATAGTCCATCATGTGAGGAGAAGACCAAATGTAGAAAGGTAAAACCTCTCTAAAGAAGATGAACCGGCAAAACCTCAAAACCGAAAACGCAACAAGTTTTCAATACGAAATCCGTTTTCGGTGAACTAGAGCTTGGTATGGAGATGAACACAAGCTCTAAATTCTCACATGGATAAAAGCCAAATAAGAACCAATAAAGATGATATGCCAAGTATGCAAAGGTTTGAGCTCTCCACAAAGATGCGATCAAGTTACTCACTTGAGAGCCCCTCTTGATAGTACGTCGTCTATCCTATAACCCGGTCTCCCACTAACACCATGAGACCGGTAAAATAGAAACCCTATCAAGATCATACCTTTGCCTTGCGCATTCCACTTGAGCTAGATGAAGACGATCTTGACTCCCTCAAGTTGGAACACCTTTCTTGATTGTGTGCTTGCTAGCACATGCTTGATGAAGACTTCTCCAAATGCTCCCCCATACACCATTATGGGAGAGCCTTGCTAAGCTCCGTCTTCATGAATCCACTTGCACTTTATCTTCTTCTCTTGATATAGGTGATGGCTTGGAGATAAACATAAATGTTCACTCAATCTTATTTTCCAAGCCATGCTTGCAATAAGCTCAACTCTCGATGACCATTCTTCATATAAACCCTTGAATAGAGCATTGATCATCATGTAATCTTCTAGAGTCCAACACATGAACTCCAATCTTCTTCACGGACAAGATCTATAAAGATATCTCAATGCAACCATTAGTCCATAAGGATTGTCATTAATTACCAAAACCACGCATGGGGCAACACATGCACTTTCAATCTCCCCCATTTTGGTAATTGATGACAATCCCTTTTATGAGGGTTTATATAATGAATTAAGCAACCATGCAACACAAAGAGCAAGGATGCAAGAGCATGAAAGGCAAATGCTTAAGAACGAAACTAAAGCATAACACCAAATTCCCTTAAACCCTCTAAACTTCTCCCCCATTGGCATCGATTGCCGAAATGGGAGGAAAAATTTAGAAGGCCAATATAGTAAGAGCTCCCCCATAATGTGTGCATTTCTCATAATATGAGTGAAATCAAATGCACATATCCAATGACGAATAGATGAAGGAGATCAAACTATATTGAGGATCCAAAAAGTTGCAAAAGAATATCAAAGAGAAAGATACTTCGACGAAAGAAGCAAGCAAACAAAAAGGATCCGAAAAACCAATAGAACATAAGAAGATATTAAGATAAGATCAACAAATTGTTCTAACAATCAAGAGGGAACTCCCCAAGGTACGTGCACAAAGTAGGATTTGCATTTTAATATAGTGTGCACAACATGGAATCCTCACTCCCTCTAGATAATTTTGAACACAAACACAAGAGTAGCAAATAGGTCCACAAGCTTATTAAAAAAAAAACCAATTGAAAGGCAAAGCTTGTGGCATTTAGAAACCACCAAAGAATCAAAGGCAATAAAAGGGTGGTCACTAGAGGATTGGAATACCGATTAAAGATGTAGCTACTCTCATGTGTATAAGTTTCTACTTAGACATCAATCATGAAGATATAAGTCCAAAAAGAAACATGCACACACAAAATAGATACAACGGTGAAGAACATGATATCCAAGAGGAAGTCATATATATACCAATAAGATCATTGCTTAAAAGCATAGCACAAAGCTCAATTTTATCTTAAAGGGATATAGATGAACTTCCACACACACTCATCATAGCATCAAAAATATCCACAAGGGATAAGGTGATAAATGGGATGCTCCGAGAAAGATAACAAGTATCGCAAGAGGCAAATGATTTTGAGAAACATCAATATTGCATATGCGAGACATAGAGTAGAAAGTGCTAGATTAACATATTTGGGATTGGTGAATCATTAAAATGATTATATATATTCCCTTGATATGTAATCATCCCGGCTTACTCACATTTGCAATAAAGATGTTTTGCAAGAACCAAATGAATTGCAACAAAAAGAGACTCATGCCATGAGACAACCTACACAAGGTTGAATGCTAGAAAAATATGCATGAGGTAGATACTTGTTACCGAGATAGCATTGGTGATGTAGAAGATAAAGTTCACGATCATCCGAGCTTGGCTCTAATAAGCACATGGTGATAACACCTTCCTTGAAAATGAGACAAGCTCCCAATGCACCTCCAATGTACCTAAAACAAATTCAAGTACAAAATGGTTCCCAAACTTATTGGGCCAAAGTAGTTAGAGCAACTACAATACATAGGACAACTCCACATAAATATGTGCATATTGATATGAAATTGAATTTCATGCACATCTTAGCCATTTAGGATTTGTTGGAGTTTATCCTATATATTGGATCAACGAAAGTAAGCATGCCATAAGATGTACATATAGTAAATATGCATGCACAAGACTTTCAAGAACCAAACAAGATACAATTTGGACAAAACACCAATTAAACCAAGAAAGCACACACAAGTGTGACAAGAGAAAGAATTGTCCAAATTATATCAAAAACCCAAATCAACACATGATTGAAGATACCACTTTGAAAAGATACCAAATGATGAAAATATCATCAAGGAAAAAACCAAACCCTCTACACTTCTCATGATGGCACAAAGTACCAAGACGAGAAATGTTTGTCTTCCAAAGAGACACGTCATCGGGATCAAATATCAAATGAAGACAACTAATGTTCAAAGAGCCTATAGGATTGCTCCCCCAAGATGTGTGCATTATTTAAGATTTTGCATTTGAATACAAAATGCACACAAATGAGATCATCACTCTCCATATATATATATATTCAAACACTAGTCATGTTCAAAAAGGCAAGAAATTGCAATACCAATTTAAAGAACGGTGTTTTACTCAAAGTAGGATAGCTTCCCAAGGAATAGTGCATTATCAAGAAGTATGACTTTTGAATGTCAATGCACAAGAATTGGTTCATTGCTATTCCCAACTCAAGAAAGCACACAACAAATTTTAAGTAGAGCAATAAAGGATCCAAAAGATACGAGGAAGGCAAATGAGAGTTAGATCAAAACAAATCCTTGGCAATCAAATAAGGCAATTCAAAGCAAGAGCCAAAGTGAAGATGGTCTACAAATTTCACCACAATTATGAGTATGCTTGTCATGGACAAGGAGTATATAGAGATATTTCTCGGTGGTATATAGGAATGATATTGAAGACCAATTTCACAACAAATAAGCATATGGCAAAAGAGAAGATTTAAAGTCCAAAGCTTAAATAGATAGATATTCTTGATAGCTTCAAGTATTCACGCGATCATGCAAAGCCACTACAAAGAGTAGCTTGAAGCAATCGATTTCCCAAAAGGATATGCGAACATATTTGGGGAAAACCGTACCAAGAATGTCCATCGCAAACAAGATCCAAAAGAGTGATTAAACAAAATCATTTTACCAACGATGGAACTTGTTTGAGCAACATGCCACATAGGAATAAGATTAATAACAAATCAATTCTAGGTGGCAATACCTCACATGTTCACATTTTCTAGGCTTGTAATATGCACATAGCTTATTACTCCCCCATAATGTGATAATCCATTTATTTTAAAAAAGAGGCAAACAAAACCAACTCGAGAAATTAATGGACATTATAGAATTTGAATTTCTCATGAGCATGACATACCACATAGAGAATAGATAATATAATATGTCAACACTAAGTGGTATTCCTCATGTATACACAATTTTAGGATTGTGAAGTGCACGAAGCATATCACTCCCCCAAAATAGGATAGTCCATTAATCTCTAAAAGAGAGCCAACAAGATAAGATATCAAATAAAAGCAATAAGGCTCAACACAAGTAAATGGTGTGCAAACCAACATACACATACTTGATTACTCAAGATAAGTAAGTAGAGAGCACAACACATAAACACTAGCAAGGTACAAAACCTAACACATGCAAGGGTGCAAGCAACTTTCAATGTATATATGATTTAAATAAAAGTTACCGCAAGGAGGAACATTGGATATGAGATAGAACAATATAATCCAAATGACTTGACTTGAGAAATATAATTGATGAAGATCCCTTAATTCTTCATAATGTAGCCAAGTCTCCAATGCCCTCCAACAACACCTATTGATCAAGTTTTAGCTTGTTGGTCCCCAACCAAGTTGGGTCCTAAGAGGTTAGTCACAATAGGTTTGGCAACCCAAATGGTTCTTTTCTTGACACCACTTTGAGTACCAACATATTTGGCAAACACATTGCCAACCTTATCCTTCCGAAGAGAATAATCATCATCAAAATAATGGGGTTGGATAAGGTACCATTTGTGCATGAAGAAGCAACGTGACCCTTCTCACGGCATAGGTAGCAACATCTACTTCCTCCTCTCTTCTTAGTTGGAGTCTTGACTTGAGGAGGTAGCTTGATTCTTCTTGGGAAGAGGCCGTTCTTCAACTTGAGGAACTTGAGTTTGAACTTGAGGCTTCTTCCCTTGTTGCTTCTCACTAAGAGCTTCTTCTTCAAAGGGCAAGATCTAACATGGTGCCCTTCAACTTTGCACTTGAAGCAAACAATCTTGGCCGAATCTTTAACTTGTTCTTGGCCCTTTTTCTTGATATTGGAGTTGAATCCAAGTCCACTCTTGTCATTGGGGCGTCTTTGAACACTCAACATATTGTCAAGTGTAGAATCCCCAACATGACGCTTTTCCAAGTCTTTCTTCAAAGAAGTGACTTGGGCCTTGAGCTCATTTAATTCTCTACATGGTTAGTATCACACAAATACTAGAGGAAGTAGAAGCTTCATTGTTAGAGCAACAAGGCATGGAAAGTAATTCATCACAAGATGTAGCAATATTGTGAGTGGATGAATCACTAGGACTAGCACATGGCAATAAAGCATTTTTAGTCGAAGTTGTGCCTTTGTCCACATGAGGCTCACAAGATGTTACCTTTGTAGTGATAGCCTCATGAGCTAACTTTAGCCTAGCATGGGATGCTAGAAGATCATCATTAGAGCTAGAAAGCTTTTCATGACTTTCTTCCAATTTCCCATACTTGCTAGCTAGCAACTCAAGTTGAGCCCTTAGCTCAACATTCTCCTTCAAAATAGATGCTTCACAAGAAGTGGAGTTAGTAGCACAAGCATCATTAACATTAGAAATGGAAGAAGACAACTTGGCAAGCTTATCATTCTTAGATAGTTGAGTTTGGAGTTGATCATGAGACTTGATAAGGAGAGAGTGTTCACTTTCTAAAGCCTTGTGAGCTTTGTCAAGTCTCTCTATGTCCTCACTTAGTCTAGCATTGCCAACACCAAATTCAACTTTTTCCTTTTTAAGCACTTTAAATTTAGCAAGGGCATGATCTCTTTCCTTAATGATTTTAGCAATAATAAGATCATTAGACTCATCAAGAGATTCAAGTTTCTCTTCAAGAGAAGACCTAAGTTCTTCTTCTTCTTCAAGAGAAGCTTTCAAGGAAGCTATAGTAATAGAGTCATCCCTCTCAATTTGACATTTCTCATCAAATTGACTTTCCAAATCCTCAATGAATTCCCTACTCTTAGAAACATAATCAATGATTTCACATAGAGGAGGGATAGCTTTACTACCTTTGGGGAGAGCACCAAGCACCATCTCACCCATCTTGGTTAAGGATTCAAAATCAAAACCTTCTTCATGAGAATCCTCATCCTCATCATCACAATTTGGATTTGAGGTGGGAGACACCTCGGAATCCTTAGCCATAAGGCAAACATGATTAAAGAATGAAGAATTACTTGAAGCACCATTTAGGTCCATGTCTTGTTCCAACAAATGTTGGGATTCCTCTACATTGTTAGTCATGCAAGTACTAGAGGATATGGAAGCATTGTTTTCATGGCAACAAGACATAGAAGCATATCATCATGAGATTTAGTTAAACAACTATTACATGATATGCAAGGACTATCAACTCTAGCATGTATGACATTTGGAGTGCTAGAAGAGTTTAAGTCCAAAGATAGAACATTGCAATGAGATAGAGAAGAAGTATAATCAATAGTAAGTTCACCATCACCAATGCAATTTCTATCACCACTCACCATATCATTACCTTGTGACAAATCACATGTTGGTGAAGTGGAAGAAGTTGTGAACTCATCACGGCCGGAGGTGGAGGGAGAACAATCATCCTCAATAATTTTGGACACTTCATATATATCTTGAAGCTTGGTCCAAAGCTCATGAGCGTTCCGAAAAGGCATGATTGAAGCAAGAACTACATCGCTCAAAACACATATAAGACCATTAGAAACTGAGTCTCGAGATGAGAGTTTTCTCATCCTCTAAAGATAATTCTTGGGAATCCTTTGGAGGAGAAAACCCACATCTACAATCCTCTTAATATAATTTGGACCCATGGCCCTAAAAAGATTAAGCATGCGAATTTTCCAAACATCATAATTTGTGCCATCGAATATAAAGTGGGATCGTGCACTAATTCCCTAAACGACATCTTTTACTCTCTAGGCGGTAAAGCCCAAAAAGAGAGCCCAGGCTCTGATACCAATTGAAAGGACAATGATGTCGCCTAGAGGGGGGGTGAATAGGCGATTAAAACTTTTCCGGTTTAGGCTTGCTAATTGCGGAATAAAACTAGGTGTTTAAATTAACAAGCCAACAACCTAAATAAACTAGGCTCACCTATGTGCACCAACAACTTATGCTAAGCAAGACAAGCAACAAGGTGATAGCAATATAGAATACTTCAAGCACGAAGGCTATCACAATGTAAAGTGCATAAGTAAAAGCTCGGGTATAGAAATAACCGAGCGCGGAGACGAGGATGTATTCCCGAGTTCCTCCTTGAAAGGGAGTACGTCTCGTTGGAGAGGTGTGAACCGACACAACGGTTCAACAACCACAAAGGTTTCACCCTCTTCTCCGATGAACCGCACCACAAAGGTTTGGTTCACCTTCCACTATCGGTATTCCTTCGAGGCGGAATCCGGAGCCTTTCAACAACAATCCGGGGCACAACCCACAATAGGTTGGGGGCTCCCGAACGGCTCTCAACAACAATTCGAGGCACAACCCACAATGGGATTGGGGGCTCCCGAACGGCTTCAAGTGACCACACAAGGGTCCAACCACCACAAAGGCGTCTAGGGCCCGAAGACCCAAGAGTAACAAGTTCACAAGCTTTCAACTTCCACGAATCCTCGTGGAGAGCACACCGATGCACCAAATGCAAAAGGCAAGAGCACAAGTGCTCAAATCCTTCACTCTCAAATCCCACCACAAGCAACTAATGCTTATGGGGGGAGAAGAGAGGAAGAACAAAGGAAGAACACCAAATCCCTCCAAAATCTAGATCCAAAGGCTTCCCCTCACTTAGAGGAGAGATTGATTGGTGGAAGGGTGGATCTAGATCTCCTCTCTCTTTCCTCTAATTTGAGGCAAGAATCATGGAGGAATAGAGAGAAATCCAAGCTCAAGAAGGTCAACAATGGGGGGCTTTTTCGTGCTCTTGAGCTTAGGGAACCGTTGGGGAAGAAACCCCTTAAATAGGTCCACTCAAAAAACTGACCGTTGGAGAAAACTGTGAGGCCGGCCTGGGAGCCGGCCTGGCCGGGCTGGGGGCCGGCCTGGGGGCTGGCCTCGTTCCCAGGGAAGCCGGCCTGGGGCCCGGCCTGGCCGGCCTGGGGGCCGGCCTGCCACCCGAGGCAGCCGGCCTGGGAGCCGGCCTGGGCCGGCCTGTGAGCCGGCCTGGCCGGCCTGTGGGCCGGCCTGCCAGAACCCGAAAACAGCAAAAAGAAAACTGCAATAACTTTTTCATCCGGACTCCGATTTCGATGATCTTGGGCTCGTTGGAATCGCAACGAAGAGTACTTCAAGATTATGCAGAGAAACATCATAGTCCATCATGTGAGGAGAAGACCAAATGTAGAAAGGTAAAACCTCTCTAAAGAAGATGAACCGGCAAAACCTCAAAACCGAAAACGCAACAAGTTTTCAATACGAAATCCGTTTTCGGTGAACTAGAGCTTGGTATGGAGATGAACACAAGCTCTAAATTCTCACATGGATAAAAGCCAAATAAGAACCAATAAAGATGATATGCCAAGTATGCAAAGGTTTGAGCTCTCCACAAAGATGCGATCAAGTTACTCACTTGAGAGCCCCTCTTGATAGTACGTCGTCTATCCTATAACCCGGTCTCCCACTAACACCATGAGACCGGTAAAATAGAAACCCTATCAAGATCATACCTTTGCCTTGCGCATTCCACTTGAGCTAGATGAAGACGATCTTGACTCCCTCAAGTTGGAACACCTTTCTTGATTGTGTGCTTGCTAGCACATGCTTGATGAAGACTTCTCCAAATGCTCCCCCATACACCATTATGGGAGAGCCTTGCTAAGCTCCGTCTTCATGAATCCACTTGCACTTTATCTTCTTCTCTTGATATAGGTGATGGCTTGGAGATAAACATAAATGTTCACTCAATCTTATTTTCCAAGCCATGCTTGCAATAAGCTCAACTCTCGATGACCATTCTTCATATAAACCCTTGAATAGAGCATTGATCATCATGTAATCTTCTAGAGTCCAACACATGAACTCCAATCTTCTTCACGGACAAGATCTATAAAGATATCTCAATGCAACCATTAGTCCATAAGGATTGTCATTAATTACCAAAACCACGCATGGGGCAACATATGCACTTTCAATAACATCCCAAAAGTTCTGGTAGAACTCAGCCGGGAAGCCGTCAGGACCAGGTGCTGTATTATGTTTCATTTGGAAAACCGCATTTCTCACTTCTTCCTCTGAATAGGTCTTAGTAAGTAGGCTATTTTCCTCAAATGAAACCTGGGGTATATCCTTAGTTCGGGACTCATCCAAAGTGAAGTTACCTTCCTCTGGGGCACCGAACAGGTCTTTATAATACTTTGTAATGTACGACTTTAGTTGTTCATGGCCCTCAATCGTCCCTTCATCCTGGACTAGGGAATGAATACGCTTTTTCCTATGTCTGCCATTGGCAATACTATGGAAATAACGGGTATTCGAGTCCCCTTCTAGGATGAATTGGGCTTTAGAACATTGATACCATTTTAACTCCTCCTCACGCAGTAGTTTGGCTATCTGTGCATTAGATTGACTCTTTAGCTCAATCTCTTGTGCGGACAGTAGCCGAACTTCTGCTAATGCTTCTAGAGCATCGATTATCGAGGCCAGTCGTGCTTTTTCTTTTTTAAGTAAACCAGAAGTTTGGCGAGCCCATCCAACGAGGTGCGTGCGTGTAGCACGGATCTTATTGTTCCACCGCTGAATAGGCGAGTCACCAGCTACTGGCCTTTCCCAGATCCTTTTAACCATCTCATGGAAACCCTCGCGGTGCAACCATCCAAGTTCGAACTTGAACCGTGGTTTGCACAGCGGCCTAGGCACTCCAGTGGTCACAAGAATAGGAGCATGATCCGACAAACCCTCAATACGTTCTAGAGCCCGGACCGAAACCAATGGGAATCTAGATTCCCACTCTGTATCCATTAGGACACGATCCAACTTCTCGTATGTGGGTTCAGGGAGAGAATTAGCCCATGTAAATTGTCTCCCTACCATTGTGATCTCTCTTAAGTTCAAGCTGTCAATGACCGCATTGAACAAAAGAGGCCAACGGTTGTCGAACCGACCCTTACTTTTCTCAAAAGGGAACCGTAGCAGATTGAAATCCCCCCAATGATCAGAGGATGAGGATTATCTTTTGCTAGGTTTACCAACTCACAGAGAAAAGAAGTCTTAGCCGCCTCCTGAGCCGGCCCATACACAGCAACAAGACTCCAAATGAAATTATCGGTTTTATTACGGATGTGCAATTTAATGTGAAAATCGCCATCCGTAACATCCAACACTTCCATGGTATCAGTTTTGATGCCTAGTAAAATGCCTCCAGAGCGACCATGAGGGGGACGCGAGAACCACTCAAACTCTATACCGCCCGAAAGTCGGTTCAATAGAGATTGAGAGAAGTCACGTCTACCCGTCTCAGAAATAGCTAAGAAATCCAAATCATGGTCCCTAATACAACTAGCAAAGTGCAAATGTTTAGCCAAGTCACCAAGACCTCTGCTATTTGCAAACATGCCATTCATTGGGAAACCGTGGGTGATTTGGAAAACTTTGTCCTTTTCCGGGACTTGTTGGAGGTAGATTTGGATTTCCGACTGGTCGCTTTTAACTCATATAATGAGCTCAGCCCATCGTCATCCAAACCCTCCCCCGACACTTCACCAATTAGATGCGAAAGAAGCTGACCATCTGATGTGGCAATCGCTTCTTCATCATCCAAATAGGTGGCTGTCAACACCGTCGAAGCTTTAGGAATAACCGTTAGACGGTCAAATTCCATATGCCTCAAGACCTTAGTTGACATCTCGACATTACTTATACCATTACCAAGATTAAAACCTACACTACTGAGTTTAGACTGAATTGACAGCGGTGAAAACGAAAGAAAGGACTTTGAATTAAATTCTGTACCGATGGAGTCCAAGTTGTGCGCCGCATTGCGACGCATGGCCCTCTTCAGGGAGTCCTCATCCGTCACGGAAGCCCCATCCGCGTCCACCCCAAACCTCACACTACGACGGATTGGAGTGATCCCCTCAGCAAAAACCGTCGCAGTAGGAGGAGGGGTGCGAGGTGAAATGGCATGGATCGGCGAAGTTGGAGTAGCAGCCGATCCATCCACTTCTTCCTCAACGGTCGGAGAAGAGCGAGGCGGGGGGGGGGGGGGGTCAGAGTCGACGACGAGACCCGGCCCATCCCACAAGCGCCCGCGAGCAGAGTACCCCGGGGAGGCTGTGACGTAGTAGACGCCTCCCCAGGTCTCAGCCCAGCACCAGGCACGGCCTCCTGGACAAGAAGCACGGCCCCAGCCTGCTCGGTCGCGACCAGACCAGCAGTCGGCCCGCCAGCAGCTCCATCGGCCAGCGCAGCCAGCTCAGTGGCCGATGCAGCCCGGCCCACGCCCTGCCCAGCCGAAGGCCCGCCAGCGGCTCCTGTGGTCGGCGCAGCCTGCCCAGGCACCGGAGCAGACCAGCCCAGCAGCTCGGTGGGCCTGTCAGCCTCTTGCGCCATCTGCGCGGACTGGACCAGCAGCAGCCTGGTAGAATCAGTACGCGTCGCCTCCGAGCGGTGGACAGTCGGCTGTCGCTCAAGCCCACCAAGGAGGTGCAGCACAGAAGTCTCAGCATTAGTGACCGACAGAGACGAAGCACCACCCCCTAAGGGAGGTTTCTGAGCCTCGGACACCCGCAGCAGCTCCGGCGACACCTGCCGGATCCTAGACACAATCTCCATCCCCGAGGAGTCTGCGGATTAGGATTGTAGGGGGTAAATACCATGGTCTTCGTCGGTGAAGAAACAAGAGAGGAGGCCACTTGCTTTCCATGATCCGCAACCCCAGAGAATTGTGTTGCGTCGACTTCCATGTTAGAAGATTGAGACGTCCTCATACCAGAAGCATCCATGGGGCCCTCCATACCATCCTCAAGACCCCCACTCTCGTCGTCAGCATCATCTCCCTTACGTCGCCAGAAATAAGGAACAAACCCAGGATCAGGAGCAAAATCAGCAGACTCGCGACGGAAAATGAATGCAAACTCCTTCAATTTCACCACACAAGCTGTGCCGAGATACGGTCCCGTCGGATCAATTTGCTTGTCGAGAGGCTTAGAGCATGGCATCCCAACCAAAATGCGCACAATCCCCTGGCTCCTGAGAGTAACAAGATCCACATCCAGGGTTGTCCCTATGAGGGAGCCAACGGCCCAAATACCAAGAAAGTGTCTGACGGGGTATGGCACTCCCTGAACATGAACCCACACCTGCTCAAGCACCCGTACAGGCAGGAAATCACGTTGCTTCCATATCGAAACAGTGGCTGTAGCCGCATAGGAAGGAACACCCATCTGCATCCCATCCAACCGCTGAAGATCCCCGACAGAAGGGAGACCAATAAGAAACGCATCAGAACCATGAGCAACAGCCTCCCATGTCCAGGACGAGCTCGAAGGGCACATCCTGGATATCAAACTCTGCACAGCAGTCGCAGGCACAGTATCCCCCACAATCTTTACTAGTGCCGTGGGAGAACTCGATGGAACCAAGTGCGGCTTATACACACTATCAGGTAACTGCGAAAAAATGGTCTCCTCCGTACTAACAACCCTAATCTCCAAAGATTCAAATTTCTTTGGATCAGAAGTAGAGTCCGGGCATGCATCCATCACACGCAAGGAGAGATGCGTTGGGACTCCACGGATGCGATTAATATGATCTCCTTAGACTAGCCCCAACGCTGGTATCATAAGCAGTAACATAATCTCCAGCTCAGCAAAAATGCTGACGTGGTGGACAATTAAGGAAGAGAGAGGGGGTTACGGTAACATAAGTGGATACGGTATCATAGCGCAGGTTACGATAAAAAATAATGCCAAAACGATCCCATGCGCCTCCTTCTTCCTCTCGCTTCCTCGGTCTCTCCCCGAGCTGTTTCTCCACTCGTGCCCAGCAGCCAGCAGCCTCCATCCTCCTCTCTGCTCTCCGTCCTCCCGTTGGCGGCGGCGCCGGCCGGCGGCGCAGCTGAATCATGGCGAAATCCGGCCAGCGCAAGGGGACGGCGCAGGTCCGGCCGTCGGCGACTTCACCACGACAGCAGTTCACCGGCGCCCCGACGAGCTCCTGCGCCAATCCTTTTCCACCACCGCACCACTACCCCGGGCCCCCGGCGAGCTCATCCGCGAACCCTATGACGCCGCCGCACTTCTACCCCGCCCCTCCGACGAGCTCCTCCACGAACCCCTCTTTGAATCAATGGTAAGTTCATACTTTGTGTATCTCGGTGTGATTTTCTTAAATCTGATTGCTAGTCTGATTCCCCAAGAAATTCACACAGCCTAGAGGCGTTAGAGCATAAAAGCTAGTCAGATCTCGCCATGGACTAATTTAGCATGTCTATATAGCTCTCTGCCTACAGGAGGCTTCTCGTGTATCTTTATATAAAGATTTGATTGATGTTATGTAAAGATTTGATTCAGCTATGATTTAGTTGTACTTGATCTGATTTTTAAAGGTGATTAGCATGTGAATATTTTGGTTCAGATTGTCATATACTTCTTCTTTAGATTGTCATGATTTTTCAAAGTTGCTATTGCTTCACTCATGAATTATGATACTTCACACTTGTAATAGGAGGCCATTGTATACCCCTGCACCTGAAGGTTTACTTAATTTTGGACAATTCTCGCCAATGCACATGTATAATTTTCAACCACCGCCAATGCATCTTCATGACCAAGGAAACCAAAGGACGGAAGATTTGCACTTTGTTGGTACTTCCCCACATGACTCTTTCTCAACACCACCACCACCACCTCATCCTAAAGCTGCATCTCGGTCTGCTCCTGCGAAAGAGAAGCCAACTACTTCCAAAAGGAAGAGGAAGGTTATCAATGTTGATGATGATGAACCGAATGAAAGGACCGCACAACGTCTGTCCTACACAGCCGAAGAACATGTCCGATTGGTAATGATATTCCTTGCTCAAATCCTTTCTATATGCATTTAAATTGTTGTATGCTGTGAGGCAACTAAATTCAATGTTCAATATGTAGGCAAACGCTTGGTTGGAGTGTTCAGGTGATCCCATCGCTGGCAATAGTAAGAAAGGTGAGAAGTTTTGGGATGACATTGCTGCTCTATATAACAGTACCACACCAAGTAACCGGAAGAGAGACCGGAATCAGTTGAAGCAAGAGTGGCAAAGGACTAAGAAAAGGATAGGTGCTTTTCATGGAGAGTGGACTGCTGTGATTGGTGTGTATCATAGTGGTCACAGTACTGTAGACTTGGAGACAATGGCGTTGGAGAAATATGAAGCCAACTATCGCCATACTTTCCAGCATTTAACTATGTGGAAAAAACTCAAAGATGATGGGAAATGGCTAGCATGTTACAGAAAAATGAAGGCGAAAGAAGGGACCAATCTCCCATCAAATGTCATCAATTTGGAGAATGAGCAGCGGCCTTCTGCTGGCCGTGATAAGTCTAAAGCTGAACGTGCCGGTAAAGGCAAGGGCAGAGAAGTCTCGCAGGAGTTAGGAGAAAAGTTGGACAAATTCATTCAGGTTAATAATCAGTCTATGGAGGAGCGCCAAAAGGTGATGGAGACCCAGGTGTTTCTTTCAAATCGACAATTTGAAACTGCAAAGCTCACCAACAAGACAAAAATGTTTGATGTTTATCAAAATCTGCTCCTAGCTGACACATCTCGTATGGATGCTGATGCTAAAGCTGGGCGGGCTAAAGCTTTGAAGAATATGGAGTCCTTGCTATTTCCAGAAGGAGATTCAGGTACAGAAACAGTTCATTGAGATGGCACTTTATTTTTTTCTGCTGGTCTTTACTCAGTTTTTTTCATGACCATGTACTGACTATTCTGTTTGCTGACTGTTTGACAAGGTGGTCAAGGGGAATAGAAGTGAAGCAGCTATTCGGTTGATGGCTACTTGTGTGTGTGAACCTGATGGCTACTTGTGTGTGTGTGTGAATCTGATGGCTTGTGTGAACCTGATGAATTTTAATGATATTATATTGGCATTTTACTATTTATTATAGATCCATTTTATTTTGTGTTCTTGAAATTATCCTTGCGTACTAACAAATAAAATTTGTTATTGCTACATGCCACAAATAGATCACAAAGTGAAGTACTAGTATAGATCCCACAAAATAATAAATGAAAGCCTATATGTTACTACACTTATGATACTATCCATTGTGGAGTTAGTAACATAGAGTAGTATCATATGCATGATACTACTCTATGTTACTCCCCATTGTGAGTAGTCTTATATTGCAGGTTGCAGCATGCGATTTTATGACGAGAGAGGCAACCGCTTTAGTATAGCACGTAAATGCAGTGCAATTGACCCGGTCACATGCATGAGCTTTAAGTAGACTAGATGATACCCCGCGCGTTGCCGCGGAATTTGTAATATGAAAATTTGTTGTATAGGTATTCAGCACAAACACATATCGATAGATAAAACCATCTACAAATGTGGTATAACAAACTAATTGATTTTGCAGTGAAACTAACCAAGTCCAATACTATCGAATGGAGGTATGGACGTTCGGATCCAGCCATAAGATGACAGGGAAACACACCATATAACTGATAATAAGGAGAAAAACACCACACTGCAGTTTCAAAGTTTTCCTGATATCGGTTCAACTTTGTGTATAAAATAGATTGGGAATTTTGAATTTGAGAGCACTTGTCACCACAGGTAACAAATATCAATCACATCGAACTGCACGATAGCTTCCATTAAATACCTTGAAGATAGATGTCAACAAAATAGAAGTGATCAATCCTCCTGCTTATCATTCAGAGTTTGGACAATATAGAAACCAATCAATATCAGTATCTTGTTTCCTAATAGTATTCTTCGTTCGCTGCAGACTAATGTGAATAGAATTGAAAAATTATGTTCACCATTCTTCAACTTTTCATGGACCTACAGTAGTCAACGAACAAATCTGGGTAACTGCAGAATCAAGACGGACCTGCAGACATCAAGATATTTCGATTATCCAAAGATACAACCAGCAAAAGATAGTAATAAAATAGAAGAGGATGCGCTGAACGACAGAGAAGATTATGGAAGCAAACCATCGAAGGATTTTTTTTAGCATTGCAAGATAAATGATAGTAAACATTTGTGTAAAATTAAAGCAATGTTGCAAACAAAATCGAGGAACGGCGGTTACCTCCAGTTATGATTACATATCGTCTTCGTCAAAGGCTTCAGTAACACGATTGAAAAATTCTAGGAATGCAATCAGCTAGAGCAGATCGAAATATTCAGTAGCAACTCCGCAACCTTAATAGAATTTTGTGATCTTTGGTGTACCCCGATATTCTTGGCCGCCAGTTTATCTTCTCGTGACAGCAGACTGCGGTGTCGTTGTAGAGTAACCCTCGACATCGCAAGGCTCCCTCTCTTGACCAAGATGGTAGTTCCGCCGGCATCTGCTACCGCGCCGGCCACAAGCGCGCCTTGGTCTCTCCAATGGATGCCGATGATTTTTGCAGCGAAGAGATGGTCGATGAACCCTGCAGTGGAGGAGAAGAAGAGTCCGATCCTTCCATTAAGGTGAGGGAAGCGGCACATGTGCTGATCAGCTGATGTATCCTTCGGTTTGTGAGCGAACCATTTAAAGGTCAATGAAGAAGAAACGAACAGTCGCGGGCCGATGCCACAGTAATGGGCTGGTTCCTTTATGCGAGCACTCAGAACGTTGGAGTAAATTTGCTGCATGTGCACTGATTTGCTGGTTACACGTAAGAAACTCAATGGACATAATGGAAACTGATGTGCATTGGTTTATTAGGTGACGTGCTAACCAGCAATGAACCAGCCCATTAGGTGACGTGTTGAATCAACAGAACTTGATATAAATGAGGCAACTTTTCTTGAAGAAAAATAGTGGAGTGGAAATTAAAATGCTGAACCGGCAAGCTGAGGTGGCCACATTGAGGGCTGCATGTTTAGACAAATAGATCATTGATGTGGCATAGCTGCATGTTGAGAGAATTTCTTGTAGTGGGTCATTCCTATTTAGATATAGAAGATGAGCTGCAGAGTAAATTTTGGCACGGTGGCGTGTATATATATGCACTGTTCAATCCAACCCATCCATCACTGTGCTACCAGGCCATCCATCCATCACTTACGCATGAGCAACTTCTTTTTCGCCAAGAGAGCCACCCTCCCTTCCTATAGTCCAAAGTCTCAACCAACACCGCAGCCAGACCGAGTTGAGTTAGCGAGAGCAGACCGAGCGAGCCATGGCCACGTTCAAGGCGATCGCGACGCAGCAGCTCAAGCTGCAGCTCAGGAATGTCCTGACCGTCTTCCTGCTCTGGCTCTCCTTCCACCTGGCCGACGGCACCTGCGAGAGTGTGACCTACCTCTACACCATCTCCCAGCTCTTCGTCCTTGCCGGTGTCGCCGCCACCACGGCCCTCAAGTTCTTTACGGGGATGGCGTTGAACACCGCCGAGGTCCTCCAGAGAATCACCCCCGTCGCCGCCTGGTGGAAGAGGGCGGCGCTGAGGGGAATGCTCCTCCTCGGCGTCATCCGGCTCTCCGCCGCCTACTACTTCCTCGCCTTCCCGGTCTTCCAGGAATGGTACCGCTACCTCACCGTATGCGCCCCCAAGGCCGGCTACCCCTCGCTGATAGCCATGGAACTGACGGTCAGCATGGCGTTCGTGCCCTTCTACGCGTGGGTGGCCGTCTCCAAGAACCATCACTGGCTCCAGTAGTCGTGTTAATTAGGTATGCTTAATTACGTCAGCTAGCTCGTGTGAGTGTCTGTAACTTTAGTGAGTGTGTTTAGGAATGAACAAAGGGACCTACCACCTGTTGCTGCTTCTATCTATGGGTGTGTATGTGGTTTGGAAGAAAAAGTAGCATTAATCCTGTGCTATCGTTGTTCTATTAACTGATGTTTACAATGCTTAGTACCTAGCTAGTTGTTTTGAGCCATGGCGACGGAGAGTGCATAAACCAGGCCGGGAACGATTGCCTAGTAAAAAAATTCAACTCCGGTGGCCCCGTGCTTCCGATGACGGCGTTGTCCGCCTCCGTTATCCCTTGTCGTCCTGGTTTCGTCCCGCCGCCACAACCACTCTCGGACATCGCCGCTATCTCACCGGCCGGGACTCGCCGTTCCCCTCCTCATGGTGCCTATAAAAGGGGTCGACGCAGCCTTCTCATTCTATGTCCGCCGGCATCTCGTTGAGATCCAAGTACAGACAGAGTAATGGTTGCAGCCGACTCGAGCATCACCGTCGGCGCCCTACACAAGCTCCTCACCGCCCCTCTCTTCTACTTTTCCCGCACGGACCATTCACTGTTGAAAGATAGATAGCTCGGATTTCGGTTTGGTAGCCAGATTCTCTCGTCTCTAGTGCTAATTGTAATTCTTGCGGCGAAAATTAGATTGTTATTGCCTTTTTTTGTAGCAGGAATTACACGGTTGTTGCATTTCTACTCACAGGAATTGGAGGTTTGTTATAGTTCTTGCATGGAAGATGATGGTTAGGCATTATTGTAGTACAAAGTGGATGTAAACAATTGGTATATTCCTGTAGAAAAAACTGACAGAAGATTGTTGTATGAACAAAGGTTGTGCAATTCTTCTATACTGTTCATAGGGGACAAAAGAAAAAAAGGCAGTGTAGGCACTACTGGAAAACGAGTTGCTGCCGGCATATCGGCTGTTTGCCGAATGCCAAAACACGGGCCACTCGGCAGATGCGGCATCTATCGGGTCAGCCGGCATGGTGCCATCAACGTGACCTAGGAGACCGGCTCGGCCAGGCGAGGCACGCACGTAGATGGTCTACGTGGTGTAGTTGCCGGCTTGGAAGGAGAGGACGACGGGGGCGACATTGCGGGGAGTGCCTGTAGGATGAACGACGTCGGCAGGGCAGGAAACAAGAGCATAGCTGGTTCCATCGAGCACGGCCGGGCTGGACATCGTGGCAGCGGAGATAGGTGGCCGCTAGGGTTTTGGATGGGTTTAGTTTAGGCTGATACCTTGTAGAACGAGAGAGTGTTTTGGGGGAAGCCTTGCACGATTAAAGACGTGGGGTTTCGCGGTTTTTAAGTAGCGGTCCAATGCCAATTAGGGTTAGGTTACAAATAGGTATATTTACACAATATATTCGCTACCACTTATATTCGTGGGTTCCGACCACACCATCGGTTAAACTTATTTCCTGGTTGTGTCGGCCGTGCATTGTGGTACAACCTAGGAAATATAGCTACGATTCCTGCCACATGCTTGTAGCTTTGGGGCTGACATAATCATACTATCGTTGAAGCATGTGCTATCTCTGGTTTAAAATACTTGATATAGATTTATCGAAATAAAGATGTATTTAGACAAATTTTAGTGTGTAGATACATTTATATTTAGTCAAAGCTATGTCAAATATTTTAGAACTGAGGGACTTGCATATAGAAGAAAAAAAGTTTCCTCTCGATTTCAATTACTAGAAACCCTAGTGTTCTCTACAATCGACCAAAGTAAAAGAAAAAAAGATCAGAGTACAACAACAAAAGGGAACGCCTATGGCTACCCACAGAAGGTAGAAAATAAAGGGAGACAACTAAAGATGCCAAAGCTCTAAAAAACTTAAACTGCAACATTTTTTCACCTGAACAAACACCAGGGGAATCCTGTGACATGGCAGAGAGTGTGTCTCTTGTTACACGTTTCATCCAAACCATGCATGGATTCCCCTCTCTTTCTCTCTACTTTTGGCGCCAAACCGATATTGGCAATGGAGGCAGCGCAACAGGCGATAGAGCTCGGTCTTTTAAATATTCCACCTCTTTCTCTCTTTAGCTTTATGTCAAGCGGTCAAGAGCTGATCAATCAGTTTCTGTTTTCTCAATCCATCTCTCCCGAACTCCTGTACCCAATTTAAAGCTTGTGACTACATGTACCCAATTTTCTCAATTTGAGGTTGATGTGTGCATACGTAAGTACTATAGGGGTATTTGGTCGGAATGAACAAGGCGCTTCTGTCAGTGTTGCGGTCTCCGCTCGGCTTTGAGATGCTTGGCACCCTCTGCTTCAGGCTCGACGTCTTTTGAAAACTTTGCTATTTCGTCTCCTGCTCTTCTTCGTTGACAAGCTATGTGCTAGTTGTCGGGATTCCTTAGCTGGAGGTCCGTCCTGCCACTCCTGGTGGCTGGCTGTTTCACGCAAAGGTCTGGTGCTCAGCGTAGTGTAGCCCTTTTCTCCTTTTTAGCTTGTCCTTACTTTGCTTTGTAAGTGGTTCTTCTCAACACATTGTACCTTGTGGCCGATTGGATTTATTAATTTAAAGTTGGTCTTTATAGTCTATTTTCTAAAGAAATTAATCTGCCACACGACTCCGGCTGCTCCTGCTCCGCAGTGTATGGGGGCATGCAGCTAGACGACAAACACATAATCATGCAGATAGACTACTTCCTAATGCAAAATATAAAACATGAGCTAATCCTCTAAGATTTCTTCCAACACTGTCTATGTTAGTTGTCCGTTGTTTGGAGTAAAGGATTCGGTGTTAAATGTGTTATTTTCTCAAGTCCTTTACAACTTTCATGGTAACGCCGCCGACTCTCGCGCACTCCTGTACCCCAAAGCAGCTGGAGTACGCAGTATGTGACTACATATAAACCAGGTGCTCCTTCCCATCCATTGAAACCAGCACCCCAAAGCAAGAGCCGGGGAGAGCAGAGAGCGCCACGTCGAGCAAGACGGCGGCCATGGCCATGTTTAAGCAAGTTGCGACGGATCAGCTGAAGGTGCTCTGCTTCGCCTTCATGCTGGGCAACGCCTTCCACGCGGTCCCGGCGAACCCGGAAAACTCCTGTGGGAGCGACTTCTACCTCGGCCTTCTCACCACCCACTACTTCCTCGTCTTCCACATCTTCGCCTCCGCCATGCTCCTCCTCGCGGTCCGGATGGCCATCAACACGGCCGAGACCACCGTTGGTGCCTCCGGACGCAGGGCCTTCGAGGCCATGGGCCTCGCCTCCGTCCCCGACGGGTGGAAGAGGTCATCCCTTCGCGTGCTGCTCCAACTCGCCGTGTTCCACTCCGGCATCGCGTCCTACCTCGCCATCGTCACCTTCGAGGAGGGGTACTTCTACCGGACCGGCTGCCATGGCATGTCCGGCGCGGGCTCGCGCTCCGTTATCCTGGTGTTTCTCGCGGGCGCCGTGTACGCCTTCTCCTCGTGGGTGGCCACGAAAAAGAACTAGTCCATGTGTTTGGCACTTTGCCTAGGAAAGTAGGAAGTAGTCCGTCGTGTTAGGAAAGAACCGTGCATGCTTTAATTAGAGAGATCGATCCAGGTTGTCGTACGCACGTAGGAGTTTGTGCTAGGGGTGTTTCGTCGGAATGAAGAAGGTGCTTTTGTCAGTGTTTCTGTCTGTTGTCTGTTGTTTGGAGTTAAGGAGAACATTCAGTGTTAAGTGTGTTATGTTCTCTTGTCCTTTACAACTTTCATGGCAACGCCGACTGCGCATTAGTCCACGCTTGTCTATGTCTTGTGTCTCTAGTCTGGAGTAAAAGAGAACATTCAGTGTTAAATGTCTCTGATCTGTGCGACATGCTCGCGATTTGACGGCGGCTCCAGCGGCGGTGGATTCTGATCTACTGGCCATGACATCAAGGTGACGTCAGTTGCGTGCCAAGAACGTCGTATGGTCAGTAATGTGCCGTGGAAGCATATGCCTGATCCAATGGTGATGCATGAGTTCGATAATAAGGGTGTCGGCTCTGTTCTTTGATAGCACGATCAGGGCAATCGTGTGGACCAGGGCGGAGCCAGGATTTCGACATAGGGGGGGGCGAAGAATACAATCACAGAAAAGATAAAACATCACAATTTTTTTACAGCAACAAATCACACTAGATCAAGACTTGGTGTATTGATAGATGATAGAAATACATGTAAAATTGAGAAGAACCTCGTTTCTACTGGATTAAATTTGGACGTACGACTACAAAACAAACAAAACAAATTCACAATCTTATCAGAGCTATTGCTTTTTTTCCAGTATAACTATCCTGCAGTTTTATCAAAGAAAGTCATCGATTCTTGGTAACAGAAATATGTATCTAAATCTAATTATATTAGATTATTGACTGTCTTGTATACAAGTGAAACAATTTATTAGACTACAGGTTGCAATCCATCGACACAAATGCAAACTACGTCGTACCGTCAGATTTGATATCTTGTGGAGAAATACAGCGATCGCCGGAATACTCGATGCCACCGAGCGCCAATCATCGGCGTTGCGGCAAATGGCGGACTTGGTTAGCGCGGCGCCACCGCGGCGCCGGCGATGTCCTCGCGTGGCATCTGGCGATGGGCATAGCGGCTGCAGCCGTGAAATCGATGGATGAATCTGATCGAGCTACTCGTGTAGACCCTAGGTGAACGGACGAAGTACACGGTTCACCACAACTGCCTATGGGCTTTTCGTTTGGGCTTCTGTACACCTAGAACGAAAAACTAAGTCTGGCCCTTGAGCATTAATCTAGCACTCTCTGTACCACGGCCATCAGCAGGTGTGTACTGCTAAAAAAATAGCTTGTATAGGTATGATAGTGCTAGCATGTATACACGGAACTGTTGAGGGGGGCCGACGATTTGGGGGGGGGGGGGGGGGGGGGGGGGGTCTAGCCCCTGCTAGCCCCCCCTGGATATGCCCCTGGTGTGTACGACACGGTGCCTGGATGTTGAGATGGTGTTGGCATTTAACTCAAGTTTTCGAGATGGATGGCCATATGTGACGCCCTCTTGGACGGTGAAGCCTCAGAGGCCGACAGTGGTATGGGACGCCTCCACCTCTGGATCGGGTTCGATCCGGCTCGGCATAAGAGCATGTCTAGTAGTACCCTCAAACCCCTAAACCCTAAAAAATAACTGCTTTTTTACGGGTTGAAACGAAATAAACGCGTAGACTAGAACCCCTAAACCCGTAAAAAAATTTAGAGGTTGGACCCCGGGTCGCCCTCCCAACCTCTAAAGTGAGGGTTGGAGAGGGTCAACAGCCCGAGCCTGTATTCTCCATCCTCCACGTGCGGGAGGGAATTTTCAGCCCATCCCCTTCCTCCCGCCGCCGCCGGGCTCGCAACCGCCGGCCGCCGCGCGCCATGGAGCCGCCCGCCGCCCCGCCCGCTTCCTCCCTCGCGGCCCCGCCCGCCTCCTCCCTCGGCCCACCCGCCTCCTCCGTCGCCCCGGCCGTCGCCCAGCAGCCCGCCCGAGCCAGGCGCAGGTCACCGCCGTGGTCGCCGCGGCCCACATCGGCGCCAAGCGGCGGCGTGCTGGCCATCACGTCGTCCCGCCTCAGCCGTCCCTCGCCCCGGCTGCTGCCTCCTCCCTCGCCCCCCCCCCCCCAAGAGCCGGCCGAAGGCGCCATCGCGTGGGCCGCAAGGTGCTGCGGCCTCCAAGATCGCCGCGAGGGCGTCCCCGGCCGTGAAGAAGGCCGTGCCCAAGGCGCGGAAGAAGCCCGCGGCCGCTGTCGCCGAACCACCGCCCGCCGCACACGAGGTGCTCAACGAAATGCCCGCACCGGCGACGTCGTTCATGGACCTTCTCCAAGACGCGGAGGTGGACCTGGGGCTCCGTCTCTAGAACCCTTTAGGGTTGGTGATGACTTGGAGGAAGATGGTGATGACGAGGAGGAGGATGGGGATGACGAGGAGGAGGTGGCCGAGATAGAGGAGGCGGCGTTCGCCGCCGCTTCCCTCCCCGGCTTGGAGGAGAGGATGATCAAGGTCAAAGAAGCAAAGGTATGGAAAGAACTCATGGTGGAAGAGAAGGAGCACATGATGATGTCCAAGAAGGACATGGATGAAGACCAATTGCAATTGTGGAAGGACTACAAGGAGGACATCGCGGAGAGGAAGAGGATATTCCGTGGTGCATCCTCTACTTTTCGAGTTGACACTCCGATGAGTGGTGGTGGCGATGGCGGTGTGGACAACTCCGAAGAAGGCGGTGTTTGATGGACGTGGAAGTGGTCTAGGAGATGGCGCCGATGTGTAATTTTTTGGTGATGGTGCCGATGAGAGGGGGCAGATGATGATTTTGTGATGTAAACTATTAAACCATGCATCAATGATTCTCATTTCCTAGTATGTTTGAAGGTTGATTGTGTTTTTGTAGTGATAATTGTGATAAATGTGTGACAGTTTTAGAGGTTGGGGTTGAGGCAAAGACTAGAACCCTCAAACCTTGGGTTTGAGGGTTCTAGTCTTTGCCTTCCAATTCTCAACCCTTAAACTGCTATGAGGGTTTGAGGGTACTACTAGTGATGCTCTAACATCTCTTTCGGATGGGTCAATGCATAGGCGGAACTTCAGCCCAGCTGCACGTGCTCCGCTTTGTCCGGTAAGACTGCACAGATTGCATAATTAGACGTTAACTAGTGAGAAGGTGGCTATTTGCCCGGGCAACAACTCCAATAGACATGGGCACATGGCTTTTTCCGATTTTCTTACCAGCAGAGACAAACCCACAATAAGCTGGCCCAAAGGTGTCGTTAACCTACTTGGAAAGTGTAGTTTTTTTATGTGTTTAACGGTATGATGAACAAGGGTGTGAAGGAGGAAAAAACTTTGTCCAAATGAGAGGTGGGACCTACATTGTAATTTTTCCCAGGATGTGTTTTACGGTAGCTGTTCTGTAAGACCACACTCTTGTACTGAAATATTTTTTTACTCCCTCCGATCCAAAATACCATCGTGGGTCTATCATTGAAACGTATGTACTTAGTTCTTTTTCCACGACACTTAATCTGGACCGGAGGGAGTAGCATATTCGAAACCATTCTTTCGGTACTGTGATTTTTTGTATGCACTAGAGTTACTCTTATATTACTGGGTTACGATCCCACCGTTCGCTAACTTATTAGCTGGGCGTGCTGATCGTGCATTGTGGTACAACCTAGAAAATAGACCTACCATTCATTCCACGTTGTAGATACTAGGTTAGATGGCTTGGGAACGACGTAATGTCGTAATCGTGTTATCATGCCATCATCGAATCATATCGCATTTAAAAAGTTGTTCTCTCCGATTTCCATTAATAGAAGCCCTAGTGTTCTCTACAAAGAGTCAAGGATCAAAGGAAAAGAAAAAGGAAAAACATGGTAAAGCAATAAAAGGGGGTGTCTACAAGACAGAAGATGGAGAATAAAAGGGAGAAAACTAAAGATGCCAAAGCTCTAAAAAATTTAAAACCACAACATTTCTTCAGATTCTGTGAAATGGCAGAGTGCCAGAGTGTACACTACATCACGGTTGAGTTTTAGGGGCACTATTAAGTGCCCCTAAATGTCACTTTTCTGCCCCTAAAAGTATTTGGGGCACTTTTTTTAAGTGCCCAATTTACTTGTGTCTCTAAAGTTTTAGGGGCACTTTATATTGTGCCCCAAGAAGTGCCCCTAAAAGTATTCATTAGAGGCACTATGGAAAGTGCCCCTACATTTAGGGGCACTTTGAGGAAGTGCCCCTAAATGTATTTAGTTGCACTTTGATGAAATGCCCCAAATACTTTTAGGGGCACTTTGATGAAATGCCCCTAAATATATTTAGGGGCAGTTTGAGGAAATGCCTCTAAATACATTTAGGGGCACTTTGAGGAAATGGCTTTAAATACATTTAGTGGCACTATGTCAAAATGCCTCTAAATACATTTAGAGGCAGTTTGATTAACTGCCCCTAAATCAATCTAAGGTCTTTCCTAGCAAATTCAATTCAAATCTATTATTCAAATCACATCACTCAATTCGAATCAAATTCTAAACATCACAGCACATCACAACAATCTGTTATTACGGTACCAGATTGTAAATAGTAATCTGTTATTACAGCACCAGTTATTACACCAACAATCTTCGGTTATACAAAGCCTACTTGACAATAGTAAATTGGTCCATCTAATAGTTCAAAAAAAAATTGGTCCATCTAACAAATCAAGAATAATTTCATAAATAGGAGCAGCAAGCTTAAACTTCACTTCAGCGCTACCAACAGCTTCATGCTAATGAGAGGAATGGTGAGAAGAGCTTCAACTGATTCCAAAGTGATAAAGCCACCACCCTGCAATTCCAGCGCAACATATGATTGTAGATCCGAAGTTTAACAAGTGCAGGTGCATGTGACGATGAATTAGATTGAACTGATCAAGTGGAGAATCCAAATATACGCTCAGGCTTGCTATTGCATCACATGAACTCTTAACTAGACATCGTATCAGTTAGGAAAACAATTTGTCAAAGGAAACAAATCATAGGTACTAGGTGAGCTGCCAATTAGACCATGTGATGGACAAAAAAAGGACACAAGACCAGGAGCAACCACTGCAGCTAAATTGTCATTACCACTACACATAGAGTTAGCTTCTTTTACCAAGGCATATATATGTACTCGTTACTATGAGGATTCATGCAAGCATAATGTATTTACTTGATCTGCTTTACAAGCTAAATTTGGCACGAATACAACAAAACAGTTGAGGTTTTAACTGCTTGTCCAACATCAACGAAATATCGCTTCCAAGTGTACAGGAAGCATGTCTTTGGAGTCAATATATAAACAGACTGAATTATTCTATTGGCACCTGCTATCAATCAAGTCATTTGATTCAATACATGAAAATCCAAAAGATAATATACATGTACTCCCTCCGTTCCAAATTAATTGACTTCCATTTGTCCAAATGTGGATGCATCTATGCTTGTAACATGTCTAGATACATCCACATGTGGGTAAATGGAAGTCAATTAATTTGGAACGGAGGGAGTATAATTTAAGCATCTGATTCATTTGATTCAATACATGAAAATCTAGCTACCTGCCCACTAATAAAGTGATTAAAAAAACCTCTGCACGTGATGGTAGTGTACAACTGATGCAAATTTGTAGGTGATCACCGATCTTTTTCTTCCATATTATTGTGAAAATGGAACAGGATTTACTTCTAGTGACAACAATACACATTGACAAGAACTTAAAACTAGTTGGTACGTACCAGCAGTCGCAAAGTGTAATCAAGTGAGCAACCAATAGAAAGCAGTAGAAGAAAATTAAGTTAACAAATGAATCTAAGTACAAATGAGAGATGGCCTAAATGCCTGGACAGAGGTCAATATTGCTCCAACATCATATATAGAGCTGCACTAGTTTTGTAAGACATTCAAGCAGATGCTTCCATCTGCATAAGCCGAATAGATAACAGAAATATTAAACCAAATTATGTCAGACCTTCAAGGCTTCAATCTCTGATAAATATTTAGTACTTTAGTCAGTTAAACCAAAATTTATTTTCTCTAGGTTTCTGAACATTGCCCATGGCTACAGCGAGTCTAACTAAACTGATGGACTAAGTTACAGACTCCAGTATATCCCGTTGGTTTCAAACTATAGCAGATTGATTGGAATATTAATCCGTAAAATTTAAACCTAGTCATGCATAAAGGTTTTATCAACAGACATTGTTATGAAACGGATATGTATGGCGAGGGTGATGAAAAGACACTAGTTGCGAGGGTGAGGAGAAGACACTGGTATTGATGTTAGAGGTGTTCTATAAAACCTGATATCACCACGGGGAGCTTGTGCACGTCCGAGAAAAAAATTGAGCGGCCTGGATTTCACTAACAATCTGCAGTAACCTTGGAAAAGTCCTAGAGAAGGAATAGTTAGGACTTAGGAGCTGAAGTATATTACCAAGATAATTACAGGTAACTGACTAAAATTATTGTAGATAATTATTACAAGCTATATAAGCCTCCACGGCCTGAATTTTAGCTCTCGACGAAGCTAAAAAATTTATTACACTCACTTTTTGGCCTCAGGTGACACCTGCATGGCAATTTAGCTGTTGTCATTATTGTGCAGTCAAAATCCAACAGCTAATCAGTTATAATGATAATGTTACTTAAAATAAGACTCTTTGACCGTCATCAAAATTTTATATGATTATGACCTACCTCAATGTGTTGTCGACTCTGAAAACTGGCTGCTACGCTTACTTGTGCCTGTAGAAAGTACTCTGATGTTAAGGTTGACAGGATTTTCAACAAAGAGCTTCCATGAACTTAAGAGAAAGTAAAACGTCAATTATTAGTTTAAAGTGGCACCTTCTCCTCAGCCATTTTAGACAATGTGTACTCCACTATTCCATCAACGGTCCAATTCGAAACACCTGGGATTGGAGACGTCAACGGTAAAAGATGTTCCATTACTTCAAGGTAGCCTCTTAATGGAGCAACCGGAATCGGCTTTAGTCCATCCTGTAGGAAAGAAAGGAAAATGCATCAACATTTAGCTTCACTTGTATGTACGAAATGTTGCTTCAAACAAATGTTACCCAAAGAAGTATAAGATTAGAAATGGATTATTATTATTTTTCCACGCTTCTGGTTTCCATAGAAAAGACAGGCAGACAACTGTACAGTACAGCTACAATGCAGTGCACAGTGACCATGATTATACACACTGTAAAACATGTAATATGAAATAGAATAAACTATAGCGACAAACAAACTACATAATTGCAAAAAAATGATTAATAGGTAGGTAATGATGGGGCAATAAATTTGAGCCCAAATATATCCTCATTAGCACTGAGCAGACATGAACATTGAGAAAAACACTACATAAAGAACAAGCTACAGTTTGTCTAGTGGAGCTGTGAATAATTATGCATGATGTGAATAATAAGAGTTAATTCTGGAATAAAGAACATTCCCAAATCCAGGTGTTTCTTCTGTTCTACAGTCCTACCGACCATTACCTTAAAAAATGTGCAGCACCAGGAATCAATTCCTGTGACACCAGCTCCGTTGGCCGATATGGAAAATCACTGGAGGTCGCTGCTACTGAATTCGGGTTGTAAGCTCAAGGTGTTTGGAAAATCAGTAGAGGTCGCCGCTACTGAATTCGGATTGTAAGCTTGAGGTGCACCGAAATTGCTTCAGAAAGCAGCTGTACAAGACGAACCAGAACTTGCAGCACCAACACTTTGGCCATGGCTCTGCCATACATGAACAAACTCCTGAAATCAACAAAACGGTATTCCGACACACATGCACACAACGGGAAATTCATGTATTAATTTCAATGCAAAATTCAAGCCCTGATGATGCACGTCATTGGGCAAACAGACTCAAGCTTGACATGTATTATTTCAGTCACATGGCTGAATGGACCTTGAGCATAAGAAAGAGAATAATAATATGTAGGATCACCTCCCTCTCTTTGTTTCCTTTACAGTGAATAGGATTGGGTATTTTAATGTCAATCTAATGTCACAATTGAGTATGTAAATTTCTACATGTTTATGTCTCTCTATCACAGAGTATCCCTGGTAACTGCCACCAAACAACTGCACGAAGAAGGCCCAAGTTGTTGCAAACTGGTTACTCATATATGGTAGGCGATGACTAGGTGACGTGAAAACACAAGCACGCGTAAATTTTGACAGAAGCAGCTTTTAAGTTTAACTACATGTGTTCCCCATATGTCAATAATAACATCTTAACGTTTTGTGAATAGGATCATAGAACTAGAGAACTTTCCCAAAACCATGTGTATACATACAGAAATGTTTTTTCCGTTCAAATATAAAAGTAAAGCAGGCAGACAGATCGCTGATACTACCAAGAACAGGCAAGACTCTAGCTCCAATCGATCAACCATACTTCAGTGAAATGCGGAACTTTGTACACAGACAAGAGATTAAGTGTGTTTACCTTCTCAACATCGTATCCATACTCACCTACAAAACGAAAGAAAAATAGCATAAGGAACACTTGCAGAGAAGCTAAGCAGTATGTCCAACTGGCTTACCAAATGGAATAGCAATGTTAGATTCGACTCTCAGCGCACTATAATTCAAGCAAAATTTACATTAAGTAGCTTCCAAATGAATAAGAATAGATATGAATGAATTTTAAATCAGCCATTCAAACACCAGGTTGCATATAAGAATTAGCACCAAAAACCACAACACGCTGATTGTGACTATGACAATGTGAGGTTTAGGATTAACTTATTGTTCTCCAAAAAAAAAATTTGCATTGGCTACAATTCTATAACCAGATTTTAAACATTAAAATATAGGAACAATCTACCATTTATCCAAGAAATAGCTCAGTTAGGCAATAACACAAACACCTGGTGGGCAACCATTTATCCCAAAATCACATTTCAATCAAACTCACGAGTAAGCGGATGGGGATGGGAGAGGATGTACGGAATAGTATGAGGCCCCGAAACCGCCGGCGAGGGAGGCCTAGGGTTGAACTTTTTAAATTTGAATTTCTTCAAAATTTGATTTTTGTTCAAATACGAATATTTTCCAAACTTGAAATTTTTCAAAACTGATTTTTTTACAATTCCAACAATTTCGGAAATCAATTTTTTTTCAATATGAACAACTTATTAGAATCTGAATAATTTTGAATCTAAGCATTTTTCTAATTTGAAAAATTTTCGGGTTTGAACAATTTTCAAATTTGAACAAATTTAAATATGAACAATTTTTAAATATGAATAATTTTCAGATTTAAACAATTTTAATTATGAACTATTTTTAAATTTGAATATTTTTAAAATATGAACTATTTCCAAATTTGAACATTTTTTAATTTGAACATTTTCAAATTGGAATTTTTTTGAAACTGAACATTTATCATTTATGAACATTTTTCAAAATTAAAAAAATTGAATCAAAAAGAACATAAACAAACACGAAAATTGATATGGATCAACTAGATGATCCGTAGGTTATTGCCCGATCTTTCACAGCGAATAAAACAGATAGCAAATCTTCCAATCACACGATGCACGTAACCGAAGAGGAACGAATCTAGCAAGCAACATGACGATGATCGACACACGTCAAACCTTAGCCTGATATTCTTGCACACATGAACCATGGCATAATAAAAACAAATAAGGCCCCGTTTGAAACACATGATAGGAAATATGCAGAATAGGAAAAACAAATGAATTGAGAGATCATACCCAGCAAATCCTACGGAAATTTAAAACACGGGAATGAAAAAAGTAACCATTTGGATATGCAGGATAGGAAAAACGTAGTAACTATTTTAAATTTGAACAACTAGCGCTTTGCCTTTCTGAAAATTACGCTTTCCACCGCTATGATCTTACTCCTGAGCACTACCATGCTGCAGACGAATTTCTGAAAATTACGTTGACCAGCCATCTGAAAATCGCCCAAAATCGAGTTAGTATATTGAGGAATCATATTAATTACTATACCATAAAAGAAATTGTTCTAATTACAGCACAAAAGAACAAAATCTGGCAAAAAAAAGGTAGTAATCTAACTTAATATATTCAGTGAAGCAATCACGATGGATACATGGATCGATCTATTCATGCATACACAGATACACTGATGATAGACATAAAGATGAAGCGGCAGAATTTATGGATCCAGCTAACTGCCGGAGGTGGGTGCCAGGCTTGTCGCGTGATGGCGTGTAGTTGACGGGAAAAATATTCTGCAGGAAGTTTCGTATCTTCCCCTGCTACGGCGCCAGAAAGCACTCTTGATGGCCCTTCACGTAGTTACCTGCGTGAAAAGAATATGGGTTAGGTTGAGACTCCAAGTGCAGGTTGTGTAGTAAGTGGAAGACGTGTTTTCTCCAAGAGGGGTGACTCAAGGGTTTAATATCGAACTCTCGGGATATCAGTAGTGAAGATTTATCTTTCCTATCCTTCTTTTGGTTACCTACAAAACAAAGTAAATGTTTTGGTCCTCAATCTCACCTAGTGGTTGTCAAGCACAAGGTGTGAGAATGATATCAAGATAATATGCAATGTAAACAAGAAATAAACATGCAATGGTGGTAAATAAATATGCAAAGATGGTGGTAGCAATGATAAATTATATTTTTGGGTTTTTTATGATGAATGCAAGATGTAAAAGTGTTTTTGTATTTTTGGATTTTTAAATGGCAGAAAATAGAAAAGTGTTAAAAGTGGTTGGAAAGGTGTTTCTTATGATTAAAAATGGACCGGGGTTCATGGTTTCACAGATGCACTCTCTCTTTAATAAAGTGGTAGACAATGGAACACTAGAGTTGACACATGAGATTGCAACACAACAGTTTAATGACAAGTTATAATTATATGGGCATCCCGTCCTAACATAGAGACCTTTTGGTTATTAGTCTCTCTTATACTCCACCAAGATGCGAACTAAATCATAACACCTCAGTAATTAAGATAACTCAGAGTATAGCAATAAGTATCATGACATGAAGTTAAAACAACAACATGCTAGATCTAGTCGTGGAGTAGTGGCAATGGTCACACCAACATCTTCGGTAGCATGGTATTTCTTTTTATCCCTAGTGAGGCAACAAAGTAAGGTAAAACACCCAAGTGGATCGCAGAACTTTCTCTCACGTTCACTGCAATAGCCACCCCCCGTTACTCCAACTAATGCACACGTTTCCCCTCACACGCTCTCATAAACATGTTTGATCATAACAAGTAATTAAGAACGGGGTACATAATATGCATCTACTTTCATAACTGAAACAAAACCATTGCAATCTCAAACATATATTAACACATAAAAAAATATCCACCACAAAGGTATTACATAGATGACCGTAATCATGTTTAGCAGCTCATACGGTACTAATTAGTGAAGCTCGAGAGAGAGAGATACATAAGTTTATTTCACAAACCCATAGTCCAGAGGTGGACTACTCCCTCTTCATCATGGAGACGGTGGAGAAGTCATTGGAGAAGATGGAGACCACGCCGGCAGCGCCCCGCCGGAGTTTTCCCCCTCCAATCTGCAGCTCCAGGTCTCTATTTTTGTGTTTCTGCGGCGCTCCCTCCAGAGAACGTCGGGACACTATTTTTATAGGCGTTTTTAGGTCAAAACGGAGTCGGTGGAGGAAAGATTGACGGCAGCGGAGCGTCGAGGCCCAAGTTGGGGGGTCCCACGTGGCCAGGTACAGGGGCTGCGTGGGCCCACCTCTTTTGGCCCTCGGGGCTCCGTTTGTTCGCTTCCTTCGCCCCCCAAGTCTTCTTCCTTCCAAATATTGACGCTCGTAAATTTGCAGGTGATTTGGACGTCGTTTGTGTCCCTGAAACATTAAAGGAAAGAAATAGGGTTTGCTGCCTACGCAGGGTTAATTCCATAAAAATAGGGAACATGTCAAATATTCCCAAAATCATTATTAAACAGTGATATAACCCTTATATGATGCAAATATGACTGGAATATAAGTAAAAATAATGCAAAGTTCATGTATGCATTTTACATGCATCAACATCCCCAAGCTTAACCTATACTCGTCCTCGAGTATGAAGGTGATAAAACTAACATGGACTTTGCAATTTAATACTATCAATGGATATCAAAGATGATTACTATTGCTACATAGAGTAAAATGATTCATTCTTAAAAGGAGTAGCAATATGCAAGATAGTTTATGAAGTGATATCAAGTATTCAATGCAAGGATGTTCAATGATAATTCAAAAAGTGTAACATAAGAGAATAAGTACTATGGACCACATGTATGCATAATAATAAGTCAGAACATCCTACAATGGTCAAAGAGTATTGGTGAAAATCTGAATATAAAAGGTGGACACTTTGGAAAGATATATATATGAGTAGAGGTAAAGCATGAATAAATTTCATCTAACTTCTGAACTTCTCTATTTAAGTCAATGATTGTAATATGGTAATCCTTGGTGTCAAGCTCTCATTCCCCTATCATAGCATCTTGAATGATTGATGGCTCCCAAGTGCAGGAGATCAATTGTAGTACCTTTCAATTAGAAAAGGTTGTCGAACCCACGAGGAGCTGAAGATATTGGTTAGTAAGATTGATAAATAAAACAATAAAAGATGCAGGTGTTATTGGTATTTTCAGTTGTATAATTGCAAGCAGATAACAGATAGTAGCAAGTGAAAGCTCTCAAAGAGAGAAAGCCCAATCCTCTTATGTGGCAAGAGGACAAGCTCAAGTGATGTGTAACTTATATGTGGCAAACGTTCCCGAGGGCGGCATGGATGATGCTAGGCATAGAGATTTATTAAACAACACGTTGAATATCTTGTCAAGTTTTAATCCTCTTTGGACGGAGCCATAATTAGGTATAGCTAAATAAATAAACTACACCCCCTTATGATGGATCATGTGGCCAAGCAAATGACTGCACAAGAATTATTAAGACCTAAAGTCCCACCATAGCATTACACTCTAAGGTCCCCGATACTAATACCCTCATAATATAACTTCATGACTCGGTCTCATGTTTACGTGTCCTCCCAAGTCTCCATCAATTCATTACACTACGGTGTTCTCCTATGAGCCCATATAGGTGAAATGTTGTGCAGTCGACGTTCGCACAACACCATCATAGAATCACATAAAAAGATAAATTCTTGACAAAATACCAACACATGTCATATATAAATCAATGACAATTCATCCTATGCCCTCAGGAACTTACGGGAACTACTCACAACGTGCGAACATGATCATAATCAGTGGCATAAGTGGTACAACACAATCTGAAATTATAACTTCACCACCAAATAATGACAAGTACTCAATCACAAACATGAATAGTAGCACAAAACAAGTATCTAGGGTATAGCAACTCTCAAACTGCGAGGGGAACGGAGTGGATCACGGTGATGATGATGGTGATGGTGCTGGTCTTGATGGGGGTGATGATGTAGAGGCTCCTCCCACGGCAAGGAGGAGAGGTGATGACGATGACGATGATTTCCCCCTTCTCCGGAGTTCCGGAGCAGCAGGATCTGACCCCCCTCGGAAGGGATCAGGAGTTTCGCCGCCGCCGCGACCTCGGATGGACTTGGAAAAATTAGGTCGTTTCTTTTCGGGCAAGACGAAGGCGTTGCTAAAAAGCCCAGGTGAGGAGGTGCCCAAGGCCAGTTTGGGCTGGTCCCACGCGGCCAGGTACATGGGCCGCGTGGGCCACCCCCATTTGGCCCTCGTGGCTCTCCTCTCTTCGGTCTTCTTCCCTCTGCCTTTCTCCCGATGAAAAACTAACGCAGTATTTTTCCTTTTATTATTTGAGGTTCTGTAGCTCCTGAAACATTAAAGACAAGAAAAAGGAGGTTTTCTGCCTCCCAGAAATTAAATACCAAAAATAGGGACTTTGTATGAAAGTCCCCAAAATCATCTAAAACATGTAGAAACAATCATATAATCATGCAAATAACATTCTAGTATGATACTAAAAATTATATAAATGATGATATAAAATGCACGTATCAACTCCCCCAAGCTTAAACCTTTACTCGTCCTCGAGTAAGTAAGGACATAGATCATTACATGCATCAATGGACTTATGGTTGATAAATAAATACGGGCATTGTATCATCATCATATTCAATTGCAAGATAAGATTAATGATCTAAAACTCATAATATGAGGGCAACATAAGTAGAACTCTAGCAATCACCCCTTACTTTTGAAAGCAAATAACCATTGTATGTTGGACAATCGAATCATATTGTTTTTCACATGCTTTTGCTCTTCATGGCAAGCATTATAATCTTTTATACTTTGCTGAAATTCAAAGACAAGATAAACTCTCATTGGATAACAAGTTCAAAAGAAGACAAATGAAAAGACAGATAGATATAAAAATTGTTATCACTCTTGCTTGACTAGTAACTAGTGCAAACTTTAGTCATGGATATCTCAATCAAGTTCCCATGCTCTACACAACCCTTTTCTTACACTTTCCATGGCTAGCTGAAATTTCAGGTGCCTTCCTTTCATTCACATTCAAGAGCATAAGTATTGAAATATCCATGATCATTAATTTGCTCAAAAGATACTAGTTTGTAACAAGAGTGTTTTATATTTTTCATTAAGTCTTCTCAACTTCTTATCCTACAAGACTATATCTTAACCTCAAACTATTAATTCACAAGTCTTTTTACTTCTTCTATATTGAGATAATTCTATAATTGTCCAACATACTCAAGTTAATTAATTTCAAGGCAAGATGTGATTGAAATTCTAAATATGCCACGCTCATTTGCATGAGTGTTACCCATCAATCTCCAAACAAGAGAATTATGGATGACACCATACTTTAATATTTATTGATAAACCATAGGATAGGGATACATGATAATGCTCCATGAGCTCACACACGCCTAAGAGATATTGATAACTAAACGATAAAAGCAAAACACACCATGACTAGATAGATATGATAAACTAGTGGAGATAAAGACTAGGTGGAACTCCCCAAGCTTGACGTTTTGCAAGGTCTTTCTTTGCTGCAGCTTCCTCCTTCTCATATTCTTTCTCCCACTCAGCCATCTTCCATGGAAAGGGCTTTCCATCACGGAAAGATGTAGGTGGATCATTATACCTGAGGGTGGCAGCTGCTGCAATCTTCTTGAAGCGTTCTTCATATTCACAGTTCTGGTTCTCCAAATCCCACATGAAGCATTGGAACTTTCCCATTTGTCGACGACGTCCTTGTATCTATCTTCCAGATCTTCAAGCCTTTTCTTGTACTCTTCAACCTGAAGGTCTGTCCTCCAACTCATCCAGCCTTGCCTCTACCGTGCCGGTGGCCTTGGGAGCCTTCACCTCCTCCACGAGCATCACACCCTCCTTGAAGCACACGGTCTTCGGTGGTGTCATCACGGAGTTGAGGTAGCGGTTCACAACACCCTCCTTGGGAGAGCTCTCCCCCTCTTGGTTGGATCCGGAGCAAGACATGGCTAAAACCTGACAGGCAGAAACAACAGAAACAAAGATCGCTCGAGAACGCTCGGTGCGAGATCAGATCGGCAGAGAGGGGTATATATTGAGGGTTTTTAGGTCAAGACGAAGCGTCGGGATCGAAAACGAGACGAAAAAGGACTCCGAGGTGGAAAAGGGATAGCCCCACGCGGCCAGGTACTTGGGCCGCGTGGGCCCCTCTCTTTTCTCCCTCGGGTCTCCGTTTCGTCCAGTTTTCTTGTCCCATACGATGATTTCCATAAAAATTGACCTCCGTAAAATTTTATGCAATTCCGAGAAACTTTCCAACACAAAAGTTACCTTCTATTGATTTAGGGTTTCTGGAACTGCACGGTTTCTCTCAATTACCTCTTCCGGTGTTTGTAAATTCAACTCCTCCACCCTTCCGATGAAGCTCTTTCCTGCAATATAAGGTTTAAGGCGTTGTCCATTGACTACATGAGGTTTACCTTTCATGTCACCGTGAAGACGGATAGCTCCTGAACGGTACACCTCCTGTATCACTAATGGTCCCTGCCACTTTGAAGCTAGCTTCCCTGCAGAAAACTTGAAACGAGAGTTGTACAATAAAACTTGATCACCTACTTTGAATTCCTTTTTCTTAATTTTCTTGTCATGCCAAATCTTAACTTTTTCTTTAAACATCCTGGCACTTTCATAAGCTTCATTTCTCCATTCGTCAAGTAGGTTTAGGTCAAGAATTCTCTTTTCTCCCGCAGTTTTAAAATCAAAGTTCAGTTGTTTAATAGCCCATCTAGCTTTATGTTCTAGTTCAACAGGTAAGTGACAAGCTTTTCCATAAACCATTTTATAAGGAGACATTCCCATAGGATTTTTAAAAGCAGTTCTATAAGCCCACAAAGCATCATTAATCTTAATTGGCCAATCAGATCTAGACTTATTCACTGTCTTTTCCAAAATGAGTTTAATTTCCCTATTGCTTAATTCAACTTGCCCACTTGTTTGAGGATGATAAGGAGATGCAATTCTATGGTTAACATCATATTTTGCCAAAGTTTTTCTAAGAACACCATGCAAGAAATGAGAACCACCATCAGTAATTAAGAACCTAGGAACACCAAACCTGGGGAAAATGATGTCCTTGAGCATCTTCATTGCTGTGGCATGATCTGCACTTTTGGTTGGAATTGCTTCCACCCACTTTGTAACATAGTCAACTGCAACCAAAATGTGAGTATGCTTTGTCTTTGATTCTGGGAAAGGACCCATAAAGTCAAAACCCCACACATCAAATGGTTCAAGTGGCAATGAATAATTCATAGGCATTTCATTCCTCCTACCAATGTTTCCTACTCTTTGACATTTATCACAAGATTTAACATATTCAGCACAGTCCTTAAATAAAGTAGGCCAATAGAAACCAGATTGTAATACCTTTGCTCCTGTGCGATCTCCTGCATGATGCCCTCCATAGGGACTGTCATGACAATCTCTTATAATAGCCTGTTGTTCATGCTCAGGTACACAACGTCTAATAATACCATCCACACTTTTCTTATAGAGGAAAGGATCATCCCAAAAATAATGTCTAAGATCATAAAAGAATTTCTTTCTTTGTTGAGAAGTGAAGTGTGGAGGCAAAACTTTACCAACAATAAAATTTGCATAGTTGGCAAACCAAGGAGATGCAACTTTAGCACTAGAAACATTAACAATTGCAAGTTGTTCATTAACAAAGCTATCATTAATAGGAATAGGATCATCAGGTATGCTTTCCATCCTAGAGAGATGATCAGCAACTTGATTATCCTCCCCTTTCCTATCAACAATGTGTAAATCAAATTCTTGCAATAGAAGTACCCATCTTATTAGTCTAGGCTTAGCATCTTTCTTATTCATCAAGTATTTAATAGCAGAATGATCAGTATGTATTGTGACTTTTGAATCAGTAATATAAGGTCTAAACTTGTCACAAGCAAACAGTACTGCTAAAAATTCTTTCTCAGTTGTAGCATAATTCTTTTGAGCAGCATCAAGTGTTCTACTAGCATAATAAATAACATTCAGTTTCTTATCAACACGTTGGCCCAAAACAGCCCCAACTGCATAATCACTAGCATCACACATAATTTCAAAAGGCAAGTTCCAATCAGGAGGTTGAATAATGGGAGCAGTGATTAAAGCATTCTTCAAAATATTAAAGGACTCAATGCAATCATCATTAAAAGAGAAAGGAACATCCTTTTGCAGAAGATTGGTTAGAGGTTTTGATATTTTGGAGAAATCTTAATGAACCTACGGTAAAAACCTGCATGCCCAAGAAAACTTCTTATACCTTTGAGGTCCCTTGGATATGGTAGTTTTTCAATAGCTTCAATCTTTGCTGGATCAACTTCTATTCCTTCTCCAGAAATCTTATGCCCAAGAACTATACCCTCAGTAACCATGAAGTGACACTTCTCTCAATTAAGAACCAAGTGTTGGTCTTCACAACGCTGTAAAACTTTGTTAAGGTTGAACAAGCAATTATCGAAGGAAGTACCATACACAGAAAAATCATCCATAAAAACCTCCATTATCTTTTCAATATAATCAGCAAATATAGCATTCATGCATCTTTGAAAAGTAGCAGGAGCATTACATAAACCGAATGGCATTCTCCTGTAAGCAAAAGTACCATATGGGCAAGTAAAAGTGGTCTTTTCTTGATCATCCTTATGGACAGGAATTTGCGAGAAACCTGAATAACCATCTAGATAGCAAAAGTGAGAGTGTTTAGACAACCTTTCTAGCATTTGATCAATAAATGGCAATGGATAATGATCTTTTCGAGTTGCTTTATTCAATTTTCTGAAATCAATAACCATCCTATAACCAACTACAGTACGTTGAGCCACAAGTTCATCCTTTTCATTTGGAACAACAGTCATTCCACCCTTTTTAGGAACACAATGAACAGGACTAACCCACTTACTGTCAGCTATAGGATAAATGATACCAGCTTCAATAAGTCTTATTACCTCTTTTCTTACCACTCTTTCATTTTTGGATGGAGGCGGCGTTGAAAATCAAGAACAGGTTTTGCATCTTCCTCCAGATGGCTGGTTGGTGAGCTTTTAGCACATCAAGTAATTTCTCTTCCTCTTCAGCTGAAAGGTTAGCACTAATAATGACACGATATATGCTCTTCTCATCCAAATATGCATATTTCAGATTTGCAGGCAAAGGTTTCAATTCAAAACTAGGATCCCCTTTAGGTGGTGGTAGCACTCCTAAATTATCAGGTGGGATATGCAATTGTAATTGTGGTGGTTGTTGCCATAATATTTGTTCCAAAGCCTCTTTTTCCTCATCATTAAATGGTTCATCTTGATTAAGCATATAACGTTCTACAACATCAGTTGAAGCTACAGCTATATGAGCAAGAGTTTTAATTAAATTATTAGGAATTGGCTCTTTCTCAACATGTTTATCAGCAAATTTGGAAAAGTTAAATTCAAGTTTCTCACCAGCACATTTAATAAACACTTTCTCTTTAGGAAAATTAATTTCAGCACCAACAGTATGTAAGAAAGGTCTACCAAAAATGATAGGACAACCAAGCACAATAAAATCAGCAGGGTATTTTATTTTGCCAATCAATACTTCAACATCTCTAACAATTCCAAATGGACTAATATAATCTTTATTAGCAAGTTGAATTGTCATACCTGTCTCTTCCATAACAATGGGATCAATATCAGGCTTGATCTCAAGATAAAGAGAATATGGAATGACACTAATACTTGCTCCAATATCACATAGACCATGATAACTTGAAGTCCCAATAGAGCATGATATAACAGGTTTCCCAACTTTGGCTGAATTACCTTTGATGACTTTGGTAGCATCTTCACATAGATAAACATCCACTGGGTCTTCTTCATTTAGTTGCTTGATAACAGAAATTTGAGTGTTGACTTCCACTGTTCATAAGGCTGAGAACATCTTTTGTTACTCTTGTTAGTAACAGCTTTAAGTAAATTCTCCTTAACTTGGTTTGGAAATGGAGGTGGTTCAACATACTCCTCAATTGTCACAGATGACATTGGTTCAACCTGTTTAATAACTTTAGGAACAACAATAGATTGTTTAACAGGTTCAACATAAACTTCAAATCCACTTTTTGGAACACAGATATGATCAGCAAAACCTTTAGCTATTTCAATTATAACATAAGGATCAAGACCAAAAGTATCACTCAGATTTTTAAACAGAATAGAAGTAGAGAAATTCTCTACACATGAATATTCATAATCAAAATATGGCTCATTACCTTTATCAAGATCCCAATGGCTAGTATTTTCAGAAATAGTCTCCAATAAATTCCATGCTTCTTCTTCAGTGTTATTAGTAAAACTTCCACCAGATGAATTATCCAGAATCTCCTTGTGCTTCATAGGTAGTCCCACATAAAAGTTTATCAATATAAGTTTCCTTGTAAGATCATGACATGGATTCTTGCGAAGGAGTTCCTTTAACCTCCCCCAAGCTTGAGTAATACTCTCTCCCAGATGTGGCCAAAATTGAATATATAGCAGCGGTTATCATAAGCTTCTTTAGGAGTAAAATATTTAAGAAAGAAAACCTTCCTCAAGATACTCCATTCATTCTGGACCTTTTCATCCAGTGACCTGTACCAATCACGAGCATTACCAGATAAAGACAAATACAATAGCTTCCTTTTTACCTGATCCTCTGAATACCAGGTAATCTGAATAAGCCACATATGTCCTCAATTATTTCCATGTGCTCGCGTGCCGACTTAGTTCCATCTCCTGTAAATGGATTTTTCATAACTCTTTTAACATGACCAATGGGAATTTTAAATCCCACTTCAGGCACCTCAGACACAGTAGTTTCAACCACCTTTGCAGTAGTGGCATAAGCACTTTCATATAGAGCAAGATGCAGCGAGGCACGATTCATAAATGCCATAGTAACAATGAGATAAACACTTTCAAGTTTCCTTACCAAACTTCTTACCAATAGCGCTACGCTCCCCGGCAACGGCGCCAGAAAAGTATCTTGATGGCTCCCAAGTGCAGGAGATCAATTGTAGTACCTTTCAATTAGAAAAGGTTGTCGAACCCACGAGGAGCTGAAGGTATTGGTTAGTAAGATTGATAAATAAAACAATAAAAGATGCAGGTGTTTTTGGTATTTTCAGTTGTATAATTGCAAGCAGATAACAGATAGTAGCAAGTGAAAGCTCTCAAAGAGAGAAAGCCCAATCCTCTTATGTGGCAAGAGGACAAGCTCAAGTGATGTGTAACTTATATGTGGCAAACGTTCCCGAGGGCGGCATGGATGATGCTAGGCATAGAGATTTATTAAACAACACGTTGAATATCTTGTCAAGTTTTAATCCTCTTTGGACGGAGCCATAATTAGGTATAGCTAAATAAATAAACTACACCCCTTATGATGGATCATGTGGCCAAGCAAATGACTGCACAAGAATTATTAAGACCTAAAGTCCCACCATAGCATTACACTCTAAGGTCCCCGATACTAATACCCTCATAATATAACTTCATGACTCGGTCTCAGGTTTACGTGTCCTCCCAAGTCTCCATCAATTCATTACACTACGGTGTTCTCCTATGAGCCCATATAGGTGAAGTGTTGTGCAGTCGACGTTCGCACAACACCATCATAGAATCACATAAAAGATAAACTCTTGACAAAATACCAACACATGTCATATATAAATCAATGCCAATTCATCCTATGCCCTCAGGAACATACGGGAACTACTCACAACGTGCGAACATGATCATAATCAGTGGCATAAGTGGTACAACACAATCTGAAATTATAACTTCACCACCAAATAATGACAAGTACTCAATCACAAACATGAATAGTAGCACAAAACAAGTATCTAGGGTATAGCAACTCTCAAACTGCGAGGGGAACGGAGTGGATCACGGTGATGATGATGGTGATGGTGCTGGTCTTGATGGGGTGATGATGTAGAGGCCTCCTCCCACGCCAAGGAGGAGAGGTGATGACGATGACGATGATTTCCCCTTCTCCGGAGTTCCGGAGCAGCAGGATCTGACCCCCCTCGGAAGGGATCAGGAGTTTCGCCGCCGCCGCGACCTCGGATGGACTTGGAAAAATTAGGGCGTTACTTTTTGGGCGAGACGAAGGCGTTGCTAAAAAGCCCCAGGCGAGGAGGTGCCCAAGGCCAGTTTGGGCTGGTCCCACGCGGCCAGGTACATGGGCCGCGTGGGCCACCCCCATTTGGCCCTCGTGGCTCTCCTCTCTTCGGTCTTCTTCCCTCTGCCTTTCTCCCGATGAAAAATGACGCAGTATTTTTCCTTTTATTATTTGAGGTCCTGTACTCCTGAAACATTAAAGACAAGAAAAAGGAGGTTTTCTGCCTCCCAGAAATTAAATACCAAAAATAGGGACTTTGTATGAAAGTCCCCAAAATCATCTAAAACATGTAGAAACAATCAATAATCATGCAAATAACATTCTAGTATGATACTAAAAGTTATATAAATGATGATATAAAATGCACGTATCAACGATTAAGTTTAAAGTGAAAGCAATACGAGCAGTGTGCTTGACAAAGTACAGGTTGAAAGTCTCATGCCCTTGAATACAAGTACCTACTCCATATGTTACTCAACTTGGAAAACAAAGCAAGTTCAAGTTAAATATCATTGTAAGTAATAATAGTATCATTAAGAGCGTCAACTGGGATACCTCTTGTCTCAGAATATGGAACAAGCCCATATCAAAATGACAAGACAAATAAACACAATGAACAATCTCAACACCCTTTTTATTTACCATTGGATAGCTTTTTATTGTAAGGTGTATCACAGAAGGTTCACCATAGCATGTAAGTAAATTTCCACCATGAATGATGCATGGCTTAGATTAGCGGTCCAGGCGTCTCTAACCATTTATACAAACTAATTTAAACTCACTTCAGTTCCTCCTTTATTTCACCCATGGTAAGCATCCTTAAACAAAAGTACATGATATCAACTAAATGAGATGATGTGCAATGTTGAAAGCTTGCCATGTTACAGCACATATGAGCTAACTCTCAACCAAAGACATTTGTCAAGTCCACAACTTCATAATTTTAATCACAATGGGCATATTTTATTTATGCAATGAAAGTAAAGTGTGCATCAAGTTCGAGAGAGCTATATAACCAACTTTTCCCACGACAATTAACAACATAAGCATTTTCATTCATAGGTATAGATAACATAAATATCATGGTAAACATACTCGGAATAGCATAAAGCTAATAGGCAGATATGGTGGACTCACTGGAAAAACTTTGGTTGAAGGTGTTGGAAACAAGTTTATGCTTGTTGGAATTTTTTGCCTAGGAAGAGGGAGAAAGTTGACCATCTAAATGCATGCATGAGTGTCCATAGAACTAACTAATCCATGTTAAAACAAGGTAGAATAACATTTAGCATCAAAACATGAATAAAAGATAGCTCTTGATAAATTATTTTCAAATTATTACTCATTAACAAGCTCATGAATCATGCAATTATATGTATCTTTTAAAATTATTTTAACATCCCTTTTCCCAATCTTATAATAGCATCCAACATAATTCAACCCAAATTTTCAGTAGCTCTCTCATATATAAATGATAGTGTGGTGGTCTCACAAAATAAAAATATAATCTAAACAACAAAAAGACGCTCCAAGTTTATGCGATAAAGTGTTTCGATCGAAAAACAGAAGTTAGACGTGTGCAAACAGAGAGTGTGTAGGTCCAGTGGGATTGTCTTAACATCCACAAGCTTATGGTCTTCACCATCCTTGGATAACTCTTGGTGCATCTCCTCTAATCCCTGCGAAAAATTCAAAACACCGTTTCTCCCATTTCTTTTTCTGTGGGTCACATTAGTAGTGATAAACAAATATATTTCTTGCTGCATATAATCCTTAGAAAAAATTCATATGAATGTCCAGAACATGTATAATGTTGTATGCCTACTCATAAACTCAATTGGATCAAAAAGATTCATGTTAAAAGTTCTAAGCATTCATCTAACAAAATGGGACAGAATCTGTACAGAAAAATAGCAGCAGCTAAACGTATTTTTCTACCCTACTTAACTTTGTCGGAAAATTCCGAAAAAATTCATGCATACATAGGATGAAAAGTTGCTACTACAGTTTAAATATGAGCTCATTCATAGTTACAGAATAAGAATTAAAAATCATACCGTGCACAGAATCGTGCAGGAATAAAATCTCCGAACGCTATAAGCAACTTCTTTATACCAAAATGAGTAAAACTTGGCACTTTATTAAAAATTCCAGAAACCAAACTAAACACTAAGTCTCCTGTTACAGCAAGAAGACACAAAGAAAATCACAAATAAAAACAACCGGGTTGCTCCCGTAAAGCGCTTTCTTTATAGCCATATAGCTAGGCTTCTTACTTGATGTTTATTGTGGACGAAGCTCATGAGGGAGCTTGAATGATGTGCCCTCTTCCTTGGGAAGTGTTCCATACTTTTTGTGGAAACTGAAACTTCACATTCCCTTCTTTTGAATCAATGATAGCACCTGTAGTACGAAGAAAAGGTCTTCCAAGAATAATTGGACTAGGATTTTATTATATCCATGATTAGAAAATCAACAGGCACAAATGTCATATGTAACTCTACCATAACATCACTTACTTTTCCTAAAGCATGTTTAATGGAATCATCAGCAAGTGCAAGTTCAATAGAGCATTTTTCAAGATTTTTCAATTCAAGTACTTCATATAGTTCTTTAGATAAAACAGAGACACTAGATCCTAGATCAAGTATAGCATGGTGTGTCTCTTTTCCAATGGTTACTAGGACTTTGGGAATCCATACATCCCCAAGCTTAGGTGGTATCATAGCCTCTTGGTTGTACCTAGCAATCTTTTCTTTTAACACATGATTAGCAATATAAGAACCAAAACCAGCTTGGTTAACATTAATAGGATCAACTTGCAAATTTTTGTAAGATAGATATTAATTCATGCAAGCTACAATTCTCTAAGTCAAGCAATGGTTCCTTGACTTCACTAAGCATTTTAACTTCTCAACTTTCTTTTCTAACTCAATCAACATAAGAGATTCATCATGTTCAGTTTCGTTAACTTCTTCTTTTAATCCAACAAGTTGAGACATAAATGGCAACAAATATTCAGGATAGTTCAATAATTCATTAAGAGTTTCCTCCAAAGTAAGAGGAACATTTTCAGCAATATTAATAGAATTCATTCCAACCACAGGTGGTGCTTGTGGTTTCCCTGCAGACATACTCAATAAAGTGGCTTGGTTATCAGCTAGTTTTGACAAGGCTTTGTCTAGTCCTGCAGTTTGGAGTTGTAAGCCTTTAATATCAGAACTAATAGAAGCAACAGACTTATTCAACTCTTGTATCATGGTATTATGACTAGCAATTGTTCCATAAGAATTTTATTAGCCTCAAAATTATCATTACGTGGTGGCATAGGCTTCCAATTATTATCACTAGCATTAGGATATGGAATAGAAGGACGGTTGTTGGGAACATATGGGGGTTTATTATAAGAGTTATAATTGTTGTTACCATACCCATTATTACCATAGTTCCTAATGAAGTTGACATCAATATTTTCAGGATTATTACCAACTAGTTCTTGCAAAGGCACATTTTCAATATTTTGTTTATTAATGAAAGCAAGAATAGTATCCATTTTAGATGACAAATCATTTGTTTCTTCTATGGAGTTCACTTTCTTAGAAGGATTAGGTGCTCTATCAGTATGCCATTGACTATAGTTTTGCAAAATACTTTCCAATATGTTCTTAGCTTCTACTATAGTTTTTCCCATAAAAGCACCTCCAGCAGCAGAATCAAGAATATTTCTAGACATGTAATTTAGACCATTGTAAAAAGAGTGTAATATGGTCCATTCGTTGACCCCATGTGATGGACAAGTTCTAAGCATAAGTTTATCCTATCCCAAGCCATAGCAACATGTTCATTTTCATTTTGCCTAAAAGAAAGAATGTTGTTTCTATTTTGCAAAATTTTAACAGGAGGATAGTATTTCTTAATGAAAGCTTCTTTTAAATCATCCCAAGTTTTAATGCTATCAATAGGTAATGAATGCAGCCACTCTTTAGCTTTTCCTCTAAGTGAGAAGGAAATAACTTCAGTTTTAGAATATCACTTTCCACATTTTTAAATTTCTGCATGTCACATATTTCAACAAAATCATGAAGATGCATAGAGGCATCCTCCATAGCACTACCGCCAAATTGTTCCCTAGTTATCAAGTTCAACAAACTAGGACTTACTTCATAACTCTCAGCATTTATCTTAGGTGTGGCAATGGGCCTAGCAATAAATTGATCATTTGGAGTGTTTGTGTAATCACACAACTTAGTTCTTTCTCCCATTTTAGCAAGTTTTTATGTGTTTTTTAATTTTTTATGCAAAACTGAAAATAAATATGCAAACCGAATAACAAATGCAAGACAATGACAAAACAAGATAAATTGCTTTGAAGGTAAAGATGGATAAGATGATCTCACGTAGGTGCAACCTCCCCAATCTTAGGTGTTAGCACAAGTTGGTGATGAAGTTGACTTGGTGAGATATCCTTGGATAAACCTTTCAGCAATGATTCCCCGGCAACGGCGCCAGAAAACAGTCTTGATGGCGTGTAGTTGACGGGAAAAATATTCTGCAGGAAGCTTCGTATCTTCCCTGCTACGGCGCCAGAAAGCACTCTTGATGGCCCTTCACGTAGTTACCTGCGTGAAAAGAATGGGTTAGGTTGAGACTCCAAGTGCAGAGTGTGTAGTAAGTGGAAGACGTGTTTTCCCCACGAGGGGTGACTCGAGGGTTTAATATCGAACTCTCGGGGAATCAGTAGTGAAGATTTATCTTTCCTATCCTTCTTTTGGTTACCTACAAAACAAAGTAAATGTTTTGGTCCTCAACCTCACCTAGTGGTTGTCAAGCACAAGGTTGCGAGAATGATATCAAGATAATATGCAATGCAAACAAGAAATAAATATGCAATGGTGGTAAATAAATATGCAAGATGGTGGTAGCAATGATAAATGATATTTTTGGGTTTTATATGATGAATGCAAGATGTAAAAGTGTTTTTTGTATTTTCGGATTTTTAAATGGCAGAAAATGGAAAAGTGGTAAAAGTGGTTGGAAAGGTGTTTCTTATGATTAAAAATGGACCGGGGTTCATGGTTTCACAAATGCACTCTCTTTAATAAAGTGGTAGACAATGAACACTAGAGTTGACATATGAGATTGCAACACAACAGTTTAATGACAAGTTATAATTATATGGACGACCTAACATAGAGACAGTTTGGTTATTAGTCTCTCTTATACTCACCAAGATGCGAACTAAATCATAACACCTCAGTAATTAAGATAACTCAGAGTATAGCAATAAGTATCATGACATGAAGTTAAAATAAGAACATGCTAGATCTAGTCATGGAGTAGTGGCAATGGTCACACCCACATCCGGTAGCATGGTATTTCTTTTTATCCTAGTGAGGCAACAAAGTAAGGTAAAACACCCAAGTGGATCGTAGAACTTTCTCTCACGTTCACTGCACTAGCCAACCCCGTTACTCCAACTAATGCACACGTTCCCCTCACACGCTCTCATAAACATGCTTGATCATAACAAGTAAATAAGAACGGGGTACATAATATGCATCTACTTTCATAACTGAAACAAAACCATTGCAATCTCAAATATATTAACTCATATAAAAAAAGATCCACCATAAAGGTATTACATAGATGACCGTAATCATGTCCAGCAGCTCATACGGTACTAATTAGTGAAGCTCTCGAGAGAGAGATACATAAGTTACTTCCGCAAACCATAGTCCAGAGGTGGACTACTCCCTCTTCATCATGGAGACGGTGGAGAAGTCGTTGGAGAAGATGGAGACCGCGCGGCAGCGCCCCGCCGGAGTTTTCCCCCTCCAATCTGCAGCCTTGAATTTGTTGACCCATGCATTTATGTTCCACCTATTTTTTTGGACATCTACCCGCTGATTATCGTGGATTGCGGGAAAGGCTAGGATGTCTCTTTAGTGACACAGAACTGTGTTGTTTTCCTCTGATACTAACTTCACAGCTTGACCTATGTATTTATGTTTGGTATCACAAGAGACTTCCAATATCATTGATCCTGCAAGGATTTGTTGCAACCACCTATTTAATAGACTTTGTTTGAATCAATCTACAATGACTGCTCTAAGTCGAGCTCTTAAGGTTTTGTTTCATGAACTGCTAGGATTCTCAGGGGTTGATATGTGTCATATTTGTTTTTCTGCAACAATGGATATGATCTGTATTTCTGTGCCTCCTCTATTTTTAGGTTTAGTTCGGGTTTCTCCTTTTTTTTATGTATGTATTACAAAAAACATGCTTGGTCTCTGTATTTTTTCTATTTGCAATATCACATCTCATTGCTTGTGTTATTCTGTAAGAAAATGTGATGCATGCAACAATCCTGGCTAGACTAGCCAAGTCATTCAAAGATGTGCCTGTGATGCAATTTAAGGAAATAATTGGCTTTTGGTCTATGTGTTTGTATCATAGGACTACTGAAGCAAGTTTCTTGACCAAAAATTATCGCAACTAGCATTCCTCTGAGTGATAGGGAAAAATCTCTTTGTAGCTCAGAATCTATCCTGGCCATGTACCTATTGCTGAGTATTGGCACTATATATGCTATTGTTGGCTATATGAATTTTTTTCCAGATGTGCCTTATTCCTTCTATTTATCAATTGTCGGTTTCTTTTGTACATTAATTTGATTAGGGAAAGACGAGATGGTTTCTAAGATTCAGGAGATCCAAAACCATTTTGTCTTGCATCAAGAGTGTAAAATATAGATGTTAAAGTAAACTAAATGGTCTCTCTGGTCATTTGCTACTGTATATGTTCCATGGTAATGCAGGACAAAGAAATAATATCAGCTCAACTGATCAAATATAGGCTATTCACGTTTATTTTTGTGATATATGGCTCACTACAAAAAATATTACCCAGGTGATCAAATTCAATTCCAATAAACCATGGCTATTATGAGATGGGCCAATTTCTGTCGAGATCTCCATCTTTCTCATGACCTCTTATACTGTCATTAGGAAAGATGTCATAGTTGCCCTCGCTACCATGTTCTTCTGTTCAGGTGAGACAATTTCAAATGCCACATCATATATATCTCATTTTTATTTTTTCCTTTGGTAATTTTTAACTGCGAAACTTCATGGGTTCGGATAAGAGTGAGTTTATATATGTTAGCATATATTTGTTAGATGGGGTGATCAATGTTACCGAAAAATCATGTGATCTCATAAAAACCTTGGTGTTGTATTATGAGACTGGTTTTAGAATTCCTTCTATTCCTAAGTGTGTTTGGAAATGCAATTTTTTCTAATCAGCAAGACTATTGGATGAATGGACTAGGTATCCTATGCATGACCATTGGTGATGATATCCTGCAATGTTTCACTGCCATATCATAGACATAAAATACATGCATCTTAATCAACATCATAGACATGTTTCTCATCTATAGTCTAATCCTTATACACGGTGTGCTAGAAACAAGGTCACCTTTCCTGCTGTTTTTACTTGAAAAAACAAATACGCAGTTTTGTTCATATGAAACCATAGTTTTGATAGTGGGAACTTGTGAAAAGTCAAATTGGTGCATGCAGGGAACACTCAATTTGATAAATACACTGGTTCCTTATATTTATTACTTTTTCCTATCATCTTGCATAAATTTGATAGTGAAAACTCGAGAAAATCAAGTCGGTGCATGTTCGGAGCACTCTATTTGACAAATACACTGGCTCCATATTTATTATTTCTTTCCTATTAGCTTGATAGTTGCGATGTTCAATCAATTTATACCATTCTTTGTCGTGTTTCAATTTTTGATTGGCTTCTTGAAGTTTGCCTGTTCTGCATGCAATTTCCCATTGGTGAGCAGTTTAATATTCGAGTTTCTGATTTCTGTCAGTATACATGTATGCTGTATCTGTGTGATTGCTATTGTATGTATATTCCTAACGATGTCCTTTCGCAGGAGAAAGTTTCGGATGCTTCTCTACCTGTTTGCTTGCTTGCTACATTCTGTTAGGTAGCGGCCTTCCTTTTTTATTGTCCGTGTTTTAATTTCTATGCATGCTTTCATGCCTATTTTTATGGATGTGCTTGTGGACGTGCGCTGTGACGTGGGAGTGTCGAATTCGTTTCTTGGCTGGGTTGTTTTTTTCTTTTGTGTTAGGTAATTCATTTCCTAGCTTTTCTTTGCGGCAGGATGTTTGTTATCTATTCGTCTTACCTGCATTTGTTGATGTCGTTGCATAGAATGTGGACTGACCTTTTATTCATGTGTGAGCGAGGTGGCTGATGATGCCGATGTCCTAGAAGGGGCTGAGCTTGAGGTCCCTGTTGCTCAGCGCGCAAGCCTGTTGCAGCGCCGCCTTTTCAATCTGGGCATGTGCCTCCATTGATTTGCCTTGCCCTCATGACCGGGCTCCTCTCCAAGCCCTTTCTTTCCTTCAAGAGTTTATGGGTCCTAGCACTTGAAGGAAGGATTGTTAGACTGTTTTGGGAAAATTTACCTGCTTTGTTATTGTTCTTCTAGGATACTCCAACTTTTGCTTGGTTACTCTTACTTGCTTGAGGGAATTCTTTGAATGGCTCATAAATAAGTTGCTGCTTCTTTTTTCCCCATTTGCTTGATATACTGAATTGGTCATGTCGCGTGTATAAAAATGGAGAATCGATATCGCAATTGTTGTACTCTTCATTGATAAGCATAGTTAATTATAATTTACAACATATATATTGTTGTTGACGCTTCTGTCTTGTATTGAATTTTTGGAATCGTGTGCTGCAGACCTACAGTAGTTACGATTCATCATGCTTACGATTTTGTGTTGATTGTGCTAAGGATTCAGTATTATACTATTATCACCATTTCTAATCTCATTACTCTTGCTGGTCATGAACAGGGCACATCCTCATTTATCTTGCCAGTGGTCCTCTCTCCTAACTATTGCCCATTTGTCTATACATGAAGGTAAGAAATGGTTGTCGATATCCATGATGGTAATAAATAGTTGTTATTCTCCTGTTTTCTGTGAAATCTCTTTATCTGTGTGCTCTGTGAACCATTTGGTTCTCTTATTTGCTGAATGTGCCTATGTACGAAGTGTTATTCAGATATCCACATAGGAAGGCATCAATTCAGTCGACAAGGCACAAAATACATTCAACATTTGGCCTTTTGTTTGTGTTGTCTGTTAGCACATAATTAGTTTTGTACTCCTGCTAAAGTTAAAGCAAAATAGAGTCTTAAACTTAGAAAGTTAATAATAACTTAGTATTTTGATTAGTTTGCATTTACTTTTCCCCTTATGGTATTGTTAATTATGTTTTGCTATATTGAATGGCATCCATTTGTGTATAGCTTTTAGCTTAATTCCTTTGGTTTTCTCTATAACATCAGTGTTATCTTATTGATTCCTTCCCAATGTTTCCTCATCAGTATGTGGACTACTGAAAATGATGGCTTGGGTAGGTTATCACTCTAAATTATTTGAAAGGTACTCTATCGATCTTAATATGTTGGGAAAATAGTTCTGCCGATTATGTATCCACCAACTTATAGGCTCTCTTTTCTTTTATTTGTATCTATGTTATTTAGGAGATAGCATAAGTTGCTTGTGCAATTCCATTTAGTGTTATGTACTAGGTGGCACAATATCAGTTAGTTATATATGGTGTATATTTACTATGGTCAATCAGATGTGTATATTTCAGTATTTGACAGTCAAGTGTTGTAATTGGTCTCACAGTAAAAGCCTCATCTGGTTTTCACCCCAAATAGACCTACTGTTGTGGTTCATAGATGATAAGCGTCATACAACTCTGGCTATGATACTGATTTAACTAAGATTTTGTTTTTTCAGATTCAGCAAATCAAATTGAATACTAATGACATTTCTATTGTCTTGACTTTTTAAAGCCTGTCAAACAATTACTCGAGGACAAGGCGATGCAACGATCTGGTCCATGTAAAAACGGCACTTTGTTTGCCTTGTGTGTTGCCTTCCAGAGTTTGACCTCCCATCTTTCGATAATTCTTTTGCCATGCCAATGGATATTACATGTCTGTATGTCAGGTATCCTCAGATATCGTTATTTCCCTGCCATGTCGGCTAATGCTTTCGATGCTCTCAAGTTGTTTTTACAAAATTGTACTCATCTTTGTGGTCCGCCTCCAAAAGTTTAGATGATTGCTCTTCCTTTGGGTGACCTATTTTTGTGTGTTGTCAGTCCAAAATAGAACTAAGAGGTATACCCTTCTTATTGATGTACTGCTACCTGTCCTTTGATGCCCTGTATCTCTTGGTACTGGTGTATGTATGCCTTGTGTTGTCAATGCGCTTGGTAGTCAGCAAATCAACATGTAGTATCCTTAAAAACAATCTATAGCATCTCAGACCATTTACAGAAGAATGTGCTGCTGCTCTGTTAGTTTGTAGGGAGGTCGGTTTACTTGAATTTGTGATTTCTCGAGGTTTGCATCTAAAAGATTAAACTGCATGGTCGACGGAAAAATGTCTGCTCAGGTTGCTACTAAAGTCAATAATAATTCTTAGTATAGACAAGTAAGTCAGCTTTGTAGTTCTATATAGTAGCAATAGATGGTGTCTGGCCCAGTTGCAATTTAAACAAATTGTTGATGCTTGCAAATAGTTTCGAGACTGTTTCTCTCTGTATTGATTTCACAAGATGACAACGACATGGAGCTAATTGACTCATTTCAAGTGTTGTACACCCTCTGTCTAATTTAATTAAGCACAAGATGACAACGACATGGAGGCATTCTTCAACGGATCAAGGTGCATAGTTTGAATCAACTTTTACGCTAAAATAACTCTATTCAGTTTCGTATATGTTTTTGAAGATTAGATTGAAACTTGGAATAAATTAATGTCCGGAAACCAGCAAATGTATTTTTTACTTGGAAACAGAGTCAACAATTTTCTCCACTGCTCTGTATTGTATTTGGCCAAAATTACAACAAGGATCTCTTACTGCAATAAGAAAATATCAATACTAATTGCATTTTATACTAACTAAACAAGGTTACAGAATTGTATTAGGAACTAGCTTTGTCATGGGTTTTGGTTTCCTGTTTATTGCAGTTAGCAAGTTTTATCATGCTCTTTCTATTGTGGTTGGAAGATGCCAGGATACGACACTCTTCAGTCTACCATATCTTGCAGATTAGTGGTTTATCAAAAACAAATGCCCCTACAGTGTGGCTATCTCTCCTTAAGTGGAACATGAATATCAGATTTCTTACTTTGGAATCCATATAGCTTCTAAATTGTAAGCTAATGCACTATATTTTTCTGTGTGCAGCGATCCGCTATCCGGTACCACCAAACATAATGGTCTCTTAGGTGCCTTCGCCGACATCATTTGCAAACTCCTCCAGCAATGCTATGATATATCTCAACTTTTCAGTGGTCCGGTCATTTTTCTACTACCATATGTATATAAACTTTTTATTGTCATGCCACCGGTTACGATTTCGCTCAACATATAGTACGCTCTTATGTATGTAGTATGTTGTGGTTCATGTAACGCTGCTTTTTTGTGCATATGGAACTCTTGAACCACTCTCTAAGAAAAAACTTCTCAGCACGACTGATATTACCATCCTCTTTTGCCTATACATATGGATATAAAACATGTTTTTAATTATCTGTATAAAATGTGACAACCACGGGCAAAAAATTAAAATAACTAACAGGTGCCGCGCGGCGAGCCGCGCCGTTCAAATGTAGTATAAACCAGGGGCTCCTTCCCATCCATCCAAACCAGCACCCCAAAGCAAGAGCCGGTGAGAGCAGAGCGCCCAACGTCAAGCGACCCGGCGGCCATGGACATGTTCAAGCAAGTTGCCACGGGAGGTGCTCTTCTTCATCTTCCTGCTGGGCAACGGCCTCCACGCAGTCTTGCTCCCGCCGAACCCGTCGGCGGCCAACGCCTGCGGGAGCCACTTCAACCCCAGCTTCTCACCAAGCATTACCACCTCGTCGTCGGAATCTTCCTCTCAGCCATGCTCCTCCTCTCGGTCGGATGGCCATCAGCATCGCCGAGGCCAACGCCATCGCCGCTGCCCGGGCCGCCGGACGCAGGGCCCCCGAGGCCGTCGTCATGAGCCTCGCCGCGGTGCCCGCCGGGTGGAAGAGGCGCTCCGTTCGCGCGATGCTCTTCCTCGCCGTGTACATCTCCATCGTCGCTTCCAACCTCGCCATCCTCGCCTTGGAGGACGGGTACCTCTACCGGACGGCTGCCAACACGGGTACGGCATAGGGACGGTGGTGGTCGACTGTATCCTGATTTGTCTCATGGCCGTCGTGAACCTCTTCTCTATAAAGGTCGCCATGTCCCACAACTAGTCCATGTGTTGGCTATGCACTAGTCCCGGTGTTAGGAAGGAACCGTGCATGCTTAGTTAGAGAGATCGAGGTTGTCGTACCTCGTACGTACTCCGTGCTTCTGTCAGTGTTATGCCTCTGCGTGTCTGTGGGTTGCAGTAAAAAACAACATTCAGTGTTAACTGTGTTCTGTTCGCTAGTCCTTCACAATTTTCAGTACCTACTGATGATGGTAAAAAATCCAGCAGTAGTACCACTTTTCTCTTCTCAAACTTACTTCAGCAGACTACTACTTTATCCCAAACACAAAAGCACAACGAAAAGGAGGGATGATCACCATACTCTCCATTCGCTGCACTCATGGAAAAGAGATGCCGTGCTCCGGGGATAAGACGGCCGGCGAGGAGTTGTCGCTCGCAGGGATTGACCGTCGGCAGGGGCAATTTCCTGCAATGGGTATCGGCCCGACTATCCTCCCAAGTGGGAAGTGGCACACTCGGCTTATGCTTCAGCATTATCGTACGGAGAGCTAGTGTCGCAGGCGAAACACTCGGCATAAATCCCGGAAATACACAGCCGAACCGGACAAGAGCCCACTCCGGAGTCCGGATGGAGCACGCACGGCTCGACCAACAGATCTATCGTATTTAGGAAGGCAGACAGTTCCGTCAAAAGAGAAAGGCAGGCAGACAGGCCGGCTGGCCGTATGACTAATTAACGAGACGCTGATCGATATATCGATCACGGATTCACGGTTATGGCCAACCTCGAGAATCCGAACGTCCATGGCGGCGCGACCGTGACGGCGGAGCCGGCCGAGTGCAGCCGGCGCACGTTCACGTGCCTGCTGGGCATCGCCGCCGTCGCGCTCCTCGCTGGACTTTGACGATTCCCATCCGGTGGCCATCGTGGGGATGCTGGCGCTATTCGTCGCCGGCTGGTTTATAATCATCTTCAGTATGCTTGTGATTGACTGGTGTCGTGGCAATCCGAGGAGCGGAGGGTTGTGGATAGCTTGATCGAGTCTGATCGTTGTTTTTTGCTTGAATCCATCCATCAGTTTCTACGTTACACCGATCCGCATGTAGTGCATGCATAGTTTCTAATAAGGTGTGGATTGGAATTACATGATCGTACTGTTTGTTGGTAGTAGTTCGCTTCCCGTCTGTGTTCTAACTTGAGTTCTTTTAGCCATGCAGTCACTTTGGCTACCGGCTTCGAGGGATCCTTTAATTTCTAAAATTATAATCTATGTTCAAGTTCTAAAAAGTTCTGGAAAAAAACTCCGAATGTAGTCAATGATGCATCCTCCGAGCATGCAAAATAACCCAATGTGAAATTATTTACATTATGAACAACATAAAAATGACAAAATCTTGTACATTTTGGGGATTTAAAAGTATGTATAAGCACATCCATACTTTTTTTTATTTTTCTATGACTTAAAATATAAATTATTCAAATTGAAATGTTACACGTTTGTACTACATTATTGAAAACATGCATTATTTCAAAATTTAAAAACTTGTAAATATGATTGTTTTTCTAAATAAAGAGATCGCTGTACCTCGGAGTAACGGTTTCATCTAGTTCGCCCCTCATCTCTCTTCATGGATACGACAAATCTTTTGAATCTGTTTTAGAAAGAAAATTGTATTAACTTACATATTGCGGAAGGTTGCTACAAATTGATTTGGATAGAATATTACCAAGCCATGGAAAATTTTACATCTAAAAATCACGTTTTTACAGAGACAACTAACTTAATAAGGACGCTGTTTTGTTGAGAGAGAGGACGCTGCTAAGCGTTTGGGACAGCTCCGCTTCACCAAATATGCCACTGGAGTAGGTGAAGCCATCCCAAACGCCCAACTCCACCATCTAGGCGGAGAGGAGCGGAGACCAGTGGCGGACACAGGGGGACCAGCAAAAATTTTTTTGTTTGCTCCTAAATCATATGAACAGTGCAATTTTTTTGTTTACTTTGCTCTAACTGGCCCCCTCATCATGCAAAATTAGCCAATCCTGCTGGTCTCCGAAGCGGCCACTAGTGCATTTTACCGAAGCGGCCGAAGGGGTGCTTCGCGTCCTCCACGAATGATGAAGAACTTGACATGATCATCTTCTGTTTGTTCCCGCGAGTGCCAAATTTAAGATTTACATTTCAATTTGGTTTTTCTGTTCTGCGCGATGTTGTTTGATCTGTAAAAGCGGCAAACATGAACTATATCTCACGTTTACAGGCTGGGGGAATACGGGTTCTGCTAGAAAATGCTCTTAGCAAGTTAGTCCAGATTGGCTTATGCGTGTTGCAGTCTTTGTTTTGGCAAAGCAATCTCTCGGTTAATGGCTCTTAGAGCTGTGGCATGGGAGATGAGAATGTATCACAATGTTTACTCTCTTGTAACCATCCCCTGCTGTGCATCCCAGATCATGTTTATCAATGATAGTTGAGACAAAATGGGAAAATAAAAAATGCATTGCGTGTTCTTCATTCTGGAATTCTGTTGGGTTCCCGCCCAGAGCATCTTGCTTTGCTAGGACAAATTTCAAAATTTGAATTCTTCCACGATCTGCCGTGCAATGCGCTGCGATTTTGCATTTTTTCACGGGCGCGTGCATATAGCCTCCGGTGTTTTTTTTTCAACGCAACATTTTATGTTGTCAAGGTAGCCATGTCAGTAGGCGGTATGGTGCAGCCGGGATTCGCGCGCGGTCTCCTGGAGATACGTTCTGTAAAAAAGTTCAGATGTCGCCATGCTTGAATCAAGGAAAGTTTTGGCTGAGCAAGTCGGCGATTTTGACACTGTTGACCTCGGGGCGATACTTTAACACAAACTAGACTCCGGCCGAAACAATTTCACGGCAGTAACCCTTTTTAGTAGCGCCCTACGATCGGGCGCTACACTACACTGTGTAGCGCCCTGTGATCAGGTGCAATATCCGTTGCCAGCGTGGAGGGCGCGGGCCCCGGGGGGGCCAGTTTTGGGGTGTAGCGCCCCGTGATCAGGCGCTATGGTGCAGGTAAGTAGCGCCCGATCACAAGGCGCTACTCGCCTGTTACATGTTAGCCGCGCCGCGCCCGTCCCCAACCCTAGCCGCCACTCACTCCCCCACTCGACTCACCCGAACCGAAACATGGCGGCGGCGGCGGCTCTCTCTCCCCTCTCTAATCTCTCCCCAAATCCGCTCCGATTGGAAAGAAAAGCGTGGGGATTTTGTCTCCAACTACTTCCCACGGGTATTCGCTTCCGATCCCCCACTTTCTGTCCAATGAATTGACCCCGTTTGATCTCCGTGTGCTAGTTTCGGTTCAACCCTAGAATGTAGATTTGGATGTTGTGACATGATTGTATGATCTTTAGCATTAGGGCAACTATATAGTATTAATCGTACAAGTTTATAGAATGATTTTGATTAGATACCGATTTTTCATCTATTATGTGATTTCGGTTTTGCTATAAAAATGTGTAATTTGATTTGTAGAATTTATAGCACATATGCCTCAACTTAGGAAAAATTTGTAGAATTAGGTCATATGGTTTTATGTACAAAATATTGCTCACATATGATGTAATAGGTTGGTGTGTGGTTGCTCGATGATGAAATTGATTTTAATCACGGGCCTTTTTCCTCACGGACCCCGTGGAAAAGGAGAAACTTGCGGAAACGAAGAAGGTAATAGATTAATGTTGGATTTATATGTGTTCAATTTGTTGCAAATGTGTTGGATCCGTTG